>OX579653.1:1770706-2498738 GCA_951230895.1 Carpatolechia fugitivella | reverse complement strand
AGTTCTTTGCGTTTTTCTTAAGTTTAAGTTCTATCGTTGACTTTCGACGATACTGCGCCTCGTAACGCGGTTGCGCAGAAACGCGGAGTGACGAGTGTGACTACGGTTCGAATACTACCTACTCGTGGTCGCACTTTTCACATTTGCATCCTCTTCACCGAGGGTGCTGGTATCAGAGCTGCTTCGGGTTCACTGCGTTCGCTACTTTCGCGTTCATTTTCTGGTAGCAGAGCGTGGTTATGATATTATTATGGTAAAGGCAAAAACCAGGTATTGGCAGGCTTCTTATATACCAGAGATCTCTTGTGTAGACGATTTTGTGTAGCAACAGTTTATTAAACAGCGATTATAAAATTGAAGATGATTCCACGTTTTCTGATAGTCTACTAGGAGGTCATAAGCATAGTGGATGTGTGGCACAAGTCGGCAGTGGCCATTAAGGACTATAACAAACTGTTCTCTATGCAGTGATTATTATTTTAGCATTTTATTATAATGTGTGTAAAAAAAGACAAAACTATTACCCTGCTGGTTAATGAATGCACAGACCGTAAAAACACCGAATATAAGTAGGTGCTATCGAAGTAATAATAACAATATTCATGTATATTAAGGCAAAGAACCGGAAGATACAAAGAAGATGAACTTTTAAATACAGACCTCGTAAGTGAATGAAATTAGGTATCTTTATTGCACACACGCAGTAATTAATTAACCATTAAAAATAAAAATAAATTTAAAATTTAAAAACCCCCGAAGCAAAAAAAGCAAAAATTTAAAAAGTCAAAAATAATATCTATTGTTGAGCCATCAAATTCGATAAAGTAACACCTACATATTTTAATTTTATTATAGAAATTGATGGATGGCACGATTTGGTTTGCTCATTGAAATGACGTTATAATGTCGCGCCGGGGTACCGCTTAAGCTTAAGTAAGTCAGACGCTTCATTTGATTGACTATCTATTAATTTGTTAGCATATCCGACCAACTTGCTTTGATACGATATTTTTTTTAAAACTTAGCGTTACCCCGACGTGACATTATAGCGTCATTTCAACGAGCAAACCAAATCGTGCCATCCATCAATTTCTATAATAAAATTAAAATATGTAGGTGTTACTGTATCGAATTTGATGGCTCAACATTATTATTTATGACTTTTTAAATTTTTGTTTTTTTTGCTTCGGGGGTTTTTAAATTTATTTTTATTTCATAATTTTTAAACTTTATTACAAATAAATTATGATACATATATGAGTACAGTTATATCTAAAAGGATTTCTATTAAATTGGAGAGTATTTTTTAAGAGAGTACTAATATGCTAGATATCCTGGCTACAGCATCAGCTCATCGTGTAGTCACCAATGCATTGTATGTAGAATCAAATACTGATCAAAATGAATCCAAACACGACATATCTGCTATAATTTTTTCAAAAGTGTACTAGAGTGCTGGATATCATGGCTGCAGCATCAGCTTATCGTGTTGCCACCATTGCATTGTATCTAGAATCAAATACTGATCAAAACGAATCCAAACATGATAAATCGGCTATTATTTTTTCAAGAGTGTACTAGAGTGCTGGATATCCTGGCTGCAGCATCAGCTCATCGTGTTGCCACCATTGCAATGTATGTAGAATCAAATACTGAGCAAAACGAATCCAAACACGACATATCTGCTATTATTTATTCAAGAGTGCTGGAGATCCTGGCTGCAGCATCAGACCAATAATTCCATCATCATGCAAAGTTATATAGCATACATGAGGTTTTCAAATTTTAGGTCACACGTACGTTTAAAAGTAAAAAGTAAATACACATTATGCGTCTAAGAACCCTACCGCAGTTAACAAAAGAGCTGATGACCTTGAAACGGCTAAACCGATTTTGATGAAACTTGTCTAAGAACCATCGCTAGAAAACCTACTTTCAAATAAAAAAAATCGCATCCAAATCGGTTGACCCGTTTAAGAGCTACGGTGCCACAGACAGACACACAGACACAGACACAGAGCGGTCAAACTTATAACACCCCTCTTTTTTGCGTCGGAGGTAAAATGTTAATATGATTCCATGTTTGCTTCGATGTACCAGGGGGTCATAAGCATAATGGATGTGTGTGGCACACGACGGCGGCGGCGGTCATTACGGGCCATACAAACTGCCCTCTCAGGAGTAATGTAGTGATTACCGTAATGTGATTGTTGCTCCATTTGCTATTAATGATTCCGAACGTGTTGCTTTGTCTCTGATCACCTTACCTGTAACTTTGTTATGTTGTTTTTACACTAAATAGATAATTAAATACGTACTGTTTAATATCAATCAAACAACAGCTCATATACAAGTCCTCAGATCTTCACACACAACCTTTGAATTTCTTAGCAGGAGTGTGACAAGGTCCTCACGATGTCTTACTTCACCGTGTACGAGCATCAAATAAACGTACATCAATCATCAATCAGCCTATTGCAGTTCACCCGTTTTCTTCATCCAGCCACCACCAGCGACCTTCCTCAGGTCATCAGTCCACCTAGCAGGGGGCGTCCCACACTACGTTTCCCGAGGCGTGGTCTCCATTTGAGAACCCATCTGCTTCAATGCTCGTCGGTTCTGCGACAGACGTGGCCAGCCCACTGTCACTTCAGCTTGCTATACTTCTGGACGATATCAACTACCTTGGTCCTCTGCCGGATGATTTCGTTTCGGATTTTATCCCGTAGCGAAATACCAAGCATAGATCTTTCCATGGCTCGCTGAGTGACATGTAGCCGATGGACCAGCTTCACCGTCATGTTCCACGTCTCGGCTCCATAATAAACTTTGTAATAAACGTACAATATGAATTTAAAAACGCATTGTTACGTGATATGGGGCCCTAGCCGCTCGCTACACTGCCGACGCTTTAATTAAAAAGAGCGTTATTTGTAAATGTTTCATACGAGAAACTTACTACGCTAAAAAAAATTAATATTATGCATTAGCTCACTTTTTCAAACTGCTCTTTTGACGCAAAGAAAAAGTGAAATAAAAACCAGATATTTTTAAAGTTTTCGTGTTCGACTCATCAGCACGTCTCTCTTGGAATAAGTATCTAAGTAAGCAAATATGAGATATTTTCTTATTTAAGAAAAGCAAAACTAGAAAAAACTACTAAGAGGTTCAATATTTCTATCAAAAGAACTTAAAATGAAGTATATCTCATAGCCAATAATATTATACCCACTTTGAATACAAATAATTTCTAAGAAAGATCTTAAGCAGTCTAGCTATTTTCCTTAATAGTTACCTATTTACTTTGCCTTACACACACACACACGCGGTACACAGAAAAGATAAATTAATTGTCTACTCTTCTAGAGAGAGAAATACACGATAATGACTGCAAATATAGGATGAATTTTGCACATTTGGCATCCCTTCGAATGAAGATACGGTATAAATACCGCAGTAGGGTGACAATGACTTACATTAAAAAGAGGCTGCCTGTGATATTTAGTCGTTTTGACGTTATAAAAATATTGTATAATAAAAATCTTGCAATGTTTCTTACGATTTTAATACTCGGAGTGATATTCCTATTTCGGGAGTTGAAGCGTAGGCGTGGCTCTAGATGGTGCCACTTAAAGAAGCTTCCGGGAGACACTCCACTTCCGTTAGTGGGCAACGCTTTACAGTTTGGGTTCAACGTCGATGGTAAGTATAAAACATGGGGGTCGATTGTTAGCATCCGCCAATCAATCAATCAAAATCATTTATTCGAATTAATATTTTTACAAATCATTTTTCGACGTCAAAGCTATCATGGATGGCATGGATGGCAGTCGGGCTTTCGTTTTAGTTTTAGTTTTTTTGTTTTTTTTGAGTATTTAGTGTATAATTTTGATAGTGTATTATCCAGTGAATGACACAGAACAATAAACTTTAATAGGACAATTTGAAACGCTTGCATTTTGCCGTCATTTATCGATGACTTGCAGTGGCCACGTGGTGGCTTCAGTAATGCTGCTATCATATTACTGGAGTCCTTCACCGTACACAGCACCCTAGTCAGGATTAGGGCTGTATGTGTATCTCATGCTACTTACTTAGTAAAACCACTTGATACTGGCGAAATACTACAAGTGAAACGCCATAAATTAGAATTAGAAGTATAAAACAAGTACTTAACAATATTTTTGTACACAATTTAAACTTGTATTTTAAGATTTGATTCACGTATCAGTTAGCATGACCAGATTTAGCAGAATATTGTAATTTCAAAAAAATAAATAAAAACAATGCAAATGAAATGAAACCTGCTATACCAGTTCTTAGAATGTGAATCGGTGAAGCCTTTTGTTTTATAAAAGATTCTGTTAAAAATATTTTTTTTGACACATCGATGGGTCCATGGAACATTGTCGCAATAGCTATTGCGGCAGTTTTCGTGTAATGCCATATTCGGCATCTACGACCCCTAATGCACCTAGTGAATTTTTTTTGTGACATTCCTATGATTATTTATGAAGTTACAAAAAAATACTACTTTATTCGAAACAAGCTACGGTGACTTTTACCCCCGGAATACTAACACTATATTGAATGCGAAAATATTTACCATAATTTTGTTCAGGTAACAGCGAATGCGGCTTTTTTCCAGGTAAGAGTTTTTAGTTGACAAGACAGTTATATCGAATACCAATATGAATCTCTAAAATCGACCACGTAATAAGTTGTAACCAGTCCATTTAATTATAATATGAAACACAATAGGTACTTACCTTTTTCAAAGTAAGGATTTTTTTCTCACAGAGATGTGCATTTGTTCATACGTTAAATAGTTTTTAAGTATACCTACCTACTTAATAAATACAATATCGACGTCTTCTGAGTCGAACTTTCCTCTACAAGTTGTACAGTCACCATCCGCTGAACCTTACTTACCCACAGAAGTGGAAACCAATCTACCCATTGTACTGCCATCTTATGTTAAGCCAGTATTACCTGTAGAAGCAAACAAAAAAAGTCAAACAATTGACGCCATCTCGTCACCTGTACCGTTGCAATCAGCTGGGCTTAACTTGCCTGCAGAAGTTAGTGACATTTCTTTTTCTGAACCGTCATTGTCTTCTGAGTCCAACTTACCTGCAAAAGTGAATGCGATCTCGACTCCTATACTGTCACCATCCACTGAGCCTAGCTTACCTGTAATAGTGGAAACCAATCCACCCACTGTACTGCCATCTTATGTTAAGCCTAGATTACCTGCAGAAGTTACAACCGAGTCACCCTTAGTATTTTTGACGTCTACTGAGACGAACTTACTTTTAAGTATTGAAGTCACCTCGTCACCTGTACCATCATCACCTGCTGAATCTAACTTACCTGCGGAAGTTGATGTGATCTTGCCTCATATATTGCTGCCGTCTGCTGAGCCAAACCTACCTACAGAAGTTGATGCAATCTCGACTCCTATACTCCTAGACTCCTATACTAAATTCAGATTTGGAATCCATTGCTCACTGGTCCAGCCGAAACGCGTTAATGTTAAACCCCACCAAATCAAAATTCATGGTTCTGGGCTCTAAAAAACAAGTTTCCAATTGCCTTATTCAATCTCCAAATGTTAACATACACGGAATAGCAGTAGAACTAGTATCAAAGGCAAGAAACTTAGGTATCGTAATGGACAGTAGATTAAGGTTCAAGAGCCATGTTGAGGATCTTGCTCGGGGATGTCTTTATCGTTTAAAAATATTGTATAAGATCAGAGACCTACTTAGTGCTGAGGTGAGACTAAAGATCTGTGAGTCACTTATTCTATCCAGACTCAATTATGGCGACGTGGTTATTGGACCTTGTTTGCTGTCCTCTTCGAAAAAGCTCATCCAACGTGTCCAGAATGCATGTATGAGGTTTTGCTACAAAGTTCCTTATAGGAGTCACATTACACCAGTGCTAAATCAAAATAAACTTTTAAACATGGAATCTAGGTGGCATTTACATTTCTGTAATCTAATTCATACCATTACCAAATTTAAAAGTCCACCCTATTTACATGCTAAGTTAAATTGGGCAACGTATAGTTTTAATTCTCGTAATAAAGATGGTTTTCTACTTGTTACACCATTTCACAAAACAAGATCATTTGAGGGAAGTTTCCGGTATCAGGCTTCTAAGTGCTGGAATAATCTTCCGCCACCTCTTAGAAGGTCAGTATCAAAGCCCATTTTTAAAAGACATCTTAAAAATTTACTTTTGAAAAAGCAGCAGACGTCCTGATACTGGTATTTTATTTTCTATTATTTTTTATTATTATTTTTTATCATTCATCTTATATCTCTGGCATACATATCCTATTGTTAAGTTATGTTCCGTCTATTATTATAATTTCATTATAATTATCTTTATTATTATAATCTGGTATACAATTAATATATATTAAGTATCTATTATTATGTATTTATTTTCTTGTCTAGATCAGTAGCATTGCGCGCCTGCTCCTCTTGGGGATCCGGTCGACGGAAAAATATTAGGGGCGACAGAAAACCAGCGTTTATCTCTCTGGAGATAGACATTTTGCTGAGTCGCTAGCCTTTTTTAATATTGCGTCACATTGCACATGGAAGTACTATTTTAAATACTGTCATTACAATTGTACTCTTTATCTCTCGATGTACTTTATTGTGTAGTGTGGTAAAATTGAAATAAATGGTTTTTCTTTCTTCTTTCTTCTTTCTTTCTATACTGTCACCATCAACTGAGCCTAGCTTACCTGCAGAATTTGAAGCCATCCCGCCTCCTGTACCATCTCGATTCGCTCAGCGTATCCTACTTACAGCAGTTGATGTAATTTCACCACCTTTACAGTCGTCATCTGCTGAACCTGTCTTACCTGCCAGAGACGGTGGGAGCTCGCCTTCTATTCTATCGCTACCCTCTGAGTCACTCTTATCTGCAGAAGTTGAACCCGCAGCGCAGCCATCAACACAAAATATGACAAGAAAACGCAAAGTTGACAAAGAAAACTGGGCTTGTAATCAAAATAAGAAGCGGAAAGATTCTGGAATGGCATATGAAGGATATCGTTCAAAAAAGAAATTTCCTGCGAAAGCTATGAGATCGTCGTGTTCCTGTAAAAAGAAGTGCAGTGAAAACATCCCATATCTGCAGAGACAATCTATTTTCGATAAATTTTACAAATTAGGGGATCACTTAAGACAATGGCAGTTCATTGCAAAATACACTGAAGTTCGAGATATAAAGTGCATCACACTGGGTCGTAAATGAAATAGAACACAGACCATAAATTATTACTTTAATGTAGACGATGAAAAAGTGCAGGTATGTAAAAAGTTTTTTTTGAATACCCTGTGTATTTCTGACAGCATGGTGTACACAGCTTTGGAAAAACTTAAGTCCGACGATTGTTTTATCGATCACCGCGGAGACCACGGTAACCGACCTCATAAGATCAAACCTGCCACTCAAGAAACCGTTATTGATCACATCAAGTTGTTTCCAGCTGTAGAGGCTCACTATGTGAGAAAAGACTCGAATAAGTTATATTTATCTGAAGATCTTAATATTTCCAAAATGTATAGACTATATAAAGAATGGTTCGTAACACAAAATTTTGATGCTGAAAATATGGCTAGCGCGCGACAGTATAGGTCAGTATTTAACACCAAATTCAATATATCTTTCTTTAAACCTAAAAAAGACTTATGTTCATTATGTACGCGATATAATCAAGCTGAGTTAGAAGAAAAGAACGCATTGGAAGAAAATTACAAGAAACATATAAAGAACAAAGATATGGTGCGTAATTTAAAAAATGATGAAAAACAAAATGCAGATGAATTCGAAACAATAGCCATATTTGATTTAGAAAAGGTTTTATACATACCAAAGTCGGAAGTAGGGGTCTTTTATTACAAGCGTAAATACCCAATTTATAATTTGACGGTGTTTGATGCTAGTCGCAAAATGGGGTATTGCTTTATGTGGCATCAGCAAATAGCAAAAAGAGGTGCTATAGAAATTGGAAGTTGTTTATTAAAATTTCTGAAGAACGAATATGAGCGGCAGATAAAAAAAGTGTCATTTTATTCAGATGGTTGTAGAGGGCAGAATAAGAATAGATTCATATTTGCCCTTTATATATATCTATCAATTAAATTTGAAATGGACATCACACACAGGTTTTTTGAAACCGGCCATAGTCAAAATGAAGGAGACTCTATGCACGCAAGCATTGAACGTGAACTCAAAAACAAAGTAATTTACATACCAGACCAAATGTATGGATGTGCAATGAATGCGAAAGTTACAGGTGAAAAGTATGAAGTCAAAGAAATGGAGCAAACTGACTTTGTCAACATAAAGCAACTTATTGATGGTAAAATTTGGATGCATGACACTTGAGGTGCAAAAATAGAATGGTCTAAAATCATGGAAGTAAATGCATCAAGCGCCCACCCAAACAAGTTGTTTTTTAAATACGACTTTTCAGAAAGCTACTCGGAGTTGAACACATGTACAGACAAATAACAGGCAAAAAAGAAGCGGAAGACGAGGACGAGGTGGATTTGCTTCACAAGTTTCTGTTACTCCAAGTGTATCTGAAAGTATTCCAGACTTACCTATGGCTTACGATAAACCTATCCCTGTCTCCAAAGCTTTGCATTCAGACTTACTGAGCCTATGCAAAAATAACGATATACCGCGGCATTATCATGCATTCTACAAAAATTTAATTTGTGAAAAAGATGTGGTAGAAACCAATCAGTCTGATGAACATAGTTCATCTGACTCTGATTAGTTTATATTCATTATAATGTTTTTATTGTTTTTGAACAAAACTTAATTATTAGCATAGATTTATGTAAGCACTTGATTATGTTCCTATACTTTAATAAGCCTTGGTCTCACAAATAAAAACTATATCTTTTTATTAATTTTTATTACTTTTACTAACCTTCAAAATATCGAATGATCTCTCCTATTATTAAAGTGAGGCATTGATAAAAGAATACAACAGAACAATTTTATGATATAGCTTTCTACAAGTACCGTAAACCGTATTCACTAAAAAGTCTCTCAAATTAATTTACCGAATAAGACAGCAACACTCTGTTAACGTAATTGACCCAGACGTACTTAATGCTGTAAACAATAATTAACGTTCAATACTTTTACTAAATTTCTCTGGAACAAAGCCGTAATGTACGCTTGCGGTCACAACATATTGGCACAAAATGTGGCAATTTACAAATTCTTATTTATTTTCGTAACCGTAAAAGATAGAAATATCAACGTCTTATTGCCACTTCGAGTAAAAAATTAGCTTTCTGTTGATGTAGAAACCTTTACGATGCGCATCGTATATTGAGTTATATTGACAGTTTTCACGTTTTATTTTCTCCTGAACATTTTGATTTCTCCGGTTGCGGCTTTGTTCCATGCACCTATCGACATCTAAATCTTAATAAATCCTGCTGCTATATCTTGTTACACTAATCAACTTATCATCATCATCATCATCGTGTGGGTTGTAAGGTCGACAACCGATCAACTTATTATAATTTATAGCAACAAATAAACATTTTTATCACTTTTATTTCACAGGGCAATGTCTGATAGTTTTTTTTTTGTTATGACACTAGTTAAGCTTTGTGCCAGTGTAAAGTAGTAACATTATTTATAAAAATATGGAACTGTATGCGTTTAATGATAGTTTCTAGTAGTTTACGTCGAGTCCATCCAACATAGCTCCGTGATTTTGACAGATCGTTTTAGAGATGTGATCTCAGAGGATCCCAGAATGTGATACGTCCACTATAACTAGTATAACTGCTATTATAATGTGGTACTATAGTCATCGCACTGTGAGAATGCCGTCCTGAAGTTTATCACGTGACTATTTTTAGTGATGTAGCACAAAATATTCAGTAATGAAAATATACGAAAATATCCAAATCGATATTAATTACTTAGTTTTCAAAATCGATTTGTATGATTAGAGTTTTTTTTTAGCTTATAATCACACAACAATAAATAATAGCTCATAACGTTAAGTCTCAACTGGAATCCTACCATGCTAATTGAACAGTTGCCATTTCTTATTATTTCACTTTGCGCAATTTCAAAAAATTTATTAAATTACGTATAATTCTTTATTTTTACCTTATTGGATTCGGTTAAACTCATTAATAATTTGATATTAAATATCTAAGTATGTATTACCATACCAATTATTTTAAGTCTATACGATTATTCGAATATTTTTCGGATATTTCGGAATCGAAATGGAACAGCGGACCGTAAGCGGACCCAACGGGCTAACCTTGCATCGACGTTCATTCATAACTTCATCTCGGGAAACACGTTGAAATAATTGATAAATTTATTATTTTGTATTTGATTTTCAAATAAAATAAAGTATTTCGTTATATAAAAATATAAAATGTACGCAAAATGCTATTTTATGTGACCAGGCTTCATGGAGCGTTAATTCAAGGTTAGTGTACATCACATAAAAATGGTCACGTGATAAACTTCAGGACGGCATTCTCCCTGTGCGATGACTATAGCTACCGATACAAAGGGTAATGACTAGTAGGACGAGTGAGTAATTAGTATGAACTTATAAATCACAAATAAATTAACATGTTTGTATTTTGTAAATTAAATATTGATCATAGAATATCTATAGACAAAGTAATCGCGTAATTATTCGCGTTAAGCAAGGTGGCAGAAGTACTGAATTTAGCTTTATAAGACACTGGCAACACTGACAGGCCCTACTAGTGTTGCCAGTAATGCATCTTTAATCACCATGTTTCCAATAAGAAAAAGCAGTTTCCGTTTCACTTATTAAAAAAATAAGTAAATAAAACACGTATTACTGAAATTGTTTTTCTGAGTAATAAATAGGTACAATACTATTATTACCAGTTAACAGCAACAGTAACAGTTCTATTATTTATGTCACAGATCTGGCAAAAATGCCCACGCATGTGACCTTGCATGAACGGCGGCGGCGCTCAATGCAGCGTGTTTTTCATCATCAACAGTTCATATACGTCCAAACCAAGGGGCTCGAGCCTGCCCTGGAGCAGGGCGATTAGACCATAGTCGACGACTCTAGCCCAATGCGGATTGGTTGACTTCACACACAACCTTTGAATTTCTTTGCAAGAGTATGCAGGTTTCCTCACGATGTTTTCCTTTATAATAGTACGAATTTGTAATAGTAATGAATGTCAATTATTATTTCACATTTTGATTGCGTTTTCAATACTTGAATAATATCGTAATATTTTAGTCGCCGCCGCTAGTCACGTTATCCTCTATGCACTTATCTGTCAAAATCACGGAGCTATATGTTGGGCGGACTTGTTTTGGTTTGTAATCTCAGCTGTTGATTAATTAAGAAATGACTAATAATTATCTGACATATTTCTGCCTAATTTAACAGATTACTTAATACCTTAATTGATTAGGGGTTTACGTGTAGAACAACATGCTGAATGGTCATTAGATTGTTATAAATCACTTAAAATTAAAAACTACTTGCAGTTGAAAGCACTATCTTGCAAAAACCGGGGCGTTCTCTGTGTTTAAAAAAAGAAAATATATCAAAATGTTTTTGTTGGTTGTTATTGTGGTTGTAGCTGTTGTGTTATTGATAGTAAAAGATGTTGTGCATAAACGGAGCACGAATTGGCGCAAATTATGCGCGTTTCCCGGTGATGCGCCTCTTCCAGTGATCGGAAATGCTCTCGCGCTTGGTTTTAGCTCTGACGGTATAGTTTCTTTTTACCACCAATGTAGTATTATATTATCTGTGCCACCAACTATCAGACTTTCCCTTTTGAAAATTTGTAGTACCTTCGATAAAATTATTAAAGGTTTAAATTTATCAAATACCTTTTCATTGTTACCCCTTGGAAGGCCTCATTTTTTTATGACATAACAGAGGCAAAGTCGACCCAGTCGATAGGTGGACATACTTACCACCATATTTATATCAACCCTAAAGGTTGGTTGGTGGAAGAAATTTAATATTATTTATCTAACAGAAGTTTAATTTTCATATACCTATAATAGAAGCGACGAAGAATCTCTTGGAAATGTGGGAGAGACACGGCAAGACTAGTTTTCGCGTGTCAATGGGTTCCGAAGATTGGGTGCTGCTGACTGATCCGGAGCATGTTGCGGTGCGTAATACATTAATGCTAATGAATTACAATTAGTAGATTTTTTTTTCATAAATTTAAAACTAATCCCTACTAAAAGTAAAAAGTACGAGTACCTAGATCAAATAAACCTCCCTATGGTGTTTGAGTGTCCAGCTACGGTTTGCTGGGGATACCAAGCATCCGAAAGCGCTGTGTGACAGAGCGAGATTGTACTTAAACTCAATAATTCTAAATTGTGAAAACCTATAAATAATAACAATTATTAAAAAATAAATAAAATAAATATTTTCTCATATTTCCAAAGAATGGCGCGTCTCTTTAAAAATTGCCGTGTATTATGTGCCGTCTGCCGTGTGTTTCTGTAAATAAATCTTTGACTAACAGCTTACTCGTATTTAGTATTTTATTAATAAGACGAGTATTTGCAGGCTCTATTTAGCGATTCTACTATTGTCTCCAAGTCACCTGAACGGAATGCAGCCGTGATACCCTTTTTTGGACAATCAGTCTCCACCTCCGAAGGTAGGCAGGCTTTTATCATTTAAAATACCCATGGTTTAATGCTACAATGAGGTGGGTTCAAAACCCGGTGAAGACACTGGCAAAGAAGGTCATTGTGAGGAAGTGATCTCATTACGGTTAGGATATGGCAGGCTAAATTGTCGAAAAAAAGTAACAGTAGTTTATGCTTCGGACGACCTAAAAAATCAAGCCCAACCATTATCTATGGAAGTTGCATAAGCTATTGTTACGAGAAGCGAGCGGGGTTCGGGGATTGCAAAATTTGTCCGCGAGAAATAGGTCCTTTATTACTTGCGTATAGTACACAAGCAACGTCACAAATTGCACTTGATCGCGCACGGGTAGCACTAAACCGAAATTAGCACTTTCACTGCACTTTGTTCACTAGCACTTTAACTTGCACTTTTATTTACTTCGGCTTTTGATACTGCACTGAACTCCCCGACTAGGCGTCGCGATCCTTATATACCCCTATGCCAGTTCGAGAATGTTCCTATTTCGATCTTCTTTTCTTTATTCAATCTATTTGAGTAGCTAACTTTCTCGAACAGAACTTCTAGAATCTTCTATCCAATTTTGACAGTCAGCTGTATCGAGTAGCGAAGTTCTGGTCGGTTGTCAAAGATTACTGATGACTGGCGTTTTCTGAACCGTTCTCTGGTACAGTCCACCACACCAAGCCGTAACACTATCCTCTCCTTAGACATGCTCGTCCCGAGCATCGTTTGAACCATGATAACATGCCAACCTGTCGACTTTGACGACCTTGAGATTCTTGGAGTTCTCTGGTACAGTCCATCACAAGTCGTAACACTATGTTATCGGTCATCGACCTAACAATTTGATGATAAATATAAAATAACGTCCATTTCAAATTTATAACTTATCCTACTTTTCCAGGTGAACGGTGGCGTTGGGCTCGTAAACTGGTTTTATCCAGTTTTCATAATAAAAGTATCGGACAGAGACTGGACGTAGTAAATGCACATTCTGAACATCTGGTTCAGATGTTAAGCCAATTTACTGATAAGGAGCCCGTACCTCTCTATCGATTCTTCAGGCCGTTCATGTTAGATGTTCTATTTAGTAAGTTTTTTTTTTTTTCATACTTATAATAAATTATAGTAAAACAAAAGAAGGCTATATTTTAAGACGTATAGTAATAATAATAAAAAATCTTACAGAAACATTGATGGGCGTCGACGGCAACTTTCTAGATAATCTTGAACACCCATACCTCAAAGAAAGCGGAAAGTAAGTACTAAAGACTAAAATTTCATCTATTACTTAAATAAAAACGAGCCTTACAAAAATTATATTATACGTCTCATCAAAAAAATCGAAACACCTTGCAAGTTTATGTTTTGAAAGGAATAACAGAAAAATGATTATATATTGTATTGTGTTGTTGAAAAGTGTGTATATTTTATGTGTATTCCTAAAAATACACATTTTTCTGTTATTCCTTACAGAACATAAACTTGCAAGGTGCTTCGATTTTTTTGATGAGAAGTATATTATGATAGCCCTGATTTGTGTAAGTCAATATTTTATTTAGTCTCAGACCATAACTGAATGAAACTGCCAATTTTAGAAAATTACCCACTTGTTCCTAGTTCAATGTTTGACAACTCTAAAAATAGTATTTTTATCTTCAAATCTGTTTGACTTAAAAGAATCAGAACTATTACTGCAAGAATCAAGACCAATGATATACCTTATATTTCCAAACGTCATAAAAGAAAACATAAATATAACAAACAAAAAACTTTTTTTTAACAGAGTTATAAACATAATCACAGAGAATTACTTTTCATACTGGAGGAACATTCGGCCGATATTTCTGCTGACTCCAATGTATAAAGAGATGATGACCACGATCAAAACCATTCGGAAAACTGCTCGCGATGTAAGTAATAACAATACCTACCAATCGAGTTATAAAAATCTATAATAGAGCTTCTTAATACCCTCCGTGGCTGAGCGGTACAGCAGCGTTCAGCTTTCGTAACACAGATTCCAGTTCGAATCTCAGTGAGATTGTCAATAAAAAATTCCTTTGTGATTGTCCCTCAACTGGATTAGGATACTACAGGCTTATTCATAAAATTTTCAAAATTGATCTGCGTTTCGGAAACTAAGTTAGTCTGCTGGTCTCTTACCTAGAAGCATTGATTTACAACAGGCCTAGATTCATACAAAAATACACTAGAAACATGTCACCTATTTGAAGATACGCTGGGATAAAAAGTGACATATTGTGTATTTTACTAATTGCAACCTTATTGTCTACCATTATAGTAGTATTTTTATTGCCATGTACTGCGGTAATGTAGTGCTTGAGCACCGCTTTGCCGGCCCATTTTTTGAGCATTCATATTCTATCTAGTCCTGTTGTAAATCAATGCCTAGAAGCCTTTGGTGGCTCAAAAGCTCAGACACCAGGATTTCTGGGGTCCACACTTCACCACAACCCAAAATAAAAGAAGTAAAAACTGCATGAAAAAAATAAGGACAAGACAATTAAGAGAGTTACTCGTATTCTAGGAAAAACTGTTAGTAAAATAAAACCCATCTGTATCAAATATTATTCCAGGTTATCAGACGGAGAAAAGCAAGATTACAAATAATTGCGGACGAAATAAAAGACAATAATAAATCTGCCACCGTCGATCTTCAGAAAATTATACAAAACAAAATATCAGGCGATAATACTTTGATAGATGCATTTCTCTTGAAAAATTTGCCTAATGGAGAGCCAGTTTCGGAAGACGTGATCGATGAGGAAATAAGCTTCGTGTATTTTACGGTAACTTTTGAAATATTTAGGTATCAATTGGCACCAACTCTGTCTTTTTTGCGTTGAACATAAAAAAAAAACTTTATATACTGTTCTTATTTTGGTTAATACACTCACCGGCACATCTAACCGCCCCCACTTGTATTTCGGGTTAATTTTAAACTGCGCTTATTGTTATACATTACAATTGATTTATTGATAATTTTACGATAACTTAAATACACTTAAATAAACGTTAAATTATCAACTTTTTTACTAACATCAGCTGTAACTAATATAATTATAAAGAATCACGAGTATTCCCTGAAATGAAGGGTGGGCGGTTAGATGTGCCGGTGAGTATATAATATAACAGACTGAATCCTAAGCTAGTAATGAAACAATAGAAAGGATATTTAATGCATTCAAGGTCAGAGTTGACATGCGCAACTTTATATAACTGTTGTATTTGTTTGCAGGGTCATTTTACAACAGCAGTGACCATAAGTCATACGCTATTTTGCTTAGCAAAACATCCAGAGATACAGGACCGGGTGCTACAGGAGCAACAGATTATATTCCAAGGGGATCTTACGAGAAAGCCTACGGTACAAGATCTTAACGAGATGAAATATCTTGAGGCTGCTGTAAAGGAAACTCTTAGGCTAATTCCCACGGTTCCGAAAATCGGGAGAAAACTTGAAAAAGACTTGTTGATGAGAGGTATGTAGACAAGTACCAATGTAATAGTCTACGAAAAGATTGCTGTTCTTTTGCCTCAGCAGAAGAAATCGATTTGGTAATTTTACAATATAAGCCCAATGTGCAGACAACTATATAGTAGATCAATGCATTTTTGTGCAAAAAGTGTTTGTTGAGTTTAGAACGTTTATTCGTGATACTACATATAATATAATAAAACAAAAGGTATCAAAATAAAATTGTAAATTAAAAAATACTCGTATTATCAAAAAAGAAAATACTCAACGGCCAGTCACAAACGTCGAAAACCAGTTTTGCCAGATTATAGAACGCATATACCTTATAGCTTATACGATAATGAGATATAGCTTTATTTCTCGTTTAACAGATGGTCGAGTTATTCCAGCTGGTACAACAGCAATAGTGTACTATGAAGCAATGTTTGCAGATGATAAAGTTTTTCCGGAGCCACACAAATTTCTTCCGGACAGATTTTTAGAAAATAACATGCACACTCACGCATTTTTACCATTCGGTGGAGGTCCTAGGAGTTGCATTGGTAAATATTATACTATACTTATACCTGGAATACCTGCCGCCGTGTGGTGACGGCTGAGTAGAATACATTTGTCACCAACCCCTACTCTTCCCGTGGGTGTCGTAAGAGGCGACTTAGGGACTACACATTGAACAGGGAACGGGCAGCAGCGCTCTCTGATACAGTAACCTTTCAATCTGCGATCTCCAACCCGCCTGCCAAGCGTGGAGATTATGGCAAAACCAAACTCTTAAGTGGAGGAGGCTCATAGTCCAGCAGTGGACTGTAACGGGCCGTTGATTTGATTTGATTTGACTTATACCTGTCCATATTTACGCCCAGATTGCTTTAAATATTGAATGAAATTATGATATATTATTCTCCCCCAGTATAACGTAACGTATTTCTGTCGTTGGGTGTTTACCTAACTTTGTAATATTTCTTATCTTCATCAGTTATATAAATAAGCCATGAAAACCCAATAGACATACATACAGACAGAATGAAAAAACTTCGCATTTATAATGTCCGTCAGTATGGATACAAGTTTTAAAAAGATAACAATACAATTTTATCTACTTTTTTTTCAACTTTTTTCGATGCCAGTTTATCTAATGAATGTTTTATTCTTTTTTATTTATTTCGTATTGTATTAGTAAGAATAAAAAATGATGGATCCTTGCTTTCAGGTTTTCGATTCGCGTGGATGGCTATGAAGGCAACACTTTCAAATATTTTGCGAGAGTTTGAAGTGGGACTAGGCGGAGTGGACACTGAACCGCAATTTTCTTTTGGGATAGTCACAGAGTCTAAAAATGGAATTTCTCTTAAACTAAAGAAAAGACTATAAAAATAAATAAACGAAAATGTAAATTTCTCAGTACCAGTAAAAATAATCATAAGTAGATAATTTATTAAATACATTCGAAATTTTGGAAATATGCCAGTTTTTTTAAGTATGTTGACTTCATATTATTATTCTCAACTTTTCTTTTAGTAGCATACGAAAAGTTTCATCGCTCACATCACAACTATCCTAAATTTTGATGTTTGTATAGAAATAATGTTTTCCTTTTATGATAATCAAGCTGTGCCGATACAAATAAACGAAATATTCAATGTTTGGGTTGTTTAAGTTAATATTCGTAAACATTTCGAGGAGGCTTGACGAGAAACCCTTGAGTTCGACAATACTACAGTTTTTGAAGATTCTTGACTTTTAAATGAAGACGGAATTGTAAAGGAAATAACATTTAGGTCAGATTAAGTTCCATTGAAACAGCACGGAATAAAGCTCTCAGCGTTTCTGTAGGTTTTATAAGACCACGGAAGGACGAATAGAAATGCTGGTCGTATAATTTGCTCTGAGTAATAAAAATAAAGGTGGTTATTTCTCTGTGAGCTACCAAGATCTCATTTTGCATAATGAATTCGTTGAAAAACTGTGTGAATGGCTTTTTTTTTATTATGTGGGGTAGTAAAGTCGACAAGATGTCACAAACCTGTATTGTCCTTTAGGTAACCGGACTAGTTGTACCATTGGACAGTACCATTGATGGTACAAGGCTTTTTACATGGCTTAAGTAACTATTTTATCTAAAACTGGGGACAGTCATACAAAATGATTGTAGTTTGATTACAGTGTGGATAAATACAATAACACTTGATACTGGCGAAATTAATTTGACAACGCCATTTTTTTTAAATTGAATTGAAACGAGAAAGGAATTTCACTGATCTTATTTGGCTGACCGATTAAATACCTTCTGTGTCTGCACGTGGAGTGAATTCACAATATTTACTTACTCACTTACTCCATCGAGCTTTCTAATTACTTAGATAAATAAAGACAATTAGGTCGGAAATGTTAGATGTTTGAAGAAAATACTGTTGGATCGTACCTATATTTAATTGGAGTTTATTCGTTCTATTCTTCTTATAAAGGCATCAGAATAATTTTACCCTGCCGATTAAGGAAAATGTTTATTTCTACGTCTGGCTAATCTCACTTTGCATTTTGTGGGATTACAATTATTTCGACTCTAAAATGCAATTTAAATAAAATACCAGTGGCATAAAACGTTTCAACTCAATAACGCAAAACTATGATAAACTGAACAACTTTTATTTCATAACTTATCAATACTCTAAAAAACCTTATTTTAATTTTCATATACCTATAAATTGACTCTGTCCGTTGATCAGTTTGAATAAAAAGAAAAATTGATTTTGTGATTTAAAAAACTTCTAGAGCAGTTATTAGTTTCAGCCACTACTTGATTTACTAGTAAAGGACGTTTGAAGCTATTAGGGTTATTGTTGCATCCTTAAGAGGCGTCACGGCGGCCTTTTAACTTCGACCCCCAAGTCGCCCCCCAACTGCGGAGCGGGGTGAGGACGCGTAGATTGGCGGAAGGGGGAGAGTGGCCGTTCTGTCTATACCATAATTCAGTGCTCGCAGCCCAAAAAGTATGCCAAATATTATATCTCGGGATCAGTAAGCTGGAGCCGCATCAACCGAGTTCAGTCGCCGCGTGAAGTTTGCGAATAACGTCGTTATCTGAAACTTGCGCCATCGGGCTCTTCCTATTATTAAACTTTTATCCGAGCGGCCAGAGCGATGCCAATTCGAATTTCGTAAACGATTGTACTTCTGTTTCCGCTGTTTGCGGCTTCGGAAAATAATATAAACTTATTATTTTCGATACAGATTCTTTAAAGTTGGAACGTAATTTGTACAAAATGTCATTCATTCTGACTTTCAGAAATTATTGATATAGTTTGATTCAAGTTAACGTTAGAAGGTGCAAAATATATTGTAGAAATTATATATTTTTAGCCAACGTACAGGATGTCCAAAAAGGGTGTTGGCAGTTTATGCCCAAAAATTATATTTGAAAAATATATCATTTCATGATTTTATTACTATTTGCAAAAAGTACATACAATGGAAAGTTTACGACAAAAAAAATATGTTGTCCAAATGACGTCCATTACGTCTTAATCCATTTTCTAATTATATTCGCACTGGGAGATAAATAAATGTCCCGTACATTGAACTGCGCGCGATGTAAGCGGCGAGCTGTTATTATCGAATTAATTGTTTTGATAATAAGCTCTTATGGCTGGTTTACACGTATTAAGTTGTTTAGTAGTTAACTAAATTTTAACTTAATTTTAAGCAACTTAATGCGTGTAAACAGCGCATTTAGTAGTAAGTTGCAAGTTAAAATTTAGTGTGCAAGTAAACAAGTAGATTAGAACTTTTTCTATTTTTCGGGTAAGTTGGTGGGCGTGGCCTGTCACTTGACACGTTTGGAAAGGCGCGATTTAGTTAATTTTAAGTTAAATGTGAAGTGCGAAGTTAAGTGCGAGTGTTTTATGTTTATTTTTTGGATATATTGTAATATATATTATTATATAGTGCAGCATTACTGCAGGTTTTTTAATAACCTTTTTGGTATGATTCTTTTTTCTTTTGGCCGGTTTTTATGTCACATTTTCAAATTTCAAATTTTCTTGGTCTGACCTTTTTCTAAATTGTTTATTGTTTTCCCAAGTGTCATCGGGTGATGATAGAAGCGATTTTTTCTTGAATCGATCTCCAAAACGTGAATCGCTTTGTTAGTAAATATTTTCAATTCAATCGGATTTTGCCAGATTGAAGAGTCTCGGGATCATTTCCATATTATAAATAAGCCTTGGAATACCATAAATAGTAGGAGCCAGTTTGGACTAGCCGGGTAAGTCTTGTGTTGTCTTCCTCCTGGTTTTTATCGACGCACTTTTCTTTTTCCTTGTCTTGGTTGGATGGCGATTATTTCTTTGATTATTTCTTTGTCAATCTTTACAGTGTATTTCCGGCTTCTGCGACACACACACGAGGGTCCCTCCGTGCTTTCCACGATCTCTTGCTGTGGTTCCGGACACCTGAGGCCACCAGGCATTGGACGTGCCTGGATCCCTGTGTTGTGTGCGTCCGCACCCGTACCAGCTGAGTGCCGCAGACCCGCGCACCGGCGTTGGAGTCCCCCCTGGGATACTGCCCATCTCGCGGATTTTTTAGCTTGTTTTTGTATCAGTGTAATTTTGTATGCGGATTTTGCCAAATTCTGTCTAAATTCTAAAAAGGCCCTTTAGGTTTCTCTGGCCCTCCTTTTTTTGGTTCCCGTTTGGCAATTACTCTCCGGGGTACTCCGCGGTTTTTACACCTTCCTGCATCGATACACTCTCTCAACACAACACTAGTTCAGCGACACTATATCGACGGAGTCCCCTCAGGACCCGACTCTCGGCTCATCTTTTTGATACTTTGGCAATATCTAGGCCCTTTTTAAATTTCTATTATACCGTTCGGACAAATTTAACTAAATCTTTCTTTGTACACCTAAATTTCACGTTTCGCCTGTGGTTGTCAACCACAGGCTAGCTAGCTTCTTTTTTTAACGCTACAATAGGTATAAAAACATTAATGATTAATATATTTTATTATACTTTATTATTTTATTTATTATATTTATTACAGATTTGAATTCGCTGTTGATCGTCCATCTTGGGCTAATTAAAGAGCTTAACTACTAAAATGACGTGTAAACAATTACATAAAATTTAGTCGCTTAAAATTTAGGTTAAATTTAGTTGCTACTTGACAACTTAATACGTGTAAATCAGCCATTACACAAAATGCGCGCTGTGCTCCAGTATATGAATCCATTTCAACTAAATTTCCAATAAATTCCATGTATGACATTATATTTGTTTTTGCTATCTACCCTCATTAGGACGATTTATTGATATTTAAAAGTGCAAATAGCCTTTTTGGACACCCGGTATTAAGGAAATGTTTTAAAGCGGGTCGGACCTCCAAAATAAACTTACAAAAAAATTCTTATACAACGTTTAATAGAAAATTTAAATCTTATGACACAAGAAAAACGTTGCAAAACCATACCCATCTCAAACTATTTCAACTTAGACGTAGATCCGGGTATTAAGCGACAAAAAAGTTAAATCGGGTCTGAGGTCCGTTTGGCGTTACGGCGTGAAGGGCAGTAATCCCCTGATTAGCGAGGGCGACACTACTCACCCTCATTTGACCCGGGTTGGGACAAAAAACGTTTCTTGGAACCAGCAAAAGCGTATTCTCTGTATATACAAAGTACCGGAAAAGGTTTGTAGGTTTCTACTTGTGCTTTCGTAGGACCTTGGACAAGCTGAGTGAATGCTTGTATCGTGGGTCACGGCTTGCAGGTACTGTTCAAAGTATTTCAGTTGCAAGTCATCCAACACGCAAATCATATAACTACCGTAACCTTTATGAGCCAAAGGGTTTTCTTAATTTTTATTTCGTATTGGTAACTAAGAATTTATGTTAAGCTGCACTCCGACTGCACCGTAGAAATGCAGTGCTGTTAAGTTGGACTGACTGAATTTAACACTGCACCATGGTAGCTAGAAGCAGAAAACTGAAGCAGACTTAACAACGCATCTCATATGATCAACGTCAGCGTGGCTCATCATAGTCAAACTTCATTTGAACAAAGTTGCAGTCGCTGCTAATGAAGGCACTTATAAAAAAACTTATTGTGCCCGCGACTTCATTCATGTGGGCCATACGAAAAACTACGCGCTATGTCATCGCGTAGCATACATTTTGGGAAGTTGGACACAAAGCGGAAAATTGTTTGGAATAATATTAATCAATAGATTAAAATGACAATTAAATGTAAGTAACTAGTCGAATTCGCAATCCGAGTTAGACCTAAAAGTGTCTTTTCCTAATCTCACGATAAAATATTGTTGTTAAGGAGTTTTATCTGCAATCTTAACAAAGTCGTTAGAACAGTCGTAAAAGTGAAGTTTTATTTGAGGCTTAGTATTTGTCGGGAACTCGTATAATAGTTTCTTTTAGAAACAATAGCGTTAAATTTGAGAAAATATTTTATTTTGATAAGAAAATTAAATATATATTAAAATTAGACAAAACACAGAGTTCTAGAGATAAGAATAGAGTTTAAGCGATATCAATTACAAATTGCATACATTTTTTTAAAATCGTTCATACATTTTAAGCTACAAACACTACGAGTCGTAGTACAAACATTACTTTTGTTAAGACGTACTTGATCAGTAACAAAAATAATATAATATTTTTGACTACTTTCTCGTTAAATAAAGCTGGTTTGAAGATTCAAAATATAGTCTCAATTTTGAAGTAAAAATAATATATTTGGCAAAGAGGTATTGGAATAATTTCGTCGATATTATTTTGTTGGCCTCTTAAATTTACAGTGCAACCTGTACTAGTTCGCTCCCTTGCAATCCCATCTTGCTCATTCTTTTGTAGGAACTAAATAAAAAATAAATTTAACTACTTGGCTCATCGAGCACGTTGGTTTGCTAATTCTATTGTGGGTCGGGTCGGACTTTCGCCAGTTGCGTTTCAAAGTTAAGGCGCCAACACAACACCGCCAACGCCCGGTCTTACCGCACTAGAGCGCCGGCTTTGTACTCCACAATACCACCCATGTATGTATGTACCGGGTGTCCTGAAAGGGTGTTGGCCGTTTCTACCTAAAAATTATATGTGAAAATTGTAATAGGGGATCGGACTACATTTTTGTATTTAATAAATTCAAACTTCTTAGTTTCTGCTATCGAGCACTAAAAGAATTTTTGCTCTATCTTTGAAATTGACCTAGTTTTAAAGGTTTGAAATTCAAGATTAGACAGAGACCCACTTGTGACGTCATATTTTGTTAGTAACGCCATATAATCTCCATACAAAAAATCGTTTTTGAAAGAGACAGACATATTGAAACTTTAAAAAATCACTCTAAATTCGTTTTTCAACCGATTCTGTTTTTTTCTTCGCGAATCGTCTACTATAGTAATCGCACCGTAAAAATGCCGTCCTAACAGCAGGCAGGAAATATGAAAACCAAATAGGTGCAAAAGAGACAGAAGAAAAATTGTACGTGTATGACAGCTGTCAGGACGGCATCCTTACGATGCGATAGGTATACTAATCTATATTTTAAAAATAATTAATAAAATATGGTAAATTTAGGAACAGTCTGACCCCCTATTTCATAATTTTATTACTATTTACAAAAAGTACTTACATACAATGGAAAGTTTACGTTGAAAAAAATATGTTGTCCAAATGACGTCCATTACGATTTTGACACTCTAGCCTCAAATGCCTTAAACCATTTTCTAATGATATTCGCAGTGGGATATAAAGAAATGTCCCGTAAATTGAACTGCGCGCGATGTAAGTGGCGAGCTGTCATTATCGAATTATTGTTTTGATAATAAGCTCTTACACAAAATGCGCGCTGAGCTCCGGTATACGAATCCATTTCAACAAAATTTACAATAAAATTCCACGTATGATATCATATTTTTTTTGCTATCTACCCACATTAAGACGATTTATTGATATTTAAAAGTGCAAATACCTTTTTTGGACACCTTGTATAAAAAACTCGCTTCACCCACCGTATCTGATCGGATTTTTCCTCGGCTCCCGTTTTATTGCAATTCACAGTTTGTATTTGAAAACTTCGGAAGAGGGTTTCAACAAACGAATAAGTTATGTTTACGGTGTTTTATATTATGTTATTTAATGCATTCATACATTTCGAATGATAACAGTTACTACAATTTATTGAACGATACGTGGTTTTTACACATTATTATTATTGTGATATTTTTACGTAAGTGGTTCCGTTTTTAAAAAATAATTATGTTATTTGTTATTGTAAAAAAAAATGTAATGAAGTTAGTTTATTTGGAGATTTCTAATCTAGTTAATTAACAAACATTTTCTAGAAAGATGGGTATCGGGTTCCAACGCGAGAGGTCAGAAAATGGATGACGTCCGTGGTTAGAATGACACGGCGGCGCTAGCGTCGCTGTCAAAACGCGGGAATATGATAGAGAGAGAGAGAGCGAGCATTCCTGAGTATGCGAGCGAACGAGACGGATAATTCTGCCGTGTCTACATCCGCGGTAATGAGCGTAAATTTTCGCGAGAATGAGGCTAGTTTACACACCTCGCACTGCGTTCCGTTACAAAATGTTTTTATATTTTGACTTGTAACTTGTTGTTATCAATAAATTGAGTATTTAGTACAAAGGTATGATGTTTTTAATAATATACTTATTTAACTTTCTTATTCAGATCCGTATCCAGAACTTTCCTCGCACTATTTCTTCATTACTGCTTAACTTCGCCAAAACATTGACTTCACAATGTTCAGTTTTATTTTTAAAATTTCTTTTGTTCAAAATTCCATAACACGAAGACGTAAACTATAAATAAATCTACAAAAAACGTGTACAAATAACCTGTCCTGCCTCTACTTTTCTTTTAAATGTGAATTTTTACATTGCCTAATAAATACAAAATAAGGTTCCTAAAAAACATCCCAGTTGGAGGTACTGAAGCGTCGTCGCTTCGTCTCGCATTATACAATATGCAGATAAGTAACGGGAATTGATTCGAGGCACAAAGGCGGGTCTATAGGTGCGGCGCGGGCGTCGAGATTTTGGTCGTAATTTCCCGGGAGATTATCACTGTATCCACTCACAATATTTTCAATTGTGTGTAAACAATTTACTGACGAAAAGCGCATGTTTGAGGGTTTTCTATGCCCAAAACGAAATAAGTATTAGAGGTACTGAAGAATAAGTTGTTGAACAAACAAATGAACATCTTTTGAATTAGCTTTCTGATAACATAACTTTTATTCTTAAACGATACGTGTTTTTTTTAAGTTTCCATTTTTACCTGAGTGTTTCCGTTTTAAATAGTAACTTATTTTTTTTTAATCTAATTAAAACAAAATTGTTTTTACCTTCGAAAAATATAATATTTATACTGCCTTAGGCAAGGGATTTAAAAAAATGCTCGTGTTTCTTAAATTACTTTCATAAGGCTGTATTTAAGCTGAGTACGTAAAAATATACGAAAAACACTATCCGCAATCAGACCGACCCATCTCTTTTGTTCACTTAAGATGGTAAAATGAAATTAAATAAAAATATCGCAGAAACTGAAGATGTTGTTCTGTACTCACTCAGCTCTCGTTCCTGACGGGTTGACTCGTTTAAATTGCTTTTATAACTGAAAGTCTTTGTACCTGACGTATCTTCTAACATAATTCAATTAGGGAAGTTGGTAGATTTCAGATGAAATGCTGACAAAAGGTTTTGGAATAACCTCAAACTTTTTAGAAAACATTAACAAAATTATCAGTTTTTCCAGTAGATCTGAAGCAAACTAACTTAACCTTTTATATAGGCCCATCTATATAGGTACTTGCCCAAGTACAGTGGCGAGTTAACTTAATCCGTCATCTAAAATCGGCAAGTAACTAGTAACTAGTAATAATTTCGAACTCTTATTAACTATCATCATAATAATATTATTATTATCGTATGGGTTCTAAATTCAACGATCAACCAAAATAAAAAAAAAAAAAACAAAATCAAAAATTATTTATTTCCATAGGATGTTATTACATCACTTAGATCTGTTATTACATGCCCCCTCTTACCCTGGTGTTAAAAATAGTCAAAATTATAGAACTGCCAAAGGTCTCTGACAATGACTCTTTTGACAATGTAAAATTTTGAGAACCTTTGTGCAGAAAACGACTTAAATCCGTAGAAAATAATCGAGATCTACGGCAGTTGGTAGAATGTAGTTTAAATACTATGTCAGTTTCTTCCCCTGGTACACCAAACCAAATCTAATATTCCCTGTGCCGAATCAGACGCCGGTTTGCTGCATTTCAAACTCAATACATATACTCGTATATATACGCGGGTCAGGATAAACGCTACCTTGAATAGATAGCTCAAAACGTAACGGATTTGCGTAAAATATGTGAAACCTTTTGTATGCTAATACGATCCTATTGTTCGGAGATTGAATTTTTCGGGTTATCACATCACGCTTAAGAATGATTCATGAAGGTGTTACAATTTTTCCTTGAATTTCACGTTTCATTTTCAAACAAGTTATGTAATAATAAAAATATATAAATTTCACAATAATGCTAATCCAATGTATGTTACAGTTTTTTTTTTAATATTTATTAAGCGAATACTTTAACATTTTATTTATCTTGTTGATTGATCTTGGACATTATATGGAACCTGCCTCTGCCTCTCTCTTTGCCAGGGTCAAGCCCAATTTTTGCTTTTCACACTCATATTATAAATGAGAAAATATATTTGGATGTTTGGATGTTTGTTCTGCTTTCACAGATGAAATTTGGGATAGAGATAATTTGTACCCTGGAATAGCACATAGGATACTTTTTACCGGGAAAAGTCGTATACCCACGGGAAAATCTTACATAACGCGGGCGTAGCCGCGGGCGGACCACTAGTGAAAAAATAAATTATTATATACTTCGTAACAGACTAAATCTGTAAGAAAAATATTCTGCTTACTAACAACAATAAAAACAACGAGAAATACAAAATCAATCAAAAATGTTACTTTTTTTAATATATATAGAAATTTATTGAAGATAATATTGTACACGCCTGAAGTAAACATAACATTCATAACAGCGTCAATAAATATCGAACAAAAGGAGCAGCGGGAAAATGGCAGATCAAAGTCGTACTAATTTGGGCCGCGCCGCACGTCTCCGGAAATTGAAACTTTATATTTGAGCGCACTTTATCTGACCGAGGAACCTGGAACCTCTCGAGCGGAAAATCCTCAGTCGAAATAAAATAAAATGCGGACGAATTTCCTCAGCGTA
Source organism: Carpatolechia fugitivella (assembly GCA_951230895.1). NCBI lineage: Eukaryota > Metazoa > Arthropoda > Insecta > Lepidoptera > Gelechiidae > Carpatolechia > Carpatolechia fugitivella. Next base: position 2,471,213 of record OX579653.1, on the reverse strand, counting down.
GTACTTTCCAGCTAGAACACGATTTGCACAGCGATTTGCGAATGTCTTTATTTCTTGTTTTATTCCATTCGACTACGTCTCAATATTGAATTTAAGTACCAACTCGGATAAACTTTTCCATTGTGTTTGATGTCGCATCATTTAACTAGGTTTTTGTAGAATCTCAAGATTAGTGAGATAAGCGTTGCGCGCAAAAATACTTTGTGAACGTACTTATGCAGCGGACAAATGTTAATTAAAATGTGATACATTTTAATTCCACATTGAAATAAAATTTGACTGCGACGTCGTCGACCTGACAATCCACGAATCTAATATCTCATCTTAAAAAAAAACTATGTAAATTTTATTTACAATTATTTTATTCCTCTGCCGTATGGTGACGGCAGAGTAGAATACATTTGTCACCATCCCCTACTCTTCCCGTGGGTGTCGTAAGAGGCGACTTAGGGACTATACATTGAACAGGGAACGGGCAGCAGCGCTCTCTGATACAGTAACCTTTTAATCTGCGATCTCCAACTCGCCTGCCAAGCGTGGAGATTATGGCAAAACCCTCCACTTAAGTGGAGGAGGCTCATAGTCCAGCAGTGGACTGTAACAGGCCGTTGATGTTGATGATGTAATTCCTCTAAACCAGGGGTTCCCTAACTTATTTGGGCCGCGCCCCCTTTCTACCAAAAAATATTTCCCCTCCTCTGCCCAGATAATCATTAAAGTTACACCAAAATAAATAATGTTAACTTGTATGGATGTGCTTGTATCGATTTGACGAGGTTTCCAGTTCTCGGCTTTACCACAGAAATCGCACAGCGCAAATCACTACCAATGTCAAGTTTATTTCGGTACTTGGTTTTTCTTGCCATAACAGCAAAAAATCCCCTTTCGCACAAATATGTACTTGAAAGGGTTTAAAGTCTAAACATTTATTTTAGCAAGAAAATCATGTCAGCAATCTTGAAATAGCCAGCCTTGAGCTGCGTCCCGAATCTTTCTTGTTACAAGCATACCTGAGCTTCCTTGGGGCGTTCCATTAGACAACACTTTATTACATTGTACAACAGCAAACAAATTATTGTTTATCTCGCCGGAAACAGACCGAGCTCTGCTACAGGTTAAATTTAATTTTAAAATCCCTTTTCTTGTTTGAAATCCTGTAAAATGTGATTGCTGGCTCAACTGTGGATTTGATAACATTTTACGTCGATACAAGTTTCATTTAGGATATCTCTTCTACTCAGGTAGGTTAGGGTACGTTCGAAAAATTTAACAAAGTACTTGTATTTTGATTTGATTTAATTAAATTAAATAAAAAATAATCCGGCGTATTCAACATACATAACACTGAAATTGATAGTAGTATCGCATACTGCTTGCATTTATAGTCGGGCTAATCTTAGTAAATTTTATAATAATAAGAAGAATTCTTGAATAGATCTAAATTAATTTCAGCAAGTCAATTACATTTACGACAATCACTGACAATACAATATTTAATACAAATACTCTTCATCAAAACAATTAAGAGAATCGTCAAGAAATTCAATTAAACTTCATTCCTATTAACTTTATTAAGATAAAATGACAGTTTGTTCGCGCTGTCTTAAGCCAATGATCAAACTTGGGCCATGTCGACCATGGAAGTTAATAACATCGGCCCAGATCTGATGCTCCACCCTTGTTTACACCATTCCAGTAACCGTTTAATTACTGTCTTCTAACGCTGGTACGATCGTTGACGTGCCAGTAAAAAGCTATAAATATTATTGAAAGACCGAGCGCAAAGTGCGAGCCAAGCGTCTCCATTTCATCCGTATCCGTATTTCCGGAGGAAGTCCGGCGGATGGTTCGATACCTATTTGTTTTTTTTTGTCGATTCATTCAGTTTTTAAATCATTTTCAGTAATTTCGAAGCTTTACGCTTTGCAAAGACAGATTTGCGAGATTTACAACCTCACAGGGCCACTAGTGTATAATTTCTCATAAGTCAATGGAAAGATGCAGCTTGATCGCGTAAAATTACTGCAATTTATATTTTACTGGAGCAGTGTAAACAAACCTTAATCCCTTCTCGATGTTACTCCGCGTTTTATTAATATTCTAAGATTATGATCTTGTGTTAACCAAATAATCCGTTGATAATATGCTGATTCATGAAGCTTTTTTCGTCATCATCATTATCGTCGTCACAATTAAAAGCTAGGGCCGTTGTCTTCCGCCCTGGAGACGTGGGTTCGATTCCCACCACGTACCAATGTGTTTTCGAATTTCGAAGTCATTTATAAGCGTTAATTAACGCTCTTACGGTGAAGGAAAACATCGTGATGACTGATGAAACCTGCACATTCCTGCGAAGAAATTCAAAAGTTGTGTGTGTTGTCGACCAACCCGCACTGGGCCAGTGTGGCGACTAAGGCCTAATCGCCCTACTCCAGGGTAGGCTTGAGCTCGGTGGGGACGTATATGAGCTGTTGATGATTACGAAATTCATCATTAGCATTTGAATCCCTTGCTTCTGATACTTTAAATTTTCATAAATGTTGTTTGATGCACGCACAGTGCACTATTTACACAGAGTTTCGATGCAAAAATATGCAAATATTAGCTTAAACTTTATTTGCCATTGTAAGCAATCAATATTCCCATTTACACAATACAACGATTTCAATCTATGTGAAAACAAAAATTTGCATACAAAAAGCGCTATCTGTTTTGCATAAATCGATTTACCTATCTTCTTTCAAAAAGCTTTTTCCCTTCTGATTATTTCACCGCCAAGTATATTTATAAACAGAACAAGAAAGAATTGCTCTAGCTAGGGTATCACCACCAAATAAAACTTTTGCAACGTAGCTGAAAAGGTTTTTACAAAATAAATATGAGGTGTCTACCTATATTATTCTGAAAGACATAATCTGCTGTAAGTCTTGTGAGAACATTGCCATACTTTCATACATCCTGAACAGTCAAAAATAAATAAATACCTCTAAAATAATAACTGAAACCAGTACATACCCATTTCACTTATTATTATTATTCTTACGGATTACGTCTAATCCGAATACCTAATGTTTATAAAGAAAAAAAATATGGTCTAGAACAGGGTACAAACCTGCATCTCCTCAGCAATTTGAACCAGATTTAAGTTTTTGCTAAGTACCCGTTTCAACTACACATTGAACAGGGAACGGACAGCAGCGCTCTCTGATACAGTAACCTTTTAATCTGCGATCTCCAACCCGCCTGCCAAGCGTGGAGATTTTGGCAAAACCCTCCACTTAAGTGGAGGAGGCTCATAGTCCAGCAGTGGACTGTAACGGGCCATTGATGTTGATGTTTGATGTTGACCCGTTTCAATTCAATTTTGATTATTCTTTGTACATACCAAACATAAAGTTTAACATAAGTTAATAACTCTTAGTTGTATGAAAAACATCCTAAATTTTCATTGAAACATACCATTATCAAACCTGTTTGATATACGCTTATAAGAGCGTTCTTTGTAAAAAAAAATACGTCAATATAACGAATTCCGCCCCAGTTCGAATATATTTTCTGCCAGAAATTATTGGTGGCAATTTCGTAAGGGCTCCGGAGGTAGTCACATCTAAAAAATAAGGAATGGAGTCATCACAGTCATATTTTCCTTTATATATTTGCCCCTTCACGATTCGTAGCTGTCAGCTGCAGGTGGCCGCGTGGGTCATTAGGGTTCACGTAGCCCTGCTACGCCACGCCGTAGCTCGTAGCTCGTAGCTGATAGCGACATAATAAACACGAGTTCTTTCAATTAGCAGTAAATGGATTAACTTTTAATCAGTTCTCGAACTTGATTAATTGCTTTGTAGGTATCCCTACATCTCAGTTAATTTGTGGGTAATTGCATATTTGTGTAAAGGTTCAAATTGTATAAATAGACGAACATTTTGATAATAAATCAGATCTGCACGGACCTCACTCGCAACAACAAGTTGTATCATTTCAACCCTCTCCCTGACCAACTAGCTACACACGCTACAACCCAACCTGCCGGTAAACTGGTGACCCCGACGTGATTTATACGAATTTCTTTTTGTGAACTAAATAACACGCTTGTCACGAATAAAATAAACATAAAATTAAGTGTGACACTTATAAAATTATCTCAAAACGTATGTCAAATGAAAATATCACCCTGGAATATTCAAAGTGCAACAAAAATACCATCACGCTTGTAGCGTAACGTGAATAAAATTGAAGTAAAAAGTACTTCAAACTCTTGAAAAACATTCATTTAGTACCTATCAATTACAAGTCTGTAGATGCTGCAAGGTGCAATGAAGAAACCCTGTATTTGGTTTATGATTCGTAATGAAATCTTAGTATATAGAATCGGTGCTGTAGCGACTAGGGTATTGGAGAAGCAGCGCCGGTTTGAACCCTACCACAAACAAGCCAATATGTTTTCGATAATTCATATTTTATTTTGTGTTTTTATTTGACAAGAAAATTGTAGTGAGGAACCTCCCAACGTCTGCGAATAAATTTACAGATAGTGTATAAAGTTGACTAACACACGCTGGGCTAACATAAGGCCTGATAGCCCTAATTCAGGGTTGGCTCGCGTATGGGATGTCACCTGATCCGTTGTACCATTGGTGAGTACTATATTGATGGTACAGTTGTACTAATACTCCCACTGATGACACAAAAATGAGACTCTTAATGGCGCTCATTAGTCCCATTTGTACCACGTATTATGTGATGATAGTTAAGTAATAAAACTTACCACTTATCATTCGCCCTGGTTCTTGAGAAAATCTCCTTTCTTTCATTGTAGTGTCTTTGTTTTGTTAATCATAGGTAATAAATAAATATCTCTCACACACGGCCATCTCATCCCAAACTAAGCAAAGCTTGTACTATGGGTATTAGACAGCTGATATATATAACTTAAATAGATATATACATACTTATATAGATAAACAACATGCAGACACAAGTAAAATAGAACACAAATGCTCATCACACGAATTTTTGCCTTAATTTTGGGTACGATAGACGAATCAAACCCACCAATATCAAAGTAAACATTTTGTGAAGCAATGTTACTGATTCTAACAGCCTCTGTGGCCGAGTGGTCGAGGTTTCGCCGCTCATTACGAAGGTTCCGGGTTTGATTTTTAGTACGGACACCGTCAAGCAAAAACCTTTCCTCAGTTTGGTTAGGACTTTGCAGGTTGAATCACCTGATTGTCCGAAAAGAAAGATGATTCTGTGCTTCGGAAGGCACGTTAAGCCGTTGGTCCCGGCTACTATCTAGTCGTTACACAAGCCATGTCAGTAACCTTTGGCGGCTCTATAACACTGGCACTAGGGTTTGTGAGGTCGGTTGTCGACCTTACAACCCACTCGATGAAGAAGAAGGAGACTGATTCGACTACAACGACTTACTTATGTTCGGAAATACCACCGTGTTTATTACATTGTCATTTTTATCATTATGAAATAAATTTAAGGTACAATATTTACCAAAATCTGCCATTAAAATATTCTGAAATCTAAAAATAGATAACACTGTTCTACCATAAAAAATTACTAATATAACAGTTTAGGAATGTCACAGCAGACACAAAGACAGACAAAGAGACGGACGCGTAAAACTAACACCATCTCTCTTTTTTGTCGAGGGTTAAAAAGAGCAAAGACGTTTTCATTTGGTTTATTTCCCGACCTCACCTTTGGCCGGTATATTCTGTGCCGGTATGGGTATGATGCAGTGCGGATGCTGCATTTGCATAAAAGCCCCTATTATCCTACCCAGCTACGGCAAATAAAAAATCAATAGTACCAACACAGACTATAAAAATGCATATTATGGAGATAGGAGTGACTTTCAACATTCCTACGCGTTCAAAATGTTGTTTGTGTGACTGCGTAGTAGTGCTAAATATTGTAGGAGTGCTAAATATTTTTGAAATATGTTAGTTTTCCGTCAGTGGCGGATTCAAGTTCACGGGGATTATTAAAAGTTTTCTGTACCTAAATCAGACAAAATACAGATTTTAAACATTTTTTAAAATTTTAAACTTCCGCGGTCACTATCATTACATTTAACACACTCACAATATGTAACACATATTTAATTTCCTCAAATTATGATGTAAAATTATATGTTAAATTAATAAAAAATGCTAGTAAACTGTCACTAACTGTTCTATCACTTATGGTTGGGGGTACGCCATGTTTTGTACATTAATTTCTTGGTCAAAAATAATGCACATCGAGTGTTTGACTGTATAATCATGTAGCATTTTAGGTGACTTTAGTAAAGATTACTGTACGCACGCGATCTGAAAGCATTCGTGGCCATTTTACATACATCAAAGTTGCGTTAAGATCGAGCGCAGACAATACTTTCTTTCCAGTCCTGTATGTAATTATTATTATTATTATCCTGTATATATAAATCATCCGGCAGAGAATCAAGGTGGTGGATATTGTCCAGAAATGTAGCAAGCTGAAGTGGCAGTGGGCTGGCCACGTCTGTCGCAGAACCGATGAGTGTTGGAGCAGACGGGTTCTCGAATGGAGACCGCGTCTCGGGAAACGTAGTGTGGGACGCCCCCCTGCCAGGTGGACTGATGACCTGAGGAAGGTCGCTGGTGGTGGCTAGATGAGGAAAGCGGGTGATCGTGCGCTTTTGCGTGCCCTTGGGGAGGCCTACGTCCTGCAGTGTACTGCTATAGGCTGATTGTTGATTTGATGTAATTATTAGATATGTTATGTATACCGTGACAGTATTATTGCATGGTTTATAAGGTTAATGGCCACTTTACTGTCTACTAACTAACCCGTGTGGCGTGATAGCAGAGCATGTGTGATTTACGATGCGTAAGACATCTGAGCAACTTCCCTTAAGAATGGGTCGAAATATTAAAAAAAATACTCGTGCCTTTATTCTCTAATACTTTTTTGCACGGAAGGTACTTCGATAATCAATTCTCTGCCAGCTTCAAATTTTAGTATGGTGGTTTTTAAGAGAAGGTCTAATTTTATCAAGGATTTCATCAATCACTTATTTACACGGAAAAGCTCGATTACTGAATTCCTCGAATAATTTTTCAATTTAGTACAAAGACGTGATAAGACTCTCGAAATTTTTCGGAGTAAAGTACATCTTTGTTTTCAGCAACATCTATCTATCTTTTTTGAGATTATTATTTCAATAAGATAGATGAATAATAAGGATGTTCATGAAAAAATAATGCGAATGAAAATATGCAGTAAACTAATACACATACACATTAATTAGGTTACGTCAGAGAAACGAGTTCATTAATGTAAGTTATCGCTTTATGGGAAATTATTTCATTTGCGGTTTGGATGTAAAATGTTTGTATGCTATTTTATGCCGGCGAAGTACGTTTTTCCTCAATTTAATTTTCTGTTATTAAACATAAATACTGCATAATTTAGATCGACAATATCATTCATTTTTCGCGAGGGCTGCTATTTATGTATCCGGAATAACAAAAAATAACAAACATCTATAACCAAATACACTTTTATTGCTTTTCAAAATATTCCCCGTGATCGATGCATTTTTTCATACGTTGAAACCAACGTTCGTAGCATTTTATCCATTCTGTATCGGGTATCTCCAAAACGTGCATTTTGAAAGCATCAACGGCTTCTTCCCGGGTCGAAAATCAGTGTCCACGTAATTTGTTCTTCACGCTTGGGAATAAATAAAAGTCGTTGGGTGCCAAGTCGGGACTGTACGGCGGATGACCCGTCAATTCGATCATTTGACTATTTAAATACTCCGTTATTGTGGCCGAGGTGTGACAGCTGGCGTTATCGTGGTGAAGGATTATTCTTCGTTGTCGATTGTTCTTATGTATTTCTCCAAAGACTTCTGGCAAGCAAATGGTGGTGTACCATTCAGAATGAACCGTTTTACGATTCTCTAGTGGTACTGTAGCCACATGTCCACTAATACCAAAAAAGCAGGCAACCATTTGCTTCAAAGTGCTTTTTGCACGAACAACTTTAGTTGGGTTTGGCTCATTTTGGAACACCCAAACCGTTGACTGCTGTTTAGTTTCGGGATCATACGCATATATCCAAGATTCGTCTCCTGTGTAGATATTATGAACAGCTTTTGATGTACCATATTTGTATTTTTCTATCATTTTTTTGCACCAATCAACACGAGCCTGTTTTTGTTCAACTGTTAAGTTGTGCGGGATCCAACGATAACAATTTTTTTTTACAGCCAAATGTTCGTGTAATATTTTATAAATACTCGTCATACTAATGCCCAGAAATTCCTCTATCTCGCGATATGTAACATGACGGTCTTGCATTATTAGTTCGTGCACAGCATCAATATTTTGTGGTACAACAGCCGATTTAGGGCGACCTTCTTTAAAATCGTCCGCAAGCATACGACGACCACGATTAAACTCACTGAACCAGTGATACACAGTGGTTTTCGATGGGGCTTCCTCCCCAAAAGTCGACAAAAGTTGATCCATGCACTGTTTTTGAGTTAATCCACGCCGAAAGTCGTAATAAATCATAGCACGAAAATTTTCACGAGTCAAATCCATGGTGATGATAGACAATGAATTTTAAAAATGGGGTCACAATGTAAAACAATTGACAGATGAATGAAACAAACTTTATTTTACAGCCAAAGAGTTCTATTTTTAAATGTTATAATTTCTTTTATTGTTTATGTAAGTGGCCAGTTCCGGATACATAAATAGCAGCCCTTGTATAATTATTTGAATAATATAGTTTCAAATATAGCATAGTAAATATTCATGCACATTTGACACAATTGAGGTAGCATATAATCATATCTTCTAGAAGAAACAAAAAACGCAAGCGCTTTGTTTCAGTTTATTTAAAAAAAACGATCATCATGAAAAAAGCTATTGATTACCAGGGTTTGTGAGGTGAGTTGTGGACTTTACATACAACCCACACGATGATGATGATGATGATGACCAGAAAAAATACTTATACAGCACTATTAGTAAATGCGTAACGTAACACAACGTAAAACTTTCATAGTTATAATTAGTTTTACGTTAGGTGGAGCAATTTGGCAAATGTAAAAAGCAAGTCGAACAATTTGCACAATGCAGGGTCCGGTGAGTTTAGCTCTCTTCCTTTGAGGTCGAGGGAACTTTTGGGTCGGAACATCAGCGACACTATCAAATTAACGAGCCAGTCTGTTTGTGAACCAACTTCCAATTTAATTAGCTTCTCCTGTGCAAATTACCGAAGTAGAACCCGGAAAACTATATATTTTCTCGATTTAAACTGAATAGAATATATCCCTTGATCCTTTTATGCTTTTTAGGGTACTTTGAAATAGGATGCACATATTTTGAAATCACCTTAGCTTGTATACTTGTCGCTGTCCACGTTAAAGGAGAAAATGACGCAGTCAACGGCGATGGACCGTTTCTTACGACTTCATTATTGCTTCTTTGAATGTAGAATAAGACAAGTCATTGTACTGACATTTATTTATCTGAAAATTAAATTTATATCAGCAATACTAAGTATTAGATTACCTCAGTTGCGTGCGACACATGTGGAGTTTCTACAGCTAGTTTTTCTGCACGGAGTCCGCACTTTGGTAGAAAACTATTTTAACGAAATAGCTGTATTAAAAATTTTGTAAAAAAATAAATGAAGGCTTCAGCTTTGTAAGTATCTGAAATATGTGAGAAAAGCTTGTATACAAACCCAAACAGCACAATACGTTCGAAGCAAGTTGATAAATGGCCACTATTATCAGTCCGTGTGCATTAACCGAACGCAGTGTCCCAATTAGGCTGTGCAGTTGGCATGACACGGCGGGAACATTCATCGCGCGTGTCCAACAGTGGGAGTGGGCGTGGGACAATACAAACGAGCGCTGTTTATCGACGTCGGGACCAATGGCTGCGTTAATCAAACTCGCTATTAAGGAGCTTTTACACTATGCTTTAAAAATACGGTTGTTTATTTTGGTATGATTACACTTGTCATGTGGTCATGATGTATACGAGTATTGAAATATTGGACACTAGCAACAAATAAAAGCCGCGATAAATATGCGGTGCTTTATAGTACTTTTTATACTTGTCCAATATTTTACTTGGCAACAAAAAGGAACTGGGTGGTGTCAAAATTAGTTTCACTAAAAAATACTTTACAGAAAATGTAGAGTGAATACTGACTACAGTCTGTTTCACTTAGAATCTTTTGAACGAAGTCAATCAATCAATCAATCAATCAGCCTATTGCAGTCCACTGCTGGACGTAGGCCTCCCCAAGGGTACGCCAAAGCGCACGATCACCCGCTTTCTTCATCCGGCTGGATGGTGGTGGCTACCACCAGCGACCTTCCTCAGGTCATCAGTCCACCTGGCAGGGGGGCGTCCCACACTACGTTTCCCGAGACGCACACGAAGTAATAGCGATAAAAGCTAAATATTTTCATCGTTTTAAAATAATTAAGATGAATTAGTTAAGCAAACGGACGACTTTTTTTGACGTTTTGCTGTCCAATCATTAGCATCTCTATTTATTTTTAGTCCTTCATGCACTTGAAATTGAACTTGATGTTTGTTAGGCGTAAAAACATGGATTATTTGTAACTACCTAAGTGTGTTTGGCAAAATAAATGATTTAATAGTTTAAATGGTACAAGACCATGGGCAAAAACCGAGTACAATAGCTTAGACAAGTGCCAAAAGAAAATTTAAAATTTAAAAACAAAACGTTTCTTCCTAAAAAATACAGACAATTAGCCTAATGAACTAAACATTGCGAAGCACTTCATTGAGCCGTGAAGTACGTACAGCCATTTATATCATCGAAAATTGGCAGACGAACTTTTTATTCGTTATTTTCACAGTTGGCTGCGTTTTTTTACGAGGGTTTTGTATTTCTCTTTTGCGCTTTATGAACGTGCAACAGATTTCTTATTTCGAATAAATTTGAAAAGGTCATAAGTAAATTTTATAAAATAACGTGTGCCTAAATAATAAATTAATAAATATGTGGAGACATTTGAAACACTGTGGAATACGTGATGAGATGACAGTTATATTTTTTTTCAAGAGTTCAAGATAAGTGCTAAAGACCGGTAATTATATAATAATATATGCTATAAAAATTAGTCTATCATGGGTAGCGATAGACGGCCGACGACTGACGGATTACGACAGACCAAAGGTAACCGACGACAGCTGACGACAAATGAAGGTGGCCCGACAGATGTGGCTACATACATTTTCGTAGAAACCAAACATATCTCGCCCCTTCGTTTCTTCTGTCGTCGTTAAATCTTTGGCCGTCGTTAGACGCAAAGGACGGAAGTCTACCTTAGAACTATACTTATTTTCCGCACAGTATTACTTGTGGATAAGTACTAATTACTGCAATTTTACATGAATAATGAAGCTACTAGTTTATAGGCGTTATTGCTGAAAACCCTTTTGGTGGGTTTTCCCACTATTCCTTCAAACATTTTGGGTCATAGTCGAGTAAGTGTAAAGGCGTGTTTACTCGAGCAATCTGTGCTACGGCGCGACGCCGTTCCGCAACACGCAGCTGCATCAATATATTATTATGCATTCTACATTGGAACTCTGCATACAAGTCTTTCACTGTATGAATTAAATATATCAAAAAAGTTCAAGTTAAAATTGCGACCTTACTATATACTTACTAATGCGGCTCAGGGACTCAAAGTGAGTCTTGGTCTCCGACACGAGATCGCGAAATGTCGACTTCAAATAAGTATATGAAAAAAGGCCAAATAAAAATTAACACAAATCATGCAGCCAGCATCAAATTATATGGCCAACACGCGGACCATCGAGGCCCGAAGCTACAGTACCATAAGCTTGCCTTTGGCTGTCTAGGCGACACGTACTTCTTTTGTTTTTATTTTTTTTATTTTTTGTTAAATGTAATTTAATATAGACTTCAAGTATATTTGGAACTAAAAGGATTGACTGTGTGGAGCATTTTCCTGTGTAGCAAAGATGGGGAGATTCTGAAAAGCAGCAATTATGCTGAGAATCTTACCTTTTTATCAGCAATTTGTACCAGTTATTTGTTGCGCAGTATTAACATACTTGATGTATTGTTGATAAATAAAGCTCTTATTTATTTATTTATATTTTTCAGACAATTCTGGTGATTCAGTCTGTTATGTACTATCCAAAACTAGAGACAGCCAAAAACATGAAAGATTGGATGATTGTAGAGTTTAGGAAATATTTATTACTATTGTAGTTACGGACTAATCGCTATTTCTACCGGAGTGGTAATATAGCGGGCGAGGACTTGCGGGGCAGTGGAAGCTCGTACGTACAACTTAGAAATTTATGACAACGTATCTGGAAGCGCCCTGAGACGGGCTCGGACCTCGGCCCAGAACGTTGCCAGGGCGAAAAACGCGTCGGAGAAGAATATTTCAGAGAAGGTTAAGCATGATAGAAAAAAGTGTAGGTGTTGGTAGTGTAGCTGTCTGTTAACATGTATGTATACGCAGCAAAATAATTGTCTCGCCTTAGGTACTTATAAAGATCCATTTTAGGTTGGTAATAAACTATGTATATACTCGTAACGGTACGCAATAAAATTACACACACATATAAACCCATCTTTGTAAGAGTTGCTTGCCTGATAATCCTTTTACTAACTGTACTTGTATTTGCAAGAGCAACAATTTCCTTACATTATTCTCTTTTTTTTGCTGACTGTACCTGTAATTGTAATAACAACAAACGTTTCCTTAGCATTATTCTTTCCAAATGAATACCATCTTCCTAATTTAATTTATTCAAGAAATGCTTGTTCAAAGTAATGAACAATCTAATTAATATTCTCAGTGAGTTGTCAGTAGGTTGGGGGTTAGAATAATAAATAAATATAGCCCGCTATTTTATTAACCTCTTCATCGACGATATAGCTGAAAAAGCATATAGCGGGTTTCGGGGGCGATAAATCGATCTATCCAGGTTTTGTTTTAGTAAAACAGGATTTCCTCGTGGCTTAAAAGAATTAGTACGCCATATCATTCAAATAAAAAGGTAATTTCGTCACCGTGTGGCCCAGAAGCCGCCACGGAGCTGCTGGGCCACACGAAGAGTGTTGTAGAGGGTTACGTGGCAATAACCAGGGCACAGTCCAAAAAAAGGTATTTATATATTATATTATTTATTATATAACTGTCATGGAAAACGGTAGAAAATAGCAGATAAGCTGTTTACTATCGGTATCAGGACATGAAGTGAGGAATTTGGCAGAAAAAAGACAAAATCGAAACGTTAGGAATCTAAATTTGAAAATGAAAGATAAAACTGCCAGCAAGAAAGGTTGCCAGTCATAAAACAGGAAAGAGGACGAATGCCTCGTTACAACGCTACAATTAGCTCATTCGGGAAACCACGAGTCTGCAAAGACTATTTTGGTTTTCGAGTCTTGTGTTCGAATCTCAACAGATATGTTTTTTTATGTTTCTTTTTTATTTATTCTCTACTTTTTTATTATTTCATTTAGTTATTGAAATATAAGAATGACAGAAATAAAGATTTCTTAAACTAAGCTCTGTCACCCATGTACTGTCTATTATTTGATAAGTCATCAGCAGATATACGTCCCTAACGTTTTATTTTTTTGTATATTCTAACTATTCTGAAATAGCAATTATATCCTCCATCAATTTCATAACTGAAAATGTTGTTTGTGAAATTTAAGAAAGCCGATAAGTTTTTTAACCACCGTTTTATTATCTTTTCTTAAAAACCTGTTTAAATCTAAAATTCCTCAAAAAAACCTGAAAATATCTATTCCACGTAAAAGAGCTATTTAAATTGGATAAGTTCTTTCCGCCAATCCCTTGGTAATTTGTCCCAATAAATTATAAGGAAAATGTTCCGTGTTTTAATAGGATTTGGGATCTAGGGGCTCACTTGCCTACCCTTACCCTTTTATAAAATAAAATTGTGTTTATAATACATAATTTCGTTGATAAACAGGACTCAAACCTGCATCTCTTCGGCAATCCAGGCCAGACGCGGGCGCAATATTCCACTTATGCACAAAAAGTTTGCCATAAACTTATATAATACTAGCGGTCCGCCCGCGGCTCAAATCAAATCAACGGCCCACAAATCAGTCCACTGCTGGACTATGAGCCTCCTCCACTTAAGTGGAGGGGTTTGCCATAATCTCCACGCTTGGCAGGCAGGTTGGAGATCGCAGATTAAAAGGTTACTGTATCAGAGAGCGCTGCTGCCCGTTCCCTGTTCAATGTGTAGTCCCTAAGTCGCCTCTTACAACACCCACGGGAAGAGTAGGGATTGGTGACAAATGTATTCTACTCTGCCGTCAGCGCCCGCGGCTACGCTCGCTCTGTGTAAGATTTTCCCGGTAAAAAGTATCCTATGTGTTAATCCAGGTTACAAACTATCTTCATTCCAAATTTCGTCCAAATCCGTAGTTTAGGCGTGAAAGCGGAAAAAATATCCAAATATATTTTCACATTTGTAATATTAGTGTGATGTGATGTGACACTTTGAATGAACGAAAGAATGAATGGATAAACTTTATTGCTCACAGGGAAGGTAAAGATAAAAATAACCGTACAGAACCTTACTACATTATTTAATATTCATCCATCACCACCATCACCATTAGCTTGACCTAAATCACGGCCTACACCAAAAACCTAAAAATACATATTTGAGAGAGAGAGAGAGAGAGAGAGAGAGAGAGAGAGAGAACATTTGTATAGTAATTGTATGCCAACTGCTACAGAAAACTTCAGTATTTAATTAACAATCTCGAAAGAGAGGCATTTTAAGATTTCCTTTGTTACAATAAGTTACTTTTGTTTGCTTTTGTTTTTCTGAATATTTCATAACAAAGTGTTCATTCTATTACCCATTTCTATGAAAATACGAAAGAAAGCCACATTTTTGTTGGAAACATAATAAAAAAAAAACAGAAAATTTGGGATTTTCTTGGATCCGCACGATTTCTCTTTGAATGGTATTCTTAAGACAATAACTTTTTATTGACTAGAGTACTCGTACAGTAGAAAAATACAGTCGCTATTTTTTTGTATACTGTGGTGAAGAGATTACAGATTAAATCTACTGAAAGAGAAAATCGTTTAAAAATAGACAATCTGTTATACTGTGACGCGTGTCTGGCAAGCTGGCAACCCCGGCAGACAAGCGAGAGCATCTGTTCGGTGCCTATCGCGACCCTCATCTCTGAAGAAATTAGTTCCGTATCTGTCTTGCCAGCAGTGACACGCCCTCTCATTCCTAAAAATGGTTCGCCACTAAACGGCCTCCATATACGCCTTGTGATGTCCATTTTCTTCGATCACTTTTCTGACAATTGTGTTTTTAGCTAGATAACTAAATGTACTAGATTATAACTAGATTGGTTGATTATTGTCGCCAAAGTACCAAGCTGGTAAAAGCTGGTGAAAGTTGCCGGGCGCCGATGGTGGATACAAGGTAGCGCAGGACTGTTCACGATGGAAACTTTTGGAGGAGGCCTATGTTCAGCATTGGACATCTTCCGGCTGAGATGATGACCAAGCTGACGGCCGTTTTAGCACGAAAGTCTTAGAGTTGCGACCACGCACCGGAAAACGCAGCGTGTAAGTAAATAATTTAAGCTTAGTCGGTTAAGCTTAAATTTAGGCACCTCAAAGGAAATCAGGTTTTGCGTTCTTGACAACCTTGAACAAATATTAAAATAATATTTTAATAACAATACGAAAACCAACGAAACATAGTATCCCAAATTTCCCATAGTCATACAGGCATAGTATTGAATAAAAATTATTTGTTTTAATATCGCAGCCTACAGAGTATATAAATATAAAAGTTTTTATGTGTCACCATTTACCAAGTCAATAGACTAATAAAAAAGATAAACGAAAAAAATAAAAATAAGAAAGATAAATAATTTCAAAACAACTTAAGCTTTTTACAGGAACGAAACTCTTACAGCCTTTATGTCCTTCTTTTGTGTATTATGGAACCTTCAGCGGCAAAAAGTTAAGTTTGCCTTACTGGTAGGGGAGCCTACAGTAAGTAAAGCTAAGGGATCTTAAACAAAAATCAATAGAAAAGACTTACATAACCCATATAACCACAAATAAAGGTTTATTATTTGTTTAAAGGTAAACGTGATCAACTTCAAAACAAAGCGTACGTTAGATGTTCTTAAATTGTGGGTCAAGTTGACGGCCCCTTTTCTGTCTCAGTCTCTTTTATGCAAATATCAGGTAATTTCTTTGTGAGAGTCGCCAGAGACCCTCAGCCGAGATTGCGTTGAGTCCTCACCCGTATTAGTGTACAAAAATCGTGTCGCCATGAGACTAGGTAGGTACAACTTACGCAATTCTTATAATATATTTATATTTCTTTATATTTTAAATATGTTAAAGTATCTCAGAAACGGCTCATTAAAGATTTCTTTGGTTAGATCTAAAATAGCTTTTATAAATCCCACCGAGGGTTTCGAGGCCACCCTGACTGAAGTAGGGCGATCAGGCCTTAATCGGCCATGCCGCCCCAGTGCGGGTTGGTCAACTTCACACAACCGTTAAATTTATTTGCTGGAATGTGCAGCTTTCCTCACAATGTTTTCCTTCACCGTAAGACCGTCGAAGAAACGTACATATGAATTTGAAAACACATTGGTACCTACGTGGTAGAGATCCAACTTGAATCTCCTGTATGGAAGACAGCGGCCCTAGCCACTACACCATCGACGACATCTCATATCAAATAAAGGCTGTATTCCGAATCAGATTTCACGGCTCAAAGTACTGACAGCGATTACTCGCGTACCGATTCAGAAATCGCGATAATACGGCTCATGAGCGAAATCAAAACGGAACGGCGTTTGAGCGCGCTGAAACTGCTTATAACTCAGTATTGCCAGATGTTGATTACCGTACCAAAACTGGCAAAAGTCTAAATTATTATACGTATTAAAAAAGTATCGTACAGCTGTGAAAACAGCACTTTTCGCATGGCTAGTACCCAAAATAACAAAAGGTATGCGAATTTTTAAAAATGGAGATGTAAATAGTCACATGAAATTAAAAAAATACAAAAAAGAATGTTTGATATTATTTATATTTTATCAGATTGCCTATGATATTATCTTATGTATGTATGTGCCTGAGTCAAAACTATCGTAATATATACATAACCTACTCGATACTTTTACTATCGAACATCTGGCAACCCTAACCTACAAAACTGATTGATTTAAAATATTTCAGTAATTTATCTCCATTTCATAATTGAATAACGTGTTTTTAATTTTGTTCAACCAAATAAATATAAGACACGTTAGTTTTACATTTAAACATTAAACATTTAACTTTTAAAAATAAATACACAATATTATTATGTCAAAGTCGAATTTGACATTACGCTTACGTGAATTTCGCTCTGGAGCATGGGCGCCGTTAGCCAAAGATGGCGGCGGTCATGACGCAATCCGTGACGTCACAATGGCTGCCGTAATCCCAATGACAGTGATTCGGTACGCGGTTTTGGGTACTCAAAGTGCTGTCAGCGCGATTCGGAACGCAGGGAAAGATACTAAAGGTTCTATCAAGATATCTAACATAGCTCAGTCGGTGTAAGCAAACAGGTACGCAGAAAGAAGAAAATCGCCCAGATACTAAATCTAAATTGCACCGACCACCCCAAAACTTCGGCAGATATGATACATTAACGATAAAGTTTAAAAGGATGCAGGTAGGTAGATGAAAATACTACGCGCTTAGAACGGAAATTGCGCCGACCAAATGTGAAAAGTTCGGAATACACACGAGTTTGGAGTCTTGTTCAAAATATCATTACCATAGTATGAAGGAGATATATTATTTGAATTTGCCGAGCAACTGGTTGTTTTGTTAAGAAACGTAAAGATCACATTGTATATGCTTAGACTTCACCCATATACCGGGTGTGAGGATAAATACATATTTTAAATCATATACCTACCACCGGAATTTTTGCACGTGTCAATCGTTCGCATAATTCGTATAAAACCTAAAGTAGCCTTCGGGAAAATCACAATACACTCTTCTCTGTATTTTCAATGATTTTTACTCTAAATAATATCTGCATTACCGTTATTTTCCAATTAATAAAGACATGTAGAGTGAATCAAATCTGTTAAATTTGGCATTTAAGAATAAGGATCCTAAGAAACTTACCTATATACTCTATCAATGTGAGAGCGTCGGTGGTCTAGCGGCCAGAGCTGCTACCTCCCATCCGGGAGACGCGGGTACGATCCGCACCACGTACCAATATGTTTTCAAATTTCGAATTCATGTAAGTTTATTCGACGCTCTTACTACGGTGAAAGAAAACATAGTGATGAAACCTGCACATTCCTGCGAAGAAACTCAAAGGTTGTGTGTGAAGTAGACCAACCCGCACTGGGCCAGCGTGGTCGACTAAGGCCTTATCGTTCTCGAGCCCCTCGGTGGGGACGTATATGAGCTGTTAATGAATCTCTATGTATACCAAAGTGGAAATATAGCACACGCGATATTTTTTTAATTCCCAATTAAATTGGTGAGTATTAAACATCTAATTTTCAATCTCTAAAACATGCCTGCACCAAGGTAATAAAACTATTAATACCATGGTGTCAACGTATTGCATGTGAATTAGTACTTGATATGCTAAGACCGTTAGCGTCAGTTCTATTGTTTTTTTTATTTGCATTAGCTGGGATAATGGAAGCTTTTATGCAAATGCAGCAACTGCAGTGCATCATCCTGAAATGAGTTTGGGAATAGAGCCAATATACTAAGAGTACTTTCTTTAGCCATTACCCACTAGATTAAAAACTTTTAATTTTTTATCTGACGGTAGGAATACGAAAAGTTTTTTTTTAATATTCATGTCTCATTACTTTACTTACATACATAAAATCACACGTTTATTCCCAAAGGTCTAAGCAGTTGGCTCCCAGTGAGTATACACTAAAATCACGTTTGGCAACATTGTTGGTGACTTAAGTCAAGATTCAGCATGGTATATACGCACGGAGACGCGGGAGACGCGGGTTCGATCCCCACCACGTACCAATGTGTTTTCGTATGTGTAATTCATATGTAGTACGTTTATTCGACGCTCTTACGGTGAAGGAAAACATCGTGATGAAACCTGCACACTCCTGCGAAGAAATTCAAAGGTTGTGTGTGAAGTTGACCAACCCGCACTGGGCCAGCGTGGTCGACTAAGGCCTAATCACCCAGGGTAGGCTCGAACCCCTCGGTGGGGACGTATATGAGATGTTGATGTTGATATACGCACGACGCACCTAACCAAACCTTCTCCGATCTTTACGTTTTCCAGTGCACCGAGTGATAGGTTGCTAATTTGGCACTAAATCCAAATTCTGATTCGCCTGGTACGACATGAACGGGAAGAAAATTAAATGGTTTATTCCAATTCTAATGTTTGGAGCCACACAGCCTTCAGCCTACACGTATGTAAAAGTTACGTTTTTGTTTGCGAAATTCTTCTTGTTCCTCATCGTGTGGGTTGTAACGTCGGCAATAGATCACACAAACCAATTTGATGTTTATAAGATAAAATATCTTTTGTTTTTTATAGAAGCTGATAGACTTTAAATTTTTGTCAAGTGTATTCCTTTGTACAATTAATCAATTATCAAAATGAATTAAAAACTTGAGCGTTATTAATAATCAGTACAAATTCAGCTCTGTTTAAATTAATTTGGACGTCGTCTGTGGCAGAAACATTTAGCTATCCGTCATATGAAACGTTTCTCTTCATGACGGCGACAAAAATAAACTAATATAAATTACGTTTATCTGTTTGTTAAAAAGGCATTTATTATAAGCGTTTATCCCGACCGCGACTGACAGATCAAATGCCGAAACAGAGGCAGCTCGGAAATTGCCGTGAGACGTTTAATTTTCTACGTGGAGGGATAAGGCTGGTGCCTTTCCCAAGACGCAGTGTGGTTGTTTTCCGTATTACATTACCACAGACTAGGTGATAATACTTACTAGGTACTTTTTGGTTAATTTAATCAAATAACTCTTTATAAAATAGATCTCCTTGTGCTGTTGTTTTTATTGCCGTTTTAATTTGGGTATATTTACTGTTTGGATAAAGTTTTAAATTAAGTATATACACATGTTGGTAGCGTTTATAGCTTGCATTATAAATAAAATAAAACGTAGTTCTCGAGCCCCTCGTTGGAGAATTCATAATTCTCATGATGTTTTTCTTCTTCTTCTTCATATATTTTGGTAACAATAGGCACAAATGCCAAAAGTCAAGAGAGTCTACACTAAAGTAGACAGGAGTAATTTTAATCAAATTATAGATATCAGAACCAAAAGCTTTCTGAATATTTTTTTATTTAATGTGACAAACAAAAATCCGATATTTTATTTATCTGTTATTCAATTCAGAGTTAAAAATCAAGTTACTCCGTCAGTTCGCCAACGAGACAACTCTAACCGGAAGTCCCCTTTGCCGCCGGCATCCAATTTAAATTGTGTACAACTGCGCTGTACCACTTGGGGTATTTAATTTGGACCCAGGAAATAAAACAGACGACTTATAATTCCATTTAAAAATGTAAGTCAGGATGAAAAGTCATAAAAGCGTCTATAACCAATAACGCTTGGAAAACAGCTTTGAATTACATTATTCTAACTACATTCAATCAGCTAAGAGAATATCTAGTTTTATACAATGATTTTGAGATTTTGAAGAAACTTCTGCTGCATTAGAAATAGAGTTTCTTTGGTCATTCTTCTCCAAAGAAGAACGCACATTTTTTTTAATTTAATTACCGAACAAAGAAAAAAGGACCGAACTTGAGCTTTTTAAAGCAAAAGTCTGTGCCCCGGTGTGAAGTACCGCTTCGCTCTATTGAGCACCCCAAGCTTTTTTGAAGTCAACTTGGCTTTATCCTCCAGATGACCCCGAAACTGAACCTCACTCGTAATGTCGACACCAAGAATCCCAATACTCGTGGAGATGGTAAGAGGAGTGCCCTGGAACTGTGGCGCTGAGACAAATGGGGTTTTCTTAGCGGTGAACGCGCAGACTTGTGTCTTAGAGGGGTAGACAACATCTTAGTGAACATGTTACAGATTCGCGCTTGTGACGTAACTGTCGAACATAATACGAGAATTTTTTTGATAAGTATGTCATTAGCTCACAAGTTTCATCGCTTAGTTTCAACAACCATTTTTATAAACACTGGCGCGCCTTCCGTGTTCAAACATTTTGAGATTAAAATTAGGTAAGTCGTTCAATTGGTTTGCAATGGAATGGAGAGAGCTATAAAATCCAGTACCGCTGCTGGAACTTTTCACTCTCTGAAACCGAAAAAGCATTAAAAGCCAGTTGCAGTTTTGTGCCCGAAACGACTGATAATTCCATTTTGACGTTATCCCAAAGTGCACTACACGGCTTTCATAGGCTTCCATAAAAAGTTAAAAGCAAATTTACCATGCCATATCATATCTGTACAGGTAATCGTACTCAATAAATTTCAGTGGATCAGGTTGTAACACAGTCTGAATAAAGTTACTAACAATAATAAAATATAGTTAAAAAAAACTAAAAAACACGCTTTTAAAGCACATCAAACTAAAAAGTGAAAAATAATTTCTAATATAAGCTGAAAACACAGTAATGAACGAAAAACACCAGTATTATTGTGGAAAAAGCGTGGGGTGCTTTGTGCCATATTTTTCGTATCTATATCGAGCAACCTACGCTTTTTTTTCACAAATAATACTAGTATTTTTCGTTCATTATTGTGTTTTCAGCTTATACATATTAAGAATTATTTTTAAAAGCGTGTTTTTTAGTTTTTTTAACTATATTTTATTTTTCACTTTTTAGTTTGATGTACTGTGAAAGCGTGTATTTTTTTTTTTACAAATTATTGTATTGTCACCGGTTCTTGATAAGTGTACAAAGTTTCAATCAAATCTGTCCGTTTAAAGTGGGTCAAAATCGAGTCCAAACAAAGGAGTCGGTTACATACATACAAGCATACAAACATACTAATATATAGGTGAAGTTAATAAAAGCGTGTTAAAAAGTAGAGTAAAAGGACCTGAATATTATGACGTTAATAGTTTCTTATTATATATAGTTAGGTTTGCATCCAAATTGTATTAATATGGGATAACACTTTCTAAAAAAATACTGTTGATTGGTATGCGCATACCCTTAATAGGGTGCTCAAGCCTTAGTCGGCAACGATGACCATTCGCTGAAATTAGACTAACGCACACTGGGCCAGCATAGTCGACTAGGGCCTGGTTACTTGTAGGTCCGAGCCTCTCGGTGGGGACGTATAAAAGCAGTTAATGATCTAATAAAAGGATTTCAGTCGACGACGGTACAACAGTCAATGTAAGCGTCGTTTCCTGGGGGGTTATTCACGGAAAACTCTCACTCGGAATCGGAAAGTTATCACACGGGAGCGAGTCGATTTGCGACAAGTTTCCTATTGAGACGAGAGGTGCAATTCACAATGTGCTATTCTCAATAGGAAGCTTGTCGCAAATTGGCTCGCTCCCGTGTGACAACTTTCCGATTCCGAGCTTTCCGTGAATAACCCCCCAGTATAAGCTGACACCATCAGCAATACGAGTACTAAAAAAACGGAGCCTATTTTTATACTGGTTGAAAAGTCGTCTTGACCTTGACGATACCCATGTATGATATGCCTGCACAGTGTGTAGTGACTACACACCTTTGTACGGTGAAGGGCATCATCATAGTCGTTCAGTTGAAAAGGTCAGATCAAATGACACTTGAATATTCGGCGGCGGTCGGAAGAACCCTGTTCCTGTATCGATCAAATTCCACACAAAAGTCTCTGTAAGCACCTGCCCTCACTTTGAAAACCATCTTTGTTGAGTAGAAAGCTTTTTACCTTTTGGAAAGTATAAATTGTGTCACCCGATGTGATAAAATTGGCTTTAGAAAAATGCATATATGTACCTACTCGAGCTAGGAGGGAGACCTGGTGACCTGAAATACAGACATTCGTCTAGTTTAGGCATCAGGCTTCCCACAATACTTAATAATTTATGCATTAGATGGAAGTTCAATGTACTCAATAGTATTGCATTGTGGTGAGCAAATAAACTTTTATTATTATATTGGGAAACTTCTTCAGTTCATTATTATAATTATGTTTATTAATTTAGTACTCGCTACGCACGGTAATGACTTAAGATCATTTTTGAGTGACGTCGGAGTTTCTTTTTTACCTGTGTACAATAGCGGTTATTTTTTTGAAGATTCTGCGATCCGGGTGGTGGGGAGATTGTCAAAACTTAATACCCTTAAATGCGTAGTACTGTTGTCTATAAACAACATAATCTTAAATATTATTATTTATTCATATTTTTTTTTCTTTTTTTTTAACAGTAGGTAGAGTTTGCCGCCAAATCGAAGTCAGACATCGAATTCCAAATTTAAACAATTAAAAAAAATACTTGCGCATGTCCTATTGATATCAAATAAACTGTATTGAATAGGAAATAAATGAAATTAATTAAAAAAAAAAATAATAAGAAGCCGAAAAAAAAAATTTCAATTATGTAACAGTATTTTTTATTTTATTTTTCCCATTTTTCTGGAACAAAAACACGCTTAATTGACAAGTATTATTAAAAAATTAAAAATCACGCATTTAATGGTTAAGATATTATACCTATTAGTATACAATCACAATTTGGAGGCTATCTTCAGTTTAGTTTGATCATTGTTGTAGGCTAAATCACATGATATTCCAAAAAATGATGATTCTGTGGTTTGGAAGGCATGTTATAGTAACTTAGCCATCTCAAAGGCTTTGCCGGCTAAATAACTTTGCTAATATGAGTTTGATTCATCGATCTTACAACCCATATTCTTACAACTCGTATTGAATAAAAAAATTATAAACTATACCTTTTTAGTAGTTCTAAGAGATTCTCTTCATTTTGTATAATTACTTTATCCTTGAGATTGAACCGACGACTGTACAAATAATTTCATTTTTTTCCTGTTGTTGATGTTCGAAGCCAAACAGGTTGACTGTTTTGTGGAATGTATCATGTGGCCAGTAGGTATAAGTCTGCCGGCATAACAAGACATGTTTCGATGACGTTTAGTTTTAAAATGTTATTCCTTTTAATAATATTAACTCTATGTATTGTGCTAAAATGTCCAAACGTTGGATCAAAAGCGTTATGGGATTGCGACGGTATGTATGTATGTATATTACATCTACTAATTTCAATCGATTTTTTTTTGTTTTTTATAATTTGGCGTTAGTTTACTTATTTGCTAGTGCTTATTACATGTGTTTCATTTATCATTGACGAAATTCTAATGCAATTGAGTGAATAATCGTCAAACTAATATTACAAATTGTGAAAGTGTTTTTTTTTTTTGTTTCCTTCACGCAGCAACGATAGTGACAAGGTGTTTGATTTTTATCCTGCTACTTTGGAGGATAATTGAAAAAGTGGGAAAACCCTTATTCCCACAGGATCTAAAACAACAAAGGCAAAGTCTAAAGAGTTATAAAAACACACATGTATTGTATGTGGTGCGTTAAATCACACCAATATTATGAAAGTGAAAATATATTTGGATGTTTGTTCCTCCTTCACGCTTAAAGTACCTACTCAACGGATATGGTTGAAATTTGGAATGAATATACCTAGGCTGATTGATAACTGGCCGAAACGACGAACTTAAAAAAATGATACGCAAAAAAAAAATATTACATTATATTTTGGCATCTTTTTGAAAATAGAACGCCAAATTTGAATTTAATCGAACTGGTGGAATTTTTTTTGATAGGACGTAGAACTTTCTCTGTCGTAAATTTTCTTAACTATGGAAAGAAACGAAATTCGTGCGGTGATAAAGTTTTACGTTTTAAAACAGAAAACAGCAACCCAGATTAAAACCAAGCTAGACAGTGTTTTAGGTAATTCTGCTCCTGCATTGAGTACAATTCACACCTGGGTTACTGATTTTAAACGTGGAAGACAGAGCTGCGAAGACGCCCACAGGTCTGGCCGTCCAAATGAAGTCACGAATCCGGACATGATCAAAAAAATTCACAAAATTGTATTGAATGATCGGCGCTTGAAGTTGCGAGAGATAGCAGAGATGGTGAGCATTTCATCTGAACGCGTTTTTAATATTTTGCACCAACATTTGGGAATGAAAAAGCTTTGCGCGCGATGGGTGCCGCGTTTGCTCACTGTTGACCAAAAGCAACGTCGAGTGGACCATTCATCGGAGTGTTTGGCGCTGTTTAACCGAGATCCTAACGAGTTTTCGCGGCGTTATGTAACAGTCGATGAAACCTGGATACATCATTATACTCCCGAGACAAAAGAACAATCTAAGCAGTGGACTGAGAGCGGAAGACCTGCGCCGCGAAGAAAGCAAAAACGGTTTTGTCGGCCGGCAAAGTGATGGCGACTGTTTTTTGGGATGCTCGAGGGATTATTTTAGTGGATTATCTGCAAAAAGGAAAAACAATAAATGGAGAGTACTACGCAAGCTTGCTGCAAAAATTAAGTGAAGAAATACAGAAAAAACGACCACATTTGGCCAAGAAAAAAGTTTTGTTCCACCATGACAACGCACCTGCACACACGTCAATGGTTGCAGTCGCCAAACTCCATGAATTGCGGTTCGAATTGCTACCGCATCCACCCTATTCCCCGGATCTGGCCCCGTGTGACTTCCACTTATTCCCAAACCTGAAGAAATGGTTAGGTGGCCAGAGATTTTCATCAAATGAAGAAGTCATTGTTGCCGTGGACGAGTATTTTGAGGGGTTGGAGAAAACATTTTATCAAACTGGTGTAACGGCATTGGAGAAGCGCTGGACTAAATGCATCGAGGTAGAAGGAAACTACGTTGAGAAATAAATTTATTTTAAATAGATTTTTAAAGTTTTTCTTTGTCGTTTCGGAAACTTATCAATCAGCCCTCGTAGGTTGTAACCTGGATTAACACATGACATGATAATTGTTATACCGCTTTTTTAGGAAAAAGTCTTATTCCCACGGGAAAATCTTACACAACGCGAACATAACCGCGGGCGGACAGCTATTTTACAAGCTTTCGTTCGTAGGTCATTCTTAGCATTAACCCCATCGAGTTTAGGGTTGTTTAAAAATATTTTAACATTACAATAAATTCTAAATAGCTTTATATATTAATGTGGTAATTATATTTCTAGCCGGGTCTGAGCTCTATCTACAAGACGGAGAGTTAGTGCAGGTGAGGCGTTATCGCTACGACCCTCACTATGTGGAGTTGGAGGTTTGTGCCAGCAATAGAACAGATCTGACGGAGTTCGACTCCGATCGGATCTTCACAAACGTCTCCATCGCCTGGCTTGTCGGTATTCCTTGGCCGTTCTTTTATCCAACACCGGATGTACAGAGGATCTCGATGAATGGTACGTCTTGTTTATTTATCTTGTAGATATGTTACACAAAGTGTTAGCTAAATTGATGATGATGATGATGATGATGATAGCTAAATTATATGTAATACAAAGAGTTTAAAAAAAATGTGCAACTAAAGTTGTTCTGTTTCATGAGCTGACTTTTGCTTACACGTTGTATAATTAGTGTTAATTATTCACCTCATACCGGAACTATCAGACCCAAATGCTTATCATTTTGTAACATTGTAACAGAAAGAAACATTGATATATAATACTAGTAAAAATCGATAATGCAGTTTGACTCTTAACATTTGTTTATTTCAGTAAATTGAATCCTAAATTGAGTGTTTCTCTTCGAATCCTTTTTGTTTTTCAGACTTGACATCTTTTGGAACATGGGGCGACTGCTCAAAATTAAATCACATTTACGCAAAACAGGGCAGTAACTTTGTGAATTTTAACAAATTTACGATGGTACCAACTGATTGGCTGATCAATTGCACACAGCTACGCTCCTTAGATCTACGAAACTTGAGCGTAGCTGAGATCCGGACAGTTTTAGATAGTGCACTATACCTAGAACAACTTACGCTGTATCATATTAAAGATATTGCTGTTATCTTGCACTACCCACTCATCATTAAAGACAGGTTGAGGTTTAGACTCTTGTTTTTATATATTTCTAAAAGTATTCTACTTAATCCTAGCTTACAGATGACTATTGTATAAGTATAATTTTTGCTTGCTAAACAGCTTCCGTAGCCGAGTGATTTTTCCGTCCAAAACGGAAGTTCCGATCAAATCCCGGACACTGTCAAGCAAACATTTTTTTGAGACACTTTCTCCAGTTTGGTTAGGCCATTGCACGCTGCATCACCTGATTGTCCGAAAATAAAGATGATTCTAAGCTTCGGAGTACACGTTAAGCCGATGGTACCCGGCTACTAACAAGTCGTTACACGAGCCATGTCAGTGCCTCAGTGGCCTTTGCCGTCTTTGTATCACTGACACCAGGGTTTGTGAGGTCGGTTGTCGACTTTACAACCCACACGATGAAGGAAGTTTTGCTTGTTTTAGAATTAATTATGATCTAAAGGAACTACATTTTTTGGATTTTTCACTGAACGCTAACCTAACTGGACTCAATACTACTTGGGCAGAAATTTCCTCGAATTTGCTATGGCAGTTATCATTGCTGCCAAGTCTTGGAATATTGGAAATATCAGACGCGAACTTCGACATGTGCAGTGCACCTAGTGTGCAACCGACAGGTAATAATTAATTAATGACAACATGATTAAACAAATTCAATAGTTAAAAAGTCGGATCAAAACAAACAATGAGATCTATTTGAAACAATGACATTGCGGAGAAATGCGAATGCTAAATGTCTAAAAAACATAGCTAAAAATATTTTTAATTTCTTACTAATCTCAACACCTAGTCAACCCCTTTCCCCTTAAGGTTGGCATTTCCAAACAAACGACCCCTACGTCATAAGTACCACTTTTGAATTTTTTACCCTTAAATTATACCAAAGATTTCTGACGCGCGTCAAAGGGAGCGAAGCGATCGTCTTTTATTCCTCTGAGAATTACACTGTTCAACTGCCAGTACTTTCAGCTGTGTTGAGCTGTCATTCAGAAACTGAGGAGTTACCTAACCTGTCCTTTGTTTTTATTGGTCACTTACAAGCCAAAATCAGCAAGAGCAAAGCAAAACATTGTCTAATAAGAATTATTTTCTACTTTCCAGTAAACTTTGAAAAAATGTGGTCACTAAAACTGCAAAAAACAAACACAACCCAACTGTGCATGAGAAAGTATCACATGCCTAGCCTTACTAAACTTGATTTTTGGGCATCACCGACTTTTAATATGATAGTAAGTACACGTACGTATATATTACTAATTAGCTTCCCACCAAGAGGCCCAAGCCTACCCTGATTTAGGGCGATTAAGTCTAATTGAGCGTCGGTGGTCTAGTGGCTAGGGGCCGGTGTCTTTCATCCGGTAAAAGCGTCGAATAATTTGAAATTTGAAAACACATTGTACGTGGTGGGGTGGCAGTGGCCTTGGCCCCTGTATTATAAACAACTGACACTTTTTAGCTATATTACCAGTATCTAAATAACAAAGGTTGAAATAGTTCTCCCTTATAGAGCAGATCATCCGTCTGCGCTGCTCGTAGACGTCCCTAATTCTACAATATCTCATAAAATATATCTGTAGCACTTACCACAGATTAAAAATAAAGCCTTAATGCTCTGCTTCGACTGAAGTGATATTTGCAGAAGGCATGGGAGATGCATGGGAGTTGATATCGCGTATTCATTTGCTCATGTACGCTTGTACTCCTATCATCTGTTTCCCTCATTCTCTCTTCCGTCTCCTCTCTTCATTCCTTCCGCACCTATATCAATTAAATACATTTGAAACTTCTTACCATTTCAGTTCAGCGATCTGTTTTCTGCTCCAGCACAGCAGATAGTTATAGATTTTCACAATTTTGGACAAATAGTAAATTTTGAATTTACCCGAGACGACTATTTGACTCTTAGTGACACGCAAACTGTGGTAAGCTTAATTATACCAAAGAGTCTTTATCTATGCTCATACACATAAAAATACGAATACATCTTTTTGGCGGTTGAATGAATTGGGAACTGCAATCTACTAAATGTGGTGTCTCCAATACCCTCTGACGTTGCAGTTTTAACTTCATTAAACCCTACAATATCAGCTAATCTTAAAAAAACCATATAAAGAAGAATCAACATCACACATATTTCTAGGAGTCAAGGAAAGGAAATTTAACACTATCGGGAATAAAGAAGTCATTGGAGTGTGATTGCGACAGAAGGTGGTGGTTTGCACGAGCGCTTAAAGCAAAATTGGTGACAGCACCTGGAGTCACCTGCACTGATGATGATGATGACAGAGCCCCTGAAAACCTTGAGTGCGAGTCATTGGACTGCGACAGGTAGGTGTTTCGCAAATAGCTTTTGCAAGGAGCATACTATTTATTATCATGTGGGTTGTAAGATAAGCGCTGGTTTAGTAGATGATAGCTGGCACTAACTCATGCAGACAAACAGATTATTCCGTCTATAATGTCCCAACAATGGGGACAGTTTTACAAAGCTATTTAATTGACAGTTAGGTACTTCACTGAGATTTGAAAGCAGAACCTCAAAATCAAAGAGCCAAACGCTCTAACTGCCAAGCCGATACATAAAAAAAAAACACATTATCAATACTATGAAAAAATACATCGAGTACTTGTGCGTTTTCTTTATCTCAATGGTCGCATTTCCGTATCTTTGAGCTATAACTGCATGAGTTTTCGTGGATACTTTACAAGTCTAATTGTTTCAGGATAAGTTGTAACAGCGTATGCGTCTGCTGCCGTGAAGTCGGTGACAAGGTCAGCGCTGACTGCCGCGAAGCTAACTTGATGACACTGCCAACAGAGCTTCTGCATCTGCCCAACATATCACAGATTCTTGCGCCTGATAACAATATCTCAACTATACCTGACCATCTGCCGGATACGCTACTTGTAAGTTACAATCTAACCTAATCCAACTTATTGTTAGAAAAGCTGCACACACCTGCAAAGAAAATTCAAGGATTGTGTGTTGTAGTCGGCTATAATTCCTGAATACCTATTTAAAGGGTAGGCTTGATTCCTTCAGAGTACTAATAGTGACCTCAGAGACAAATGGGTGAGAATGTATTTAAAAATAAACTGTTTTTTCCAGAGGCTAGACCTGTCTGGCAACAATAATATTTGGCAAGGCGATGCTAAAGAAGTTGATGTGCTCTTCTCACAGCCGAAGCGGCGCTTGCGCCTAGCTCGCAACTATATCCTCTGCTCATGCGAAAATAAGCTTTTGGTTAGCAAACTTCAAAAACATAGGCATCAGGTATGTACTTTTAAATATCTTTGACCACGTTTAATAGTACTTTTCGATCTACAAACCTTGCATTGATGTTGAAGAAAACTCTTTTACTAATTATTACCAAGGTGTAAGGTGTAGGAGCACACATAAACGTAACGAACAACAGCCAACGTAATTAGTTCAATATAATGATCTTAATAATCTTAATATTGGTATTAGCTACTGCATTAACGATACTTTTTGTTTCTATTTATAGATTGAAGACTTCAAAAACATAACCTGTGCTGTTACAAATATTAAACTTGAGGACATTGATATATCAAAACTATGTGAAGCCCGCGATCGTGATGCAGCGTTACTAAAACACCGGGAGACTACTTTAATGGCTGTGGGCACGATGATGGTGATTGCCGCTACTGGTCTGATCCTAGGAGTCATATTGTACAACCAACGGCGCCAGATCCAGATGTACCTATTCGCTCGTGGCTGGTGCCTGTGCTGCGTGACGGAAGAAGAAATCGATGCAGACCGTCGCTTCGATATCTTCATCTCTTTCTGCCACGAAGACTCTAAAATAGTACTCGAAGAACTACTACCACCATTAGATCGCGACTATACAGTCTGTTTACACCTGAGAGACTGGTGTCCTGGTGAAATGATAACTACCCAAATCACATGGTCTGTGGAACAGTCTCGCAGAACAATCGTTGTGATGTCGCGTAGTTTTGTTCGCTCTCTTTGGGGGCAATTAGAGTTTCAGACTGCGCATGTGAATGGCCTCGCAGAAGGGCGTACTAGGGTGTTGATGGTAGTAGTGGATGATGTGCTTGAGAAGGAAAAGTTGGAGCCAGAGATGCGGGCTTATGTGCGCCTCAATACGTATGTAAAATGGGGTGATCCGTGGTTCTGGGAGAAATTGCGATATGCTCTCCCACATCGTCCCTTGCCTGCTGCAACGACGGCACATCAACAAAATGACGAGTCTCAAGACAACTATATCGAAATAGAGGAGATTCATTAAATTTATTACTTAAAGTTAGTTATATTATTAAATTAAATTAAATCTTGCCATAACTTTTTAAGTCACTGATCTCTGTGTTTACTTGAACTTTATTTATTAAAGTCATATGCAAGTTATCTTTTATTTGTTAATACATGCGTTTTATTGTTATTATTGCGTAGTTCCTGGTTTAAGATTAGGGTCAATCCACCCTCTATTCTTAGGTGCACTGAAAACACCAAGATCAGAGCGTGGTCTGAAGGTACTTTAAAGTTAATTTCCCTGAATAAAACTCTACTTTCCTCTCAATTTAATTGTATTTACCAATATTCACTTTTACTGAAACGTTGAATAAACATTAAACTCATTAGAATTTTGAAATTCAATAACACATTGATCGTGAAATAATGTCCACATAATGGCCCCGATTCTGACAGTCATGTTCTAATCCTAATTTAACCAGCTATAAATTTGATAGCCAATGAAAGAGAGGAGATAAATTCGAATGAACGAATGATAATATTATTTTGAATGAATGATAAGTATCGCTACTAGTCAAGATAAATTCGTAGGGATACTTGGTATAAGGAAAAGTTAGGGCGTAGCTGTCTCAAGTCAGATGTCTTTATGTCCGCTCTACGCGTCCATGAGATGCAAATGTTTGATGGCTCTAAAATTACCATCTCTTGGCCCTTTTTAATAGGGTATCGGACTGTTCCTAAATGTACCATATTTTATTAATTATTTTTAAAATATAGATTAGTAGCCGACGATTCGCGAAGAAAAAAACAGAATGGGTTGAAAAACGAATTTACAGTGATTTTTCAAAGTTTCAATATGTTTCTTTCAAAAACGATTTTTTGTATGAAGATTTTATGGCGTTACTAACAAATGACGTCACTAGTAGGTATGTGCCTCTCTGTCTAATCTTGAATTTCAAACCTTTATAATTCGATCAATTGAAAGATAAAGCACAAACTAAGAAGTTTGGATTTATAAAATAAAATAAAAGTAGTCCGATCCCCTCGAAAAGTACGGACTAAATTAAATTATGAATTGGAGCGTGACATCCTGAATTAGCCGTAATGACAACAACATCGTGGTGGAGATCGAACATGCGGCGGTGGCCCTAAGTGGTTCTAACAACTACACCACCCACCGATGCTCTTGTTTTATATATTTTGTTATCCTTCCTCAACTAAACTCACTTTAAGATTACCTTTACCCAAGTCATGATAACGAATTGCAGTGTTTTGACATAAAGTTTGATTTTCCTGTTCAATTTTAATTTGTACCCTACCAAGGTCAGTACCTATACAACCGGTTTTAATCAGTATAAGTCGGTCAGCACAAGACACCGCATGTCTTGCATATAACATGTTATTATTAGTTATAATTGTGTGTTTTGTGGTTGAGTATGAGAATGCAAAAGTTGGTGCTGGTTTCTATTGCGATTGTGAGTAATTTCTTTTTTGAAAAGCAAACAACGTGCCTGTTTATTTTTGTGTACGTGTTTCTTTCATCATCATCATTATCAGCTTATGTACGTCTCCATCGAGGGGCTCGAGCCTGCCCTGAATTAGGACGATTAGATTTCACACACAACAGTTATTTATATTGACTTTCTACATATATAAGGTGCCCCGTTATTAGTGTCAAATATTTTCAGGGCTGAAAGAAGTCCTGATCTTCACTTCATAAAAAAATGAGATCAATTTGCATGTTAGTTTTCAAGTAATTAAGCCAAACAACTTGGTTACCTAATCATAAAAAATATCACCCTCAACTAGCTGATCACTATTACAATTGCATTCATGCACGCACACACGCGTTCGATTCGTGTTTACATGTATCTAGAGTAATGTGAGTGTACTGTAGCGGCTGTAACCTCCTTAGGCTACAACTCGCTACTTTAAATATAAAAGACACTTTTATAACACGATACTTTATTAATAACTTAAACGCACTGTTTATAAATTTAGCACTAGAAATAATACTATGGTCCGCACTCGACGGCGGACGGCAGATGAGTACGTCAAACTTCCACAGCCCCAGCCCGTCAGAAGTTTCTATCGTTCTCTTTCTAAACTGAATAGTTAAAAAGAGAACGAATATATTGCAAAAAGAATACTATCGCCAGTATCAAACTACATAGCACTCGGACCAACGAGGCCCGATGCTACAACTACCCCCGGTCTCCCCTGAAAAAAAAATTTTTTGGTTGAAGACCCAAAAAATTTTTTTGCTAGTTACAATCTACTAGTAACTAACTACCTACCTAAGAGAGGGAAAAATTCACTTAATAAAAATCTAATAAAAAAAAACAATGGAAGACTTAGGTCCTGGACTTAGCTAAAGTCTAATTACCAGAAAAATATTTTCTAATAATTTTTCTAAATAAAAAACCTCTCCAAAAATACTTAAAACAGGACCCATATCTTACCATCCTAAACCAAAGCTAACAGCTACCTCAATTACAAAATGCAAACCCTAACCTGAATCTATAAAATTCTTCAAAGACATAGCATGCAAAACTTAAAATGAAATTTAAAACATTTAAGTTAACGATAAAAAAATTAAATCAAGATAATCAAAACAATGTTAACACCAATCACAATACTCAAGAATCTCAAGAGTTAAATTATATTTAATTTAAAAGTTAAATAGAAAAAGAAGTTAAGGTGTTAAAATTGAAGCTATGTTTCCAAAGAAAGAGAAGTTAACATATAGAAAAAACAATCAGAAGAGCTAAGATATAAATGTTGTTTTTTAATATGAAAAATTATTTTCTTTTCATTCAGGCATCACTGATGTCCTGAAGTACATCTCGCGTCAGTAAGGAGGTGTAGAAGAAAGTATTAATTGTTGTTTAAATATAAAAGTTTTATCAGCCCGCACATGAAACAAATAATAGGATTAATACATATAAAAAAACAATATAGTAACAACAATATCCAGATAACTAGCGACTAGGAAGAAAAATAATTATTTAGTCTAAGATACAAGTACATTACATGTCTTCTTACAAGATACAATATCATATTCAAATTATTAAATATGTGGATTTGAAAATGACAACAACTTGGATTGGTATATATAATGAATTGAAAAAAATTACCTATCACTTCTTCCCATATCCTAACTCCATACCTCATCATAACTCATAGAAATCTCAACCTTTTACTAACCTAGAAAAGGACAGATAGAATACGTGTGATCCTAAACAGACCACCCTACAAAGCTCCTATGTCTCTTAAAGCAGGTGTATCAACTGTGCCTAATCAGCCAACTAACAGCGCAAACAATCTCAACCTAACCATCGTACACGAAACCTCAACTACCTAACTACCAATCCGTTTAGAAAAACATACAAACAATTCGTAAAAACTAGTGACAATAATGCATTTATGTTTTATTTTATATTATGCAGGTCACCTAAGCATAACCCCAAAAGAAATTACCTACCTCAATACAATAAAAGGGAATTCAATAAAATATAAATAAAAATAAATACGTAAACATCTGTTTACAAAAGTGACAGACCAAGACATGACACTTTATCTTTGACGAAACGGATCGCCATTTTACTCCAAGAAGTATTTATAAGACCAAACATTCAAATAGTTGAACTGTCAAGAATTAAGAAAATATCTGCCATTTTTGAAACTGACAATGGAAAATTCTTTGAAAAATTGCAAACAAAATATTAGTTGGGATAAAATCAAAATAACTTGGAACTTTCCTCTTTATGTCTGCGACCCTGCTGACGATGTCATCAATCGCCTCCCGGCCACCTCGTCCGTGCGTTTATTCTCAATAAATCAATAAAAATACTCTGCGGGGTACTCGCTGGGAATACTCCTCCCTCTCGACGAGCTCCATCACACGACACTCATCATCATCAAAGCCCTCTCGGCGGGGTGAACTGTTGCTGTCCATCTCTTCTTTCTCCAGACATTGCTCAGTGAAGAAACCACGGCATAATCTCCAAAGCAGCTTCTGGCTCATAATCCAGCAGCAACAGCTTCTTCTAATACATTTTATTTTATTTAACGGTCCGCATTTGTTTTGCTCATCACGATACTTTCTTGAACTTGCATAAAAATTATAGCACATAACACATCCTAAACTATATATTTTATTTATTTGCTTTTACAAAGCGCACTGCCCCGGGCAGGGCTCGCCCGGGGGCTAGGCCCACTAAAAACAACCTGCCGCGACGGCGGTCGGAGAGTGAGTACGTCAAACTTCCACAGCCCCAGCCCGTCTGAAGTTTCTATCGTTCTCTTTCTAAACTGAATAGTTAAAAAGAGAACGAATATATTGCAAAAAGAATACTATCGCCAGTATCAAACTACATAGCACTCGGACCAACGAGGCCCGATGCTACAGTACATGCAGAGGGTGATCTCTTTTTGGCATATTTAATGTTTTTTTTTTTTTAAAACAAAAACTTTTGAACTAACTTGTAGATTTTCGAAATATTTTTTTTACCTGACTATTATGACTATTACTTTCAGCCCTGAAAATATTTGACACTAATTACGGGGCACCTTATATATTTGGACTATATAGGTAGGTATAGGCAAATCAGTTCATTTTTATTAAAATTATATAAAAAGGCAGAGGGATCTCGGGTCGCTTTCACCGTTTAAATGTTTAGTTTCATTTGTAAAAATAAATCCTAAATGAATAAATGATGCAGATTCAATTATTAAATAAGAAGCTTTACTTGTGTTGTTATTAGTATAGAGCGTTTACAACAGCCTCCAGCACAGTACAGAGGTTCCAGGTTTGAATCCCGGTGCTGCCAAATAAAAATTGTCGTCCAGATTTTTTATGTTTTGTGTTTTCACTAAGTTATATCGATGTGGCCCTAGTGTTCACATAGGGTAAGAAAATACAGGATGACAGGTTAAGCACTTAGTTACTGCTGGGCGCCGGTGGATGCAAGTAGCGCAGGACCGTTCACGGTGGAACCTATGGGGGAGGCCTATGTTCAGCAGTGGACGTCTTCCGGCTGAGATGATGATGATGATGACCTGTTGATCAAATTTTACCTCGCATAACTTCGTACTGGGTTGTTTATTTTTTTACTAAGTACATAGATAAACAACAAAAAAAATTCATATAACCAAAAAAACCTGTGTAAAAATGTTTTTTTTTTATTCTGTTGAAACTAACACATTTTATGTAGTTTTGATGAGGTGGTGTCGTGGCTGGCAGACGTGGGTTTTAAACTCCACATTCCAGTGTGTTTTAAAATATTGAATCACATATTTACGTTTATTCGACGTTCTATGGCAAAGGAAAACATCGTCGTGAGGAAACCCGCACTGCACACTCTTGCGACTAAATTCAAAGGTTAGACCAGCGCAGCGTGGTCGAATGGACACAAATGGACGACGTGATTCGTGAGAAAGGAAGACTACATTCTAAATAAGTTACAGTAGAGAAAAAGAGTCGTCAAAAAATAAATTTCTGGGCCTCTTAAAAATTGGAATTGGCCTATATTTTGCAATTAAATCACTATTCATTATTAACATTAAAATGTATGTACACTTTTTATAATCGGTGCCAGCCAACGCCAGAAAAACCGAATCAACCAATAATAAGCAAAATTGCTTTGAGTTCAAATTTAAATACTAGTTTTATTTATTTATTATAAATGTAAATCGTATTTATTCCAGCATTTAGAGTTGAAGACATATATTCATACAAAAACTATATGATACAAGTGTTGTGGGATACCAAAAAATTTCGAATGCAAATTGATTCGTGTACCTCCGACAGAATTAAAACGCCGCCGAAGCAGTTTGACTCCGGGCGTATGCTTCAGAATGTAACAACACTTGTCCTCAATAGCGTCGATTGGTCTATTTTGAATTTTGATACATCTAAGCTGACACATGTGGACATGATAAGTATGTTTACATACCTTTTAAAATTATTTATCTTAAGCGTGGACACAGAGCCAGCGATGTGCCGGTGGCAATATTACCACGGCAGTAAGTTTTTAAACTGCAGGAAATTTTGCCTATATAAACCTGACTTAAAAAAAAATGTGATGTTTTGTGGCGATTTTCAATGTAAATGATGGAGGTAATATCGATGATAATGAGACAAGGCTGTCGCCTTTTGTCGCCAGCTTTCTCACTAGTACATTTTGAGCATCTTTGCGTGTTTAGGAGTAAGACACGCTACACACCTTCCGATCCTATCCGACAAAAAAAAAGAAATCGGAAGAAATCGGACAATGTATAGGGCAACAGGTCCTAGTTAGAATAGTGTGTAGGGAATGAGGATATCCGATTTAGGACGTAGCCGCGTAGGATCGGAAGGTATGGAGTGGGTTTAATTAAATGTTATGTCGTATCAGGAGCTGAAGAAGAAGGCGGAAACGAGAGAAAAATGGAGGGGACTCCACCAACTAGAGAACAGCTCTTATGTTTAGTAGTAGTAGTACACTTTCAATTAAAGGAGATCAGGTGGAGTTTCTTCGGTGAGCTCTTCTCCACAGATTCCGCCATTGTGTTAGTGAACTCACCCAAAAAAATGTAATGACGTATCTAAGTGATGTAATAACATCCTATGGAAATAAATTATTTTGACTTTTGACTTTGGTGGCTCGAGCAATCGTCCCACATTTACACAAAAAACGTGCAAAAGTCGTCGAGTTGCGGAAAACTACCCGCTCTAACGACCTGTTGACTTAAAAATCTGTTAATTTGTGGTAAATGTGCCTTTGTACTCGCATGACAGTAGCTCGACTCGCTTCACTCGGTCACACCAATGCAAACTGCTGGCGTCGCAGTAGACAGCTACTGCACCAGTGTAATCGCATACTTCGTCCGCCATTTTGACGCCGAAACAAAAAACACTGCACCCGGCCGTGGGCCCGAGTGTACAAACTACTGTCATTTCGCAAAATCGTGCGAGTGACGTCCGAGTCGCGTGCGAGTTGCTGCTCATGACATGGTGGAGGCGAGTGGCGAGTAAAAACAAAAAATGTTGTAGTAACTCGGATGCGAGCAACTGAACTGACCCACTTGCACATGAGCATAACTCGTATGATGCGGTCACACGGCGCGACTAGCTGTACCTCAGTAACTGACTAGGTCAGCTCGCACGCCAGCTCGCACTGTGTAACCCCGGCATTAGGCATATTTTAGGTAAGAATATCATACATTCAAAATAAATCATTCGTTCACTTCATCTTCTCTCTTTAATTTTGTCATAAAAACTAAAAAGAGGCTGGAAGCCCATTGCTTGTTAGTTAGTTATGAGAGAAACTGTTAGTTAGGTAAAAGCGTGCTAAAAAATTAAGAAGTAATTTTATATCATGTCATTAACCTTTGCTTTAAAATATGCTCTCTTTTGGGGATTGGAGTGACTGTTCTCAATTGCATGAACTGTACGTTGACGGTCCAAGGAATACGAGCATATTGTCAATCTCACCTGACTGGCTTATGAACTGCACTAAAATGCATAGACTGCGCCTACGACATCTAAATATGGCCGAAATCCAGCATATTCTACAAAGCGCCTTATCCGTGCGATACTTGTCTCTAGACGCAGTAAAAGACCTACCACGCATCTTGCAAAACTCTTTTTTCTCGAAAATCAGGTAAACTCCTTATCCTTATTTGAGTAAAGATTTAAAAAAATACTGAAACATGAAACAAATGATTTATTTAGTCAGAATACAATGTCTTATTTAACATTTAAAATTGGAAGATTTTGCATATAAACTTCTAATCCTTGCCCCCAGTAGAAACTAAAAATAATTTTAACAAAAAAATAGAAACCTCCTTCAAATTACCTTATGTGGTTATCTCCAATAAAAAGTAACAAATAAAATAACATTTCAGATGGAACATGAAAAAAAAATATTGCCAATATCCTCAATAAAGTAGATAGGTAGTGTATTAAGTAAATATTTATAATTTTGTTCTTCCTTTTGGAGTCGGTGCCAGCCAAAAATTCGTACAATTTATCGAATGAAACCTCCTGGACTTTCTTGGTAGCCGCTCCTGTCGTTATCCCTGCATTTGGTCGGGTGAGGCATTGCATCCCGCGCAGCACAACAAAACATTTATATCATAGACTATCAAAGAATTTTATTGATAGTCATATAGAAATATGTACTGACTTAACGACGACGACGACTTAAAACAGTTTCCCACGACTAATCGACGATATTTTGGCTGGCACCGACTCCAAAAGGAAGAACAAAATTCTAAATATTTACTTAATACACTACCTATCTACTTAATTGAGGATATTGGCAATATTTTTTTTCATGTTCCATCTGAAATGTTATTTTATTTGTTACTTTTTAGTGGAGATAACCACATAAGGTAATTTGAAGGAGGTTTCTATTTTTTTGTTAAAATTATTTTTATTTTATGATTTTCAGTGTTTCATTCAATATATTTTATGTAAGTAATTAATCCTAACCTCGACACATTTCCTATTATTTTTCTTCATTATCCAAAGCTAGGTAAGCAATGTCCCAACTAAACTGGGGAAAGTCTCACATGGACATTTTCGTTTAAGAGTGTCTTAACCGAGATTCGAACCCGAAACCTCCGTAAAGAGAGTAAAGCACTCGACCACTCGGCCATAGAAGCTAAATTATTTGTTATTTCCAATACAATATCCGAAGATTTCCGAGGAGGTTCTTGCCCTGTCACTGTTGCCAAAAATGTGATAAAATCGAATAATATAATTTTGGAACAAGGGAAACGTAGATTTTCAGCAAACTGACAAAACACATTTATTTCGTTGCCTAGCAACCATTCCACCACAAACGGAATCGCGCGCGATGCATGTTGCTATTACCAGTTGAGGAGTTTCCGCTTTTATTTGCTATTTCATCATCAGATTTTAACAAAATTGGTATGGATCTATTCCTAAAGCACGTTCTATCGAATGAAAAAAGAATCATCAAAATCGGTTGAAAACTGACTGAGATATGACTAAAAGAATAGACGAATAACGACGCGAATGCTACATTCCGTTGAGGAATTTCCAAGTTTTACCTCATGTTCCACCATCAGATCTTGACGAAATTAATATGGGACCAACTCGAGAAAAAAAAATCCTATAGAATGAAAAAGAATTATTAAAATCGGTTAACAATTGGCGGAGATATCTAATAACATAAATAAAAAAAATAAAAAATACAGACGAATTGAGAACCTCCTCCTTATTTGAAGTCGGTTAAAAAGAAGCTGAAACATGGTTGTATTGTGTCAAATACATATTTACTTATTCTAAATCCGAATTTGTATGGTTTTTAATATGAAATTTAATACTAAATTTAATTTTATCATTACATGTCTACGTCATAAATGCAACTTACTATTCAAAGGACAAAAACCAAAGTGTTTGACCTCTGGCCTTCAACATGAACATAAAAATATCACAATAATATTGACTGTTTTGAGTTGTCTGTACATACATGTACCAAAGAAGTTACATATTGTTTTATTTAACTTTTGTGATACAGGCGTTTTTGCACGGGTAACGAGCAAAAATAGCCGTGTACTTACGTGTTTCATATTGTTGTACAATCATTTTCAGTGTCTATTATCTTGTTAGTTTGGTTAAATTTATAGTGAAGGATAAGTAAGGTTGAGATAAAATACAAAATCGGCCTGATAACCATAAAAATTGGACTTGGCATTATTATAAAAAGTGATGTTACTCAAAGTGGCAGAATGGGCTTAGTTCCCTTGGCCTTTTACATAAACTAAACAACAAAAACATTTACTAGACTGACTAGTGTTACCAGGCAAAAAAAATTAACAGCAAAATTAAAAATAAATACATTTACGCTTTTTTGATTGAAACTCTTTCGATACTTTTTTGGATATGCGAAAATATATCAAAATGTTTGAAATTAATATGTTTAAACACTTTAATCCCACTAAGGTATCGCTTTTATCACAACCTAATAATAATAAAAAATCTAAAAGTTCTTATTAATTTCGTCAGAATGTATTTGGCAACATTAGTTTTGGCGTTATCAATCGATTAAAAGTCTTACAGAACATTTTATTTAATATTTATTTTGATACTTCCATAGAGCCACTCATAGGCAGCTAAAATCATTATATATTATTTCAAAATGTATGTCTTTATGTATGTATGTAAACCCCTTAATGTTTGTTTGTGTTTTAATGTTTGTGATTAATTTATTTTTTCTGATGTGGCTGTTCAAGACCAAGCCCATTTTGGTTATCCCCTATGGTATTTCTATCTTCAGTAGTATCGGCTCTGCATTGAAGAGTTTTAATCCCTTCTTGACCTTAAACTTTGGTTTGAAGCTGCCTGGAAAATATTGCGACTTTAAAAATAAGGCTACAACTTTGTTTCAGAGATACACATCGGTACTTAATACATTTAAATGTGAACATAGATAGTTGGTTAAATGTAAGTAGTCCCGTTATGGTTGCGGATGTGACTGAAGGGCATATCCCCGCGAACCTCACTTGGGCAGATGTGTCCGCAGCACTGGTGTGGCAAGTTTCCACGCTATCACTTGAATCTTTGTCCGTTTCTGGATCTTGGTTTGACATGTGTGCAACAGGAAACTCTTCATCAGGTTGGTTTGTTTACTAATTGGCTTTTGTAGCTGTCGAACATGCCTTATGCCTTTAGGACCTCTACATCGGTAGATATTGATAAATAGATGAAACCAACCGAACACAGTAAAAAAAAATGGCCAGCATTCCAAAACAAAACGAGCAAAATGCCTTATTATATTATTATTATATTCTGTGGTCTTAGCGCGGGATAGTGACCAGTCGGGAATAACTTCCACTTTTTATTACATTAAGCTAATAATCTGGAGACGCATTTTTTATTCATCATCGACATCAACGGCCTGTTACAGTCCACTGCTGGACTATGAGCCTCCTCCACTTAAGTGGAGGGTTTTACCTTTTTATTCACTCGTAGTGAATTTGCAATGCGCATTCGAAAACAATTCACACACGTAATTCATTTTGAATGATATCGTTTTTCCACAGTTTTGAACCATTCGAATTTTAAATACTTTGTTGCCATTATAACTTGATTCTAACTAAATCTCCAAACATGTTTAACTTCACACATGCAATTTTAAAATCTTTAAACTGT
Source organism: Carpatolechia fugitivella (assembly GCA_951230895.1). Taxonomy (NCBI): domain Eukaryota; kingdom Metazoa; phylum Arthropoda; class Insecta; order Lepidoptera; family Gelechiidae; genus Carpatolechia; species Carpatolechia fugitivella. The sequence continues at coordinate 2,428,608 of OX579653.1, read as the reverse complement.
CATTCCATACAAATTTTAAAAACCGATTATCAATCGCAATATTTTCCATCGAACGAAACACCACTCGTTGCAGAATTCACGGAATGAATTTTCAAAATACAAATTTTAGGCAATCGCCTACGTTTGTCTCCTGCTCCCTTTCACACATTCATTGATAAGAATATTTGAACGTATGTTTTTAGTAAAAATTGAATCACTTAAGTACTTGTGGCTTGGAAATACCAACACGGCACGGCTGTGCTTCAAGAAACATCTCAAACTGCCGCAATTAACCGAAATTGAACTTGATTTTAATAGTTTAAGTTTTTCTCCTGCTTTCAAGTTACAGGTACGTATTTTTCCCTGAGTGACCTAATCGCTTTTTTGTGTGTTATATTATAATAACGGACGCAGACTAGATTACAGTAATATATTTTACAGGATGAAAAAAAACATGGGTACCAAACACAGCGACAGTACTCAAGAAACTGAACAACTTTTCCCAAGAAATATAGGTTGAAATATGAAAAAAATTGAAGTCACCATACTAAGAGTATCAGCTAATTAACAGCCTCCGTGGCCGAGTGGTCGAGATTTTGACGCCCATTACGGAAGGTCTGGGCTCGATTCCCGGTGGGGACACTGTCAAGCAAAATCCTCTTTGTGAGACTTTCCCCAGTTTGGTAAGGACATTGCAGGCTGAATCACCAGATTGCCCGAAAAGAAAGATGATTGCTTTGGAAGGCACGTTAGGCCGGTTGGTCCCGGCTACTATCTAGTCGTTACACGAGCCATGTCACGGCCTTTGGCGGCTCTATAACACTGACACTAGGGTTTGTGAGGTCGGTTGTCGACCTTACAACCCACACAATGATGATGGATGAGTACTGTCACTGTGTTTTGGGTTGGTACCCCTGTTTTGTTACACCCTGTATAGGTAGTTGATAAATCTTAAATGTCTCTTAGCCGCCTCCGTGGCTCTAATACCGAAACTCGCAGATTACTTTAAAATTTTTGATACATCTTTAAGTTAATAACCGTATTTTTTTTATATAAACATACTTGTCACAATAAGATTACCTACTTACTACATAACAAATTCACTGAATTTCAGGTTGGCCAGTTGTTCTCGGTACAATCACCACAACTTGTACTAGACCTGAACAACCACGGACAGGTTTCAAGTTTCCAATTCTCAAAAGATGACTACTTAGCTTTGAGTGACATCTCAAATAAGGTAAACTTAGTTAAAAATAAAAAGCGTGTATAATATTCGATTATTTTAGTTTAAAAATTATTGTATTATATTTCTGCATTGGTTTCCAGGATAAGATCCGTATTATGTCTTCTTTGTATGTCCCATATGTGTTATGCAATAAAGTGTTACTTAATTACTTACTTATATGCAGATTTTCCCATAGGAGTGTCATTTTTCTGGGAAAAAACCTTGAGTGTGCAACTATCTTTGTGCCTAATTTTAACAAAATAGGTTTTGAAGTTTTCTCTTCTCCGTAAAAAGTAACAAATAGATTATAAGCTACGAATAAGGAAGCTATGGAAGTGTAATTGTAAACAAAACCCAAGAAAAATATGGCCCCAAATCTCGAGTACTTAAACGAGAAACTTCACTGTAGACAGGCCAATTGGATGCGTTCACGCATCACGTCATATTCCGACAAGCGCGGTGATTGGTTCATGGCATGACGGATAACGGTGATTGGATCGCGTCACTTGTGCAGTGGATTAAGTGTAATAGAACAAGTCAAATTAAAAATTATCGTACTTTTGCATTACTGATATCAATCAGATTGCTTTGTAATTATTTACTAAAATCACCTTATATATTATTATTTAAATGCGTGATTGTGTGATTGTTTTTGGGAAGAGGCCATTACTCTGTGTCAAACTTCTCACGTTTTCGTATTGTATTTTGTATCCATTAAAATTTTGCCAATCATTTGTTATTTTCGAGTTGTTATTTTACTAACGTTGAAATACAAGTCTGAACTAAGGAGAGACTATATTATTTCGGGGATCCATCCACCATGTGCGATCCTGCTGGCAACGGTTCTCCGTCAAAAATGAAGAGATTACTTTGTCATTATTTACTAAAATAATATTATTATTTAAATGTGTGATTGTGTGCTTGTTTTTGGGAAGAGGCCAGTACTCTGTGTCAAACTTCTCACGTTTCCGTATTGTATTTTGTATCCATTAAAATATTGCCAATCAATTGTTATTTTCGAGTTGTGATTTTACTAACGTTGAAATACAAGCCTGAACTAAGGAGAGACTACATTATTTCGGGGATCCATCCTCCATGTGCGATCCTGCTGGCAACAGTTCTCCGTCAAATATAAAGAGATATACAGCGACTCGCGAGGTCTACAGCTCACAGAGCCACTAGTATAGAAGACTTGGCCTTGTGCCTTTAAAAAAAATAACAAAGAAAATTGGCAACTTCAGATGTATGGTTTACTTATATTGTCTTTCACTTTAGGTTATAGAGAAAACTTCATCATATTATGTTAATAATAATGCAGCACAATCAATATAATTTTAATCATCGGAAGCGGCAGTCCGTCATACAGTGCGTGACTGACTAACTAGCGCGTGTGTTGCCCTTTTTAAGCCCCGCCTTCTGTGTTGCCCTTTGCGTGGGGCCATTTTTTGAACGGAATGCGACTTCTATAGCTTCCTTATTCGTAGATTATAAGCCGTAATCATGTTTTCACCTGCGCACCACCAACTAACCGACCGACCCGCACTAGGCTAGCCTGGTTCAACTACGGCCTAATCGTCCTTATTCAGAGTAGCCTTAAGCCCTTCTACTGGGAGAACTTTAATGAGCTATTATTTACGGGGCTCATGGTGGCCTCAGATGGAGCAATCAGGGTGGCGGCATACTGGGCAAATAAAATATAAATTTTTTGACGAGCCAATTGCTCGAGAAGAAGCTATTGATCATTTTTACATTACATAACATCACGCTCATAACCCGAAAATATCGAGCCCTAAAAGGCAGAAGATCGTAAGCGCCAAAACACAAATTTTACAGGAGGCGTTATTTTTGTTTATCTTAAAAACTACAACAGCTATCTTTTCAATTTACGAACAGAATAAATTATTTTTATACCAGCTATGTAATGTGATATTAATTTGTAAGCTGATAGTTGTAGTTTCTTAAATAACGGCGGATGAATACGTACATTCTTAAAATTTGTCGGTTAAGATACACTTACGATGATTTAAAAAATATTGAAAACAATTAAAATGGTATATTCAGTTTAGGTAAGTACTTAAGAAATGCTAAATAATCTTAGTAGAAACATTTTATAAAATTATGATGAACTACAATTAGAAAAATAATTATATTTATACATATTTTGTCAGCCTTTAACTCCGATCTCCCATGGAATTGAAGGTTGAAACTTAGGTAGGATAATTTAATTTATTTTAAAGAACCTATTGGCTCATAGTCTGTTAGTATTGGTGTCTTAACTATTTTGAGTTTTGGTTCAAACATTTTGTACCTTCTCCTTTAAAATTTAAAAAGATTTGATACCTAGCACTAATTTCAAATCACGGATTAGATTACCTATTATTTACCACGAAAAGATAACCTACTCTCTTAAAGATCTTATTCAATTAACCTTTACACGCATACAATTTTTATTTCTTGTGAAATTAGGTAGGTATCAAATCACGGATTATATTACCTATTATTTACCTCGTAAAAATAACCTACTATCTTAAAAACCTTATTCAAATAACCTTTTAACACATAGAATTTTGATTACTCGTAAAATTTGGTAGGTATTCTAGGTATATAGGCGAGTGACAGACTGTGGACGCCTGCGCATCTCTGTTTGAAACTACCTAATGAGTCAACTGAGTCAATCTTTCTTAATGTGTTTATCTATATTCAATCAAAACCTTGCATGATTTAATATTACATAACAGGTAAACAAAATATCTTACCTTTGGAGCGGCGTCTCCTAACACAGGCATCTTAAGCCTACAAGGAGACACCAGCCACTAGCTAAGAATGGACTGTTATTTAAAGAAATAAATAATTTTGAATTTTTTGATTCTCCGAGAAAACAAAACACAACACGTCATTTACCGAAAACACAACACGTACTCACTGGTTTGATTTAAACTCCCAAGTTTGCAAGGAATTAGAAAGGAAACAACAGACTTATATCTGTCCCATTTTATCGTAAGCCTTATACTTTATAGCCATCTCTTTTGTTCATGTTTCTTACGATGTACGAAATCTATTTTTTTTATCGCAACCGCCATCTTTTGTTGGTTACGATAGAATTGTACCTGGCGTTTGCGATACATTTTCTAAGCATGGGCCAGGTAACGATGAAAAGCAAAATTGACTCTTATGCGAAAAGCATTCAAGGTACATTTTTGAAAAAAATTGAGCTTATGTAAGATAAAATGGCCTTTCGTTTACGATAATAAAATGGTTTGAGGATTTCTGGCGGTTACGATGTTCTGCCTTTTAGGGCTCGATATTATATTATAGTGGTCAAAAATTTAGTTGGCTCCCAAGGAGTACACACTAAAACCGCAATATTTGGCAATATTTTTGGATTAATCCAATCCTCATGTTTCATAGTGCATCTAGTGACAGGTATTATGACATTTATAAATTGCATGTTACTTTAAAGTGACTGAAAATGTGCTCGTTATTTACTATGCTGTACACCTGCAAACCTGTACCATTTTTCTTAGCAAATAAATCATTATCATTATTATCATTATCATTATCATTGCCAGAATGTCGCCTATCTGGCACTAAACCCAAATAAGAACACCCACAAGAAGACAAGGCTTGACCCGATTCTAATGCCGGGAACCACACGGCGGCTCTTCCTTACATCATTTTTGTATTTCTTTTTTAAATTTATAATAAAATTGATATATATAAAGGTAGCATTCGGATCTCGGCGGTCGCTGCCCAGCGGCGCCGCCGTGGGCAGCGCCGCCCGGCAGTACCGCCACAGTACCGCACCGCTTTGTAGGGATTTGTATGAAACGCATTCCGATGCACGCCACCAGGCGGCGCTGCCGAGCCGCTCCGGGAGCAGTATGGCGGCGCCGCCCAAACATTACGGAAGGCAAAACAACTGTTCACACCGACGACTCCTTGTTGACTACTGCACGTGGCAGTCGCTGCCGGGCGGCGGCCGCTCCTATCCGAAAGGACCTTGCAGCGCCGCCGGGCAGCACCGCCGGGCAGCGACCGCCGGGCAGCGCCGCCGGGCAGCGACCGCCGAGATCCGAAGGCTACCTTAAGCTGTTGAAAAAAAAAAAAACTTTCAGGAATCGAAAAAATCGAACTTGACCTTAGTTGGATTTCGACAGTTGATAAAATGTGATTGCACTGGTGCTTCGTGGTGGTTCGCAAGGGCGATCCGAGCTGGATTGGTTACGGCCCCTGGAGTATTGTGCGAAGACTCTCAGGCTCCTGAAGACTTAGAATGCGAGTGGATAGACTGCGACAGGTAAGTCTATAAAGGCGAGTAGTTAGATCGTGGCCCCAAACTCGTTAATTCCGCGAAGAAACATTTCATTTCGCATTCTTCCCCACTTAAGTTTTTACCCGTAAATCTTTTTTATCATTCGTAAATGTAACCAGTCATAATTCTCTAAAAGTGAATCTAATATATTTAATCTTTTTCCCTGGATGCTACCTGCTGATTGCAGTTTGTAACTGCATTTCATTGTCTATTGATGATAGTTTCAATACAGCTTCAATATAGTTATGCCGTTGCTATGATTAATATCCTTCGTGGCCGAGCAGTAGAGTGAACTCGTTTTAATTTACTAAGTCCCGGAATCTGATCACGATGGAGATATTGGTGTCGATTCGGCATCCCAACTAAACTAAACTTAAAATTTGTCCTGTCACTTTCTATCATTTTGAATTGAAAAGGGACCGAAGATCATCGGTTTTTTTGTCTATGACTTCACGACTAACTGTCAAATTTAGTCTTGTTTTAGTGCCTACCTAACACCATGACGAATAAAAAGCCACTAAAATTCGTGAAGTCAAAGACAAAAACAAAAGTGATGATCTTCGGTCCCTTTTTAATTAAAAATTATAGAAAGTGACAGGACTAATTTTAAGTTTAGTTTAGTTGGGCGTATGTCGAATCGACACCATTGTGGCTTATCAAAATTCGTTTTGTAAGATTATCTCATCCATGGACTAGAACGTCGTCAAAATAGGTATACCTACAAATTACAAATATCAGTATTTGTGTAAACCTATTCACATCTTTTAAATTATTTCAGAATAAATTGCAATAGCACATGTGTCTGCTGTCAGGAGGATCACAATGAAATCAGTGTGGACTGCCGCGAAGTTAATCTGAAGATTCTATCCCCTGAGCTGCTGCATCTGCCAAATCTGACCAGACTAGTTGCACCCAAAAACAACATCACGTCACTTCCAAATAACTTGCCTGATAATTTGCTAGTGAGTTGTTTCCATCAGAATAATGACTAACTTTTCCACCAAATGTTGTAAGCGTCGGAGGTGTCCTTCCGTCCGGGAGACGCACCCGTTCGATCCCCACCACGTAATGTGTTTTTGAGTGTCAAATTCATATGTACGTTTATTTAACGCTGTTAAAGATGAAAGAAACCATCGTAAATAAACCTGCATATTTCTTCAAGGAAATTCAAAGGTTGTGTGTCAAGTCGACCAACCCGCACGAACCCTCGTATAATGAACCTTTCTACCCGCGTTGTTTCGATTTTCTCTTGTTGACAAAGCATCAACATAACAAACGAAGCCATGGTTTATGAGATCAGCTTTCTACATTAGGACGCTGATAATGATGATCTAATGTTGTTATTTTATCCCTAGTATGTTGACTTATCAGGCAACAATATTTGGCATGCGGGAGCGAGCCATGTTGGAAAGTTGTTCACACAGCCAGCGCGGCGCACGCGGCTTTCGGGGAACTATATTTTGTGCTCGTGCGAAAATAAAGAACTGATAGACACTCTACAAAACAAACGCCAACAGGTGCGACCGCTTAAACTTCGAATAACTTGAAAGTTTTGATTGAATTGTCATCATTAAACAATCATATATTTTATTTTATTTACAGATAGAAGACTATAGTGGAATAACTTGTGCCGTAACAGGCACGAAACTTGGAAACGTTGATGTTTCACAGCTGTGCGCTTCTCGTGACTACGATAAGGCACTTATAAAGAATCGAGAGACCATGTTGATCAGCCTCATGTCAACATTGGTCTTGGTAGTAGTTGGTTTGGTACTGGCATTTGTACTGTACCTCCGACGTCGTGAGATTCAAATCTTTCTATTCACTCGTGGATGGTGCCTCTACTGCATCACTGAGGAAGACCTGGATGCAGACAGGATTTACGACGTCTTTGTCTCCTTTTGTCATGAAGACACAGAATTCGTGCTCACAGAACTACTTCCCTCTCTGGACCGTGATTATTCTGTGTGCATACATCTCAGAGACTGGTGTCCTGGCGAAATGATTCCATCACATATCAACAAATCTGTGCAACAATCTCGGAGAACTCTTGTCGTCATGTCACGAAACTTCGTTCGTTCTTCATGGGGGCGATTAGAGTTCCAGACTGCTCACGTGAGCGGTCTTGCAGACGGGCGTGTGAGGCTTGTGATGATAATTCTGGACGATGTGCTGGAAAAGGATCAGTTGGCACCAGAGTTGCGGTCGTATGTGCGTCTGAATACGTACATGCGTTGGGATGAACCCTGGTTTTGGGAAAAGCTACGATATGCGCTTCCGCACCACCCGTCTCCACGACCACAGCTAGGACGGCAGCGATTTGACTACGGACTCCGAGAGACCCGCGATGGACACATCGAGATGATGGCCATTGAAGGACCAGAACAATCTTAATGAAGGAGACTAAAACTGATAACATAGATAGATAACTTTGTATAATATTTACTTCACTTCTTCTTCGGTTTAGGTCTTACAGGGCAACTCTTATCCAATACAAAAGATTGAAATATTTTTGGTGATAAGTGGTCATCTCTCAGTAGAATCTGTTTTAAACTTTGTGAAGCATTGTATTAGTTTCTATTTGTTATTTTTAAATTTTGTGTTTTTGATTTTTTTAATATTATAATAGTTGTGTAGTTTTTGATCTCACTAGATCCAATATTTTATTCCAATTGATAGTAGTAATGTTTAGTTTAGTAATGTTTATGTTCCTTGCATAGTGTTTAAGGTTTGTCCTGTTTTGAATCAGACTTTCAGCGCTGTCAGCGATCAGAAAAGCAAAAAAAGTATGAGTTTTGACAGCTGATATAGAGGGTACCTTCGACAAGACGCAACATAGCAGTATAAGCGCTTCTCTAACAAAGCATGGCGTGTCAACAGCTGTAAAAAACTGGATCACAAACTGGATGCTTAATAAACGTATTGTGCGACTAGCAGGTGAGTCCTTGTCGGCGGAGGTGGTACGTGGATGCCCTCAGGGAGGAGTGCTCTCTCTGCTACTATGGACCTTGGTCATTAATGACCTAATCATCAAGCTTAACGTCAATAGATGTGCAGCCTTAAACAAACAGCTCAACACATTGAGATGATGGCCACGAAGGACAAGAACGATCTCAATAAAGAAGACTAGAACTTAACTGAACAATAGTAAAACAAGTTAGAGATATTTTTTTTAAATAGAGCTATTAAAATTCTTTACTTTAAAAAGAAATATTAAATAATTATGACTGAATGATTTAATTACGTTTTGATAAAATAAAAAAATCCGTGCTGGAGGCGGAAAGAATTGTTCTAAGAACCCTGCCACACTGAGTACTATGTTCCGCGCATCACGATCATCATTTACATTTTTTTTTATCTGTCTGTCTGTCGTTTGTTCGCGCATCACGCATAAGCAATTGCACAAAATTGAACGCAGTTTTCAAAATTGTATAGCTGTATATCTGATTTAAATAAAATAGTACATGTTTTATCTTGATACGCCACACTAAAGCTAAGTTATTTATTTAACCATTTGTTATCCACCTTTAAGTGCTGAAAATTGTTTATCAGTTCATCTCGGAGATAAAACTGCGGGCAGAGCGCTTATTTGATATAAGGATTGATTTTCCTGTTCAATTTGAATTTGTTCCCTGTCAAGGTCGTACTCCTAAACAACCGGTTTGAATCAGTATAGGTCGGTTGGCACAAGAAGCTGCATGTCTTTTATGTGCGAATAACAATGTTATTATTTGTAATAATTGTGTGTTTTGTGGTAGAGTACAAGAATGTAGTAGTTGGGGCTGGTTACATTTGCGATGGTGAGTAATCTTTTTTTATGATAAATTAACGTCTTGACGTGTTTTATTGATAAGTAAAATTATACTGTTTTTCGTAAATAATCATCACTATTTACAGAAATTGTAAACGTTTGAGAGTTATTTTTATTGACTACTAGACTAGCCAAATCAATTATAATATTCCTTCACTTCCTGGGTCGCCTTCATTGTCTATCGCGACATATATATATATATTACTAATAATATAATAAAGAGGAAATATTTGTATTTTATAAACTCAAAAACTACTAAACCGATTTTAAAAATTCTTTCACCATTAGAATGCTACATTATCCCTGAGTAACATAGGCTATATTTATTACTAGAAAAAATTAAGGATCCTTGCTAAAACTTCAGTAACGTGAACCAAGATGTAAAAAAATTTGCTTTAAAAATTTCTTTCATCGCATACGCAGCGGAGGAAACTATTGATAATAGAACAAAAAAATGTTCTACAAAAAGTGTAGGGTAGGTGTAGGGTTATGGTAGGTGAAGGGAAGGTGAAGGGAAGGTGTAGGGTAAGTGTAGTGTAGGTGTAGGGTACAGGTAGATGTAGGGTGGGTGTAGGGTTAGTGTAGGGTAGGTGTAGGTAAGGTGTGGGGTAAGAGTAGGGTAGGTGTAGGGTAGGTGTAGGGTAGGTGTAGAGTAGGGTAGTTTTTCATTTGATTTGAGTAGGTAGTATGTAAATTAAAGAGTCCATAATGTAAAGAATATTGTTTTTGACTTTGACTTGACTTTAACTTTGACTTTGACTTTGACTTTGACGTTGATCTATCCGCGCACAGCTGGGGTGGGCCGCTAGTTATGTATAAATACAAATCAATCGCCAAAATGTAAGTACGCGCATAATTTTCGAATGACTGCACCTTCTTAATACCTTGTTCTTCTTTTCTTCTATCTATATTATGTACCTGTATGTGCTGTTAATAAATGTATTCTTATTCTTATTCTTTTTCTTAGTAATTATTTTTTTTGTTGTGTTCGTTATTGTGTGTCAGGGCAAGGTTTGTACAAAGTTTTTTTTATCTCGTACGGAAACGCAAAAAAAAAATTAAAATATTTTTATTTACTATGAAAAGTGAGTGAGTGAGACAGAAGACATAGGAGGAGATCATTAATATTTTGACAAAACATAGATTGACTGAACGTTGTTCCGTGCTGTTCTTTTCTCTGAGATTTTGTTAGTTTTGATGAGTGTTTATAGATTAATCATCGTGTTTTTTAATTAAAATATTATGATAATTTTATTAAAGAAATGCCACCAGTAAGGAAGCGTCAAATTTAGGTTGGCGTAAGCGTAACGCGCAGGCCGTCTTCGAGACAATATCCAAAAGGGTCTTTTTAACTTGATCTAAGCGTAAATGATTTTAAATATATGCTTAATTTTGATGGACTGACTTTTTAAGATTTGATTATCATAAAAGACAATCAGAATAAAAAATTTTTTACAGATAATTATGAAAATGAACTATATTTATTCAAAAACTACCTGATACGAGTAAAGTGGGATACCAACAAGGCTAAAATGGTAATTGATCAGTGTAAGCCCGATAGAATTAAAACGCCGAAACAATTTGACCCAGGGCATATGTTCCAGAATGTAACAACACTTATTCTCTGGGACGTCGATTGGTCTATTTTGAAAACTGACAAATCTAAGCTGACACATGTGGAAATGTTAAGTATGTTGGGATACCTTTTAAATGATTTATCTTAAGAATGGACACCGAGCATGGAGAAAAAAAACTAAAAATATTTTTAGAAATTATGGTCACTTTAAAAAAAATGGGATAAAAACATTATAAAAAAAACACGTTTGACCCTTTGTCACTGAGTGCACCGTATTGGAATCATCATAATTTATAACAAATCAAACGCAAACTTTGAGGAGTTTACTAATGGCCATTAAAGATTTCCACCATCCAGCTCTTAACTCCATGATCAAATCAGCTCGGGGTGATGCCAAATTATTGTATTGTCATCAAATCGAATCGATACAACTAGAAACATGTTTAATGGATTACATTTGTTTGTCTGTTCGTTAGTGAGTTGAAAGTAAAGCGGATAAGAGCGTCTTAAAGATAATCATTATTTTTTTATTATTCTTATTTTATTTTCTACTTTTTGCTTTTAGATATGATCTCTTTGGGGGATTGGAATGACTGTTCTCAATTGGATTATTTGTTCGTAGTAAAGCCAAAGAAGGATAATACCGTATTATCACTCTCGCCTGACTGGCTTATAAACTGCACTAGAATGCAAAGACTGAAACTACGAGGGATGAACATGGCCGAGATGCAGCATATTCTACGAAGTGCTTCATTCGTGCGATATTTGACTCTAGAATCAATCGAAGACCTTCCTCGCATCGTGCAAATCCCTTTTTTCTCGTTAATGAGGTAAATACTTAGCTGATTAAATCTGCTTTTCGATATTAACACCTTGCGTGGCCGTGCGGTCAACTGTGCAAATGTCATGTCAGGCTTTGAATCGGCGGGGACACAGTAAAAAATATATTTTGTGACACTTTCAGTCTGGTCAGGATAATGCAGGTTCAATCGCCTCTCACAGATCCGGACGATGAGATCACCGTCGCGATTAAAGCTGCGTGTAGGCCAAACACTACTACAGAATGCCCTTCAGGTAGCAACCGCCCCCGCCAGCGGGGATGCGGAACTAATAGTAGAATTAATTCAGTAAGACCCGGTAGGGGTCATTCTTCTCCAACGCGCTTCTCGCCCTGGCAACGTTCTAGGCCTAGGTCCGAGCCCGTCTGAGGGCGCCCCCAGATACGTTGTCATAAATTTCCCAAGGGGTACGAGCCTTCTGCTCCCCCGCAAGTCCGCGCCCGCTATATTACCACTCTGGTATAAATAGCGATTAGGTCCGTCAAAAAAAAAAGCAGTTTAAATCGCCCCATTGTTTAAAAATTAAGGTGATTCCAGCTATTAGTCCAGCGTTCTTTACGTGACGGGAACCGCATGATAAGTAAAGCACAGTGCCGTTTCCATCTGTCGTTGACAGTATTTCGCTAACTCTACCCGTGTACACCAGGCTTTATAGATTTCAGTATAACATCTTTAGTTGGTACAGAGCATAAGTGACTGTAAAAAATATACCTACATCTTTTTTACTAAGAATATTATTGCATAACCTAAAATTTTGCAATTTTATCGGCTTATATTTTTATAACAGAATTCATTTTTCTGAAAAAAAATCGTGTAAATTGTTGTAATGGTCCAAAAAGCCTAGTTCTTAGAAATTTATCTGTTTATTTTTTTATCTACATTATAGTATACGTAACTATTAATAATTGTGCTTAGTTTTAAAGTTAGTGTCGCTTAGTAAAATTTTCCCCAAAAGTAGAGACGGGAAAAATATACTATGCGCCTAACACTATATTGCCAGATACTGGAAAAAATAACTAAGTGGAGTAATTACCGTACGAACAGAAATGTCAAACTTGACCAAAGGCAAATTTAGCATTTCACAATAATTACGACAACCACCAAATTTTCAAAAATGGTCGAAAATTTTGTCAGTTAGTTAGGAAAAAATAATTAAATCTCGCTAACTCCAAAATGTCGAAGCGACATCAAAAGTCGTCGTAGAAGGACGTTAGTAAGATAAAACGACGCAGAAAAATCAGGCGATTCTAACAATGTATATAACTCAATATGGCCAAAAATGTCGCTTAGTAATTTTTTCCTTTCCACCGTCGATAACATTATGAATGGTGATTTAAGCGAAATGCGAGATTATAGGGGTTTCTTACACTCGTATTCACAAAAAAAAATCTTGAAGATATCAAGACTGTCTAGTGTCTGTCTAATCTTTTGGTAGAGCATATGAGGCAATGAAACCTTGTGTGATTCGAAGCGCACTTGATAGTTTTTCATTAGTTTTATTGACATGACCTTAAGCTTTGACTTAAAGTTGCCTGCAAGATATTGCTGTCTCAGCAATAAGGCCGCCTGTTTTACACTATATTTTTCTTGTGTGCAATATTCCAACATTATTTCAGAGATACAAATCGGTACTTAATAGGTTTAAGTGTGAACGTAAATGTCATGCAAAACACAACTACTCTTAGTCCCCTGACTGATGCGGATGTAGGCGAAGGGCATAATATCCCCGCGAACCTCACATGGGCAGACGTGTCGGCTGCACTGGTGTGGCAAGTTTCCACGCTATCACTTGAATCTTTGTCCGTTTCTGGATCTTGGTTTGACATGTGTGCAACAGGAAACTCTTCTTCAGGTTGGTTTGTTTACTAATTTATCAAACATTTATTGCCTACTTTTGTAGCTGCCGAACTACTACTTTTATGCATGAACGACCTCTAACACGGTAGATATTGCTAAATAAATAAAACCAACTAAACAGAGTAAAAATAATTCATCATTAAATGATGGTGTATAAAAATAAAAATAAATTTTATCAGCAGCTCAAATACGTCTCCACCGAGGGGCTTGAGCTTAAAAATAATTATTAACGAAAAATTAAATTGATCATAACACGTTTTTAACGCACTAAAAAGTAATACATATTTATTTATTTTTAATGCTGTAGTAAGTACTCTTGTAGGACTTAAAACGAAAAACGTGGGGTACATGGAATAGATTTTGAAGCAATATGACCACAACCATGTTTCCCAAAAGTAAGGATTAGAATTTATAAGCTTAACCTCTTTATTTAGTTAATATTGATTAGGGTTAACTGTTAGTAATAACTGTAATTAGTCCACTCGCGTTCACGGTGATAAAATACTTCTCAAAGTTGTACTATTTTCATCATCGACTGTCGATGTAATAAAATAAATAAATAAATAAAATAAAATATGTTTATTTCAGACATTATAAGTCCATACAATTACCTGTTAGTAGAATTTAATTAATTAGTTAGTAACAATTTTACTTAAAGGTAAGTTAGTTTGGTTAGTAAGAAGCTAAAAGACATGTGAATAAATATAACCTATTTAACTAAACCTAAAGCAAGCGCCACCCAGTGCCTTTGTATGGGGCAATCGGGTCTATCAGCGATCGCTTTTAGGATGCCGTTCCGACTATTACGCAGGCGCTGCAGCAAGGAAGCCGCTTTCTTACGCATGATGGCGTGAAAGCCATCTGTATGAGCCTCAGCGAACATTCGAGATGCGCTGCAACGCCGCGGCAGTCGCAACAGCATCCTAAAAGCGTTATTGTACTGCACTCTCAGGACGTCGTAAGCTCGGCGCGAATACGACACCCACAACCCGCTCGAATAAACACGTGACAAAAACTAGAATATAAGACTGTAAAAAACTGCTGAGGTTTTTATTTACTAAACAGGTATCAGAGCTAATATAATCTACTCCACAACAATGATAACACAACCGGATATGAGAGCCTTAATTTTAACGTATTTTTTAGTAAAAATTGAATCGCTGAAGTACTTGTGGCTTGGAAATACCAACACGGCAAGGCTTTGCTTCAAGAAACATGTTATACTGCCGCAATTAACCGGAATTGGGTATTATGATATTAATTTAAAATTCTCTCCCGGTTTCAAGTTACAGGTAAGTACTATCAACTATGTAGTTGAAGCATCTCTAGCTCTTAGCCGCCCCTCTGACTCTAATACCGAAACTAGCAGGTTTTTCACAATCTTGTTACGTCTCTTAAACGAAAAATGTATTTATAAAATCAGTTTTAGCTATTTAGCCAAGAAAACACAATAATTTTATTGCTAGGAGTTATAGTTTATTTGAAAAATGTGAAGACTTGCCAAGGTTATTCACCTTTAGCATATTTTGTCTAATTAATTTCAGGTTGGCCAGTTGTTTTCGGTACAATCACCACAACTTGTACTAGACCTGAACAACCGCGGACAGGTTTCAAGTTTCCAGTTTACAAGAGATGACTACTTAGCTTTGAGTGACCACTCAAATAAGGTAAACCAAGTTCAAAATAAAATCATGTATAAAATTCGATTATTTTAGTTTGAAAATTATTGTGTTATATTTCTGCATTGGTTTCCAGGATTACGCCCGCGTTATAAATGCAGATTTTCCCATAGGAGTGTCATTTTTCTGGCATAAAACTTCAACAAAGTTGGTTTAGTGCTGTCTACTCCGAAAAATATAACAAATAAATTTTAAAAGTCGTGATCATGATTTCACCTCCGCACCAACAAACTGACCAACCAGTACTGGGCTAGCCTGGTCGACTACGGCTTGATCGTCCTTATTCAGAGTAGACTCAATCAAGCCCTTCTGTGAGGAGGTATAGTGACCTGTTGAAGAAAAAAATGTGCTTTCAGGAATCGAAGAAATCGAACTTGACCTTAGTTGGATTTCGACAGTTGATAAAATGTGATTGCACTGGTGCTTCGTGGTGGTTCGCAAGGGCGATCCGAGCTGGATTGGTCACGGCCCCTGGAGTATTGTGCGAAGACTCTCAGGCTCCTGAAGACTTAGAATGCGAGTGGATAGACTGTGACAGGTAAGACTATAAAGGCGAGTATCCTCAAACTCGTGAGTTTCGCCTTTCAATTCGCATTCTTCCCCACGTTTCTAACCGTAAATATTTTTTTATATTCGCAAATATTACCACAGTTAATATTACCCAGCAAATATTACCCAGTTTATCAACCTAGAGAGATCACAAAGGGCAGTTCTCAAAGGCTTGTTCCGTAAACCATACAGGTTCCCTACTAAACAATTATACTTAGAATTGTCATTCCTGTCAGTTAGAAAACTCTATATCCTACGTTTAGTTCTTCGCAAACATAGATCAGTTTCAAATATCATTGACCCTGCTCCCCGTAGAAGACCTAAGCCAGTATGCCCAAGGGTTAAAGCGTCATCAACTTTCGCCAGGAAACAATTCCAGTTCATGAGTTCAAAAATTTATAATAAAATCAATGACAAACATCATATAGTTTCGTTAAATAAGTTTCTCTGTAATAACAAACTTAAAGAATGGCTCCTGACTTTGGATTATGAAGAGACGGAATTTTTTCTATTACTTAAACAACCTATGCAAGCTTTTCCTAAATGTATTCACTCACACACACACTTACACACACTTACTCACATACACACCGAAACAAACAAACATACATATTGTTTTTTACTCACTTTTATGATTATTTTCGTCAGTCAAAGTTCTAATCGTCCTCCATTTTATGGCATATTGTAGTAGATATCATGCACGACGACAAACACCACTGACCCTCATCACACAGGTATTCACCTAGCTTGAGAGTCAGGGGACTGTCAATTGTACCATACCCTACAGCCGTAGTGTAGTGTTAGACTTAGTATGAATAATGTACTTACCAACTTTGTACAAATGGCTTAAATAAATAATTTTATTATTATTATTATTAGTTATAATTTTATAAAAGTAAATTTAATTCATTTAACCTCTCTCCTGGATGCTAGCTGCTAATTGCAGTTTGAAACTGCATTTTATTTTCTATTGATGGTAATTTCAATGTGGCTCATAATACAGCTTCAGTATAGTTCCGCCGACTGTATCTAAAGTGACATTTTGCTAAAATAGATATATTCTCCGTGGCCGAGCAGTAGAGTTTGGTTTTAATTTACGTGCGTTCCAGAGTTTGATCACGGTGGAAATATTGTGGCTTATCAAAATTCATTTTGTGAGATAATCTCATCCAAGTCAAAACATCGTAAAATGTATATACGAATTACAAACATATTTTTCTATACCTTTACGTATACAAATCTTTTAATTTTTTTCAGAATAAGTTGCAACAGCTGTGTCTGCTGTCAGGAGGATCACAATGAAATCAGTGTGGACTGCCGCGAAGCTAATCTGAAGATTCTATCCCCTGAGATGCTGCATCTGCCAAATCTGACCAGATTAGTTGCACCCAAAAACAACATCACGTCACTTCCAAATCACTTGCCTGATAATTTGCTAGTGAGTTGTTTCATTTAGAATTAAGGAGTGCGCAGACCGACGCGACAGCGACAGCGACGCGACAGCGACGCGACAGCGATTTGAGCGCGACGCGATTCACTCTCACACCGGCGCGACACGCGACAACGCGACATATTGAAAACACTGGCTTATAATTTCGTGACCTAGAATATATACAATAATTACATTACTTTGTACAACATTTTGATGCCATAACATCCAGGGTCATTAATGAAACTCGATACAGTATATAAAAGTTACTACGGAGGTGATCATTAGTCAGATCATGGCCCCACTTTTTTCGTTTCAAGTCCTACAAGTGTACAATATTTTTTACTTTAATATAATTATTTTGTGTTTTTAGTCCAGTGTGTTTAAAATTTTTAAAGAGACCCATTAACATTCATATGACTAAAGATCTTGTCAAGACAAATCCAGCGAGCCCAAACACAATGAGGTTATGTTGAAGAGAGAGAATGGAAGTAATCATGGAAGGAATGATTACTTAGATGATAAAAACGTCTGGTCAACTATTGTTCCAAATCATCAGGGTAGAAGATACGATTCCTGTGGATTTTCTTCTGGCCGTTCTTCTCCACAGTGAGCGTACACTGGTAGTAAACGTGCCATCCATGATAGCTTTGACGTTGAAAATGATTTGTAAAAATCTTAATTTGAATAAAATATTTTTGGTTCTGATTTGAGACCAGCTCCAAGGTACCATAATATTGCATTGTCATCGAGATTTAATAAGTATGCCCAAGTACTCAAAAATTTATTACAAGATTCCACCCAAACAAACAAAAAGCAAACAAACAGACAAGAAAGCGAGTTAATAAAAAAACATGTTAAAAAAATGCATTTTCTACTATTTCTCGATTTTTCTTAATTTGCCCCACCCCTAAGAAAAATCTGGGAACGCCCATGCCTCAGACCATGAATTTATCAGACGAACCTCGTTAATTTTACCATATAAATAGAAACAAATGAAATCAGGGTAGGAACTCCCTGTATAAAAAAATAAAACGTATAAAATTGGAGCCATTCTCATTGCCATGGAACTAAAATTGTATTGCCAAATTAAACCACAGGTGGGGACGTATAATATGAACTGTTTATGATTATGATAACTATATGATGATGATAATGACAATGTAAAGAAAAACTTTCAATATGTTACTTGAGTACTAATACAATACTACTAGTACTACAATTTGTTAATTTATTTTAGATACAATAATTATACTTCTTGACATTATGTGAGTATACAGTAAAAAAAGACACAAATTCACACATTTAAACAAATAATCATTTTTTAATAATAATTTTTCGAATAATCTATAAAATTCAAAAATATTATAATTTGTATTATTACCCGACTGCCCAAAAAGAGGAGAGTTCAGGGTATGTATGTATGTGGGTTTCTTTATTCCACCATAACATCTAAACGCTTGCAACAGATTTGAATGTGTGGAGTATCTTTAGAATCCTTACATCTGATCGAGTAACACTGGTTATTTTTTTTTTGAAGGGCAGTCATTTTTATTTTACATAATTATTTCTTGTAACATCAACCACTGCAGAAAAAGCGCGATCAAGTCACCGTTATCGGTCATGCCTTGAACCAATCACCACGTGAGCGCATCCAATTGGCTTGTCTATTTGTGTCGTTCTTTGTTTGAATACTCGATATTTGGGACCATATTTCTCGTGGAGTTATTATTTCGTTGCCAACAACACTTGTCTTTGTTGATAGTTAACTTTTTAATATTGGCTAAGCAAAATGATCTCATTTCATACAAAAATTTAAATTTGACATTTTGTGTGGGTGTTCCAAATCTTAAAAGAAATGACGTAACGTCAGGGGAGGTGTGCCCAACATGGATCCTCTAGCTAGTTAATAATATATTTACAGGGTTACCTCGGAGACAGTGCGCCTATTTTTTTCATGCTATCGTTAATAGAACACTCTTCACGAAAATATAATTTGTTTTTTTTTTGCGAACTATTAGTTTATCCCGCAAAACTCAAATATCATGGTCACTCTACGCACGGGCTGTAGTACCGTACGGGAGGAGTGCAAAAGGGTGAAGGCGCAGCGCGCGGTCGTGTGCTTTTATTTCGCTGCCGTAACTATGCAGAGTGACTGTCCCTGCGTTCCGAAACGCGCTGAAATCGATTAAAGCATCCATAATCGCGTTCCGAATTACTGTCAGCTGCTCTACATTTTTTTGCTCTTCTGATCGCTGACAGCGCTGAAAGTCTGAATCGGAATACGCCCTATGTTACTGGTTTTGTTGTGGATATTTTCATACGGTATTTTTTTTTTATTTTTGTTCGAAACATGTAAAAACAAAAAAACACGAGACTTGTCAATCAATATTTTTTTAAGACAGTTTTACTTTTTTTTATCTTAATCAAAAAATGTTCAGTTTCATGGGCTGAGTTCTTACGTGATTTAATTTATACGTTGTATACATACCCGACAGACTTGCAGCGTTTCCTTTTTGAATGGCCAGGTTTATTCTTTGCCCGAGGAAGCTGCTAGCTCTGCGGTTCCATCGGTTCCAGTTGTCATCTCTTATTCTAAATTTAATTGTGAAAATATTATTTATAGAAAGACTGCGATGAAAAATTACAAAAATCTGAACTGGCGAACTTTTTTTTTATCAACCAATTTTGATGAAACTCGTGTCAAGACACTATTTTGACAAAAATCGTGATTGTGTTGATAGTATTGAACTTTGATATCGATAGTATCGATCATTATGAGTTGTCAATAATACTCAAAGAGGGTCGATAGTTTCGATAGACCTATCGATATTACGATATTTTTCAAGGTCAACTAATAGTTCAATTCAAGTTACTTTTCAGTAAATAATAACACTGATTAGATCATTTTGGCTTATAAAGAAACTCTTCTCCACAGATTCCGCCATTGTGTTAGTGAACTCACCCAAAAAAATGTAATGACGGATCTAAGTAATGTAATAACATCCTATGGAAATAAATTATTTTGACTTTGACTTTGACTCTTTTCGGGTGGTGTTCCATTTTAGGCATATTCCCCTTATTTTGAATTTGGAATTTTCGTATTCTGTTTTGAGTAGCATGCCACACTTATTTTGAAGTTCGAATTATCGTATTTTGTTTTGAGTAGCGTGTCGCTCTGAAATCGCTGCAGTGTCGCGTCGCTGTCGCTCCGGTGTACACGGTGTCTTATATAAATAACATGGGCAGCGATTCCAACGCGACGTCGCTGTCGCGTCGCTGTCGCGCGTGTCGCGTCGGTCTGCGCAGTCCTTTATTTGAGACTGACTTTTCCACCAAATCTTGTAAGCGTCGGAGGAGTCCTCGCATCCGGGAGACGCCCCGGTTCTATCTCCACCACGTAATAATGTGTTTTAGAATTACAAATTCATATGTACGTTTATTTGACGCTGTTAAGATGAAGAAAACCGTGAAGAAACCTGCATATTCCTTCAAAGGAAATTCAAAGGTTGTGTGTGAAGTCAACCAACTCGCACGAACCTTCGTATGTAATGATTTGTTAATGAACCTTTCTACCCGCGTTGTTTCGATTTTCTCTTGGATATAGAAGCCATGGTTTATGAGATCAGCCTTCTACATTAGGATGCTGATGATGCTGATGAACTAATATTTTTATTTTATCCCAGTGGGTTGACTTATCAGGCAACAACATTTGGCATGCGGGAGCGAGCCATGTTGGAAAGTTGTTCACACAGCCAGCGCGGCGCACGCGGCTTTCGGGGAACTATATTTTGTGCTCGTGCGAAAATAAAGAACTGATAGACACTCTACAAAACAAAAGCCAACAGGTGCGACAGTTTAAACTTCGAATAACTTGAAAGTTTTGATTGAATTGTCATCATTAAACAATCATATATTTTATTTTATTTACAGATAGAAGACTATAGTGGAATAACTTGTGCCGTAACAGGCACGAAACTTGGAAACGTTGATGTTTCACAGCTGTGCGCTTCTCGTGACCACGATAAGGCACTTATAAAGAATCGAGAGACCATGTTGATCAGCCTCATGTCAACATTGGTCTTGGCAGTAGTTAGTCTGGTACTGGCGTTAGTATTATACCTCCGACGTCGCGAGATTCAAATCTTTCTCTTTGCTCGTGGTTGGTGCCTCTACTGTATCACTGAAGAAGACCTGGATGCAGACAGGTTCTATGACGTCTTCGTCTCCTTTTGCCATGAAGACACAGAATTCGTGCTCACAGAACTACTTCCCTCTCTAGACCGTGATTATTCTGTGTGTATACATCTCCGAGACTGGTGTCCTGGCGAAATGATTCCATCACATATCAATAAGTCTGTGCAACAATCTCGGAGAACTCTGGTCGTCATGTCACGAAACTTCGTTCGTTCTTCATGGGGGCGATTAGAGTTCCAGACTGCTCACGTGAGCGGTCTTGCGGACGGGCGTGTGAGGGTTGTGATGATAATTCTGGACGATGTGCTGGAAAAGGATCAGTTGGCACCAGAGTTGCGATCGTATGTGCGCCTGAATACGTACATGCGTTGGGATGACCCCTGGTTTTGGGAAAAGCTACGATATGCGCTTCCGCACCACCGGTCTCCACGACTACAGCTAGGACGGCAGCAACTCGACTACGGACCCCGAGAGACCCACGGTGGACACATCGAGATGATGGCCATTGAAGAGCCAGAAATATCTCAATAAAGGAGACTAGAACTGATAACATGCATAGATAAAGATATTTTCATGTAAGGTTATTCAAAATCACTATTCTGATTAGATTAACTGTCATTAAACGTCCAAGTTAAATTAAAATTACACGCCTGCGTACTTTACCGCAAAATTTCATAGCGTGTTCGTTGATTTTGTATGCAATCAAACGAACTGACGTGCGCATGTATAAAATATGCGGCGATGTCAGACTGGCGGCCCCGGAATCATTTACATAGAACTCGCAGCCCGAATGCATCCGTGCGGGAATCCCGCATTTCCGCCATTTTGGATTTTACAACTCGCCAGATCTTTTTAGAAAGTGAACGATAACTCTGTACCTAGAGTTCCTTTTATGGACCTGCCTTTAATGATGTTTGATGTAGCAATACGTATGTATAGGGGTGGAACTTGCAATAAGCTTAATGTTATTAAAATGTAGCTTGATAAAGGTTTGAAAGAGCTCTTGTAACTCTATCTAAAATAGTTGCCTAGAAGATTTTTTATTTAGCAAAAGGTTACTTAGCTGTTCTTCAAATACTACTTACTTTATGATTCCTGTACCTATTATGTGCAATAAAGTATATTTATTCATTCATCTCTTCTTGAAGGCTAAGAAACCTTGAAGTTGCTTTAATATAAGGATGGTGGCGTAGTGATAAGGCCTGAATCAACCACGCTATTAAAAAAACACCATGGTTATTTTTTTATTAGTCATATTTCATATTTATATTTAAACCGTCATTTAAAACAATTTTTCCCAACGATCATTCAAAAATAAAACGAAATGAAAGCGCCTTTCGTAAGGTCGAAATTATAAAATTTATGTAAAATGCCAGTCTATATGCAACGCAACCGTGTTTTTCTTTTGGTGAAGATTAAAATATCAGAGTGCAAATACTCGTACAACGCAGTTTCTTTCAGTAAAATCAAACTGCTATTTTTGAACTAGAATTTGGTTTAAATAGGTCGGTCTGTGTGTGTTAATCCTTATAGTACACACCTACCTCAATAAAAGCAATATAATACGATTCAAGGACTCCTAATATGAACAATAAGGATTCCTAATATAAACTAGTGGCTCTGTGAGCTGTAGAGTAGACCTCGCGAGTCTGTATATCTTTTCAAAATTTTTTTTTCATTTCACAAACATCCCCAACCCCTTGATTTTTTTTATTTTTAAAATTAATTTTATTTTATTTTGTCTTATCTTATTTTATTTTATTGTATAAGAATACTCAGAAGCAAAACACCAAATTATAAAATTATAATTTATTAAAAATGCAAAGATATAAACAC
Organism: Carpatolechia fugitivella; assembly: GCA_951230895.1. NCBI lineage: Eukaryota > Metazoa > Arthropoda > Insecta > Lepidoptera > Gelechiidae > Carpatolechia > Carpatolechia fugitivella. The sequence goes on along the minus strand of OX579653.1, from coordinate 2,405,319 downwards.
TGGATATAACTTGATGCCTATGACGAGATCCGGAGCCAAAGTGAAGTTCGTTGACCACACGGCGAATCTTGACAGGAGCGCACGAACACCCCACGCACCGTCCAACCAGTGTTGCCAGGTGGAAGATTCCATTTTCCCTTACAGTCGGCCTTCCTGATGCAGCTGCGCGCCTCGTGCAGCTTACTGTTGGGGATGACATTGGACCTCCAAAGGTGTATGTCAGAGAAAGGTGTGCGCTATCTAAATAGCTTACGAGATTAACATCTTAACGTCAATCTAAAAGGTAGTGTGATCCAGTAACCTCTTAAGGTTACATATACGACCTCTGAAGGTCATGACCACAGATGGTTCACCTCTTAAGGCTTCCATTATCTCTGAAAGTCATAGTATCAAGACGGTCCGCCTCTTAAGGCCTACAGTCACTACAACCTCTGAAGGTGTAGGTAAACTTGGATGGTCTGTCTCTTAAGATCTCCATCAACCAGTGTCGCGACACGTAATAAGTCCACAAGGACTGTAGCATGCGTGAACCCAAACGCATAAAACTCTCTTAAGAGTAATAAGCAATTTGTAACCTAGGTGTAACCTCATTGCCCATGAAAGAGAGAGGGTTAAGCGCCAAACAACAGTGATCAATCACATAACTTTTATTTAACAATCATAAATATATTTACAACATTGAATAATACGGTTGTACTCGTCAAAAACAAGATATTCCAGTCTTAATCGGAATCAGATAAATCAGGTGAGTTGCGATTAGTTTGAAAGATTTTCAACTTGTCCCTGGCCAGAACGCTTTCATAAGGACGACCACGGCTCTGTGTACTCTTAATCACATACCGGTCGTTAGGAAGGACCTTGATTATAGTATATGGTCCATCGAAACGGGGCATTAGTTTGCCACTACGCAACCCCTTTCGAATTATTTTTCGTTCCGCCAAGACCATATCTCCAATTTTGAAAGGAGCACAATCACGCCTCTTCTTATCAAAATTATCTTTCGCTTGTTGGGATAATTTTGCAGAACGCGTAAGGGCAGCTTCTCGCATAGAGTCAAGATCTGAGGACCTTGAGGGGACAATAATATCACCCGATACTCTTGGACGAAAACCATACAACAGCTCTAAAGGGGCCTTACCCGTACTATTATTAGTATTTGAATTCAATCCTAATTGAATTTTGGGTAAATACCTTTCCCAGTCGTTCTGGTCATCACCCACATAGGCACAGAGGGCGTCAAGAATAGTTCGGTTGAACCTCTCAACCTGACCGTTGGCTCGCGGGCTAGCAACGGCAGTCATTACATGTTTAATCTGTCTTTGGGCACAATAATCCTTAAACTCTTTGCAATCAAAAGCTTTACCCCTATCACTAATGATACGGCTTGGAAGACCAAATGTCTTTATGAGATGGTCAAATGTTTGCACGACAAACTTGCAACTTACATCTCGTACGGCTTCTAACCAAATAAATTTGGTGAAGGCATCAACAATTGCAAGAATGTGCATCTTGCCGGAAGGACTTTTGCAGAACGGACCAAGATGGTCTACGTGCACCGTGTGAAAAGGCACAGCCACCTTTTCAATAGGGTGCAATAGCCCTACACGACGTCCAGTCGGTTTTTTGGCATACTGACACTGTATACACCCTTGCACATATTTTTGCACAAAACGTCTTATGCCGCTGAACCAATATTTGGATTTTATGGCGTCATACGTTTTATTATAATTCACATGACCGTTATTGTCATGGAAACTTTGGACCAAGGACCAACGACATCTCCGTGGGACTACAACCTTTTTGTCTCCATTAACCTTCCGAAATAAAATGCCGTTCTCAAATAAATAATCATTAGAAAGTCCCTTAGAATTGCCTTTAGCTATTTCGTCGTTCAATTGATCAATTGTTGAACGTATTGAGTCATCATCCTGCTGCATACACTCAACTAAATCTTTTTCAGCAAAACGCAAGACAGAAGCCTCAACAGGATTTCGACTCAATGCGTCGACATGAGCCATCGATCTACCGGCACGGTATTGAACCTCGAAATCATAATTTTGCACTTCTAGCCACCAGCGAGCGATGCGTGGTGACAAGTCACGTTTTGTCCAAGTCCAGCGTAAAGCGTTGCAATCGGTTACGATAACAAACTTTATACCGGTAACGTATACCCTAAATTTGTTCAAGCTCATAATAACAGCTAGCGTTTCGAGCTCAAAGCTGTGGTACTTTTGCTCAGCTGGTGTAGTTTGGCGACTTGCATACGCGACTGGCTTCCACGCACCATCTGGCTGTTTTTGTAATAGAATTCCACCCAATCCTATCTTCGATGCGTCCGTGTGAATTTGTGTGTCATAATCGGGGTTGAATAAAGCCAAAACAGGTTGACGAATCAGTATGTCCTTAATTTGTTCAAACGCTCGTGACTGTTCGTCTCCCCAAACCCAGGGTTGATCTTTCTTTACTAAAAGATTTATGGGGCGAGCTAGCGATGCAAAACCAGGCACGTACTTTCTAAAATAGTTGGCCAGTCCCATAAATTGGCGTACTTGATGTACGTTTTGTGGGGCCTCAAAATCGCGAACAGCGGCTAGTTTATGTTTTGATGGCCTCACCTCACCGTTACACACTTCATGACCCAAGTATTCGATACGTGAGACGAGGAACGAACACTTGTCAAGACGCAATGTCATATTTGCGTCCCTAATCTTCTGTAACACGGCTTGTAAACGTTCCAGCGCATCGTCATTGTTCTCAGCATAAATCAAAATATCATCGAGATAAGCTGTTGCAAATTGGAATCTTAAGGACCCAAGTACCTCATCCATAGCGCGCTGGAACACTGACGGTGCGTTGACCAATCCAAAGCTCATGCGTGTATACTGGAAATGTCCGTTAGGCGTAATAAAACCTGTATATTGTTTGCTATCGTCATCTATCTGAATGCAATGATAAGCTGATTTGACATCCAGGCAAGAGAAGACACGTTGCTTGGCAAGCCTGTCCAACTGGTCCTGAATCAAAGGCAACGGATACCGTTCCTTCTTGGTTATCTTGTTTAATGAGCGGTAATCTACACACATCCGCGGTTCGCCTGTTTTCTTTGGTACCAGCAGGACAGGGCTTGCATATTGTGAATTAGACTCCTCAACTATACCCTTGTCAACCAAATCGTTAACTATATCGCGGACTTTCTCACGATCAGTAATTGACATCCGGTATGGACGATAATAAATAGGCTTTTTGTCAGTCAGTTCAATATGCATTTTGACTGGGCACTTACCTATTTTATTATCATCCCCAGAGAAGCAATCAGAATACTCATGCAACACGTTCTCTAGTTTTGAAACAATTTCGGGTTCTAAGTCATCGCCGATCTTATATTCTTTGTTACCGTCTGTAATGGTAGCGCGTGCGACACATCGACCAGCAGGCAGGCTAAACGCAGTACTACCCATGTTGACTACACTTATTACAGCCTTGCCTTCAATCACGTCAGTTTCACATTGGGGAATTACGCACTCAGCTCTAGGCTTACCATGTTCAGTCAAATGGACAGAAACGGATCCAGATACGGGCTCAACACAAGATAAAACTATTTTATTTACACCAGGTTGTAAAATTACTTGTTCGTCGGGTATAAATTTAACACGCTCGAAATCATCAGATACGTCGGGTAGTTCATCTAAATGATTGGCATTGTAAATTTTCAATGATGTGGGTGTTTTAATAACGTATACGTTTGAATACTCCGTGAATGGTTGGCCAACAATAACACCAATATCCTGTGCACAATCGGGGACGACATATGCCTTTGCTTCGCACGTGGCCTCGTCCGCACAAACCTTCACAAAGGTTTCACCGATTGGTGTTATTTTCGACCCACCAAAACCACTAATAACGCTGTTAGTTTGACAGGGGGAGGTATTCAAGTCCAACTGTCGCGAAATAGATTCGGTAATTGTTATACAGGAACTGCCAAAATCAATAAAAGCATAGGCAGGCAAATCATTAATTTTTATGTGCATGTAATATTTTGAACTACCCGTAGCATCTTTGATCACGCGAACTGTCTGATTTTTTTCATTGTTAGCGTTACGACTTTTAAGTTTTAGACATTCATCTTTAATGTGGCCCGTTTTGTTACAGTAACTGCATTTTTTGTTCTTAGTATAGCAATCACTTTCATCATGGCCACGTTTTTTACAAAAATTGCAAACTAAGGAACTTTTGTCTTGTTTACTCTTGACCTTGTACGTACATTTGGCAGCAATATGTCCGCGGCGCTTGCAAACGTGACATTTGATATTTACATCCTGACTACCAAATCTCTGACTACGAGTTGCGTTTGCGAGCGAAGGATGTCTCAGCGATGACAAATATTTTAACAAAGTGGGTGGATCACGACAGCCAGCTGAAATAGCGCCTACTTCGACAAGATCATTGCCGATCGTTCCTATGATAGCTTCCGCAATCAGGGACTCGGGTAAACCGCACGCGTTACCCAGTGCTAACTTGTCATAATAGAACTGTAAATAATCTTGTTCTGAACGGCGCACAACGTTAACAAGATCACGCATCATGTTTAATTTACTGCGGTTGGAAGGAAAAGCAGTTATTAATCTTACTTTGAACTCGGCCCAATTAAAATTTAAATCGTTAAGCTGATCATACCACTGTCGGGCGTACCCTTTTAATTTTGAAGAACAATTGAACATAACTGTCTTTTCGTCCCAACCATACATATTGGAAATACCGTCCACTTTCCTAATCCATTGTTCCATCGTGATCATAGAAGATTGGGGATCGAATTCCGGTATTGGATCACTACGACCCACATACTTTATCAGCGATGAACACGATGTTTGAATAGCGTTATTGTTAAGCACAGAACGAGAATGTGACGGGCCTTCACTACTGTTAACGTCTATAGATGGTGGAGTCACCAATCGCGTAGGTACTAATAGATCTCTGCCATCCAACGCAGGAACCAGCGTGTCACCAGGTACCGATGTTGAGTTAGGTACCAACGTGGAACAGGGAATCGATAAACCCATTGCACCGTTATTTGAAACATTTGTCGATATGATCGCTGACGGCGGCAGTGGCGGCGTCATGACACCCGAGGTTTGATCATGAGGAATTTCGCTAACTCGCTCATGATGTGTCAACGTGGGACCGACACTTCCGGATGCAGATGAATCACGATTACGGAATATTTCCTTTTCCAGCAGTAATAAACGTTCCGATAACCGTTGTTTTTCAATGCCTTTTAACAATTTACGACGTGATCGGGATTCACTCTTGCGGTCTTTTTCTTTTGTTTTCTTATGATGACCCATTTTAAATAATTATCGTTACAAATCAAATTTAATACTGTACAATTTGATTGAAAATCCGTTATAATACACACAAAATGTTACACGTTGAGTATAAATTGTTACCAATCGAATGAATAAATCACGTCACAATTCAAATGTGAATCCGTTACGTTACGTTTTAAAAGTCACAGCACATTTCGTATATCGGTCCGTTATAAATCCGCACTAATAATATCCGCAATAGAATCGTTACACATACGATATAGAACACAATAGATCACTGTAATTTTTGAGGAAAATCGATAATAGTCACTTTCACTGTCAGTTATTAATTCAAAAGACTTACATAAGTTTTGTAGGCGTATGGGACGAATCCCGCTTCTGAGATATAAGAATACTCAGAAGCAAAACACCAAATTATAAAATTATAATTTATTAAAAATGCAAAGATATAAACACTGGATATAACTTGATGCCTATGACGAGATCCGGAGCCAAAGTGAAGTTCGTTGACCACACGGCGAATCTTGACAGGAGCGCACGAACACCCCACGCACCGTCCAACCAGTGTTGCCAGGTGGAAGATTCCATTTTCCCTTACAATTGGTTAAGAAATGTGACCTGGTAGAGGAAAACAGCCTCGGCGGTAGACCTTGTAAGCTGGCAACCCCCATAACTCCGCCATTTTTTTAAATTTCCAATAACTGACTAAACAAATAACATCGATTAATTTATCGAACCTGCTCACAAAATTTCACGAGAATCGGTTGAGAAACGCGACCTGTAGAGTGAAACAAACAAACAAACAAACCACAAACAAACAGATGGACATACAAAAGCAAATTTGGCCAAGCTGAAACAGAGACGCTTCGCTCGCTTCGCTCGCTCGGTCAATAAATTCAAGGATTCCTAATATAAAGAATTATTTCCTAACTTAAACGTAAACAACTCGACCTTTATGCCACTGAAAACTGCCGATGTCCGTCAACATACAAGTATTTCAACACACTAAAATACAAGCTGGCACGTCAGCTCACTCACCAAAAGACAATGCATTAGCTACGCTCTTGAGGGCTCTGTTTATAAGGTAAACTAAGTCAACATTTTGGACATTCTGATTTTAGTAACTGAAGATGGAACGTGCAGTTTTGATTCTCCTGTTGATCATGGCTGTGATCCTGGCAGCTTCGGCTGCTGACAACGCCACTACGACGGCTGCTCCAACAACCACAGCGGCACCGCCAAAGTTCGGGGTGAGGGCCCACATTTGCCGAATCCTTATCAAACTCTTTTTCATCTATTACGTGCTCATGTAATTCAATTATTAAAAGGGCTTGATTGAAGATCGGCTTTTGTTTTGAATTTTAGACATCACATTTAGTTTAGGTTAGTTTAAAAATAGTTTGAATGGAAAGCATAGGTATTTATACCCTTTCTACGATATCATAATCAAACCAAATTATCTATTGACCTTATAACTAAGAAAATTAAAATAATAAACGAATTTCTGAAAAACCCAATAGATGGTTTAGAGAATGCAATTTTGGTGCAAAATGGCCTTTCAGAGCCCATCGCTGGGGAGGGACTACATTTGCTGATAAAAAATAAGCTGAAATCTTAGATCATAAGGCTGAAGTAAAGAAATGCGCATAGATAGGATTATACAGCAAAATATACTGATGCCTGTGTGGTTTATTCTCTTTTGTTGCTTAGCATTCCATGTCCCAACATCTGCCCACGAGATGTGGTAGATTTCTAGTTATAGTCGTCAAACCAACACAAAAAAAGACAAAAGAAAAATGTCCTTTTGATTAACAAAACCAATTCATCTTTAGTTGTGACTTATAGTTTATTTTACTACACATACCTCAATTTTTTTTCTCTTTTACTCAATTCTAATTTCAACCAAACTTAAGACCCCTTTTTATGATTTATTTGTGACACAAATAAAAACCTCTGACCTTTTAATTTCAGTTATGCGCGACGATATTGGGCGATGTAAGTATGCACTTTTATTATAATACTCGTAAAAATGGTACGAATCACAATAAAATCTCATCCGAGTACCAACATAACATAGATAAAGTCACGTCTCTTTCCCGGTGGTGTAGGTAGAGACCACGTAGCTACATAATAATACTATTACATATTTTTTCTTGTTTTTCATTACTTTTTATATAACTTACAATTTTAAAAGGAGGGTAGGGTAAATCACCTAAACCTCACTTTACCTAAACATTTTAAATTCTCATATATCCGACTACTTACGAAGTTTACCACTGGTATATTAAAGGTACCTATATTAAATAAATCGGAAATAATTATTAACCACACTTTTTTTTTCTTATTTCGCAGGTACATAATCTCGTTAAGGACGTTTTCAAGAAAATCTTTGGTATGAAGTAACTATATATATACGAGGCAATAACAAGGAAGTTTTAGTATACTTATAGGGTTTTAGATTTATCTAATCGTAGGCTTTTGTACTGATTTCTATGTAAAAATAAAATGTAACACAAAAACAAGTATTTTTTTTTATTTTCCGAAAATACCCAATAATAATTTATAAGTAATTAATTTGGATGAAAATATTAAGTAAAATTAAGTAAGTATTTATTTTATTTTTGCTTTAATTAGATTGACAGAAGTTTTGCACAAAATAACTCAAATCAAATCTATTTTTGTATGGCACGTTACAGAAAAAAAAATACTCAACGTTGTTTACAAAAAATACCTGTCTATGGCTGAAGTTATGATCAAAGCTTAATGTGTTATTTTGTTTTCTGCTCTGTTGATGTAATTTCGGCTTCATATGCATAATATTTTTAATTATTCATGAACCATGTTCATTCCGCAAGCAATTTAAATAAATTGACGGTACCATGACTCACTTTTATCTCGATTCATGGCATATGAATAATATGTGGGGACATCTTCACATACGGCCATCTGATCTCAAACTAAGCAGAGCTTGTACCATGGGTATCAGACAGCTGATATACACAAATAGATAAATACATACTTATATAGCTCCTGAGGGTCATTGCGGACAGAGTGGATGGCCCAATACTGAGGCATTGGTCATCCCTACATGTGCAGAACAATATTAATTTTAAATTCTACTAACATAGCTACAAGACTTTTGTTAATAACAAAAATATGGAGTTGTAATTGCATGGTCTGAAATAAATATTTCCATTCATTCATTCATTCATAGATAAACCACAACCAGACACAAGTGCTCATCACACGAATGTTTGCCCTGAGCGGAATTCGAACCCGCGCCGCGACCGCGACGTGTTTCAAATAAGTTTAAATAAAAGAACTTTAATACAAGCTTTTAATCCACTAAAGAGTTAATCCTTGCATTTATATACTGGAATTAGCTGTATTTACAAAACAAAATCTATCGCTCTTTACTTGGACCCAAGATTTGACATCCAGAAATGTAAGAAACAAAGATGCGTTAGTGTTTGATGTTGTACCAAAAAGTGCTAGATTCAGGAAAAATTGTTATGCAATGTGCAAAGCTATTTATAATAAAATACCACAGGTTTTTAAACATAACACGATAAAAAGATTTAAGAAAATAGTTAAAGAATGGCTGCAAAAACAAAATTTTTATTCAGTAAAAGAATTTCTGGAGCATCAGAACAAGATATGTGGACATTGTAAAGATTTTTTAGAATAAGTTTTAAAATATTGTTTGCATGCTTTAATATTTAGGCTTGATATGTGACACTTAAACAACTATTTGTAACATCTTTAAACAACCATATCTTTAGCAAATAAAAAGTTTGAGTTTGAGTTTGAGTACCCTTGAATCTCAAGTTCCTACTACGAACCATTGAGGAATTCGCTTATGAGGCGACAATCCTGACTGCAACATCAGGTCATGATAAAGATCATGTTTAGCCATAAACATTGAAAGCATACTATACAAAGTTACCGAATCCGGACTACTAACCATCGAGGAGTTCCCTCATGCGGAGACGATCCTGTCTGCATCATCAGGTATTTATTGTCATTTTGGATTATTGTCAATAGACCTGAATAAGTTGAGATGAAGTGGTTCAAAATTCAGTTTCAAAACTTGATCCGAACAAACAAACAGTTGAATAAAAACAAAAGCTTGCAAAAAAACTTACTGTCCTCTGGTTTAAAACATTGCTGGTTGGATCACCTGATTATGCGAAGAGTATAAAAATATTGTGTGAATAAGGTAAAATATACAATAAAAGACGCAAAATACAAGGTAACAGCGTGCCTTGAAATTACAAATTGTGTTACTTCTTACCTTGATTCTGCCAAAACAATATAACCCCATATTTTACAAACATCATTCACAGGCATAATAAGTATCTATAGGTAGATATCAATTATTTCAGGCGGTATAAAATATTACATATTTGTGACAATTACTGAAACACATACAATATTTAAATGTAACGACGCGCGACGTATAAAATATCAAAACCACGCCTCCTCGATCGCTTTTTCGGGTCGATCGAACCCCTGAGTTGAAAACAATATAACAACAAGTTTTTTGCAGTAGCCTTAGCAAATAAGGACAATAACAGCTCGTTGACGTAAGACCACGGAAGAATCAAAAGCGGTGTTCTGTCTCCCGTCGTTACAGTCATCACAATGCATTAGTTTTGGTTTTCAACAAGCCAGGCTATAAAAGAATAAGTCGTGTAAAATTTAAAAACATTCAAATGTTAGATGTGAATAATGGCAAGCGTAATTTGTAAGCTGATTGTGTTGATACTTGCGGTATGGGTTGTGGTCGTGGCTGGAGCAGACAATGCCACAACCACAAGTGCACCAACAACTACCGCAGCTCCTGAAACTGGGGTAAGGGATTTTTTAAATTATTTTGTCAGGAACGCCTCATTTTTATCTTTGGATGTGGATGTTCAACGGGTTGCTGAACATACCCTGGTCACATAGACGTATCATTTTCTTATGGGCCCGCAGCCCAATTGATATATAATATACCTATCTACCCAGCTCAAGGTCACGGGTTCGAATCCCATCCATAGCAAAAACTTTATGAATATAGTACAAAACTGGGTACCTACACATAAAGCTATACTTGGGGCGCATTCCGAATCAGACTTTCAGCGCTGTCAGCGATCAGAAAAGCAAAAAAGCGGCCAAGTGCGAGTCGGACTCGCCCATGAAGGGTTCCGTAGCAGCAAGTTGTTTTTTACTTTTAATTTTTTACATTTGAATTGGTTGATTTAATGAAAGGTAAATCGCGGTTCTTCTTCTTTATCGTGTGGGTTGTAAAGTCGACAACCGACCTCACAAACCCTAGTGTCAGTGTTATAGAACCGCCAAAGGCCACTGACTTGGCTCGTGTAACGACTAGATAGTAGCCGCGGTTTACGATTTACGATTTATGACGTATTAAAAAAAACTACTTACTGGATCTCGTTCAAACCAATTTTCATTGGAAGTTTCCATGGTAATGTACATCATATATTTTTTTTAGTTTTATCATTCTCTTATTTTAGAAGTTACAAAGGGGGCACACATTTTACCACTTTGGAAGTGTCTCTCGCGCAAACTATTCAGTTTAGAAAAAAATGGTATTAAAAACCTCAATATCATTTTTGAAAACCTATCCATGGACACCCCACAAGTATGGGTTTGATGAAAAAAAAAATTGAGTTTCAGTTCTATGTATGGGGAACCCCCAAAATTTATTGTTTCTTTTCTATTTTTGTATGAAAATCTTAATGCGGTTCACAGAATACATCTACTTACCAAGTTTCAACAGTATAGTTCTTATAGTTTCCGAAAAAAGTGGCTGTGACATACGGACGGACAGACAGACAGACAGACAGACATGACGAATCCATAAGAGTTCCGTTTTTTGCCATTTGGCTACGGAACCCTAAAAACGTATGAGTCTTGACAGCTGACAGTAATTCGGAACGCGATTACGGGTGCTTTAATCGATTTCAGCGCGTCTCGGAACACAGGGACGATCTCAGTCAAAAGATGTCTGCTGGTTACAAATCCCAAAGGTCTCCATAATAACTATAATGCGTTGTTGCGTTGCTGCTTTACCAGATCAACGATCTACCTGCTCTGCCTAGTCTAGTCTTTCAATGCATACATACTACACAATACAAATACATATTTGTATAGATTTCGTAGTCAGATTGTAGAATTATCGTTTACGTGACTAGCCATTTTAAAGAACTGGGGCGTTATACGAGTATATTTGGCGGATCATCGATAAGACGGACATCGTCATTAGAATAATGATCTAACTACAATACTGCGATGGCGGGGCGCGGCGGCTCAAGTTTAACCGCAATGACCATTTTTATGAAATAAAACAGTATCATATTGAATTAAGTTCCAAATAAATTACTTAATTGCACATTAAACTTGTCCTTAAATTCACTCATTCCACATGCATTTGTACCGTTTTCTGTAACAGAAACAATAAGTTATTTCACATTTTTGTAACAATTTCCTTTCCTTTCCTTCCTTAGTAAGTTCCAATTTTGTCATTTTGGCCATTTCACAGATTCTGTGGTACGTCTTCTGTAATACGACTAATTCTACAATTAGACTACTTTGACACCAAAAATGCTACATAATAATTAATATAAAATATTTAATTCTTTTAGGTCTTAAGCCAGATAATCCATGACGTAAGTAGATCTACGAAATTCATATTTTACTTTGCGGTTCGCGCAATAAAATAATAAATAGTAATGTTATTATTTTTTGCAGGTCAAAAAGGTATGCACGGATGTTATTGAAGGTATTGTGGATTTATTCTGTAAATAAATCTTTCTTTCCTAAACATTGTATCGATCAACGGCTAATAAAATATTATATAGAAGAAAAAGAAATAGAAGAAGATTACAAAATACAAGCAAGTAGTATTTTAAACCACATTTATATCACGTTGTTTTGCATGAACATTGAATATAGCGAAGTTTGTAATTAAATAATAAAAATATAAAACTCATGACCGTGGTTTCATTTAAAAAATAACTGTTCTATTATTATGAAAGACTGGCCTGTTCATTATGTGCCGGCGCTCAATAAGACGCCTAGGCCACCTGGTTGAATTGAATTAGATTTCTCAACGTCCAATGACTTGGCTGATTGAAAGTTAGCCCAAAACGGCTGACGGCGTGACGGCAGTTCAAATTTTGTTCACTTTTTTGCAAAGATTTCTGACGTGCGTCGCCTCGCGCTAGCGATCGTCTTTTATTTCCTGAGCGTTTTAGCAACCGCAACGCTTTGCGCTTGCTGTCATCAAACAAATATGGCGTCCACAGCCATTGAGCTACGTAGTACATTATACTTCAATGTCCACAGCTGATAAAAATGCACGTTATCCTACTAATATTATAAATGCGAAAGTTTGGATGTTTGGATGTTTGTTGCCGAATCACGCTTGAACCACTGGACGGATCGGGATGAAACTTAGCACGCGTATAGGTTAGGTCCTGGAATAGGACATAGGCTACTTTTAACCGCGGGAAAACACTTCATTCCTACGGGAAAACTCATTAAACGCGGGTGAAACCGCGGGCGGAAAGCTAGTTTTTCTATAAATATAATTTGTTTCTGTGATAATATGTGTTATAATAGCACAGGTTTGTTGTCCTGTAGTAAATATCAGTTCCATATTGATGATTCAACTTTGTGGGTTAATTTAATGGTTACCTTAGCAATATTATAAATGCGAAAGTTTTGATGTTTGGATGTTTGTTGCCGAATCACGCTTGAACCACTGGACGGATCGGGATTAAACTTGGCACGCGTATAGGTTAGGTCCTGGAATAGGACATAGGCTACTTTTAACCGCAGGAAAATACTTCATTCCTACGGGAAAACTCATTAAACGCGGACGGAAAGCTAGTTGAATACAATTTTCATTCAAATAAAGGGCTAACTTTCACTCAGTCCATTGACTTAAAGTTACATTCAATAGATTGGCTATACTTCGTTGAACGGTTAATTGAATGCTGGCGCCCAATGAACGACTAGACGACTATTTTCTGACTGATTTAACCATATTGGGCAGCGACACATACATACAATTTTAAAAACTTATAACAAACATATCTTCACCTCAGGGAATAACCCCTAAAACTATCTGTCCGCCCGCGGAAACGCTCGTATCTTCGATGAATTTTCCCTGTTTCTGAAACTAAAAGCGACATCTATATAATCTAATAAAATCACATTAATTTTGATTTCAATATCTAAAATCTCTCAGTTTTTCAGTTTCAACGGATGTTTAAGATTTTGTTCTTTTTAATTGGTGTAAGACTTTATATTAGTTAAGTAATCTTTTAAATGTTTAATTAGTTTTGTGTAATGTATATCTTAATTTATATTACCTACGCTGTGACTCTGACAATCGAGTTTCCCAGAATTCACCTACATAAGCTTCTTAAAAGAGTTATAAAGTTCGCAACCGGCCTCACAAACTGGTGTCATTGTTATAGAGCCGCCGAAGGCCACTAATATGTTAATGTGTTCGACAAGCTTCATTTTAAACGTAAACAAAAGGCTTGTTCTACATATTAGTGTACTTACTATATATAAGATTATGTACAGTCTACACGCATTCAGTTCAAACAGAGCAGTAATCTAGTTTAGCTGAGTAAATAGTTTTAAATGGTAATATTATGTCTGGTTTTGGAGTAGCCTTGTATTTGGTCATGGTGGTCATTGTGAGCGCGATGGCTGAGCACAACGCTTCCAGCCATGCTTCAGGGCCGAGGATGCCAGCAGCGACAGCGCCAACACAGCAGAAACCTAGTGTATGTACTTATAAATACATAAATATAATAAATAAATATGTGGGGCATCTCACACACGGCCATTTGATGCCAAACTTAACAAAGCTTATACAATAGGTAGATTTGTTAGCTGTTTGTCCAATACGCAGTTCGTCCATTCATTATTTAAGCGTGTATCAGCTATTATACATTACTTAAATTGATAATTACATAGGTAATTATATAGATAAACAACATCCAGACACAAGGCAAACACAAGTGCTCATCACACGAATGTTTGCCGGGCGCTATTCACGGAAAGCTCTCACACAGAATCGGAAAGTTGCCACACGGGAGCGAGTCGATTTGCGACAAATTGCCTATTGAGGAAAAAAACCATTTTATTTTCAAATACGTACCTACTCTTTTAAAATTTTATCCTCTGCCAAACTACAATATAGTTTGTAGGCAACAAGACGAGACGTGCTATTCTCAATAGGAAACTTGTCGCAAATCGACTCGCTCCTGTGACAACTTTCCGATTCCGAGTGAGAGCTTTCCGTGAACCGCAACCCTGTGCTTCGCGAGCAGACATAATATCAACTATGCTACGGGGTTGTCCATAATCATAAAGCGTATCACTCTTCATCATCACTTTCGAATTCATATGTACGTTTATTCTACGCTCTTACGGTGAAGGAAAACATCGTGATGAAACCTGCACACTCCTGCGAAGAAATTCAAAGGTTGTGTGTGAAGTCGACCAACCCGCACTGGGCCACGACTAAGGCCTAATCGCCCTAATTCAGGGTAGGCTCGAGCCCCTCGGTGGGGACGTATATGAGCTGTTGATTCGCCACGTCGGTGGTAGACTTAAAAACTCGCAAACTTCTGCAGAATGTTCCATCAATTTGCGAAAGAAAAATTGCTTTTCTATTTTAAGTTCAATAATCAATACAAAGCCACATTTAAACTGAATTCGGTAGCTTTATCAAGAATGAGTTAATGATTTCATGAAAATTATAATCAAGCTAATCACCTGTAGTCATATTCTATAAAATATAATTAATCATAGCCGAATTAGCACACAGATCCAGAGCGTCACTCAGTTGGTGTAGTGACTAGAACCGCTGCTTCCGGTCCGGAAAGCTCCTGTTCGGTTCTCACCAAGTACAAATGCGTTTTCTTTACAAAATTCATATTATGTACATTTATTGACGTCCGGTTAAAGGAAACATCCTAAGGAAACCTGTACAGTTTGTCTAAAAAGTCTTGAATAGGAACTAATCTTACCTTTCAGAAATATCCATAAGTTAGAGCAGGGTAGCATCATATAAAATGGCAACACTGCAAAGGTGGTGGCGCCTCTATTAATTTCACGAGTTTTTAGACACACTGTGCAGTGTACTGCACACAACTGCGAAGAAATTCAAAGTTTGTATATAAAGTTGACAAATCCGCCGTGCTGGGCCAGCGAGGGCTGCTAATTTATGGTAGGCTCGAGCCCCGAGTATATGACCTTATTACAACATAGTAATGTTTAATTAATATTCATATCTAATTTATTACAAATTGATCCTCAGGCTATTGCCAGTTTAGCAAAGATGTTGATCGACATCCCTATGGGAGTTGTGGAAGCCTTCAAAGATGTAAGTATTACCTACTAATATTTTACATATACACATATTACACTGTAGAATCCAAAATAAGGTAACAATTTTGTTATTTATGGTGGTTCTATTGTTTTTTACTTGAATATTAAAATGAACTTTCTTTAATACAATTTCTAGAAACGTAGATTTCAGCTTAAATATATGTACTGATGAATGTATTTTTATAAATAAGGATGGTCATTTGTATAAAAATTATACCTGATTTGTGTTTTTAATGTTGTGTTGTTTTTTGTTGTTGTTTTTGTTTGTTTTGTAGTTTTTTAAATATAATAGTTATGATTTATTTATTATTTACATCTTTTATTTCAAAATATTTTCCTTACAGGGTGCCGATGTGATTGAAAGCGTTATAGTAACTGTGATGAGAGGCCTGTTCAGATGATGAAATGAAAACTGAAGAACGTAGATATTACATGCAGTTTATTCGAAGACAAACTCAAAGAAACTTTATAATAAGTAGGTGTAGATAGACTACGTAGATTTAAGTAGAAGACGGAGCTCGTGGACTCCTCAGAAAAAGCAATCAGGGTGGCAGTTAGTGGTAGCATTGTCATGGACAAAAATTGCACAAAATTTGACTAGAGAGTCATTCAGTATAATGACAGAAAAAGACCGCAGATGACCGACGACAACCGAAGACAGACGAAGGAGGCGTTTGTATAAAAAAATGAGCCCTCGCCAAAAAATCGTTACCTTCTTTTTGTTTTTGAGGACTCCCAAATGCTCAGAGGAAATAAAAAACGATCGCTTGGCGACGCGCGTCAGAAATCTTTGCCCAAATGGCACTATTGAGAGACGTGCTTATGACAGTCGGAGGTAACGGACGACAGCCGATGATAGCCGATGATAGCCGATGATAGCCGATGATAGCCGATGATAGCCGAAACAAGACCAGCCGTAATAGTCAGTCCTTTGCTTTTAAGCCTCTACCTACCTTTATTATATTTGGTTTGCCTTTAAGACATCCAAAATAAATATTACAATCTAGCCTAAAGACTAATAAGTAATTAAATTTTAACTTAAATTGCTAAGTAGGTGTTAGCTAAGAATGTGTCCATCAACACTTTTCTTATTGTCTCTATTAAGGGGAAGACACTTTGTTCGTGTGTTCTTTACGGGAAGCACTGACTGCACTACATTACACTAATGTTTACTAAACTAACTCAAAGAGTTTTGTCCTTTTCAGAAAAATGTAATTGTAAATAATGAAACTCTCCAATTAGTACAAATTCAATGTGAATTCAATTAAAGAAATGTACTTATTTATTTACATAATAATAATAATATGTTCATATATGTTTTTTTTAAAGTTAGGGGAATCGTAAAATGAAAATAAGACACTTCTTCCATTTTAATATCACATTTATTTAGGTAAGTATATTATATATGGCATTTATATAATTTGTACTAAACTAAGTATATATTGATGTTTTTGTTCAAAGACGTACGATAAATATTAATCCATTAATTATTAAAAACAACGGTTATCTTCAAATAATTCAAACCATACTTGAAAATTTCTTGCTAAATTTGGGTAGAAAACAGCCATAAAATAAATAAATAAATAGGTACAAACAAATTTTAGAATATATTTTATATCTGTACCAAGATTATGTTTGTAAGATAATACCTGAGTTATGTACTTGAATGGCTCATTTTATACCTACAAAATGTTGTATAAATACGAAAGATATAATAAAAGCAAGTGTGACCAACCTATCTTTGCAATCATCAAACCAGACTAGACGCAATACTCAATCAATTAATAAAAAAATAAATCTTCTATACTTAAACAAACTTAAACTAATATTAACAATAAAATTAAAAAGAATCTAATAAAACGTAACTTGAATATCAAGTCAAATGCACACAAAAGGGTGGTTCCAATAATTAATGAACAAAACCCATTTACTTTAAAAAAAAAACACCTATTTCCAGTCAAAACCAAACAAAACAGATTCTTAAATTATACAATAATCCACTTTCAACAATTTTCCTAGACAACTATATAAATAATTTTCATTTATAAAAGCCACATTCCATCAAAACTTGGCCACATTAGGCCTTGCGATTTTGGTATCACTCCGTTTTTTTTATTAGAAAAAAAAAATTGTAGTTTCTGAACTGAAATGATATCCCTGCGGTGCGACTCTTGAGTCTATCTTGAATTATGAGAACTTTGAATTATTTTTATTGTAAGAATAATGTTATTATATTACCACAAAAACTAGTTTCGTTTAGAGTTTCGGCACATTACGCAACGTTAATTTAAAAATAAAACTTTAATACAAATTAAACTGCTTAGAAAACTGGAGTCTTAACTTATTTATTATCGGTGTTTGTGTTATTTGGTAAATCATTTTGTATTGCAAGCGTCAAATAATAAAATAATAACAAAAATGCAACAAGGAATGATTAAGATATTTTTAACAACATTATCTAATTAGTTGATAGTGGTGGGGTCAAAATAGCAATTGTTTAAAAAGTAATTACTGAAAAAATGCATTCACAGCTTACTTGTACTATTTACAAAACAGATACAGCGACATACATCGAATAGATTCTAATACACTATGATTATTTATCAATATCACGTTACAAGCCTGCTTCGCCATCATACTGTGTCCTAGGCAAGTTTTAAAAAGCATTGCTTCAATCAACCTAGCTCAATTTTATTTTCGTTCAAAAGACCGCGACCGAACGTAAACATTCACTTAATGTCTAAACGATCCTTGTCCTTGGAAAATTTACAAATTGACTTACGCATAAGCAGTCTAGAGATCATTACCAT
The DNA here is from genome assembly GCA_951230895.1 of Carpatolechia fugitivella. Classification (NCBI taxonomy): domain Eukaryota; kingdom Metazoa; phylum Arthropoda; class Insecta; order Lepidoptera; family Gelechiidae; genus Carpatolechia; species Carpatolechia fugitivella. Next base: position 2,386,763 of record OX579653.1, on the reverse strand, counting down.
TCCAAATATTTATCGCGGTATATTTACTTGACTAGACCATTCGGCACGTTGATATTGATATAGTTATTCGCAAAGTTCTGCGGTTTCTTCTCATCGTCGATAGAAAGCGTGATGTACGTTGGATTCGACACTGCTATAGGCTGAATATTCTTCGCATTGTTTTCCTTTGTGCCAAACACATCATCGTCTGTCTCTTCTTCAATTTTCGTGCACATATTCATGTAGGGCGAGGAATTTCCCTCGTGATCTGATTCTGATCCGCTTCTAGCAAGGTTGTTTAATGTCAACATAGGGGTGGACTCAGATCCGTAGCTGTTCGCCTCCGGAATTCTAGGGGTCAATTTCCGAGCGTCAAAATCGAATTTGGTACCTTGAACGCGTGCATTGAATAATGTTTGCCGAGCTGCAGGACTCATTTGTAAGTAGCCTTCGTCGTCTGTAACATTATACGAGACACAATAGTTTTAGTCAAGGACGTCTATAGAAAAGTTAAACAAGCATGTAAATGTAAAACAACCTTTTTGTCATAGTCTAGAACAACACTGAACGAAATAATCATTGTTTTAGTGGGAAAAAACGTCATATTTTGGATTAGTTACGCACATTTTGTCTGAAATGCTAGTACGTCAAACATACCACACAAAGCATTACATACGCACAACAAAACACAATCTTTACCGCTAGCTAGGTACTTCTTGAAACAGCGACATTTCGATTTCGCCTGGTGAAGGGATCATATTTTAATTTGATTTAAGGCTTTTTATCATAAAATGCTATGGTACTGCAGAGATGAGACAAAATCAAATTCAAAATAAAACATATTTAAGAATTAAGATTATTACAAATCATTTTTCGACGGCAAAGCTACCATGGTTGGCACGTTCACTACCAGTGTACGCTCGATGTGGAGAAGAACGGCCAGAAGAAACTCCACAGGAATCGTATCTTATGTACTTTTCTTTAAATATATAAAGAATCATACATAAGTCGTAATTATTATCTACTCCGCTGATTTGGAACAAGAGTTGACCAGACGTTTTTATCATCTAAGTACATAATCATTTATTGTACAGTACGCCTTAGAACATAGCATGTTTGTCATATTTATCTTTATTTGACCTTACTCGTATAAATTACGCTGTAGGTACGTACTACGGTAATAGTTTTCTAAATTAGTCACTCATTTCAAGGTTTATAATATTCTTTATAACTCTACAAGGTAATTTTTTTCAAATTTCGAATTCATATGTACGTTTATTCGACGCTCTTACGGTGAAGGAAAACGTCGTGATGAAACCTGAACACTCACTCCTGCGAAGAAATTCAAAGGTTGTGTATGAAGTCGACCAACGCTCACTGGGCCAGCGTGCTATTTCTCTCTACCGTTGTAAGGTACTACAGTCAATTCCCTAAGATACTTTCCCAATTCCAGAGCCGTTCCAAACCGATAAAGTTTTTTTAAGAAATATTTTTATTTTTTACAATGCTTACAATCATTAATACGAGTATTTACTAACGTACGATTGAACAAAAGCTTAAATAATAAAAAAATATTATTGCTTAAGAATACTTAATCGGTATTGAATTACCCTAGATACATATCACGTCACGAAAGGAAAAAAATAGAGATATGTAATTACCGTGCTGTAGCTGCGTAGGAGTCGCTGGGAAGAAGCTCCTGGCTTCGTTGACGTAGTGGTGGGGGGAGGGGGTTACCAGGTTGTTGTAATCCGGTGCTGACACCATCGCCAGGTAGTCCTCCTCCCCAGCCTGTTTCACGTTCATGTCTATGTATGTAGCATTCAAGTCTACGTAATGCTGGAAGAGAACAGGAATTAGACATATCAGTGTTTTATTTACAAGCTGAAAACAATAGAAAAAATAACAAAAGAAAATGTAATCAAATTTATCAAAATCGTGAATCTCCAGGACGGTGCCCTCGGGGAATAACCCTTTTATTTCTAATTTAGAAGACGCGTTGCTTGGGAGTTGTGTTATTATAGAGGTTATGTAACGGTTTTTGAGGGCTGACTTTAGAATGCAACAGTCTTATCTTTTGCGTATAATCCAGACCTTTTTAAGGCAAGAGTTATCAGGTATTTTCTGGGTGAGCTCACTCCACCCTCGGTCTCATCTTGCCCGCTAGCCAGGCCTGATTGTGGCTAAGAGTAAGCGTATTTTGAATTATCTATAATGCGGTACAAAACTATATCCTACATCACTCATCACTATCAGTGAGCGGTCATAAACCGTTGCTGCACCTCAATATATATATATTTTTTGAAAAAATATTTTCTAATTAAAAATTCTTTAAAAAAACACGAAAGAATAACTTCGTCTGCGTGTACTTCAAGCAAACTCTTATTACGTAAGTAATATATTATGTATAAGTATATGTAGGTATGTTTCTTGTATACATATATGCAGTACAAAGTTTATCTCATATTTTTAATGAAAGAAACCTTTAAATTAAATTTGAGATGTTTATGTTCTTATCTCGAAATTGATTTTTATTTATTTAACATATTGGCCTTAACGTTGCCACTGCAGCCATATTCAATTACTAGCGAGACGGTGGCAAATTGGTTCAATTGGAAAATTACCTACTGTATCCAATGTGGCATCATGTAGATCACGTATATCTAGCATTCGTAATGAAAATTAGCTAGGTAGTATGTAGGTAAGCAGGTTAGGTACGTAGTTTGAAATATTGTTGTATTTAGACAAGCGGTTTCGTCGGTACATTGTCTTTTGGAATTACGTACATGACTCAAACATACTTTATTATCACACTAATATTATAATTGTTAAAATATATTTGGATGTTTAGATGTTTGTTCCGCTTTCACGCCCTTCTGAACGCATTTGGATGAAATTTGGAATGTAGATAGTTTGTAACCTGGATTAACACATATCATAGTACAAGCTCTGGATCAGGTCCTTAAATACATATTATGATGGTTCCGGCAGAATAACAGCGCAAGTCCTCGATCGTAACTGGTTACGAAACTCAGTTTCGATGGCGGCCGAAGGGGTCACTGGCCTTGTCAGCGGTAATATACTAAGTCAAAATGTGAAAAATACTTAAAATAAAACTGAGGACGACAGCCTCACAATAGTGTTGTCCCCACTGTGAAGGATATGTAATGCTGTTAAGTTGCATTTAATATGTATAGTATAGTTCTGTTGTTTACATACATTACGAACGTTATCCTCCAAGAAGGATCCAATTATTTCCTGCAGCTGAGTGAAGGTCGGTCGGGTCGTCGGTTTCTGGAACCAGCACCGCTTCATCAGGTCGTACAGTTTCTCATCTGCGTGCGCCGGTTTTTCTAATCTATGTCTGAGGATTTGACAAAAATATTTAATAGGTTTTTTATATATATTATATGAGTTTGCTCTTGACCCCGATCCAGCCCGAGAGCAGGGATGGGATCTACGATGTAGCGAGCTTACCCAGAAGGAGCCTATCCACTCTGGCTTTAAAGAGAGTCGGATGTGCTCGGAAATACAAACGCCGGCAGGAGATTCCACTCCTTTGCGGTACTTACTTATAAACAATCAAGGCAAGGTAAATTAAACTAAATCAGATTCGTCACTTACTAAGACTTTTTTACCCTGTTAAAACACATATAATGTCTAAAATAAATAATTGCACATGACATACCTACGAAGTATTAATACTCAAAAGAAGCATTTGATTGTAATTAATTGCTATGTTTCATAGGAAATAAACTAGATTTATTATAATATCGCAGCAGCAGCAGTGGACGTCTATTGGCTGAATGAGCTGATTATTATCGACAAGGTGATCCGACATACGCTGTCTCGTTCTAATACAAAAATCCTCAACTACAAAACTTCTTGAGTGATATATAAGGTGTAACAAAACAGGGATACCAACCCGAAACACAGCGACAGTACTCATAAAATCAACTTTTCCCATATTAGGTTGAAATATGAAAAAAAAATATTGAAGTGTCCATACAAGAGTGTCTGGAAACAATTTGTATGGGAAAACAAAAAACTTTTTTCATATTGCGACCCATGTTCCTTGGGATAAGTTGTTGGTACTGTTAGTTGTAAGTTTTGTTGCTGTGTTTCGGGTTGGTACCTCTGTTTAGTTACACAATAAAAAAATATTCATACTTTTCACTTTGAAAGAATCGTTTCAATTTATTTTTATTATTTAAATGATCCTGGCTGAATAACAATTATGGAGACCATAGAAATAAAATAAAAGTGATGAAAATCGCACTAGTGCGGTAAAACGCATTTGCCCCACAGTTTACTGCCTTCGTAAGATTTATTTTCGAGCAAGGTGTATAGAAAATACATTTTATTCAAAGGTTATGAACATACCCTTCAGCAAGCCACTGTAATAAGCTCGGTGGGCTGATGTTTGGATAAGGAGTCTTGGCGAGAGAGAAGATCTCCCAAAGAACGATGCCGAAGGACCACACATCCGATTGTGTGGTGAAGATTCGGTCTGTCATACACTCGATGGCCAACCATTTCACTGGTAAAGGACTCTGAAATGACAACGCATAATGTTAAAAAACCTATCTCTACCTATACCTTCAAAAAGGTAAATAAATCAATTAATCAATCATCGACCAAAAAACATACTTTAAATATGTTTTTAACTCAACTAACTCTTTTACTCAAATCACTCGCATCTGGCATTTGTGTCTCTGGGTGTAGCAGTTATACACTCGTACATAAGATCATGCTTCTATGCCTGAAGGATATATTGATGATATTTCCATTATTATTATATAACTTCTGACTTTACTCACATTTTCTTTCTTCTGATATTCATCGTTTTTGTAAATGCTTCGCGCTAATCCGAAATCACAAATCTTAACTACGTTATCTTCTGCTAGAAGAATATTTCTGGCTGCCAGATCGCCGTGCAAAATCTGGAAAAATAAGTGTTCGTATTATAGGTATGTACGTATCTCGTATTTATCACGGTTTTACTAGAGGATATTTTTACAGTGTTCCTCCATTTATCGTTATAATAAAGGTATAAGGAAAGTTGTAAACTAGCACAACGTCAATAATAATAATAACGAGCATGCGCTTTAAAACTAACTGAACGCCGCTTACAGTATTTATACAAACTAATTTTATAATTCTGTTGTTTTACACACGCATCCGAAGTGAGCAGAGATTTAGTTAGCTTACGAGGAGTACATAATAAAATTATGTGATAGCAAAGTTTTATTTGCCTTCTTTGTGTTTCAGTGCATCTACAGGTTGTCAAGTATAAGTTGGCGTTCCAATAGCGGCGCTGGTAGCCATACAAATTGTAATTTCAGCACCGCGTATGAAACAATGAGCACTGATGAACTGTCAAAAAAATAGTTCGTTTTCTTGCCACGCGCCAACATTTGCTCATCATCATAGGCTCATATTTTGGTAGCCCTTGAATTAAATGTATCAAAAATCCCCTGTTGTAATATGACATCCACGGGATCAAATTTTAATGTGGTGGAACTAAATTTTTAAATAGATTTTAAGGCCTTCATTATAGGTATAATTGATTTATAGTAGGCTGTCTTTTGCCGCCTCCTTGCTAAGGGACACGAAGCTCGTTTGACTTGCCTTTCTACTGGCCAGGTACTCCATCCCTCGCGCGATCTGGAAGGACCAGGCGAGCAGGTCTCGGGAGCACAGCGGTCGAGGGCTGCGACCGTCAAAGCTGTAGTCGCTCTCGTAGTTCGACCGCCACTCCGGCTGCACGTAACCAGACTCTGACACTGGAATGAGATTTTTCATATTTTTAGGTAAGAAGATCGGACCAACTCATTACTGAAGTGCGACACACGTTAGTTCGACACTACTGAAGATCGAATAAAATTGGGATTGTGCATGCATTTAATTTACGGATCTTACTACTCAGGTTCGAACACCGCAAGAGCGAAACGCAACACCATCTTATTACTATCGGACCAATGATTTCATAAAAGTCGCCGGTAGCCACTTGATGCGGACAACATACGACCATCATTGTAGATACCTATGTATGAGCTATATCTCTAAAGAAAATGTATACTACACTATTAACCAAGGTACGTGCAAATCACTTCTCTGAAGCTGTGTCGAAGTGCAAGGTACATGTGTCGGTGGAATCATTAATATCTACAGTAATTAATACCATACGGAAATTATTATAGTGCAATGCATGCATGGTATAGATAATCAAAAGAATGCTTATGTGCTGTTTTTATGGAACAAAGTGCATAAGGAAAATAACAGTGCAAATTTATTATAGATTTTACATCGGAGTTACAGATATAAGCACTAAAGTGTAAAATATATCCCATAGCACGCTTTACCTTTTGCTAGATCCACTTGCTTAGTTTGAGTTTCTTTTGGGGTTTGATTGTCTGATAAAAAAGTAAATAAGTAAGTTTGATTTTATAACGTTGTCTAAAATAGATTGCAGCGTGAATAATACCATTTCATCATCACACCCACGTTAAAAGGAAACTGCAACCCATTTACTACTTGTTTCATTTTGCGTCGGACATTCTTATTATCGTATGGGTACAAAATTATACCTAGTGTTTAGTGTTCATGCATTAAAAGTAACATGTCAGAAATAAGTTTTTATCTTCATCTGATGTAAAGACCACCACAAGCCTTTGGGTTTTATCTACGTAAATACATGATACTTGAGCCATGTTGGAAGCCATTGTAGGATCAAAATTCTGACACCAAAGACGTCGATCTTATGAGATGATAATTACCTTTTCTCCCCGATCTGTTAGTGTTAGCCGTGTTCAAGAAAGTATTGTCGGTTTGCTGGGTGTGGTTTGATCCAAAGTAATCTGAGGTCAATCTGTAAGCACAAAAAGTTGAATTTAGAAGCACTGTTGGTTTGCAAAGAAACGCAGACATCATTTGAACTGCATTCACTCAAATCATCAAGTAAAATGTAAGAAAAAACTTTCCATTGTTACTTCAGGACAACTAAATTTTATTTTTGACTTTTCAAGCTATTCATCTTGCTACAATATTTGTTCCGATTGATATGTTGCCTAAAATGTTTTCTCATTCCATCGCAAATAATTTATTTTTTGGTGACCGTAGGCTTCCACTTTTGCGGCTTATAATTCTGGCACCAAGGTTTTTAAGTTCGGTGGTTGATCTTACAAGTTGTAACCCATCCGATAAAGAGTAGAAAAAAGACTTATTGAGATTAAGGGAGATAATTTAATGTCTACTTACGAACTATTTCCGCTACTACAGGAATATCCTCTATTAACTTTCCCCAAGCTCTTCTCAGAGTTATCGTTTAGTTGGTCGATAAACACTTCCCGATGCTTTTGTAGGTAGTTGTGGATATTTCCAAATTTGCAGTACTCCACTATCACAATGAGTTCACCTGAAAACCAACAGTTTCTAATTTAAAAGAGCGATTTCTTAAGAAAAAGTGGCAAAAAAAGAGTAACTGCAGACAAATTTTAATACTAAAGATGTCTAGGTACGATGTTTTGAGATTTCTAAAGATTTATGGCGTTAGATATTTGGAATTTATTCAATAAATAAAATGGAATTGATAACTCGCACTTTAAACAAAATTATTCATCCTGAATATTATATTTAGTTTGGTTCCCTTTAATACACAATAGTGATGACTGATTGACTGACTGATATACACGTAGATTTGAAGAGGGTTTTAAAACTAAACGGATAACAAAAACTTTAAGTGTGAGACGCGAGTTCGATTCCCACCACCATGTACCAATGTGTTTTTGAATTTAGAATTCATTATGTTCATTTATTCGACGCTTTTACGGTAAAAGAAAACATCGTGATGAAACCTGCACACTCCTGCGAAGAAATTCAAAGGTTGTGTGTGAAGTCGACCAATCCGCACCCGTGGTCGACTAAGGCCTGATCTGCCTAATTTAGGGTAGGCTCAAGCCCCTCGGTGGGGACGTATATGAGCTGTCGATGATGAGATACAAACAAGTATACACCGTGAAATTTACATCGTTTTGTTCCCGCCGTGTAGTGATAGTACTCGTCAAACTGAACAACTTTTCGCGAAAAAAAAATCCCTGCGACAAAAAAATTTTTGGTCTCTCCATACAAAGTGAGACTCCCGACCGACCCATTTTGTATGGAGAGACCAAAAATTTTTTTGTCACAGGAAATTATTTTTTCGTGAAAAGTTGTTCAGTTTGACGGGTACTATCACTACACGGCGGGAACAAAACGATGTAAATTTCATGCTGTATGCTCTCGAACGGAAAAGAGTATATTTTACATAATAATATGTTTATAATGAAAAAGGAGAATAAAATAAAGATGATATTTTATCGGATATCAAATAATAATCTTGAACAACGCGAGTTAGATTATCTGTTTATTAGGTCAACGACTACAACGCTGCTGATTGTAAAAGAAGAATCTAAAGCATATTTAGGTATGGATAATTGGTGGCGTAATCGGGACAATCTATTATATAGGTATCAACTAACACATTTGCCAAGCGTTGTTTAAAGGCTGAACATGACATCACTAAATGCTGATAATTTCTATGAAAATAATGCAGATAAGATAGGTAATTATACTATGAATTTTGTTATTTATTATACGCATTTTTGTACAATCGTTGGTTACAAAGTTGAGGAAGAGAAGCTGAGAGCGTTTTCTCACGACCTGTACAATAAGGAGGGGCATATAATAGACGAAGGGTGTAAGCCCGAATTAGAAATGAATGGCGTGACAAGATAACATGGGAGAAAGTTTAGGATGGTTACAAAGTTAATTACAAAAATAATCTTGTCTCTATGTTGTAATCTCTGCTAGCAGGTCAATAAATAAACTCAAAAAATATGTAATTTAATTTGAATAGGTACAACTAATACCAAACTAAAGTTACTCTAGATTTGGTATTCGCTGAGCATCTTATTTTCTGATAATCATATCATTGTTAAATGTATTATATTTACACAGCTAATCAAATAATACCTATATATGTTATTTATTGACGGCTCCGTAGCCCAGGTGGTAGTGTATCTGGCTTTGACGCACAGGGTCGCGGGTTCGAATCCCGCCCAGGGCAAACATTTGTGTGATGAGCACTTGTGTTTGCCGTGTGTCTGGTTGTTGTTTATCTATATAAGTATGTATTTAATGTATATCAGCTGTCTGGTACCCATAGTACAAGCTCTGCTTAGTTTGGGATCAGATGGCCATATTGGCCATGTGTGAAGATGTCCCCACATATTTATTTATTTTATTTATTTATTACTATTATCATGATGATGATTTCTACTATATTCATAGTACCCAATGTACTAAATTAAAAACAACTCACGTTTTCCGACGTTCTTAGTGCAAGCACCAAGGAGATTAACGATATTGATGTGCTTGCCGAGGTGCACCATAATCTTTAACTCGGATGCAAGTGCTTTTATGTACATATTATCAGCAGTTTTCTTCACCATCTTGACGGCAACGGTAGTTGACTCCTCAGCGTTAATAATACCCCGAGCTTCTGCTTTGTATACCACACCAAATGCTCCTGCGCCTAACTGTTTGCCTAGAATGTAAAAAAATAAAGACAGTATAATAACAGACCATAAAGAATGAACGTCGTTGTTCAAGTTTGTATTTATCGGTATTTGAATTTCGATTGGAAATTGTTAGATTTTTATATATATTTCATGGCGGTATTGAAACCTAAAATGTTTGATTCTTTCTATCACGATTAGAAATAATCACAATAATACTTATTTTGTTTATTTTCAGTCTTATTTTCACCTTTTTTCGATTCAAAAGGAAATATTTATATTCCACCATCAAAATTACTAAGTTGATGTAAGGATAAATAATTTCTTCATTGAAGTCAGTGCAACTAAGGATAAATATTTGCTACGCAAGTCAACGAATTCACTCACCTAAAGTAAGCTTTTCAGCTGGAAACTCAAAGCGGTCGTCATAAGGAAGCAACTCAGCCTGTTCATCGATCCCTAGATCAGGATTAATGGATTTAGTTACTCCTTCTTTGAAATAAAGAAGTCCAGCTGCCGCCAATTCCTTCCTGAACTGTTTCTCTTTCCTTATCTTCCATGCCAAATACATTACCAATAGAATGAGAAAGAAGAATATCACGCCTGCTACGCTGATATAGATAATTTTATTATGTGTTGTTTGATCTGTAACCAAATGATTCATTAATTATTTTACACATTTGTTTATTGTCTTATCAGCAGTAATAAATTATAACGAAATACGATATTGTTTTATTTTAGAGATAAGAAATAAATTGACTATAATTTACTATTAGAATGAATTTTATGTCTTTTCTGTATAAACAGGTCCACTCACGACCATGATAGGCAATCGTTATATTAGTGTAGATGGTTTTATGATATACTCACCATTGACAATAAGGTTAAAAGTTTTTCTTGCTTCGTTGTCTTTGCTCGTTACCCTACACTCATATTCACCACCATAACTGTGTTGCATTGGATAAATAGTAATTGTTGCGTTTACTGCTGTAAGATTCAGTGCCTTAGTCTCATTTCGGATTTCGTTGGTGAACGACAACAAGGAACCATCCTGCAAATATATTTAAATTAGATTATTCGTATACCAAGAAATAAATTATTTAATCTTTCAAATTTATGATTTACTCTAGATACTGACAAAATGAAATACTTAATACCTTATACCAGTCAATTTTTGGTGGTGGGACAGCATCAACTATGCAAGAAATATTAGCTTTAACAAATTCGTTGACTGTAAGAGTTTCCTCTTCAGGACCCAAAAATTTTGGTGGCTGAATTCCTAAAAAAAGACCAAGTAGTAAAAAAATAGAGCGCTGAGTAAACGCGCAAGACCAAAATAATGATTTTATAACTCAAAAACAATTTACTAAAACTTTTTGGGGTTTAAACCCACATTTGCAACCAGCTGTTAAGTTTTTGTGTGAAATAAAAAATGCTTACGTGCTACAGTTACTGTAACGTTGCAAAATTCTGATTTGCCATCATTTCTTGTACCCATGCAAGTATAGAGTCCCTCTTGTGCGACGGATATTGGGTCCATTGCTAAGTACGCAATCAAAGAAAATCTGTCCTCCGTCCTTTTTACTGTTGCATCAACAAAAACATTATTATCAGGAAAAAACGTAAATATGGGTATTTTTCATGCTTGTATAAATTAACGATTACAAAATGTCGTAAAATTAAGGTGTTAATGACTAAAAATTCGTAATAGATTCAGAAGTCTGAAACAATCTTGAATAAATAGAAGTATATCGTAATCGGTAAGAACCGTGATCTCCTGTCTTTCATCGTCTGTACTATTAAATAATTTATAGAACTCTTTCTCACCTACAGGCATTTCTTCGTCGTATTCGTTGACCCAAGTAACATTGACAAAATCATATATTGAAGCAAAGCATTTCAAAACTACCGCATCTCCTTCAGAATACCACATTTTTTCAGCATTTTCAATACCAAAACCGTTTTCCATTTCATAGACTAGGAATCTTTGATCAGCTTCGTCTTTTCCCTCTTCATTCGTCGCAATACACTTTACGTTACCGGAAACGCTTACGGGTAGTATAAGTGTTGAAACCAATTTATATTTTGCTTTTTCTGTATTTTTTATATCCACCAGTCCACTCTATAACAAATCATCAACAGTTACTTCTTTTCTTTGGTTTTTAAAACAATTTAACATTTTTATTTGATAATACGTCAATACTTGCCTTTACAAGTGCAGTTTTGACACCATCTTCATCAGTAAATTCCCACTGAACATCAGGTAACGGGAATCCAATAACTTCACATTGTATTGAAGCTCTAGTCCCTTTTACATATCTTTTCTCAGTGTTTGAACTTAATATCTGAGGAGCAGCTAAAGAATAGAACAGAAGAATTAACAGAGTTTCAGCAGAACAGAGATTTATTTAGATTTAGAGATTTAGACTTGCTCACCAGAGAGCACACTACACGTTTTAATAAAGAAATATATAATTAAGATACCTAGCTCTAAGCTGTTTGAATTTTGATAAATTTAAAAAAATAAAGGCAAGCGATTCCGAAGGCGGTTAGGGTATCATTACAAAATTCACAAGCATTTCTCTTGTACAGGTATTATTACTCTTTAACTGTATTGTTATGTCAATATCAGATTAGACTTACAAAGTCTTGAAAAATTTTAATTTAAAAAATAACAATCACTTAGTCATTTTATAAACTCAGCTAACTGATTTATTATTATGTTAGACACCTCTATTATTATTTCAGTATATGAAAATGTTAAAAACTCACCGCTATATTCGAGAGGGAAAACTAAACTTTTGTTAAGGTAACCATTAGAAAAATAAAATATATACTGTCCAGTATCCTCTGCAGATAAATTAAATATTTTTAGCGTATACATTGTCTTCTCTTGTTTTGCCTTGTATTTCCTATCGGCGCCAGCTTGAATAATTATATTGTCCCGATATCTGAAATAGACGCTTCATTTACTTAGAGCTTCAATATCTAGGTGAAGAGCAGAATTAAATATAAAATAATATTATTTTCACGCTTATAGTAACGCTTTGCTTTATACACCATGAAATTCTTATCGTTTTGTTCCCTTGGCCAGATGAAAGTACCCATGAATATGAACAACTTTTTGTATGGGACCAACTTTCCTACTTGAAAAAAAAATCTGCTGTTTCATACATTTATGTCAAGTAGGTACTGCAGTTTTGTATGGAACAGCTGATATTTTTTTTCAAGTAGGAAAGATGGTCCCATAAAAAAAGTTGTTCATATTCATGGGTACTTTCATCTGGCCAAGGGAACATAACGATAAGAATTTCACGTTGTATATTTGGCACATTATTGGTAGTATTTAATAGTCACGCTAAATATTACTAATAATGGGCCAAATATAAAGAGATTTCAAATATAAATCAGTAAATGGCTTGATAGAATACTTACACCGTTACATTTGGTGCAGGGTAAGCTGCATGAATATATGCTACTAGTGAAGTAAATTTGCTTCCGCTGGGAGGCCTGGTAACTTCTTCCGATCTTTTAGTAACATCAAGCACCGGATCAACTGAACAACAATGATAATGTTACTATAACGTAATGCCTGCTATAATGTTATTCCTGCTGAGGCTACACTTTAATGAACTCGCTTACCCAGGTACTTTTTTGTGAACGTTCTAGATGTCTTAGCATCATTATTTCGCTTGCAGACATAAACGCCTTCTTCTTCTATAGACGCGTTGTACACCGTTATACTTTTAAACAAAGTCGAATTGGAGTCTAACGTTTGATAGCTATTTGATTCAAATTTGATCTGGAAATATAAAGAAGAGTTTTTTTTTGATGAAGAATAAACCTCCACTCGTATTTTTTTTAAACAATAAACGCCTTTTATATTTCGTGGGGCAACAGGAACCCCTATTGCTGTATTAGTATACTTGACACAGTATTACAATACAAAAAATACTAATATCACAGACTAAAAATCTAATATCATCAACATCCCCACCGAGGGGCTCGAGCGTACCCTAAATTAGGACGATCAAGCCAAAGTCGATGCTGATCACGCTGGATCGACTTCACACACAACCTTTAGATTTCTTCGCAGGTTTCCTTATGATGTATTCCAGTAAGAGCGTCGAATAAATGTACTTATGAATTCAAAATTCGAAAACACATCGGTAAGCGGTGGGGATCGAACCCTCGTCTCCCGAACAGCGACCCTAACACACCACCGACGCTCACCTACGCCACCATTCTCTAATTCTAATTTTTATTTATGTCGTTTCACTTGTAGTAATTCGCCAGTATCAAGTGGTTTTGCTAAGTAGCATGAGATACACAGACAGCCCTAATCCTAAGACTAGGATGCTGTGTACGGTGAAGGACTCCAGTAATATGATAGCAGCATTACTGAAGCCTCCACACGTGGCCGCTGCAAATAAATGACGGCTAAATGCAAGGGTTTCAATTGTCTTATTAAATTTAATTGTTCCAAGTTATTCACAGGATAATATACTAAACACTCAAATAAACTAAAAAACGAAAGCCGATGCTAACAATCCGCCATTTCTCTGACAAGTAATGTATGTTTTTGTTTTATTGTTTTATATTCCTTTTGTGTGCAATAAAGTGTTTTTACTTACTTACATACTTATACATAATGATAAATTAATTATCCACTGAAATACCTTCCCTGTGTCAGCCGATTCCGGAAATGTCCACTGCAAATCCACTGGAATCGTCTTCTGTTTAGGCACAGTACAGTTGATAGTGAATGTCTCTCCTTCAAGGAAATTGGGATCTTCACCTTTTATCGTCGGCGGCGGTGCTGCCGTTGCTAAAACTAAAAACAAAAAAATATTTTAGTAAATAAATAGGTACAGTGGTACACGTTAAGTGTCTCTAGCATATTATATTACTGTTTTTTCCAATTTCTTATATATTTTTATCTTCATAACATTAATTGGAAATGTATTAAAACTGATTTTTTTATAAAATTCTTTTTCTATCCGGCATGCATTACCTATAGAACTTGCAGTATAAATTTATTATAAAGTAGTAGGTATTGTTCATTGCATAACATTACGAAAATCATACTTAATACACCGAATAAATGAAAAAATATGCATAACGACCACATTTCTGTTCAAAAGCAAATAATACACATGAAATATACTTAAACTAGCATAAACTTTATATTAAAATAAAATAAAACGTCTTCTATTATAATGCAGATATTCAGAAGTATTCAAGTCAAGTAAATAAAATAATCGATAGCAGCATTAATTAATTACATTATTAACTTTATCTAATGCAATGCACCTGTTAAGAAATGGTTCCTACAAAACATTCCGACTACTATATAGGTATATACAGATCTACAAGTACTTACATAATAAAAAACATAAAAAAGTGTTAGTGTTAATGAATTAGTTCATACATTTTTTGTGCAAAAAGAAAAACGCAGAGCAACACACCAAGAAGAAAAGAGTAAAATTAAAGAGGAAAGTAAATTTCAAAGCGATAACACAAAAACAAAAATTAAACTCAACCACTAAATCCATTTAGGTTAGGTGACATCAACATTGCTTTACTTACAACTTAGTATGTGAAATGTAGCAGTTTCATTTCCCCGCTGAAGGATGCATTTGTAGCCTTTACGAGAACGCTTGGCATTTTGGGATATATTATTTGAAAATATAAACCCGATCTTTGGATTATACTTTACTGTATAACCTTGTGTCTTGTTGTTACTCTGCGACTAAGTATCATATCGCCAAATAAATAACAGTTTGTTAGTATTACAAATAAATCAGTATTATATACTAGTATGTTTTCCAATTTTGAATCTATCATTACATAAGTGAGTATTTCATTTGGGATTCCATTATTAAAAAACCCTTCTTTAAAATCATGACGATTTTATCAGAAAACTGAAAACGAAATTGAAAAACATACTCGTACTTAACCGCATTCACGAAAATGTATGCTTTCTTTAACTCATAAATATTTGACACAATAATCGAGGTTTATTTCTTTATGTACTAGATCGTGAATGTGGTCGATGTTTCAAGCAATAATTTTAATTATGTACTTGGTCAATCACCTACGTTTGTGTACCACTAAGTCTACGGTATCACTATTGCCTTTTTTCAGATAGTCACAATTCATAGTAAAATATGTTTCCCCAGAGCTGGAGAGCACATTGCTATCGACGTAAAACCCAACTTTGGGATTATATGAGTATCGATCATTTTGTATGTGTTCTGAGTCCTGAATATGAAGAATGCTAATTATTGAAAGTTATGGTAGTCGAGCCGCATGCTTCAATTTTAGCAATAAGCGTTAGTAATTCGTGCTTCAAGGAAACGATCACATAAAGGTTGTAATATATAAATTGTTTCCTATTTTTACAAATTTTGGCCATATTTTAAGCTAAATATGTATTTATTTAGTTCAATTATTAATTTACAAATCATGCAAATAGTCCTTCATCTTGTCAATTATTTTAGCATACTTCATAGCGCTCTTCTTTATTTTATGGTTTCCACCATGGTGTGATTAAGATTTTATCACAATACACGTACTACAGGTTCTGACATCTAGTGCGGTTTTATACGTACCAAAGATAAATTCACTGTTATGTCGGGCGAAGTAGGTTTACATTCAACAAGAAATTTTGAATCACCTTTTGCGACAACGAGCGAATTAAGAGGCGCAACCAATGAAGAGCCTAAAAATTACAGAAAGTATATAATCGGATACAGATTACGCTATAGCTGTATCAGTTTTTGGTACAAACTCTTACCATTAACATAAACGTATGTATAAGCTACATGTTTCGTCTTGTTTTCAAGCTCCTCGAAAATAAATTGAAGCTTATCTGTACTGTTAATGGTATCATCGAAGCAGGCGTAATATCCCACTGCATATCGATCAACATTGAAAAGATCTATTGCCACCCAATATTCCGATTCATTTTTGG
The DNA here is from genome assembly GCA_951230895.1 of Carpatolechia fugitivella. Lineage (NCBI taxonomy): Eukaryota > Metazoa > Arthropoda > Insecta > Lepidoptera > Gelechiidae > Carpatolechia > Carpatolechia fugitivella. The sequence goes on along the minus strand of OX579653.1, from coordinate 2,370,251 downwards.
AAGTTCCATTTCTAGTCACAAATTTAAACTTTCCGCCAGGTTCCTCTGGTATTTCTTGTTGTTCAAAATTTATTGGCCTTGGACTTCGACAAATTAACGTGTAATTTTGATCGCTTTGCAAAATTATTTCGCTTTTGGATGGGCTAACAATTACTGGGCCGCCTGATTCTTGAGCATCTGAAAACGATAACAGTTTTCTATTTTGAATAAATATCTAGAAGCCATTCGTATCGCTTCTAAAGAGCCAAAACTTCTTTGATGTTTCTATTTATTATTGTTTCCAGTTTGATTTATATTGAAAATGAAAAAGATGGAAATGAAGATTGAATAGATAGGTACTTCTCACAGGTACTTTTATTAAAAAAAACTGTTGCACAATAGTTATTTTTAGTAGGTACTTAACTTTTTATAAATTAGAATATTGCTAACAAACTCTAAGCAAGTTTAAATCATATTATGAACTGAAACCGCTTAGGCTTCTTGAAAACAAAATCTGATGGTTCGTGTCGTGACTGAACTTAGTCGCCAGTTTTCTAAGCAATTACCTATTTTGTAAGAAACGCAATTGAAAAAGGAGAATGATGGATAACCCATCATTGTAGGCAAACCATCAAGTAGTTAATCATGTTTGTGAAGCAAACATTGCTGACCTTGACTTAGGGGGTGATATTGGAAGAGGCGGTATTGGTGGCTTCACGTCAATCGTTGACATGATACGTAAGAGTAAAGATAGGACTTATCAAGCTAATGGTTGTAACATGAGCTAGCTACAGAGTCGCAATGGTCACGTATCGAAAACACTATTCATTAGCGTTGGTGAAACAGGGCGCGACGGGGTGCGGCGGCATTCGGGAAATTAATCTTTAGTAGGAGTAAGTTAACAATTGATCGTATCAAGTTCTGGAAACTGCGGACAATTGAGCGATTAGGACCTCCCTTGACGCTTAATTTATCGCCGAATTATAGTTATTAGGGTATGTTAAAGTAGTAACATCTGAAAATAAAGCAGACACATTTACAATTATGTTTAATTCGCAAATAAAACTGTTTTTGAAAATGTGAACATGCGATATTTCTACTGTTTTCTTCCATTGCTTAACGTAAAATTTAAAAAAGTATTCGTGGTACCATTTTTTTATTTTATAGGTTTATTGTTTATTTTTAAAGTATAATCGCAAAATACAAGCGCTACGAGAGCGGATGCTCCGTTTGGTTATCATTGCTGCAAGCATCCTGTAAGCAAATTGTAACAGAACGAAGTATTTCCGTTTACATCCTAATGCGAACATTCTTTAATACACATAGTTCAGATTATTTATAGTAGATGTAGTTGTACATCTATGATCTAGAAATGTGATGATAGGCTAAGATGTCTGTCTACAGACGACGACGTCTCCAAATATTTATCTATAAAAAACTAATTTAATTGTTTTGTTGAAAAAGATGGCCACGTTTTTTTTATTGCTAAATTATTATTAGTTATGGTTGACATTTTAAAAATTTGGTTTATTTTTTCAAGTTTTTTTTTAACTTAAACTATATTTTTGTAAATGAAATCAAGAAATGTTTCCAATTATTTGGTTAGTAAAGCTGTGATAACCAAGGGAGCAGCGGGAGTACATATTATGGCATGTAAGAAAAGTGATTCGAATACTTGATGGATTTGTTTCGACCATAAAATGACTGAATTTATGGTTATTGTCCATGAAACAGAGTAATACGTGGATAAAAGCCCAGTGTAGTTCTAACTGGATATCCATAAAGATCGTAATAAACATAAACAAAGGAGTGTAGATCCAATATACAACACAACATGACATTTACATTTCTAGATGAATCCGGTCACCTAAGGCCACTTCTCATGAAAAGCCGCTTTCCTGAACGGCCACTTTCCTTGAACGATTCATAAGCATCAAATTTTGTATTAAACTATTAACTATTAATAAACTAGACTATTTTCCATTCTGATGGCCTCATCTTATGATTGATTCTGGAACCTTACCATAAAATTAAAACAGTAGGTATACCCACGAACGTACTTACAGTATTGGAATAATAATTAAAAACCCTGACTTTTTCTTTGACTGCCCACAAGTATTTTTCACTCACTCACTCCGTAAGTGTCATAATATTATACAAGCAAGAGGTAACCCTCTTGTTACCTGGGTTACCCCTCCCTGTATTTTCAGTTTATTTCTGAACACCCTAATATGTTCCCTGAAAAAAGTTGTTCAGTTTTACGGACTGAAATAATGTTGAGATATAATTTTAATCATCTATTTATATTTTTAGCTGAAGTGAACTCTTGTTCGTACTTCTGTAAGTACACACTACTACTCCAGCATTTTATTACAATACGAGAATTATATTGCGTTAGGTAGGTACACACAATTTCTCACTTTGACAATTCCATAAATACAGTGACATTCGGTCAAGTAGGCATCAATTTTATATATTTTATTAGATTTTCCTTCCTTTATCTCTATAGGGATTTGACTACTTTTTTTATCGTATATATCCAAACCAAGGATGTTTAAACTTTAACGTCCTTGGTTTTATATCCAAACTTGTTAGTTTCTGCCTGCTATCGAACACTAAAATAATTTTAGCTCTATCTTTAAAATTGACCGAGTTATAAAGGTTTGCAATTCAACATAAGACAGAGAGGCACATACTTGCTTGTGACGTCACAAGCAGGTAACGCCTTATAATCTCCATACAAAAAATCGTTTTTGAAAGGGATAGACATATATTATTGAAACTTTAAAATATCATTTTAAATTAGTTTTCCAACCTATTCTGATTTTTTCTTCGCAAATCGTCTGCTACGTGGGACAAACTGAAAGTTTCTGGATTTGGCTCATTACAATAAAACTCGGACCACGAGCAATAAAAGAATGAAATTAAAAAACAATTATGGAATTCGAAAATGGAACTCTTTGGGAACATGTTACTTTTTAATTTGCGAGACTGTCATTTGTTTTTTCATTGTGATTGTGACGTCCTTTCGAAAATTGTGTGTCGCTATCAAAATGAATTTAACTCGTGAAAATTTTCATTCAATTATTTTTTATGATTATCGTTGTGGCCAACAGGAGAGTTGCCAGAAACTTCAATTGGCAATTGGGTGATGAAGCACCATATCGCAGCTCTGTGTATTCGTGGTTTAGAGAATTTAGACGTGGACGTGATCATCTCCATGACAAGGTACGTGAAGGTCGGCCGTCGACTCTAATATTGACACCGTACGACTACTTATTGAAACTGACAAAAAAAATACTTACATACATATAATATTAATTACATACAATACACATTCTAAGCAAACACACCCCTTTGTTCCGTGGTCTTTTGAGTGACGCAATAGTTACGTCCGTAAGTATGAACATCATGTGATTAAATGGAGTACACGTGTTTTGTACATGCAATCGCACTCAGATTAATCTAGAGAATAAGGCTCCAATAAAGGTCCCTCGGTGGGTTGTATACGCTATTACAATAAGGTTCCTACTGATATTAGAAACTTACCTTTAGACAAGTTTAAACTAATAATAAAACAGAAATTGTATAAAAAAGGTTACTATAGGATATCTGATTACTTAGAGGACAGATGTCCATGGGAATAGATTGCTTGAGTGGCAGGCCTTTTCGATATTTAATTAGCATTAATTTTTTAATTTTTTATTTTAAAAAGGAGCCGCAAAAGATGTGCTGACTGTGGAATTTCTTCGGTGAGCTCTTCTCCACAGATTCCGCCATTGTGTTAGTGAACTCACCCAAAAAATGTAATGACGGATCTAAGTGATGTGGGTGAATTGCCCAAGCTTAAAAAAACCACGGCGGAGCTGAGAACGGTAGTGCAATGTCTTTCTATATGGTTGATTATATTTTTTCTGGGCAGAATACATAGCCCTCTACTTGTGCAATAAATTTTATTAAGGTACGTACCCTATTACATATATAAAAAAAATATTGAAGTGCCATTTTATCATGTCGGTGACTTGTCCTGGACCTATCTCTGCTCATATAATGCCTTGTATCGGAAATGTTACTTATTAAATCAATTCAGATGTACTTAAAATATATTAATAGATAACTAAGCCATCAATGGAAATCATTTCTAATTGTTTAATTACGTAAGAATAAATTTGACAGGCAATCAACTTTTGTCCGGAGAAAAGTATTCATTCCAGTGGGGAGTTATATTTGGTAAGATACCTCCGTTAGCATTGAATCTGTGTGCCCCCCTTACCCTGCGCCACTTTCGACCAGTCCCGCTCGAGAGCTCGGCGTGAACACACCGGTCACAACGTGTCGTGGTTTCCCGCCAAAAAGGTAAGTTCATCATTTCAGTGGTATAGGAGACAAAAATATTTTAATTTCGGTAGCCGTTATAACTCGTGTTATATTCATTCGATTTCTTCCTTAATTCGTATGTTGCTTTCTCTTTAAGTATTATTTTATTTAACCAGTATTATATAAAATACAGATTTTATTTCGGAGTTTATATGCAATTAACTTAAAATTTTATCATCTCAGTGTTATCATTTCAGAGGATTCGGTGGACTTAAATACCGGTAACAGTCCATGGAAATTAAATATGTCACCGAAATGAAAACAACCATAAGTCTCAGAGTTCCTTGTGTAAAATATTGAGTCAAAGGGTTATAATTTTATTTTTGTTTATGTTTCTATTTATGTTACGGCTAATGACCAAATAATTAAGAATGTGGAAAGAATCTTTATCCTACTTATTAGATGGCATCTTAGAAATTATTTTAGAATTTTATACAATCAAAATTTATTTCATAACTTATTTAAGTTTTTATTTTTATTTTATTCCGCTTTAGTCAACTACAGAATAAGCAAACGTTATATATTTAAGAAAGAAAGACGTTTGATATGGATAAAAAGACAGTCCTAACACAGACTGAACCCTGATTACGCTATACAACTTTCCTTGGCCGTATCATTTAAGTGAGCTAAATTAATTACGGTGTACAGTTATATCATCTCGGTGGACTAATTATCACAACGGTGCACACTTTTATCATTTCGGTTGACACTTTTCATTTCAGTAGCCTAAAAAAAAATCAACCTTAAATATCTCAGTAAGTTTTTATAATATTCGATGCCCATTCACACACACGAAATAAAATAGAATAAAGTTTTATTTGTCATCGAAACTGCGTAGAAAAACATTAAAATAAAAAATCTCACCGAAATGATAAAAAAATATCGCTTGTTGAAATTCACCCATGTAATAACATCCTATGGAAACAAAAAACTTTTGAATTTTGAATTTTGGAACGTACCTTATCATCATCAACAACAGTTCAGTCGAGCCTACCTTGAATTAGGGTAACCAGGTCTTAGTCGACCGCTGACCCAATGCGAGTTGGTCGACTTTACACACGACCTTCATTCGCAGGAGTGGAGCAGAGTGTGCAGATTTCATCAAGATATTATCCTTCACTTCACAGTAAGCACGTCGAATAAAACGTACATATCAATTCGTAAGTTTGTATTTTCTTGATTTTAGGCTTTTTAATTTCTTATCTTTTTCAGTACATAGCAACATATTATTAACGACTAGTACGTTGTCTACGACGTTACAGGTTGCGATAGGAGACTTGACATCTACTTTTTAAACATTTTAATACTCTTGATCAGATTGTTTGTTCTACGAGATAGGAACTTTTCACGCAATAATTTGTAGCAAAGAATATAAATTAGATCAATCAGCATTGAAACAACTAAGTATTTTGTTTGGCGATCATGTATAAGAGCAAATGTTTTGTTACTGATTTGCCATCTATGACTTGCATTCCTGAACGTACATAAACAATTTAAATTAGACACGTAATCCAAACCACGTGTCGGGTTTTATTGTTGGATTTGTATTCACATCATTTAAACCTTGAAGGTTAATATAAATTACAGCATTGACAACAGTTACATTTAACTATAAAAGATATGCCGTAGGAAGATTTGATAATTCGAATTTTCGCGATTACCCTATTCATTTTCGCGATATTATTTATTTATATTATATTTCGGATATTGTGAAAACACGGATAATTAGACAATAATGAAAACATTTCTCAATCTTACTGGAAAAAGATAGAGCTTTTGCAAAAATACGAATATAATAGCAGATTATGTCTAATGTCGTGTTTGGATTCGTTTTGATCAGTATTTGATTCTATAGGTGGCAACATGATGAGCTGATGCTGTAGCCTAGGATATCCAGCACACCATCTCTTAAAAAATACTCTCCAATCTGATAGTGATCCTTTTAAAAATAACTGAATTCATCATAATTTATTTTGTAACAAAGTTTAAAAATTATAAAATTAAAAATGTAACCCCGTCATTTCAACGAGCAAACCAAATCGTACCATCCATAAAGGCGTTATACTGTATTGGGATACAATTAATTCCCCAGGATATAAGTTGGTTTTTAGTAAAGAGCTCTCAAAATCTAGACAGTCCGAAGTGATAAATAAAATTAAACTGCCTGCATTTCCCAGAAAATATGAATCGCATGTAACGTAAAACGGAACATTTCTTGTTTAGATTAGGCTATAATGGGCTTTGATCCCTTTGCCTAACTAAAATAGTTAAATTATAAAAAAAATACGTTGACAGATCAAATGTCAAAGTCATTGATAAGCTAAAAAAAAAAGTTCAATGTTGCCGGTGTGTATATTTTTGTCTGATTTCGGATAATTTGAACCCCTTGCGGATAAAAAAATATGTTGGCGTTGCGAATCACTGTCAGTCAGCCATACATTTTTATGCTTTTCTGATCGCTGACGGCGCTGAAAGTCTGATTCAGAATGCGCCCTCAGTGTTATTTTTTTAACGTGTAGAAAATCAGTGTTGCTAGTAATTAGTTAAATACTCCTACCACATTTTTATATTAATGAATATAATTAAAATGCAGGGTCCTATAATTATGTTAACGGTTTTGTTGAACTATGTATATTCATGATTATAAAATAAAATCGGCGTGGTTAAATTTTTCTGCGAATTTAATACCAAGCTCTACGCGAATCTGGTACAAGTCCTTTCTATAATGAAATTAAAATATATAGGTGTTACTCAATCGCATTTGATGGCTCAACAATAGGTATTATTCTTGACTTTTTAAATTTTTGCTTTTATTGCTGCGGAGGTTTTTAAATTTTTAATTTATTTTTTTACCCTGTCGTCAACGTCAACCAATCAGATGAGGTCCCGTTTTGGGCGCTCCGACCTGTCGATCTTGGACGGGATTTCCAGGCCAGACACGTACAAAAAAATGTACATGCTGAGCATATACAGTTATACAGGTCCGAGTCTTGTCCAAAATCGTTTTTTTTTTGCTTCATAAATATTTGTTAAATTGTAAGAACGAACGTAACATTTTAATGTTGCAACGAGATATTAATAAGACAGGTACCTTCGCTCGTAATAAGGAGCAGGAAGGAAAATCTGCTCTAATTACTTAAGTACGCCATTCCAAGGACAGGCAAAATTGCTCAACTTTGATCGTAGTCAACAAAACGTGACCTTGAACGTGACATAACTGTAAAGAACATCACCCATATTGACCCCAGAATGTTCTTAAAATGAAATGTGCATGTAAATCGCATTCATTGGCGTCATTGCATTGTGGAGTTCCTTAAGGGAGGATTTTGTTCAGCAGTCTGGTCTTGGGCCCAAGTCGGCCGAAGCAAGGAGAATATGCATAGGTGCGGTCTTTGTTTTTTTTATTATTTTACACACAGATTGACTCGTATATTTTGCAAAGTTGTGGAACAAAATTTTTTCAGTTTCATGGAATTAAAAAACACACGAGAGGTAGTAAGTTACCACTTGCCCAGTTAAGTGGACAGTAGGAACAAAACACAAAATAGAAGTCCGTTCTATTTTGACAGCTCGCCGATAGCCCGGTATATCTTGACAGCTTCTTGCCACTTCCTGAGTTTAGATGACGGATTAAGTTAAGTCGCCACTGTACTTAGGATTTACTTCAGGGATTAAGTTGACTCACCACTGTACTTGGGCAAGTACAGCCACTGTACTTGGGATTTACTTCATGGATTAATTTGACTAGCCTCTGTACTTGGGCAAGTACAGCCACTGTACTTGGGCAGTAAAGCTTAAACAGCCGCCGTGGCCGAGTGGTCCAGATTGACGCTCGATTCCCGGTGAGGACCAGCAAAAATCTCTGTGCGAGACTTTCCCCAGACTTGGCAGACTGAATCACCTGGTTGTTCGAAAAGAAAGATGATTCCGTACTTTTATCTAGTCGTTGGTCCCGGCTACTATCTAGTCGTTACACGAGCCATGTCAGTGGTCTTTGGCGGCTCTATAACACTGACACTAGGGTTTGTGAGGTCGGTTGTCGACCTTACAACCCACACGACGAAGAAGAAAAAGAAGACAGACTTTTTTTTCAGATAAAAAAATTCTATTCTATTCTATTCTAAGACTTGGGCAAGTATAAATAGGCCTTTACAAGTAGTCAACGTATTGTATGAACCGATACACTTAGAAGATTACAATATCAGTTGAATTAACTTCGCCTTACATTATAAAAAGTGAGGCGGAACAAAACTATTGGAGTATAAAACTGTATGAATCACAGTTCTCGCAAGTCCCCGATAGTTACCGGTGACTGGGATGAGTCATCGGTACGTCAATGTTGGAGGCTGTATGTTGTACGTATTACTACGTATAGTGTATAGTGTTTAGCTTAGTAGTAAACGGTATAGACTATAGTGTTTGTAATACTGGTAAAGTAAGATTTTACCTTTTTCCCTGACTGAGCTAATCACTACTTTACCAAAGGTAATGTAGCGGGCGCGGACATCAAATTTAAGTATAGAATTTGAAATACTGTGCTTTTTTTATTTCGGTTGAAACAGAACACTGGTTTGAATTATTCAAAGTCAAAGTCAAAATTTTTTATTCGAATTAAGATTTTTACAAATCATTTTTCGACGTGAAAGCTATCGTGGATGGCACGTTCACTACCAGTGTACACCCTCTGTGGAGAAGAACATTTAAAAACTATCACATAACGATACCAATTTGACGATCGAGTTTGCCGTAAGATTTGGTACCTCTCTTTGAGAACAGGAATCTAATAAGGGCCACGATTAGTTTTTTTAAAGAGAAGATGACCGAATAATATTTTTTAAACGAATGGGGAGTTTGACTGACCTCAAATATTTGACAGGTACTAATTTGATATAATATGTATGTTCGTTTTAAAAACAGACGTCTATTGTTTCTAATGAAGGCTAAAATAAATAGCATGACAAACTTATTTTGCCAGAAACAGGAGCAATGTCGGGACGGGCAGCCAGTGAGCTGTGCATTTTGTCTGATTGTAGATGTTTTTGCTTTTTTGAAACGTCTGACTCAGATTCATTCATGCCAGACTAGACAGTTATACTTACTTATTTATAGCTCTATTTATTATAACACACAATACTCTGGTTAATATGGCTGAATCATCAAGTTCGTTTAGAATGAATCTAGAAATAATTTGTAAACAAGGTGTCCCACGTATGTTTTTTGTTTTAAATATTTTACCTTGTTAAAAAAGGAATCATTTTTTAAATGAACTTTAATCTTGACTTAATCTCTATTTTTAAAATATATTTTCTGACTAACTATTTAATGTGTCGTTGTTGCATTATTGTAATTTATTCTAGATACCTATGGATACAGCCCACCCTGTATATGCATGAAACTTTAATGTCAAAATAAAGTTGAAGTTCTATAATTATATTATGGTTTGGTATTAATAATGTTATAAACACTTTTACGTTTTCGCGGTGGATATGTGTGCTATTTCATATTTCATATTTATTTATTGCAATTATCACAATCAATAGAGTACAAAATAATAGTAAAATATGATCTTAAATAATTGATTGCGAAACCTCATTGAGGTATAGCACATAAGAGGACTCTTAATAATGTTTGACTTAATGACTATTAATAATGTTTGTTATTTCTATAAATGTTTCGATGTTTATTCAAAAGCAGAGTTTGTTGAATGTATTATCTACACAAAGACCTATGCATAAACCATATTCTTCGAAAATAAATGTGCATTCATTCAATAATTTGCCACATATGGTACGAAATTGCGCCTCAAGTTTAAGAACTTACTCTAGATACAGTTCAAATCAAATCAAATCAACTGCCCGTTACAGTTTACTACTGGACTATGAGCCTCCTCCACTTAAGTGGAGGGTTTTGCCATAATATCCACGCTTAGCAGGCGGGTTGGAGACCGCAGATTAAAGGTTAATGGTTGTATCAGAGAGCGCTGCTGCCCGTTCCCTGTTCAATGTGTAGTCCCTAAGTCGCCTCTTACGACACCCACGAGAAGAGTAGGGGTTGGTGACAAATGTATTCTACTCTGCCGTCACCACACGGCACGCGGATCAAAATATATGTTGTATATATTTCTATATACAACATGGTATTTCCTTGCCCGTCTGAGGGCGCCCCCAGATGCGTCGTCATCAATTTCTTAGGGGTACGTACGAGCCTTCCGCTCCCCCGCAAGTTCGCGCCCGCTATATTACCACATTAAAATAAAATTTAAAAAAAATCGTTGTATAACAAAAAAATAACTGTTCATTCAGTAGTAAAACATGTAAGATACATAATTTACCGTGTTATTCTGTTTCTGCTATAACAAGAATACGAGTGGCCGACATACTCGTAGAACCGCAACCACAGAGATTTTTTTACAAGAAATATGTAAAATAGCGCAGTAAAACACTGTAATTCATGACTTTGTGCTTTCATAAACAAGTAAATATTATTAATCGGTAAATCCGGCAACCGCAATTAAATTAATTAATTAAATTTAATTGCGGATTCGGGATGTCACGCTCTAATCCTTAATTTAAGTTAGTTCGTCCTTTTTACCATTTAATGTTTGAAAAGGGACAGGAGATGGCCATCCTAATATTAGAGCTGTCAAACATCGAATTTTAACCTTATGGCCATGTCGATTGTACAATTTTAGAGAGCACTTAAAACATGCGACTCAAAAATCTCTTAAACTGACTGCTATGCCCTTATTTTAAGTTATCATTCGTTCAAATTAATATCATTCGTTCATCACCTCTCTTTCATTGGTCATAAAAATGAAAGGGATACTTGGATTTTAAAATTAGAATTAGAGCATGACATCCCGAATCGAGGCCATTGTTAAATAAATTTTAACTTTAATTACTAATTAAATACCTAATTATATAAGAATAAAGGACTCCATTCTACCTTTAATGAAGTGTATATTAAGTTATACCAATAATGATGAAAAAATACGTGCTAAGGCCTAATCGCCCTACGTCAGGGTAGGCTGGAACCCCTCGGTGGGGACTTATATGAGCTGTTGATGATGATGATGAATAAATGTAGATTTCTGAAAAATCGCCTATTTACTAAATCTTTTCTGAAGCCGGTTAATTATTATTTTATAATTCAATTAATTAAGTGTAAAATAGATTCATCATAAGGATAAACTTGTTCAATAGAAAAACATAGGAGATTTCGATGAATTGTTTTAGTCTCGGACCTATTTAGAATATTATGTTTGTTTTCCTTTATGACACGTATTAGTACCCACTTGTGGTATTGTTTAAGGTTAAAACCTTACTCCCATTGTAATGTTTTTGGTTAGTGGAATGTAAATATTATTTTCACCTCTCCACCCCGGAAAGTTGGCTTTTAATGCCCGAAAACAGGGCCGAAAATCGCTTATTCATTTCTAGATATTCAATTTTTTTTATAGATTTTCATTTTAGAAACAATGGGGGATTTTCTGACAGGATAGTTCAAATAATAAAAAATCTAATTAAGACGATAGATGGCGCCAGGTGTATTCCGTGGATTCTTTTTTTAAATCGTTTTATAGCCGTGGGTGACTAGCTGGATTTCTTCGGATCCACGAATCGTCGACGCCATATATCGAAGATTTATGAACAATTTTTTTTTAATTGGCTGTCGGAAATTCCCCATTTTGAAACGCACCCTAAAAAAACATAACCTAAAAGTTTGTTTATTGTCTTAGTTGTTTATTTTTATCTTATTAACTAAAAATAAAAGGATTATGATAAAATACAGTAATTAAGTCTTAACTTATAGAATTATATCGAAAATAAGAGAACTCTTGTACATATTTGAGTAATATTTACGTAGGTAAAAAAATAGTTAATGATTTCCTTGCCGGAACAGGTATAAAATAATGTGTTGGGTTTGAGAGGAATGTTAACCTCACCTCGAACCTTAGAATCTCTCGCGAGCTTCAGGAGTCTATTTTTAGAAACACTCGCTTCGCTCGTGCTTCTATTATAGACGCATGCTCTGGATTCAATATCAGTTCTTCGAGGAAAAATCAACATTCCTCTCTTACCTAACAAATAAATATTTCGGGTCAAAATTTTTTCCTACAACGAAAAACATGTTTTGTTACTAATCATTTTATTAAAAGGCGAAAAATTTAAAATTTTGCCGATCTTGGACAGGACTCGAACTTGCATCTCCTTGGCTATCCGGGCCAGAAACAGGCGCATTACCAATTATGCCACCAATCTCTGTGATAGGTCGACGAAATTTGACACTTCCTTTTTGCTTTAATGCGTTTTGATTTTCCCGTGGGAATAAGACTTTTTCCCGTAAAAAGTATCCTATGTGTTAATTCAGGGCACCTACAAATTACGAGCTCTTTCAAATTTCATTCCATCCGTTCAGTAGTTTTGGCGAGAAAGAGTAACTAACATCCATAGCTTTCAAACATTCGCGTTCATAATATAGTAAGTATTAGTAAGATAACCTACGATTTTTCTCACAGATAACCTACGTCTGTTACGTCCTTTACGTCTGATGCAGGTTCAAGTCCTAACCAAGATAAGAAAAAAGTTTATTGATGTATAAAACGTAAGTTTTTTTAAGCGTAAACATTTAACGATCAGCTCTGTTCTCGAGGGTATGGTTTCCACACAAACTAGTTCAGTATGGTTGTTGCGTCAGTTACCTTGATAACTGTGTGAGATGTGTTAGCGCAACCAATACAGCATTCTAAACATATCGTCTCATACGCACAGACGTCTAGCTTACAAATTACAACCCAGTTTACAACCCACAACCCAAAACATGCCTTTTTTCAGTGTAAAAACACAATAAAATATGTTTTGTCCCATACATTGTGAACAGTTGGCTAGAACATGCGGTCATTCCGTTTATCCCAATATAGCAGATGATCCTGTCATTTCTATAACTATTAAGTAAAGGTAGTCAATTTTAATTCACAACACATTATTTCATAGAATTTGAATGGTCCCCATATGGTTTCAACTAAAGTAATTAATTTTAATTAGTATCTGAAGGACAATCATACGACGTCACCGTAATTTTCAGACACAAGAAGTGGTACTCGTAAATATAATTATAAGGCACATACGTAGTGCCTATAGAGCGTCGGTGGTCTAGTGGCTAGGGCCGCTGCCTCCCGTCCGGGAGACGCGGGTTCGATCCTCAACGCGTACCAATGTGTTTTCGAATTTCGAATTCATATGTAGGTACGTTTATTCATCGTGATGAAACCTGCACACTCCTGCGAAGAAATTCAAAGGGTGTGTGTGAGGTCGACCAACCCGCGCTGGGCCAGCGTGTTCGAGACAAAGGCCTAATCACCCTAATGAATTAGGGTAGGCGCGAGCCCCTCGTTGGGGACGTATATAAGTTGTTGATGACGTAGTGCTGAATGCGACAGTGTTATTGTTATAATCATGAATCTCATAACGACGATGGTGGAGTTAAAGGTGCATTGAAACCCTTTATACAACGTGTTATAGTGAAATAACACAAGATGTCTCGGATGGTTACTCAGCCCATGAAACATTTTTTTAGTTTTCTAACAATCTCACCAGCCAGCTGAATTAATTTGTGGCGTGATTTGGGATTTCGTTCGTTTGACTTACAGCGATTTGGTTATTTGAATTTTGAAATCCCGTATCGCTCTCGTATGAAAAGTTATAGTTTTTTAAAAGTTGTTCATCTTGGGCTGAGTTGCCACCCGAGAGATTTTGCGTCACTTCACTAACACGTTGTATGAGTACATTATGTATCTTGTTATCATCGAGCCGATTAGCTTAGTAACAAGTTACAATTCGATATACATTGCGTAGCCAATTCGCCTAGCTAAACCTGTAAGCCCTTATCGTTTTCTCTAATCGTCTACGCAATGTACGTCGAATTGTGCTTGTAATTTATAACTTGTAGCTTCGTGAAACGGCCCCCTGGACTAAAACCACTTGCCTAGCTAATAGTAAAACACTTTAAAACTAAATCTAGGACTCAGGTAGGCATAACTTGTCGACGACACTTTCGGAACTATTTGAAAGGAAAATTAATTCCTCCAAAATAGTACTGTAATTTTACCCTGTATCTGAAAAAAAAGGTTAATTTTACAAACATAATACCTTAGCGTTTTATTAGAATCGTTTCAATGTTTTCAGTGTCCCCAAACATACCATACCATCTCACTAATTATTCACATTATGTCATTACTCAAGCCTTATTATAAACAAATTAGTGACTAAAATAAATTCAAAAATGCAGTTGCATAGAAAGTAGTTACATGATTAAGAATTAATTAATCACAAGGATCTGTTATTCACATTATTAATTGTGTAGGGTTGCCACAGTGCCGCTCCAAAGCCTTTACTTAGTACGTCATTTATTCTATCTTCATTTATCTTTTGTATCATTTGTATCTCGAATGTTGACGCTTTTGTTTTATCTTTACCTAAACATATATGTTTTTGTACAATTTTTACTGTTTTAGTACCTACTTAAACTCTTAACCAGTTAAAATGTATAATACAGAGTGACATTTAAATCATAGCGTTAGCGAACCTACCTATTTACGATTAATCGAAAACACGAGACTTTTAACTGCTTTGAGGAAAAACTTGGTGGATTACGCGTACCTATTCTAAGTTAAATAATTATTTACGTATTTTTTATCTATGATTTGACCCTAATTTATCATTTATTTACTTAAAACTAAAAGCACGATTACTTATCAGAACACCGCACCTACTTTTATGTTCTACATAATTTGCTTACTTGTGTAGAATAATTCGAAGTTTTCATAGCAAAATAGAAAAGTTGACTGTGTTTTAATAAACACAGTTGTATATTATTTAAGTAAAAGTCCGCCATTATTTTTACTTTGATCTTTATTTCATGGACCCGATGGGAAAACAAGATCAATAGAATGGTGGACCTCTGGGAACAAGCCCTTTAATGCACATCAAAACAGATATGAAAGTGACATAAACAAAGTTTGACGCTTTGGTGTGACGTCATGTTTACATTTTACCTTGATTTTATACCGTTTTGACTTAATTATACTGAAATGAAACTAGTTTGCTACACGATTGTACAACAACGAAGCCAACAAATTTTATTTCTGTATGAAAACTGCAACTCTGGAAATAAACCCTAGTTTTCGCAAATAGCAAAGATTCCTTTACAGAAATAGCTAGAATTTCTGTACAATGAGAACATACGTACGCCCTATTGTACAGCGTGACACAATACAATGACATTTGCTAATGACTGGTAAACAAAACGTCTAATTTATTACATGATATATGGAGTTCTATATACTCTGTTTGACAACGGTGTCACAGTATAGAAATTTTGTACTATGGTGACAAGGGCTTAAATTCAAAAATACTATGGAAAATTAAATTCAGCACTTTATTTTCTTTGGATGAATGAAATTAAAGTGTACCTTGGGAGTGTATGAGTGGGCGCAGATGAGTTGCTATATACCCTGTTTGCTGCGAATATCGGCTTCATAAGCCAGCTTTGGTCGCACCAGCGCCCTACTGACTAGGAGTTGAAGCGATCGCCATGAAAAACGGAAAGATCATCATCATCATGTAACCAGCATCAAATCTACACCTAGACTAAATTTCTAGACTTCATGTTAGTCTTGATTGGCTTATAATAAGAAAAAATGTTTCTTGAAATAAATTAATTCAAAGTAGGAAAGAACGTTTTATGTACGTTTATTCGACGCTCTTACGGTGAAGGAAAACATCGTGATGAAACCTGCACACTCCTGCGAAGAAATTTAAAAGTTGTCTGTGAAGTCGACCAACCCGCACTAGGCCGGCGTGGTTGACTAAGGCCTAAATGGCCTAATTGCCCTAATTCAGGGTAGGCTCGAGCCCCTCGGTGGGGACGTATATGAGCTGTTGATGATGAAGAAAGAACTAGCATCAACCATTAGTCATAAAATAACTATTATAAGTATTATTTCAATACCACAAAAATTACAAAGTTTTAATACCGGCGCTTTCCACTTTCAACCTCATGCTATGTTTTCTTTGCTTTAGAGACTTTCCAGAATTACAATTCCTTCGTTTCTATTCTTAAAAATAAATATTCGTGATAGCTCCGCTAAATACCATCTCTTTGGTTGATTTGCACGTTATTACTCTCATCATCATGTTTCGCGTTTGTTGAACTAATAATTTTAAACATTCCAATCGTTAACTAAGAAATACGAGTACTGGCTCCGATTTCAACAGTTACGTATGTTTCTTCACGACGACGACGACGATGCCTGCTATGCACCTACGACGTAGGTGGAGCGTGCTTAGACTGCCGTGCGCGTAAACCCGCCTCGTAGGTGCAATAATTTCCTATGTGACTGCGCAGCCCCTACGTCGTAGGTGCGCTGTTACCAAACGCGTATTCGGCCACCTACCACCTACGGATGGGGGGCGCATGGCTGTATTGCGTTTTTCTTTTCAGCAGCCAAAGTGTATCCCGTGGTTTATCTCAGTGATAAAAGGTATAAATGAATTATGGAAAAGCTGAAGAAAGGGCGCTACATTAATTTCATTTGAGATTTGTTCAAGTAGTCATTCCTTTTTACTTTCTGGCAAAATTCTGCGTCCATAATGATCAAGTTTGACTATAAAGTTAAAACGTTTAGTAAAGTTTATAAACTATAAACTCTAAAAATCTGATGTTCATTTGTTTTTTTAAATGATTTAGATAATGGTTTGAGTTTACTTCGAAGTTTAGAGTATTGGTATTACTGTACTGTAGAAATTGGCACCAATGTACCGGTTTAGTGAAAGTGACCAGTCAATTACTAGTTTGGTGTATTAATTACTTGATTATCTCCAAGTTCCATTACGTCAGTGCAATATACCTTACTTATCTATCTTTTACTACATAACAAAATAATGTAGACTAGGGTTTAAAACATGATTTAACTCAAGACAAGATTGATTGAACTTATACTTTTTTTCGGAACAAGATATGATAAAGATTAAGATAAAAATAAATAAAGGTTGCCTGGAAGAAATTGATATGAAGAAACAATGCCGCCTAACTATACGCTTCTTCTTGTTCTTACTTTTATTTTATTTTCTGTATTTTTACTGTGTACATTAAAATAAATTCATTGTATAAACAAAAACATTATTTGTTTTTGTACAGATGGCAGTCTTTAAAATTCGACATTATCATAGTACTAATGCATTTTGGCTAAGCATATTATTTTTTGTTATTGTTAGACACACAAAAACTGTCCGTAGAATACCTTGTTTTGTTTGGAATGAATGGAGGTCTCTATAACCTTCACCTCCAAACAGGTTTCTTATTCTTGGCATCTCGTTTTAGAATCTGCTATGTAAGCAATCCAAATTGCGTATTAAAATTTTAAGTAACATTGTGTTGGCTTTTTCTATACGTACGTACATTTACCGAAACCGGTTATTTACTAATTAAATTTTAATGTAAAGGCTTTGGGCTTCCACTGAGTTCAGAACAAGGTGCAACAGTTTATATTATCGTGTTAGAGTTCATTCAAGGAAGTTTTTGGCGGAAAGATGTGTGTATTAAACAGAAAGAGATTCAGCATCCAGATCCAAAGAAGAGTTTATTATCAAACCTGTAGCTAATATAATGCCGGCCAGTACTACAGGCCACAGCATACTCCGACTGGCGATCATTTTGACCTGATTTATTTAGAGTTCAATATATAAACACAAGTGGTTTCTGCCATGAGTTATAATCATAGCAGTTATTCCGTTACACGGAATGTTAAACGGCTGTTCTAATTATATCGTCCGTGTTCTCCACAGACTCTCGACGCACATCGCTACCAGCTGCTATATTTCTATCAGTTCGACACACCGTAAGGCACAAACACTTTAAACTTCAAAACACTGAGTCATTTACATTGAAATCATTGGTAAACACGACTCATTACACGATGTCACATAAAAAAATTACCAACACAAATTTTTCCTTGGTACTTTTAAATAGTTTTTGTTCAAAGGTCAGGGAAGTGGTCACAAATGTTGTAGCGTGCGTGTGACGCACAAAATGAGCGATTTTCGCGGGAATAAGTTGCGGCGATCGCTACAAGTCGCAGTCGTCTACTACGTTGGCAATCGCGTGCCACACTGAGGAGTTGAGTATACTAACCGGTAACACTCGCCGCAACTCTACAGTACAGTGAGATAACACCATACCAGTCCTAGAAGGATGAAAAGAGATGAACAAACCTTATCAATTTTATCATCAAACTAAAACGAACGAGCAATGGACCGTAAAATTACTAAAACTTGAGATTGATTTTGATGTTTTGGAACGTGTGTGTGTTGTGTTGATGAAACAGTGGCACGTCACTGTCACGGTTTTGCAATCATCGCGTCCTTTGCTGAATATTTTAGTCAATGATTAAATTGGTTTTTTTTTTCAACTTATCTACATCCCGCCGAGGGGCTGTACCTACCTTGAATTAAGATGATTGGGCTAGAATTTACTAAACTTTGCATCATTATCATGTGGCCTAAAGTCATAATATCATCATCGTGTGGGTTGTAACGTCGACAACGACCTAAAGTGACGACGAACCTTTGACTTGACTCCTGTAACAACCAATTCTGTAGATCTTAACGGCTTAACGTGCTTCCTAAAACACGAAAAAATTATTTTACTTTTAAGACAATCAAGTGATGATACCTACAATTTCAGGCACTGTACAAGTCCTAACTCCTACAGAAAGTAGACCAATACTTTTACTTTTTAACTCCACCTTTAAGCAGCATACAAATGTACTAGTTATCTATCACATTCAATCAATAAATCAGCCTATTTGTAGTCCACTGGTGGACGTAGGCCTTTCCAAGAGCACGCTCGCCAAAGCGCACGATCACCCGCTTTCCTCATCCAGCCACCACCAGCGACCTTCCTCATGGCAGTCTATCTCATTAAACTTTTTTAATTAAATTACCTCTCTGTGTTCATGAAATGGATGTCATTTCAGGGCGCAGCAAAAAAAAATTCTATGTCTATGGATAGTACCGTTAATGGTATCATTTACTATTAGATAGAGCGCTTCCAGTTTGTTCATTTACATAAAAAGGGATAGGCACTCTTTACAGCAACATAAAAATTTGAAATTTAAATTTATGTATACTTAGAAGGAGTAGGATCAACATCGTAAAACACGCTTCGCTCAACCCCCTTCCTTAGATATCTATTACAGGCGCCTACCTAGTCTGTTTACAATATTGTATAATATTACACAAGTGTTATAATATAGTAGTAGTGTAGTATTGTTTTTTGTGTGTTTTAGTGTTTTTTTGTTTAGTGTTGTTGTTAATAAATAAAAATCAATAAATAAATCGTGTATTCAGTTATTTTTTAACAGTGACTTAAGTTACCGTAGATTCCGCCAACTGCAAAGCAGTTTGTTGGCAGAAATATCTCCCCTATTATATAATATACTGTTTTACGTTACTTGCTATCTAAATGCAATTTACCTAAGCTCACATATTTTTAAAGACTTCCTTCTATAATACAATACAAATTTACCTCATTCATGCATCTATCTATTGTTCAAGTTTTTGAAATATATGTTTTATCAATTTGGATTTAAAAACATTTTTGCTGGATCTCTTTCGAATGCATAACGTTTGTTGGAATGTTGTATTGTTTTGTTTGTTTTTTTTTTTATTATTAGTGTTTTACTTACATACTTAATTACTTAAGAAGTAATGTATGAAAAATAAACAGTTATTTATATTATATTTATGCGACACATAGAAAGACCAATGTCTTCACCATAACTCTCAGGATAAGCAAGTTGAAGTGGCAACGGGCTGGCCATACAGCTAGCGAACCGATTACCGATGAGAAAGAAAGGTTCTCGAATGGCGACCACGGGTCGAAGTGTTGTACGGCCTCCCACAAGGTGGACAGATGACTTGGTGAAGGTTGCTGCCGCCCCGGTGGATGCAAGTAGCGCAGGACCATTCACGTTGCAAACCTATGGGGGAGGCCTATGTTCAGCAGTGGACGTCTTCCGGCTGGATGATGATGATGATGATGATGATGACGATCATGATTATATTTATTTAATACAAAAAACAAAGTGTTCTTAAGTTTAATTTAAATTTAAGCGTAAACGGTTGTAGAGTAATTTAAATGAACCACCTTAGTTAAGATCTACGCTTGATATTTCGCTACGGGATAAAATCCGGAACGAAATCATCCGGCAGAGGACCAAGGTATCGAGTGTAGTAAGCTGAAGTGGCAGTGGGCTGCCACGTCTGTCGTAGAACCGATGAGCATTGGAGCATACGAGACTCGAATGGAGACCACGTCTCGGGAAACGTAGTATTAGGACGCCCCCCTGCCAGGTGGACTGATGACCTGAGGAAGGTCGCTGGTGCTGGCTGTATGAGGAAAACGGGTGATCGTCAGTTTTGGCATGCCCTTGGGGAGACCTACGTCCAGCAGTGGACTGCAGTAGGCTGATTGATTGATTGACCTTAGTTAAATAATTGGCCAGTCTAGACTCTGTTACCGAGTCTAATTGCTACCAGAATGCGCCCCCAAACTCCCCCTAATTCCCTGTAATTCAACATTATTGCCCCTAATTCGATAAAGCCAAACTAATAAAGCCTCAACCAACTTTAGTACACCGGAACGACGTAGACTTTATCGTAACAATATTTGCAATTTTTCACCTACCTTTTAATTACTTCCCTGAAAGTTCATTTAACGTTTATTCACATGAATAAAGATGTATCTTCGGCATAATAAAGCGCTAATTAAAACTAGTTGCAGACTAATTAATTTACGGGGTCCCGGGAGGTTCCACAAAGTCAGTCTTGCACGATACACCACCGCTCGTCCTTCCAAATAACCATTAGTTTAACCCTTACAATGCTATTACAGAAGGAAATAAAAATAAAGGAATAATATCCTTAAAATAAGTATAATTTATTTTATCTATTTGCTATCTAGTCAAATACTGTTAAAAAGAAAGAAACATTTATTATCATTTTTTACGCCACAACACAAACAATAATAATAGAATAGGTATTAATTGTAATCATTAGTGCTACTGGAATGTGCCGCAACGTCAAAATAAAAGGACCGCACTCAGCTTATGCCGCGATCGTGAAGACCGCGACGCTGGTATTCTGTGGGCCCCTTGTGGTGAGTGTAGAAGGCGATAAAATCAATAATAAAATACACACATATATATACATACTTACTGTTTTTTTTTACATAAAGATTGACAATTACGACTAGACTCTATGTTTATTATTTTATTAGTTTGCTGATCATATTGGTTTCTTGTCATATTATCTTGTTCTTGTAATGGTCTATTCATGGAACTACTGATTATGCAATATTGTGGAAACAACATATAAAGGTTCATCAACTAATGGATAAAAGTGTGCCTTCGTGCAAGATGTGAAGCCTTCATTAAGTAGAAAACATCCTTTCCACCCTGCACGTTCACTGTGGTATAAATAGACGAAGGTAATAAACTAGCTTCGTAGTGCGCGGTGAGCAAAGCCTTATTGCAGAAGACGTAGTAAATGTTAAGTAACTTACGTTAGTAATTACCAAGCCTTTTATATTTTTTACTTACATATGTAACGAGGCATTCGTCTTCTTTCCTGTTTTATGACTGGCAACCTTTCTTGCTGGCAGTTTTATCTTTTATTTTAAATTCATTTTCAAATTTAGATTTCTTACGTTTCGATTTTGTCTTTTTTCTGCTAAATTCGGGACTTCATGTCCTGATCTCCGATAGTAAACTCCTTAAGCTTACCATGTTAGGATTTATTATTTATTATGGACTAATAAAGAGGAAATTATTATTGTATTATTAACTCTAAATACTTACCTTTTCTTCGGACTGTGCCCTGGATATTGCCACATACCAATCTCTTACAACTCTCTTCGTGTGGTGCAGCAGCTTGTGGCGGCTGCTGGGCTTCATCTTTAAGCAAAACCTCAGACCATGAAACTTCTACTTTTGTTCAGGAGCCTTCCCGAAAACACAAAAAAAATACTTTAAAAAATGTATTTTTGTAGCTTTGTGGAACTAAAGTAGTAGTGGTAGTTATTGCTTTGGCAAAAATGCTTTCGTATGTCTGGTTGTCCGGTGGGTGTCCGCTGGATGTCCGGTGGATGTCCGGTGGATATCCGATCGATGTCCGGCTGTTCTCCTCTACAAGCCGCACTAACCGTTTCTCGTGAAATTTTGTGCGCAATTTCGATAATTATATGGATTTATTATGTCGATTCAGTATTTCGAAATGTTTAATGGCGTAGATAACTTAAAAAATACTTATTTCAGCCATTTTGAAAAAAAAAAAACAATCTAGCGAAATCTATAGCTCACAGAGCCACTAGTTTATTAAATAGAGGAAGGAAACAACTGTGAGGTTTTGCGTTACATACGGAGCGCGATTTAAAGTTTTTATTATGCCGCCCTACTCGTCGATGAAAGTAGTTCGATACGTTGTCTTCTCAATGTTGGTCGAAGTGGAAAAACTGGTTTTTCAGCCTCTACTTGTTCCATAACCCCTAATCCCTATAAAGTATATTCGAAGTATTTTAAAAACATCTATCCACTGCAACTTTCTCAGTTCTCACATGATTTTTATTGAGGTTTAGAAAATTGGCACTTGGGTTGCTTTTATGTTAGTACAGGCGGGCGAAGGGGCAAGCACACACATTGTAGTGAGCACGTAAAATTATTTATACACCCCAATTTAGATTATCGTAAACCTAGCGTTACATTGTGCAAAAATATCGTTGATAAGACTTCATCTGGCTTCACTCATTGACACGATACGTCGATAGACATTATCATGTATTATTTATTTCGTCATTCGTCTATCTGTACCACACTATTCTGTCTATCTCGGTTTGCCTGACAGAAATTGGTACCTCAGTAGTAACTTTTATTCTTTTTTTTGTTTGTCATTACGCTTCATCTACGGCCCGTTACAGTCCACTGCTGGACTATGAGCCTCCTACTTAAGTGTTTGGTTTTGCCATAATCTCCACGCTTGGCAGGCGGGTTGGAGATCGCAGATTAAAAGGTTACTGTATCAGAGAGCGCTGCTGCCCGCTCCTTGTTCAATGTGTGGTCCCTAAGTCGCCTCTTACGACACCCACGGGAAGAGTAAGGGTTGGTGACAAATGTATTCTACTCTGCCGTCACCACACGGCGTAAGAGTAGACAAGTGCTAATATCATAACACGTTGCTCGTCGTCCAAAATACCGACTGCCGACTGCCAAAACATATATTTTTGCTGTTTCATTGCGTCAGGCGCTGCTGCTGTAAACATCAACTTAATTAAATCAAGTAATGTAGTAGGTATGTTAGTAGGTGTGCACTTCGAGCATTAATTCCACAAATTGGTCTAAATGACAATTCCTGTGTTGCCGTGTGGCCGGGCTGCCAGGTCTCGCGACCTTCACCCATTGCGTGTGTTTCTGTAAATGTCGCAAGAATATTGACGGTAACATTATAAAATACACGAAATCGACTTGCTGGTAACAAAGGACATTTCAAGGGTGTTTTAGAGCTTATGTAAATTATAGCTAGGTTAGTATACTTTTTGTTTCAGGGTCATGGTTTCTATAGTTAGTTCAGTCTATTTATATTGTTGTTGCTATTATTATTATTGTTACAGATAACGTCTGTTAACGAAATATCTAATAATTATAAAGCGAAAAACAAAAAAAAAACATCTTGGACAGGACTCGAACCTGCATCTCTTTGGCAATCCGGGCCAGAAACAGGCGCATCACCAATTTATGCCACCAAGCTCTGTGAAAGATCGACTGACACTGCTTTTTACTTTGATGCTCAGAGTGTGTCAAAATTCGTCGATCTTTCTTTCAAGTAGAGTCCTGTACAATACCGAAAAAAAAAATCGCTTTATAATTTTATTAACAGTCTACTTATATTTTAAACACAACAGTCCGAGTTCCTGTTTCTTCCTTAATTAAAAATATTGCAATCTACCAATAAAGTTGGCAGGGAGAGATATCTGGACTATTAACAAAATATGTGCTCAGTGCATTACAATATAATCATACAACAAATGGTCAAAAATACAAAAATCAAATCAGTCACATAAAACTACCGCACTGGGACGTCCCAGGCGCAAAGGCTCCCATCACACTTGCGGCGTTACGACGCTGAATAGCAATGGACAACCTTTGCACCGGGAACGAACCAGCGCGGGGGTCATCACCTCTCTCCCTAAGGCGACGGCCAACCTCTGCTACAAAACTCTTGGCCTCTCTGCCCCAACAACCTGCCTTATTTAGAATATAATAATTTTATAATAAGAATCCAAAATTTTGGTATATTCCCGCTGTCCCGTTACCATCAAAATCGAGATGCTCATCAAAAAAAGGTTTCAAAATAAATAATCTTAAAAAATGCATTTTTCTTTATATATAATATGATTGATAAATTGATTCGTTGCACAAACGCCTGTTGCTCTTTGGTAGTGAACTCGACTGGTCGAAATCTCACCATTGCAATATTTCCCATATCATATCTTCTTAGATCTAATGAACAAGTAAACCATCAATCAATCAATCAATCAATCAATCAGCCTATTGCAGTCCACTGCTGGACGTAGGCCTCCCCAAGGGCACGCCAAAGCGCACGATCACCCGCTTTCCTCATCCAGCCACCACCAGCGACCTTCCTCAGGTCATCAGTAAACCATAAGTAAACCATATTTCAATTCAAATAAAGTTATCCTACCATCCAGACTATGCTTACACACAAAGCTAATAATTATAAAGCAAAAAAAATATTTGTTATTTTGTTAACAGAAACAAACAAAAACAAAGCGTTTGTTTGTAAGTACATAACTTGAGGGATTTGGCTTGGAATAAAGCAAAATGAAAAATGAGAGTTTAATATGAACATTACTTAGGTAAATGGGTTTTTTGCAGGAATCAACACAACATTTTAAACAAGCTTTTAAAGCCGTGGAGTGAAGTATCCTTGTTAAGACAAATCCAACGAGCCCAAACACGACTAGGTTGTGGTGTGTAAGTTCCTATGGACACCTTCTGGCTCCATCATGAGACCCTGAACATCACGTATGACTAAAGATCTTGTTAAGACAAATCCAACGAGCCCAAACACGACTAGGTTGTGTTGTGTATTAGAGGAGTTCCTATGGCCACCTTCCGGCTCCATCATGAGACCCTGGACATCACGTATAACTAAAGATCTTGTTAAGACAAAACCAACGAGCCCAAACACGACTAGGTTGTGTTGTGTATTAGAGGAGTTCCTATGGCAACCTTCCGGCTCCATCATGAGACCCTGGACATCACGTATAACTAAAGATCTTGTTAAGACAAAGCCAACGAGCCCAAACACGACTAGGTTGTGGTGTGTATTTAAGGAGTTCCTATGGCCACCTTCCGGCTCCATCATGAGACCCTGGACATCACGTATGACTAAAGATCTTGTTAAGACAAAGCCAACGAGCCCAAACACGACTAGGTTGTGTTGTGTATTAGAGGAGTTCCTATGGCAACCTTCCGGCTCCATCATGAGACCCTGGACATCACGTACAACAACAACAACAACAACACAACAATACAATAATCTTTATTTCTTAAAGTTGTTTCTTAACGTATGACTAAAGATCTTGTTAAGACAAATCCAACGAGCCCAAACACAACTAGGTTGTGTGGTTTAAGGAGTTCCTATGGCCACCTTCATCAGACCAGCTCCATGGTACCATAATACTGCATTGTCATCGCGGTTACATAAGTGTACCAAATTTCAGCAAAATCCAATGGTAGCAAGTGCTTCGAAATTGAGTTGCAAGATTTCGCTCGAACATACAAACCCACCCACATACAGTGCAAGTTAAATAAAAGCTTGTAAAATAAATATAAATAGGTTTGTGTGCTAGCTAAAACCATTGACCAATTTTCAATCTGAAATAAAAACAGCAAATTAGACATCTGGTAAGTAGTTCTTTGTAACTACGTGCTACACAAACAAAGTGTCTGTACTCAAGTGAAACAATGACGTTTGTCTGTTCGAAGTGTTCGGCGAGATGCATCATCGCCGGTTACGTCTGTTCTAATTATAGTAACAGATTTTACTGACAGACGAGACCCAGACACGGTCTGAAATTAAGGGTGTATTCCGAATCAGATTTCACGACTCAAAGTACTGACATCGATTACTCGCGTACCGATTCAGAAATCGCGATAATACGGCTCATGAGCGAAATCAAAACGGAACGGCGTTTGAGCGCGCTGAAACTGCTTATAACTCAGTCTTGCCAGATGTTGATTACCGTGCCAAAACTGGCAAAATTGAAAATTATTATACGTATTAAAAAAGTACCGTACAGCTGTGAAATTAGCACTTTTCGCATGGCTAGTACTCAAAATAAGAAAAGGTATGCGAATTTTTAAAAATGGAGATGTAAATAGGCACATGAAATTAAAAAAATACAAAAAAGAATGTTTGATATTTATATTTATATTTTATCAGATTGCCTATGATATAATCTTATGTATGTATGTGCCTGAGTCAAAACTATCGTAATATATACATAACCTACTCGATACTTTTACTATTGAACATCTGGCAACCCTAACCTACAAAACTGATTGATTTAAAATATTTAATTTATAGCCATTTCAAAATTGAATAACGTGTTTTTAATTTTGTTCAACCAAGACACGTTAATTTTACATTTAAACATTAAACGTTTAACTTTTAAAAATAAATAAACAATATGTCAAAGTCGAATTTGACATTACGCTTACGTGAATTTCGCTCTGGAGCATGGGCGCCGTTAGCGGAAGATGGCGGCGGTCATGACGCAATCCGTGACGTCACAATGGCTGCCGTAATCCCAATGACAGTGATTCGGTACGCGGTTTTGGGTACTCAAAGTGATGTCAGCGCAAATCGGAACGCGGCCTAAGTAAGTGCATGTTAGTGTTTTTACAGCGCGCGATCTTTTAAATTATAGGAAGTAGGTATGATTGGATCGTCGGTGGTGGTGTAATGTCTAGAGACGCGGCTTCCGGTCCGGGGCATACTGGATTGATCCCATAACTAAATTGATAGAAAATTTAATCCCCATCATAGTTTGCCTTAGTTCGCGCGCAATCCGAATGCAGCTCGTGTCTGACTACTATCAGGCCGCGCGCGTACAGTATACTTGTATCTAAACTAATTTTAAAATCCAGCTATCCTTTTCCTTTTTATGACCAATGAAAGAGAGGAGATGAATTCAGATGAACGAATGATATTATTTTGAATGACTGATAACCTAAAATAAAGGCGTAGCTGTCAGATTAGGAGATTTTTAAGTCGCATGTTTTAAGTGCTCTCTAAAATTGTGCAATCGACGCGGCCATAAGGTTAAAACTCGATGTTTGATAACCCTAATATTAGAATGGCCTTCTCTTGTCCCTTTTGAATCTTTTAAAGATGAAAGGACGGACGAACTTAAATTAAGAATTAGAGCGTAACAGTGAGAATTAGCCTCAATGTGTTTCCAAATTTCAGAACTCTTATGGTAAAGATATCAGAAACCTGCACATCCCTGAGAAAAAAATCAAAGTTTGTGTGAAGTCACCCAATCCACAATGGGCCAGTGTGGTCGGCTAGGGCCTAAAAATGTTTCTGGATTATAGCAAATAGAATAAAGTGCCTTTCAGGAAAGAGGCTTTGTTTTTGTTGCAATTGCACTAGTTGGACTTGAGGCGTTAGAAACGTTGGTATCATTTCCCGATGGGAAACGTCGCCGTGGCCTCCAGAAGCGACTGGCAAGGAGCAGCCCAGGACCGAGACGTGTGTAAAAGTGAAAGAGAGGCCTTTGCCCTGCAGTGGGTAAGCTTATAGGCCTTTCATAATAATAATAATATGTATTTTCTTATTTACTATACTCTGAGGCTCCTCATCCCACTAATGTTATAATGCGAATGTTTGGATCTTTGTGTCTCAATCACGCTTCAACCATTGGACGGCACGGGATGAAACTTGGCACGCATACAGGTTAGGTGCTGGAATAGGATATACTAAAGAAAATACTTCATTCCTACGGGAAAACTCATTTAACGCGGGTGAAACCGCGGGTGGAAAGCTAGTTGATTATAAATTATTAAAACAGGTCCTTTCTACCCCAATCGGTTCTACAACAATTAATATGAGTAGCAGAGACTTTGGTACCTATCTCCGATATAAATATTATATATATTTATCCGTTTAAAGTATAGTCGGTGGTCTAGTGGCTAGGGCCGCTGCCTCCCGTCCGGGAGACGCGGGTTCGATCCCCACCACGTACCAATGTGTTTTCGAATTCATATGTACGTTTATTCGACGCTCTTACGATGAAGGAAAACATCGTGATGAATGAAACCTGCACACTCCTGCGAAGAAATTCAAAGGTTATGTGTGAAGTCGACCAACCCACACTGGGCCAGCGTGGTCGACTAAGGCCTAATCGCCCTAATTCAGGGTAGGCTGCGAGTATATGAGCTGTTGATGATTGATCCGTATAAAATGTTTTTGTCGTATATAAAATAGAAAGAAATGTCTCTATAGAGAAAGCACAAAGAGACGTACGTAATAAGCTCGTTTGGGTTCCCGCCTTGTGGTTATTTGGTGCAAACGGTCTGACGTCCACACGGCGTGGGTTGCTCCTGTCTTTACCAAATATTTTTTAAACGTCGCTTTTAACATCAGACTTCTTCATTTATACAAAACTTAAACAGAAAGTTTTCCGCTTATTTTTGCATACTAAATTGATTTTAGAGAGCTCCACGAAGTTTTCTTCATTACATACAAATTATATATAGTTATATTAGTCCAAGCAGTAATTAAAAAAGGAGCAGATCCTCGAGCACGTCCCCGCGAGACGTAGTTCCCAGCATACTGGCAGCATTTCCTCTCTGTATGGTCAGACTTAATTAAGACAAATTAAATTTACATTTTGTATTACAGCCATATCATTAAATAAAAAAATCTTGTTTGATAATATGCTACCTAAAAATTCAGCTAGCGTAAATTCGTGGCAAACTAGTTTTTCTAAACTATGTAAATATTTGGTATAACAATAAATTATTATTACAATATACGTAAATACATCACGAAACTGGATCTAGTACACTCAAGCAGCTAATAGCTTTTTCAGTTGAAAAAAAGAAAATGGCTGCCAGTTTTATAAGTGGCTGGTTTCGTTCTGGTCGAAGCAGGAATAGCCCGAGGGCGTGGGCGGTCGTCGCTCGCTGGGGCGATTACGTCAATCAACTAGGGTGTCACCCTCTTCCACCCAGCGGACCTTTCAACAGCCATAGGTTGTAAATTACGATGTACCTATCCAACAGAAAAAGAGAACTAATTTGCTAATACAATTAATACTTGTACTAACCGCAAGAACCTTTGAGACCGTGCACAATTTATCCTGATACTTTCAGGACGTTTAAGCTAAGTCGCCTTCAAAGAAATCGTAATACGTCGTCAAACCTCACAAATCCTGGTCAGATCAGAGGTATTGAGACTCCAAAAGCCTCTAAGATGTCTCATGTGACGACTACTTCTATAGAAAAAAAAAACAAATCATTTTCTAATAATAGCTGGGACCAATGGCACAATGTCTTTCGAAGCACAGAATTATCTTGTTTTATGGACAATCTTTGATACAGCCCGCAATGTCCCTATCTAAACTGTATCTCTTTTTAGATGTCTTATTTGGTAAACAAACATGGCGATAAGGTGACCATAGACACAAAATAGTGCTTCCAAATAATAGATTTCATTGATTTAATTGAATGTAATTGAATTGGTGATTAATTGTAATTGGTAATTACATGCATTTCGGAATATCCTACGTCGTATATATCTCTTACTCTAATTTGTCATCATTGACGTATTTATTTTAGTGATGGGTTAACTCGCTTTGTCTAGAGTAGGTCGAGTTGAAATGGTAGCCAACTCAAGTCGCAACTCGAGGCGGGCGGCGGCGGCGGTGCGGCGCGTGAGTGCGACTTGGGGCGCATTCCGAATCAGACTTTCAGCACTGTCAGCGATCAGAAAAGCAAAAAAGTATGAGTTATGACAGCTGACATTAATTCGGAACGCGATTACGGGTGCTTAAATCGATTTCAGTGCGTCTCGGAACGCAGGGTTGCTAGAAGTGCGCGCGCACGTTATTCGATTTCGATCGAATCAAGACAAAATATCTACGCCGAGTCGACTCGACGAAATAATGAGCCAATCACACTGCGCATATTCGCTACGCAATTCCATCATCAGATCAGCTTTAAACAAGATACCAAATTATGATTGTTGTTATGTTGCCCACATACTTTTCTTGTAATTACAAGAACATAGTTTGCACACTAAAATTTCTTCTGGCAGCCCTGATATAAGGGGTCGCGCAAATAAAGGAATCGATGTGCCCTGCGTTCCGAGACGCGTTGAAATCGATTTTAGCGCACTCAAAGCGCGTACCGAATTACTGTCAGCAGGCGAAACCCATACAATCTGATCGCTGACGGCGCTGACAGTTTGATTCGAAAGTCACTTAAGCGTGTATCGGAACGCGCCCGTGATTCATTCATTATAACATTTAACATACATTTTTTAATTGCAATGGATAGAGACGTCACGTCTGACCACTTATTTGTCGAATCTATTTTTCTCTGTCTACTTATATTTTTAAAGATTCAACCAGTCTATTCCGATTAAATAATTGAATTGTCTATGAGTGCGTGATATACCTCATCTCTAAAATCCAAAGATAATGTAGAGATACCCGATCGAAATATGGTTTGAGGTTAGAACGATTTATTGATAATTTTGCGAAAAACTTAAGTTTTCGATGCTTAATTCTAACAGAATTTGTGAGTTAATGCTTGATAAGTGTTTGTTTCAGGTGTATTAATATTTTGGGCTAGTTCTATAGTGTGATCAGCCCGTAAACTTGAGATTTTGTCGAGGTAAGTGGTTTGTTTACCAAATAAGACATCTAAAAAGAGATACACTGTATACTGGGAACAGTCTCAGGAAGCAATTTTGTTTGCCAGTGTTTCCACCGGCATGCAAGCCCGGAACCTCTGTTACGAAAGTCAAACCCACGGAGACAAATCCGTGGTCAAACTTTTTGA
This sequence comes from Carpatolechia fugitivella, assembly GCA_951230895.1. Lineage (NCBI taxonomy): Eukaryota > Metazoa > Arthropoda > Insecta > Lepidoptera > Gelechiidae > Carpatolechia > Carpatolechia fugitivella. Next base: position 2,338,684 of record OX579653.1, on the reverse strand, counting down.
ATTTTGTCACTGACCTGGGGCCTATTTAATAAAACTTATAATTACAATTTTAAGTAAGCCAATCAGCCAAAACTATAAACCTTTATCTTCTTGGTATATCAGCTGCGCAATGTACTTCAAATTGGTAATTGTAAGTTTTATTAAATAGGCCCCTGGTAAAAGTCGCAGTAAGCTGCTAGTTGCGGGAAGTGTAGAGTCTGTCGTTGTGGCGATCCTTGGAGGAGGCATTTTTACAGCAGTGAACGTCTACAAGCTGACATGATGTAGATAGAACAGAACAACTGACGCTCTAAAAGCTATGGGTGTTTATTTTGGTAGGTAGAATAAGTTTCCTACTTACTTATATCCAAGTGAGTGTGACTATAGCTGCGATAAGGTAGATAGATATTAACGTACTAGACTGATTAGCCCACCCCCCGGACTGACATAGCACGCGACTGTAACTGACTTTGTACTGTAATATAATAAGGACGAGTGTTATTATACTCGTGACCAGAAGCTGAGTGAAAAACAACGTACTATTTATTTTTAATCTAAGTAAACCAAGGAGATATAAAAATAAAAAATAAACTATTTCACCTTGTTCTTCAAGTCAATCGATAGCTTTCGTAACATTGAGAAATTAAACACGTTAAAAGAAATGTTCTAGGAAAACCGTATACCGGAATCATAAACACTTTTTTATGAAGCCCGAAAATACTTATTATTTTTGTCTAGATACCGCCGGCGTAGTTGTAAAATGCGGCAACAAATACTACGCCGAATTCAGCGTACCCGAGCTAAATTTTGCTAAATTTTCAGTTACTTTCTACATTATACAACAAATTATGTATTTACTAACCCATTGCATAAAATAATTTTCCTTCATTCGGGTAACAATTAAGCAGCTTGCAGCACAATTCTTCACGCACGCTTGCATCCTTCCAAATTGTCATAAACACACTTTCGACATTGAGTTGCCGCATTCATGGAGCTGTTGTTTTTAGATAGCGCGGTATCTAGGCGAGCGCCGCGCGAGCCTTTCATTTATCCAAGAAGCTGGCATTTTTTACTTACAGTATAGATAACGACATTGTCCTGCCACCTACGAATCCTGTCACTTAAACGAGTGCCTCAAAAAGCCAACAATGTATTCTTTTTTATCATCTCCTGGTATTTCGTATCGATACGCAGAGCGTCTCCCACGCAAAGTTCACCGTTCTTATCCACGGTCCATGGCTTCCGCTCAACAATTCGAACTCCCTCCAGTTATCATGCAAAACATCCGCCGCCGCGCCCCGGCGGCCTGTTGTACAGGAATGCCAGCGATAACATTCCAAATAAACATTTTTAAAGATTTAAATACTCCCATTACTTGGTATCAATGGGTGCTTCCGGTGTTTATTTTTTTCGATTTTTTTCCCTTTGATATGAGCGATTCTCGTTTCCGCACACCATTTAGTACTGGATTACAGAATTGTTTATTATACAACCATGATAATATTAATATTCAACCTATTTGAATATTCTTGACCTCAAAATATTTAGGAAACTAAATATATATGTGGGGACATCTCACACACGGCCATCTGATTCCAAACTAAGCAATGCTGTACTCTGGGTATCAGACAGCTGATATATACTTAGTCAGGTCATAAGTATTGTCACACAGTAAAAACTTTTCTTTTAGAATGCTGGCCACAAAAAAGTTTATTGAATTCGAATTTCGAATTGTTCATGAAAATAAAAATGTATACTTTTTAGAATTTTACTCATTTTTAAATATGGAGTGGACGCTTAAAGAAGACCGTGTTGCAGTTATTGCGTTGCATCGTTGCGGTTACGCGCCAATTCAAATTTTTGACATACTGAAAAATTTGAATATAACCAAAAGATTCGTTTATCGTACCATCAAACGATACAATGAAGACTCTAGTGTAGATGACAGGTCAAGAAGTGGTCGCCCTCGGTCTGTTAGGACTCCAGCAGTGATAAAAGCTGTGAAGGCGCGAATTCAAAGAAATCCCAAACGTAAGCAGAAACTGTTGGCCCTTCAGATGGGATTAAGCAGAACCACGGTGAAAAGGGTGTTAAATGAAGACTTAGGGCTTCGGGCATATCGAAGAAAAACAGGACATCATTTGAATGCTCGTCTAATGGACCTGAGACTGAAGAGATGCCGCGCTTTGTTGAAGCGGTACGCGGGAAAAAAATATCGGGAAATTCTTTTTTCGGATGAAAAAAATTTTACCGTAGAAGAGAGCTACAACAAACAAAATGATAAGGTGTACGCACACAGTAGTGAAGAAGCGAGCAACCGTGTTCCGCGTGTCCAACGAGGTCATTTTCCATCCTCGCTCATGGTATGGTTGGGAGTGTCTTATTGGGGCTTAACAGAGGTACATTTTTGTGAGAAAGGTGTAAAAACGAATGCAGTTGTGTATCAAAATACAGTCCTGACGAACCTTGTGGAACCTGTTTCTCATACCATGTTCAATAACAGGCACTGGGTATTCCAACAAGATTCGGCGCCAGCTCATAGAGCGAAGAGCACACAAGACTGGCTGGCGGCGCGTGAAATCGACTTCATCCGGCACGAAGACTGGCCCTCCTCCAGTCCAGATTTGAATCCGCTAGATTACAAGATATGGCAACACTTGGAGGAAAAGGCGTGCTCAAAGCCTCATCCCAATTTGGAGTCACTCAAGACATCCTTGATTAAGGCAGCCGCCGATATTGACATGGACCTCGTTCGTGCTGCGATAGACGACTGGCCGCGCAGATTGAAGGCCTGTATTCAAAATCACGGAGGTCATTTTGAATAAACTTTAGTGTCATAAGAATCTGTTTTGTTAAGTTCATTTTGGTATATAAATGGTTACATAATGAATAAACTTGTTTCAATTATTTTATATTAAACATGTGACAGAATTTATGACCTGACTAGGTATTATGAAATTAAATAGATAAATACATACTTATATAGATAAACAACATACCGATACAAGGCAAAAGTTCTCGTCACACGAATGTTTGCCCTGGGCGGGATTCGAACCCGCGACCCTGTGTTTCGAAGACAGGTATACTACCGATTATCAGATCGGCAAAAGCCTTTTTAATTTAAAATATACAATCATAAAATCTTTCGGATATGGCCGCTCAGCCTATTCACTCGTAGACACAAGAGTTAAAAAAAGTGCTACTCATAGAGCTCTACCTCACAACTAATAGAAACAGCTCATGAAATCAAACGTGGAAGTGACCAACAGTTTTAAGAAGTTGTATTGTATCAAATGGTTTTTGACAATATTGCAAAGGAAATGAAAACCACATAATATAACGTTATCAATTTGATAAAGGTTAACGAAGTTAAAATTATGAATAACAAAATAATTCAAAAATAAATGTTTATTTATAATCTGCTTTTTAAAATAACATTAGTAAAGTTAATAACATTAATGAATGAATAAATGATAAAAATAAAACAAATTGTCCTTATAGATACGATACTTGCAAGTAAAGTCGACAAAAATAAATGAACACGCATCGCAACAATAATAATTAATTAGTATATTGCAAGAGAAATCACGAATTTTTATTCAAAAATAATAAAAAGACGAATCAAGAACTTATAAAACTAAAAGCACTAGAAAACGTTATTTACTTAAAATCTAAAACGCGACTGTTAAACATAAATTATTTTTGCAGATGCTACACGAAAAGAAGAATTTCATTCAACAATTGAAACTTAAAAGCCTCAATTGTGAATTCAATTTAGAAAAGGCCAGTGGATCTTCTTTTACACGTAGATCAGATTTCTTCATTTACTTCGTGCCAACATCCCTTGACGTTACAGCAGTGGCTGTACGAGTGACAGTAGTGGTAGCGTTTGCAGTTTTTGCTGCTGTGCCTATCTTCCTTATTGTGGTAGTTGTGGTAGTTTTAGCAACTCCACCGTTAGCCAGTTGCTTCACGTCGGTGCCTGTGCGAACTTCTTCTGTCGAATTCTGTGTCTTTTCCTGCGCGCTTGCTGTCGTCTTATTTTTCTGGACGCTTTGTTCAAAACCTTCTCGCCTTATTAGTTCGCTGCTGCTCTCATTGGTGCAGGCGCCACTTCGCTCCCCACTCGCATCAATCTTGACAATTCCATTCTGTACTGGAATCACTTCGCTTGTTTGGAATCTCTCTACAATCCCATCTGATTTATCAATCGTATACGAACCGCGGCGTATAGGCTTTTCTGGTACCCACACAAGTTCTTGCGTCAAATTTTCTTGTATTTGAACCGGTTCAGGTGTCACGGTTGAGCTTCTGATTTCACTGTCTGCTCTTACTTGAGTAACATGAGATCGGAGGTTTTCTATGTGCCTGTTAAATTCATTCGACACACTCACAACTCTTTGTGAGGTTATGTCGTCGTTCGAAACGTTTTCGTTATTATTGTCATTTGTTCTGAGCACTTCTGTGTCTTGCCTTTGTACTTGGACTCGATTTTCGTTAGACTGATTGATTTCCCTGTTCTGTGACATTTCTTTTGTACTGTATGAAGTGATTTTCTGAGTTATTTGTTGCTCACTGCGGCGGATTGGCTCAATTTGTTTTAATTGTCCGAGTAATGGCGAATGTTTTATTCCGAAGGTAATTTGTGGAGTTTTGTTCAACTGCACCTAAAAAAAGAAACAACATTTTCAATAGATGGTAACCTCAAATCTACTGCTATTTTGAATAACAACACATACTTATAAAAAGAAATAAGCGACTTAAAATTCCAATTTCATCAAACTTGTAAATCATTAATATAAATAAACAGTAAGTAAGTACTTATGGTAAATGAAATATTATTTATTTTCTAAATAGTTAAAATTCTCCCGAGTATCAATCCACCCACAGCATGGATATATTCTTATTTTGCGTGGGTACATTATATCAAACACAACTGGACTAATTAGTTACTTGAAAGTCAGTTTTTAAATATTTTAGGTTTCTTTACTTAAGTTATACAAAATGCCAAAACTGTTAAATTACAATTTTTAAGCACTACGGCAGCCATTTCGTGCAATCATGAAAGTAAAGTAAACCTGGCTATAAAGTTAATAGTTTTAACTATGATTGTATTTTGTGATTCAAAAGGCACATTAAGCCGTAGCTTTCAGTTACAATCGTAGGTAGTAAAAAAGTTATAAAATTAAAAGCTTGCAGTGTTAGTCGCTTAACTAGTAATGTTTACACAAAATTCATTCAACTTGAAGTACTTAGGACTACTTCAGTACGCAAATTACTCATTCAGGCCCCTCATGTTAAAAATGGAAAATAGTATTGCTACGCTCGCTACGACGTAGCAGTATTTTTCTACGACCTAGCCCTTTAGCCACCTTTTACAGGAAATCATACATACGGAAACTGCTGTCTGCTTTACGTAAATAAAACCCTCTGTACATATTATATACTTAAAGTCATACTTTGATTACTGTGGTAAGTTACCTTTTCCGGTGAGTAGGTACCGGGCGCAGGGACTCGCGAACGGTCGTCTACCGGATCCTTATGGCGACCCGACATTGTGTACACCGGGGAGTCCAATACAGATGGAATGCGGTAAGAGTTCGGGGCTGTAAGATATAAAATGAGGACATTTTAATTTTTTTGGGTTCGAAGATAGTCTTTCTTAGGCTTTATAGACTGGCGGCGGTCCGCCCGCGGCTACGCTCGCGTTTGTAAGATTTTTCCGTGGGAATAAAACATTTTACCGTAAAAAGGATCTTATGTGTTAATCCAGGTTACGAACTATCTTCATTCCAAATTTCATCCAAATCCGTTTAGTAGTTAAGGCGTGAAAGCGGAACAAACATCCAAATATATTTTCACATTTATAAAATTGGTTTGTGATTAGACAAAACGTCTTATTTCTTTTTCTAATTTTTATAGACATTTTCACAGACACAAACATTATTTAAGTCACCAAATAAAATTTAGTGACCGATCCAAATTAAATATTGTTTCCACTTACCAGGTGTGTCGGCATACTTTGAAGTTTGAACTTTAATTCCAAATGAGTATTCAGGAGAATAAGTAAGTATAAACTTGGTGCTCTTCTCGGGACTGTATGTGCCTGGTGCAGGAACCTTTAAACGCTCGTCGATGGGTTCCTTATGTCTTCCGGATATTGTGTACAACGGAGTCTTCACAGCCATTGGAATAGTGTACTGATTCGGAGCTAAATAAAAAAAAAACAATCAGAAACAGATAATTTATCTTAAATATGTATTTCGTAAATAGATTTTAAATTTCTTACCAGGAGTATTCAAGACTTTCAGAGTGTCAGTTTTAATTCTAAAGGTATACTGAGGAGCACTGTGCATTAGTACTTTGTCAGCTTTATCAGGATTATAGGTGTTCGACGCCGGGACGTTGTCTGGTTTGTGAGGATTCGTCTTTATTCTGAATGAGTAACGTGGAGCATTGTCTAATAGAAACTTATCAGCTTTTTCTGGATTGTACATATTAGGTGCAGGAGTGTCGCTGATTTTTCCATCTTTACCCTTAGGAGCCATGGTATACGCCGGTGATTTGTCTGAAATTACTTTATCTGCTTTCTGTGGATCATACGCTGTAGGACCAGGAGTCTCCAGAATTTTATGGCAATCAATTTTAGGTCTAAACGTATAAGCAGGTGAAGATTCGTGTAGAACCTTATCTGCTATGTTGGGATGATAAGCATTTGGTGCAGGATAGTTCTGCGGAATATGTTCTGGGCGTTTGATTCCAAAACTATGTTTAGGTGAGCCATTCAAAATATCATCGTATTTACTAGGATCATAAGCATTTGGTGCAGGATAGTTCTGCGGAATATGTTCTGAGCGTTTGATTCCAAAACTATGTTTAGGTGAGCCATTCAAAATATCATCGTATTTATTAGGATCATAAGCATTTGGTGCAGGATAGTTCTGCGGAATATGTTCTGAGCGTTTGATTCCAAAACTATGTTTAGGTGAGCCATTCAAAATATCATCGTATTTACTGGGATCATAAGCATTAGAAGCAGGGACATCAGATATCTTTGAGTCTGGACCTTTCCCTTGCATTGTGTATTTGATGCTATTGTATGGTAAATGAGGATCATATGTTGTTGGTCCTGGTGAGTCAGAAATTTTTCCATCAGCTCCTTTACCAGCCATAGTAAACTTAGGAGTTCCGTCAGATAAATGAGGATTGTAAGCATTTGGGCCAGGTGTATCTGACGGCTTTCCATCTGGTCCTTTTCCATACATGCTGTATTTAGGAGAACCATCAAGTAAGTGTGGATTATAAGCATTTGGTCCAGGTGTGTCTGACGGTTTTCCATCTGGTCCTTTACCATACATACTAAATTTAGGTGTTCCGTCAGGCAAGTGAGGATTGTAGGCATTTGGTCCAGGTGTATCTGACGTTTTTCCATCTGGTCCTTTTCCATACATGCTATATTTAGGTGAACCATCAATTAAGTGTGGATTATACGCATTTGGTCCAGGTGTATCTGACGGTTTTCCATCTGGTCCTTTTCCATACATGCTATATTTAGGTGAACCATCAATTAAGTGTGGATTATACGCATTTGGTCCAGGCGTATCTGACGGTTTTCCATCTGGTCCTTTTCCAAACATGCTATATTTAGGAGAACCATCAGATAAATGTGGATTATAGGAATTTGGTCCAGGTGTGTCTGACGGTTTCCCAGCTGGTCCCTTACCATACATACTAAATTTAGGTGCTCCGTCAGGCAAGTGAGGATTGTAGGCATTTGGGCCAGGTGTATCTGACGGTTTTCCATCTGGTCTATTTCCATGCATGCTATATTTAGGTGAACCATCAATTAAGTGTGGATTATACGCATTTGGTCCAGGTGTGTCTGACGGTTTTCCATCTGGTCCTTTTCCAAACATGCTATATTTAAGAGAATCATCAGGTAAGTGTGGATTATATGCATTTGGTCCAGGTGTGTCTGACGGTTTTCCATCTGGTCCTTTTCCATACATGCTAAAAGTGTAAGCAGGTGACGCGTCATGTAACAACTTATCAGCTTTATCAGGACAGTAAGTATTGGGGCCGGGGGAATCTGGTATTTTATTAACATGTCCTTTTCCACTAATAGTGTATTTCGGTGTACCGTCAAGCATATGCATTGATTTCTCAGGAGCATAAACATTTGGTGCAGGAGATTCACTTCTGATCACTGATTGTTCTTTAATTCTAAAAGAATAAGATGGAGAACTTTCATGAAGTACTTTATCTGCTTTTTGCGGCTCATAACTGTTTGGTGCTGGGGTATCAAGTAATTTCACACAACCAGTTCTGCCAGACATAGTATACTTAGGGCCCCCATTTAACATATGCATAGATTTTTCTGGAGCGTACATGTTTGGAGCTGGCGTTTGTTCAATTTTTTCGACGACTTCTTTAGATCTCATTGTATAAGCAGGTGACTTTTCATGTAGCATCTTGTCAGCCTTTTCAGGACAGTATGCGTTAGGAGCGGGTGTTACTTCATGCTTTTCAGCAATTCCTTTTCCTGCAAGTGTATATTTAGGCCCTCCCTTGAGGCTGTTGATAGATTTCTCAGGAGAATATACATTTGGGGCTGGAGCAGAAGACGTTTTCGTTATTTCAGTCTTCATTCTAAACGTATATGCTGGGGATTTTTCTCTTAAGAACCTGTCTGCTTTTTCAGGGCTGTAAGCATTTGGTGCAGGAACTTGCTCAACAGTCTTGTACATTCTACTCTTTGTTGAAAGTGTATATCTCGGTGCCCTTTCGTGTAGGGTAGCCTGGAAATCAACCACGTACATAAAATTATAACATTAATTCATTCAGTAATCTACATAATCTACTATAGTAAAACAATAAAAGGACGTGAAACGCCAAATCTAATTATTACATCGTACGTAAGACATACACGTTGGCTAAAACAACTACAATGCTATACCAAATAATACAAGGACTAGAAACTTACACTTAAACTTATTTTTCCCTTTAAGTAAATCTCAGCCGCATGCAAACACAAACCTTATAGAATCTTCGAAAGTGAAATACATAGAAATTCAACATAGCGTTTTATACATTGTAAATATAATATATTTTAATAACAAGCTTATTACATTTAAAAAAATACATTTTTTTCACAATTATGTCACTAGTTTAGTAAAGCAAAAAGATAAAATGTAGTTTGAAGCTGTTAAAATTAGGCTTGTTACGGACGGGTAGTGTTAGACTAGAATTCCTTCAGGAGCTTGGTAAGCCACGGCCTGCCCGGCGAAAGGCGAATGTCTGATGCCGAAGGTATGCGCTGGCGCCCACGGCAGATTCACGCACACCTGTCACGTGCACCCAGCCCAAAGTTAGTATGAAAATAGCAAGACAGAATGTTAGGTTTATCATATTATTATGGTATTCACATGGCGTGCATTTAATGAAGATATTGAGACAATAAGAGAAATAAATGTAATAACACAGCGTAATTGTAGTGTTTCAGTTTCCACACTCGTCCCCACGGAAATCTTCACGTTCATACTTAACTTAAATGTTAATGAAACAGGGAATTACAATTTCGCTATGTTCAGCACCCAAACACCAGAATATATGAAATTACTTCATTAGCATCATATTTTGTAATTGTATTCATACTTTTTCTGGACAATACACTCCCGGACCGGGAACAGCAGCTGTTGGATGAGGCATTTCCCTTCTTGGAGCCATAGAATAAGACGGAGGTTTCTTTATGAGCGCCTGGGCGGCTTTCTCCGGTGTATAAGCGCCAGGACCTGGCATCGGCGTCCTGGATTCCAAGGTCTTCCCTCGCCCAGTTATGCTGAATGCTGGAGCTGCTCGTTTACTGCCCTCTTTGGCTTCTCCGAGGACCGGTGGCATAGAATAGACGTTGGGTGCTGGAAATCAGAAAAGGTACTTGTATTGTTTTAGAATCACGAAATGAATAAGAAGAATTTCGAAAATTAAGTTTATAATCAGATGTCCGTTTGAAAATTTTAAACACAGAATCTAAATTATGAACGAGTTTCAACACTACTTCTTCAGTACATAGCGATTAAGCAATTATTTAAAATGTGTAAGAAAACAAAATAATTTACCGGCAGATAAAGACGATGATCTAAATGAATGAACAGCTTAAAATTAATTAAATGCATAACAATTGATTGATACGCTGTGATAAGATAAGCCTGAACATGTGCTCGTATTTAGAAAACTGGTAAAACAACCTAAATGAACTAAGCAACGAACTACATGCCAAACAAAAATCCTGATTTGCTGATGATATCGATGACACTAGAAAATAAAAAGATTCACGAGCTAGATGTACGTGATGTAGAAAATAATAGCTTTACAATGGTTCAAGTTTTACGAGCTACATGCATCTCTCCACCTGGGGATTTTGCTCCAGGCAAAGGAGGGGCAACCCGAAGTCCTATGGAGAAGGCAGGGGCATGGTCTAGGACTACTGGCATGGCCTTGATGGGTTCGTAGTCACAGGGCGCTGGAGTGGGTAGTATCCGCGGTGGGGGCCACCGCCCATGAAGAGACGCGGCGGGGCCCGAAGCTCGTCCTGTCGCCCCAGGCACAAATTCGGTTCAATCAAAGAAGTACTTTACAGGTTTATTTCTATTCTACCTTCGATATTCAAAATATTCGAATTTTTCAGAATGCAACATGAAAATCGTACTAAGGAGGCCGTTCCTTACAGAACGCATGTTTAATGGTTTTCAGAAAGTTAAAATCACATTTTTTGACCAATAGTTGTTTTATAAGACGCTCTAAAGTCTACGTTTAAAAATAAGCACTGTTAAATAGTAAAATAAAGTGCGTCGGTGGTCTACTGGCTAGGGCCGCTTTCTTCCGATCGGGAGAAGATGGTTCGAATTCCACCACGTACCAATTTGTTTCCGAATTTCTAATTCAAAAAGCCTCACTTTCGCAACTTGCTCACGGTAGATCTTTTTCATTTTTTCTTTTTCTTTTTAAACAAAACTTTTGTTTTTTTTGTAATTTAATATTGTTTGGCGTATTTAAAAATACATAAAAGTATGCATTATAAACCACCACCGACCGTGTATTGGCTCGATCACAAGGCTAAGTATAGTCGACGTACTAAGCAAGTACTAAGTGATTCCTGTATGTATTCATTTATGTATATGTTACGCATGTAAAAAAGAAAATATAAAATAATTTAATATGAACTGAAGTATACCTTGAATTTAAAATTTCACTATCCTGTTTGGCACAACCACGGAACTCACGGAACAAATTAATTCCCAACAATGATACAAGTATTGGATGTATGGAAGTGGAAGATCGACTGAGCTTAGGTCTGCCTGATCTCAGGGTTCAGCCTACACGGAGTCTGACTCACCGCCGATCACCTTCGGAACCAACATACGGACATATTTGGCGACATCGACCCAATGCAGACGAAGCGCTCTGTCAATGCCATTTCAATACGGACTAAATAGGAAGAAACCAGTATTTAACCGGAGTAATTACATCGATAATAATCATAAAGCTACCATGTAAAGCCGGTTAGAATCAATTCTATTATTACTTGAATAACCTTGCATGCTGATTATTTTCTACAAACTAGAAACTTGATCAACACATGGATTAACGGTTAAAAAATGTGAAAGGAAGTAGAAATCTTGGTGATGTCAGCAACCTTCGTAAATAAATATTAAGGTCGCTTATTTTGAGTTGCAGTTCCTGAAATATACAATCTTGATTCGCAACACCTGTGCGTGTATAAAAGAAGCCGTCATCATGTAGGAGCTTTAACAATGTTAAAGAAAAACGGGTTGTGGGTGGACAGAAAGTTCCTGCAATATATATATATGTACATTAGGAAGTAAGTGAACGAGGTAAAGAACATTGAATATTTATAAACGGATAAACTGCAGACGACAAGCTTATGCAAAACAGGACTGCAGTCATGACCCACTTAATGTGTCGCAGAGTGAATCAGAGGCATAAAAACATCGCTATCAAGGCAGTTTTAGCAGTATTGCATAAATTTTGTACTTGCTGGAAAACTTGTATAGGTATGTCACTCGTAGATTCATTTTTACGTTTCTGTTGTGCAGCAATATGTAAGGCAAAATTGGCAATGGCCTAATGCCATACATCATGACCCTGAAGTTTTTAATTTAAGGGAGGGAATAAGTACGAAGGCAATACTAAAAACCGCTGTACATTGTATCTAAAAATGATTGCTAACTACAGGTCATGTTGCAGTACCTACTAATATATCGTCGTCGTCCCCCAGTAAAACCCAAACACAGCGATATTATAACGAATTAGACTGCATTTAGCCAAGTCTAAAGGCGTTTTCAATAACTCCTGTGCATATCTTTGTTGCTCGTATGTAGATACCTAGATGAAATCTTTTGAATCTAAAACTATAGAGATAAGAAGTAAAATAGCAAAAAAGAGCATATATAGACACTTCCAAGTTATGTGTGGGCGGTAGACTGTGTAATTGCAGGGATTCGCAGACGATGCCAGTGGAACGCAATTATCCAGTAAACGAACTGACAGTAGAGAATTAACTGCCGACTTCACTATTACGGATACAAGCAGTTGCGCAACGTGAAATATGACCAACCGTAACATGGATGCGCCTGAGTGCCCCTTTGGAAGTTCCGTGGGAGTGCCCGGTTGTTCTAAGATCACTTACAAACGAGTTCAGACAATCGCTAAGTACAGTCAACGTTAGCGTCGATTACCTTTTCTAGTATAAGCTGATACGCAATGTCTTCGGTTTTATAAGTACGAGGTCTATTTAATACTTGTTTGGTTACTTACGTCTCGACTTTGCTTTACATTGACTTTAATAAATATTTATTTATAAATATTAATAGGTGTGAAATATCTACGTAAGAAAAAACGTGCACTGATTTAAGTAACCTTCAGTGTGGTATAGTACATACTAAAATTCTTGCAAAAGTATAGCAACCCTCTCAATAGCCAATAAATAAGCTAGATGATGATTTGTGTAAAAATTTAAGTTCTGTCACATCATCGTGTAGATTATTATTACATTCTCCTAGGAATATAAAGTCATTTATAAAACACAACCAAAAATACCTATCAGTTTCTGTTAACATTAAACTTTGTCGCTAATGATCCAAGGAGCGTAGGTTGGCAGCTAGTTTATAAAAGAAAATTTCCTTCTAACATGCGACGTCAGGCGGCTACAAATGGCGTCAGAGTATTTTATAGCTATAAGGCCTTTTGTTATTAACAGTTCTATCATCATGTCGTCAGTAATAGAGTTATTAGCGATATGAAATTTAAAAATGTCTAATGATAAAAATTTGGTAGCTATCCTAAATTTCTTACTTACAAAATGTAGACTTACTTTTAAGGAGCAACTTAAGAAGATAACACCAACTTTCAGAGTGTAGCCTAGGCAAAGTCTGTATGTTCTACGTTGGACGGGTTATCGTAAGCATTAGGCTATTACAATTTGTTTTATTGGAAGCTTCCTGAGGGGAGCATACAGAGATTGTTACTACATAATTATAAACCAAAACGTTTGATGGGGACAAAAATAGAACATTCGATATTTTGTTCTTAAAGGTGACATAAAACTCACGCACCTTTAGATGTCATCCCTTCTGTGTTGTAGCTTGCAGGTCCTGGGCTGATCTTGGAGCCTCCTGGCGCGTCCAGCTTGTAGCCAAAAGTGAAAGCAGGGGCTCGTGGCTTACGAGATTCCGGGGGCGGTTTGCCTGTAAAATATGCACCACATTTTATTACGTTATATAAAACAAGTGAAAAATGGTCGGTTGTCGACCTTACAACCCACACGATGAAGAAAATTATAAATCGTTTCAAACACAACCATAGGCACAAACTTTTGAGCTACTATTGAGGATTAGTCTTATAAGCCGACGAATCTGAATGCGCAGTTTCGTGTGCATGAGGTGTTTGAGACGTTGAGGAAGATAATGCTGGCGCATCGGGTCATTGTTATCATTTTAATAGAACTTTACAAGCTTACAAAATTTGTGAGGAAGTGAAAGAATGACATCCAAACAAAACAAATTAAATGAAATCTTTCAAAAATAGAACAACTCTAAATGGATCTCATGCAGCTGTCAAATTAGGCAGTTCCTGAAAAGTTGGTTGCTAACTTTCAAAACATAAGCACAGAAATACATAAGTTCAGTGTGCAACTGTAAAGTATGTAATTGAATGACATCAGGTTCGGTAGGGCCGCTGCCTCCCGTCCGAGAGACGCGGGATCGATCCCCACCACGAACCAATGTGATTTCGTATTTCAAATTCGTTTATTCGACGCTCTTACGGTGAAGTAAAACATCGTGATGAAACCTACACACTCTTGCGAAGAAATTCAAAGGTTTATTTATTTACGATTTATTGTAAACAAGTAAATTAGTTGTGTGTGAAGTCGACCAACCCGCACTGGGCCAGCGTGGTCGACTAAGGCCTAGTCGCTCTAAATCAGGGTAGGCTCGAGCCCCTCGGTGGGGACGTATATATGAGCTGTTGATGATGTTCGGTAGACTTGTCGTGACGTGACCAAACGTAGCTAACGAATTGGTTTCAGTTAACAGTCCAAATCCAATCAAATTCTACTAAGTTAATGAAGTCAACACTAAAATCAAATTGAAAGAACATATTTCACTACTTTTTTAACTGTAACTGCTTTAATTTTAAATTAGCTTATTGTCATGGGATTTATCCCATGATAAATCCCATGACAATAAGCTATCATAAACACTTTCATAAAATCATAAACACTTTCTGGGAAGAAAAAAAAACTATTTGAACCATTTATGAATATCTTAAGTCCGTAAATAAACCATGATTCCTACTATTTCAAATAGGTTACTATACTACTGTACACCCGGGCTCTTGGAGACAAATTTATTTTTAGAGACAATTAAAGTTCAATTAAGGTAATCAAGACCAATCAAATATTTCAAAGTTCAAAATAAAATTGTCTAAGGCAATTTCAAAAATCTACGACGACAATAATTAAAATAATAAATGGAACACAGGCTTTCTCAAAAAAGTTAGAAACAATAAAAAGTCCAGCCTTTGCGGGACCACTTCTAAATAGAGCTCACCTTGGACAGGGTCAATATTTTCACCCACGCTCACTCCGAAATCAGATACAGCCTCCTATAAAACTGTATTGAAATTATTTGAAGTACAACAACACTTTTTTGCGAGCGTACCTGGGATCAGCAAAATCGAACGACTACGAATTAGAATTTAAATTTTGTTACGCGTATCAAACCGGTCCGTTTATTCGAAGATTTATGAGAAGACTGGCTTTGAAAGGTCAGCTTTTTAGCGTCCAAGAGTGACAAACAAAATATGGTTTATCGAACAACACGGGCGCTGATGTCACTTTGTGTACAAGCGGAGCGCGAGCGAGGCCACTGTTTGAGCTGAGGTGATAATCCCGACCTCCGGTGATGTCATGCGACAACGAGAGGCTGCGTCCAATGCGCGCCGAACACTAACACACTCACACACACAGCTCAATACAAAGTAATGTACTGTATCTACTGCATATGTGATAGCACGTGAGTTTTATGTAGCAAATAAGTTTTTGTCGACAGGTATGTAAGTAAATCTTTGTGAATATAAATCGGCGAAATGTCAAATGCTTGAAGAATTATAATAAAATGTTATCTGACATGATAAGTTATTTTCTACACAACACGTTATTAACAAAATGGTTAAATAATAAATATCAACTGATGAACATGAGTTTCATTACCTTACTACCTTTCAGGTAGGTGTACCTTTTTTGTTCGAAATTCGTAAAAAATGTAAAATATTGGTGACTAAAACAATGACTGAAAAAGTAAACTATTTACTCATTACTACCACTGACGTATGTACCTATATGTTTTCTTTTAGAGTAACATAAGGTTGTTAAATGCTGTAATGTCCTTGGTCCTTGAAGAAAATAAGCTACCTAGCGTAACAAACATTATTATTGCATATATTCAAGTGGCATGACATACTATACAAATAATGGGTAACTAATATTCTTTCAAAAACTAAAGGCAAACAACTGTTACTTTGTATTTACAATTTTATGAAATACTGATCATCATAATTATCTATACTCCATTTCATATAACATTGGAAAATAGAAGCAGTGACAGTAAACATTTTAGCACAAGTTCAAAATATTAAGAGTAGATAGGCTCAGGTAGGTCTTATTAATGAATTATTAGATTGACTTGTTTTCTGAAACGGTTGCCTTTTGATACTAATCAAACCGGCATTATAACAACTTTAACAAGAAATAACACGAGTAGCTCATAGCAGAACAGACTTCAGCAACGCAAAACAAACACAGAAGTGACGAAATTTATCAATCACAGTGACAGTTCAATTCATGACATGTCTGTTAAAAATTGTGCATATCAGTACCTACTAATGTTTGTGACCGCTGTCTTCTTAGGTCTTTTAGGACACATTTTGCGTGAATATTAAAAATACGTACTACGCGAAGTGTGAATATAAAGTAACCTTTTTACTAGTTTTTTACTTCTTTCAAATCCTATCTGGGACAGAGTATAGGATCCCCCCTTCTGTGTTGACAGCAGCACCCCTGATTTTCAAAGGTCAAACACGCTATGTGCACTGTATTTTATTTATTTTTCAATCCTCGTTACGTCATGTACGAACAGAGTACCTCTATTTATTTTTTATGATTACGCCATTTGTTGACGCCATTGCATAGCGGTTCATACAGTACATAACTAAACCTTCTTTTCCTGTATATTTCATGCATTTGCAATAGGAGATTTTCTTTTAGTTCTGCAAAGGCCTGTTAGGTGGCGCTGTGTTCCACTTTTGTCAAACCTGAACAACAGCCACACCACATAAAAACTGATTTACATATTTGTATTTAATCATTTTAGGTAATTAATAAAGTTTAGTAGTAAATGTAATAAAATATATATTTTTTATTATTTTTGATAGCTTTTGTCAAGAAGGAAACTATTATCTACTAACTTGTCATCATGCCTAAATAATAACGAAACTTGCTGCGATACTCCGTAGCCAGGCCCAAAAAATTATATTATAAAAGAACTTTGACAACTAAATTAAAACACACTGTGGCAGTATAAAACAGACATCTAGTGGAAAAGTGTGAACTAAAAATAAAAAAGAGAAAGGAAAAACGCTCATTAATTAATAAAAAAAATATGAAACAGGAGTGAAAACTTTAGACTGCTGGTCTTGGGCTCCTACCGGCCTCCCCAGCAATGGGTCCTCGGCGTTTGGTCCCATTTAACTACGAAACTTATGAATGCAGATGCATCTGAACTAACCAATGAAAGAAGGCAGGCACACGACTGCTGGTCCTGGGCTGCTCCCGGCTTCAGCAGCGATTGGTCCTCGGCGTACGGTCGGAGTCCAAGCGTTCTGCCGCACTCCCATCGGTCCTTCACACGGGACGAAAGATTTGGCCGCAGAGGATGATACACGCCGCAATGCCTGCCGAAAGGACAAACAAATAAATTGAAAAAAATAAAATATTGAAAATCAAAAATACTCCTGTATCTGACTGAGGAGATTCAAAACCTATCCAAGATCACTAAATTTTTCATTTTCGAAAGATCTTTGACTCATGCTAGCCTGAATGTATGATATACACTTTTATTATTGTTCAGCATTTTGGTGGTGTAGCTAAGGTTAGTAAGCAGTGTTTCATTCCTGCTAGTAACCTTAGCTGCACCACCGAGATGCTTAAGCAGGAATGAAACACTGCTTACTAAGCAGTAACCTTAGCTACACCACCGAGATGCTTAAGCAGGAATGAAACACTGCTTACTAAGCAGTAACCTTAGCTACACCACCGAGATGCTTAAGCAGGAATGAAACACTGCTTACTAAGCAGTAACCTTAGCTACACCACCGAGATGCTTGAGCAGGAATGAAACACTGCTTACTAAGCAGTAACCTTAGCTATACCACCGAGATGCTTGAGCAGGAATGAAACACTGCTTACTAAGCAGTAACCTTAGCTACACCACCGAGATGCTTAAGCAGGAATGAAACACTGCTTACTAAGCGGTAACCTTAGCTACACCACCGAGATGCTTGAGCAGGAATGAAACACTGCTTACTAAGTAGTAACCTTAGCTACACCACCGAGATGCTTGAGCAGGATAGAAACACTGCTTACTAAGCAGTAACCTTAGCTACACCACCGAGATGCTTAAGCAGGAATGAAACACTGCTTACTAAGCAGTAACCTTAGTTACACCACCGAGATGCTTAAGCAGGAATGAAACACTGCTTACTAAGCAGTAACCTTAGCTACACCACCGAGATGCTTAAGCAGTAATGAAACACTGCTTACTAAGAAGTAACCTTAGCTACACCACCGAGATGCTTGAGCAGGAATGAAACACTGCTTACTAAGCAGTAACGTTAGCTACACCACCGAGATGCTTGAGCAGGAATGAAACACTGCTTACTAAGCAGTAACCTTAGCTACACCACCTAGATGCTTAAGCAGGAATGAAACACTGCTTACTAAGCAGTAACCTTAGCTACACCACCGAGATGCTTGAGCAGGAATGAAACACTGCTTACTAAGTAGTAACCTTAGCTACACCACCGAGATGCTTGAGCAGGAATGAAACACTGCTTACTAAGCAGTAACCTTAGCTACACCACCGAGATGCTTAAGCAGGAATGAAACACTGCTCACTAAGCAGTAACCTTAGCTACACCACCGAGATGCTTGAGCAGGAATGAAACACTGCTTACTAAGCAGTAACCTTAGCTACACCACCGAGATGCTTAAGCAGGAATGAAACACTGCTTACTAAGCAGTAACCTTAGCTACACCACCGAGATGCTTGAGCAGGAATGAAACACTGCTTACTTAGCAGTAACCTTAGCTACACCACCGAAATGCTTAAGCAGAAATGAAACACTGCTTACTAAGCAGTAACCTTAGCTACACCACCGAGATGCTTGAGCAGGAATGAAACACTGCTTACTAAGCAGTAACCTTAGCTACACCACCGAGATGCTTGAGCAGGAATGAAACACTGCTTACTAAGCAGTAACCTTAGCTACACCACCGAGATACTTAAGCAGGAATGAAACACTGCTTACTAAGCAGTAACCTTAGCTACACCACCGAGATGCTTGAGCAGGAATGAAACACTGCTTACTAAGCAGTAACCTTAGCTACACCACCGAGATGCTTAAGCAGGAATGAAACACTGCTTACTAAGCAGTAACCTTAGCTACACCACCGAGATGCTTAAGCAGTAATGAAACACTGCTTACTAAGCAGTAACCTTAGCTACACCACCGAGATGCTTGAGCAGGAATGAAACACTGCTTACTAAGCAGTAACCTTAGCTACACCACCGAGATGCTTAAGCAGGAATGAAACACTGCTTACTAAGCAGTAACCTTAGCTACACCACCGAGATGCTTGAGCAGGAATGAAACACTGCTTACTAAGCAGTAACCTTAGCTACACCACCGAGATGCTTAAGCAGGAATGAAACACTGCTCACTAAGCAGTAACCTTAGCTACACCACCGAGATGCTTAAGCAGGAATGAAACACTGCTTACTAAGCAGTAACCTTAGCTACACCACCGAGATGCTTGAGCAGGAATGAAACACTGCTTACTAAGCAGTAACCTTAGCTACACCACCGAGATGCTTAAGCAGGAATGAAACACTGCTTACTAAGCAGTAACCTTAGCTACACCACCGAGATGCTTGAGCAGGAATGAAACACTGCTCACTAAGCAGTAACCTTAGCTACACCACCGAGATGCTTGAGCAGGAATGAAACACTGCTTACTAAGCAGTAACCTTAGCTACACCACCGAGATGCTTAAGCAGGAATGAAACACTGCTCACTAAGCAGTAACCTTAGCTACACCACCGAGATGCTTGAGCAGGAATGAAACACTGCTTACTAAGCAGTAACCTTAGCTACACCACCGAGATGCTTACAGTACACATTCAAACAACACCGCTATTTTTAATTCGAATAAATATATTTTTTGGCAAAAGACCCGCTGCCTCACTGACAAATTGGTTTGCTGACCGACTTTACATTTGATTGGCGCTCTTACGGTGAAAGAAACTACACATTGTACACGTGCCTGCAAAAAGCCTGTAATAAATACAAATGCTATGTGAGAACCACCCTTGCGTGTCTGAAAGAGACTTTTGTATGACAAAGTGTCCCCACTCAGATTCGAGCCCAAAACCCGCTAAGCAAGAGACCAAGGAGTCTAAGTTTGACCGTTATCGTACAGCACAGTATAACATTTTTAATTTTAGAAATAAATTGTAATCGAGTTGACCGAGATTGACTTACGAGTATAAAGTAAAATTTCTGTTTATTCGTATTTTTTGTAAGGGGCTATTACTCAAGATATCTAAGATATGGACCCTTCGGCCCTGCTATGAAATCTGCGGCACGACTCTGGCGTCAACATTGCTTTTAATCGAAAGCTAATGATTCCCAGATATCCCTGGTGAAAGAACTTATTGCCGGAAACGCGTAGTTTTTGAGAAATATGTAATTGAAATTTCTTATATTTTTTACGTCTTTTTGTTTACTGTCATTGAAAACGATAAGAAATATGTTAGAATGAGACAGATTCTAGTGCGAAATGTTAGTGATTGCTCTTTCTTACACATTAATTATGTTAATCTATGGTCGAAAACATTTCTGAACGAAAAAGAAAGTCAAACACTTGCGTTCTTCGATTTCAAAAAACGATACCCAATATTTAATGTTGAACGGTGGCGTTACCCGAAGGGGGGGCATGGGGGGCGCAGCCCCCCGCAATAAAAATAATAAATTGTACCCAGAAGTCTAAACAGTTGGTTAGGTTAGGTTAGACTGGTGTCAACAACAGGCGGAGGGAGCCGAGCAAGCGGAGCGAGCGTACCCCGCCAGGGGTCGGCGACCGCAGGGTAGGTCCAACCGAAAAAAGAGAAATACAGCACTAACCCCCCCTCTGTAGGGGTTCCTCCTCCTACCTGGGGCGTTTTCTCGTTGAAAATGACCTACATTTCAAAAAAAATATATCTCAAAAAGGGGGGGTTTCCAGCAATACCCCTCCCCCCTGGGGGGGTCCCCCCTCCCCCAACCTCCTCCCCCCCCTCCCGTAACGCTACCTATGCCGCAGGTTTCTATAGCAGTCCCGACCCTTCTGCCACAGGCATTTCTAGGCTTAAACGCTATAAGAATCCTAGTTTTGATATAATTGTAAAAAAATTTTTTATTCCGACTCTTTTAAAATATGGATATAGTTGTAAGATCGAAGTTGTAAGAATACAGTATTGGGTACCGATGTTTCTATAGATGATTTGGATATTCTGGAAGGTCGAGATTTCATTGACTGCGCGTCTCCCACCATGGTTCTAATACACACACACAAATTACACTAAACAAAACAAATTAAACTTATTTCAAAAATGAATATTACAGGTTGTAGACGCTCATTCCTTAATAGAATTACAAAAACATTGATAGCGTGTACATAAAATAGAAAATTAGCAACAAAATTAATATAACTCGTTTGAATTTATGACAGTGACATAATCAACGTCAAATTTTTTTCGTCGTAACTTGCATAAAGGAGATTTTTTAAATAGAGGTGACGCTCATTTATATATTTTTTATCATGCAAATAAAAATAAAGTTTTATCCTAATAGACATTATTAGACATAGACAACAGCATGCATGCATAGGCACGACAGCTCTTAAGATTTCCCGCATCATCAGGACAAAGTTGGGACAAAGTCAGGACCCATCAACACAGATAAATAGGTACGGAAATACCAAAAAGTATAACTAGCGCCATAAAAAAAAGAAAAAAAAAGATTTCTGACGCGGAAGCGATCGTCTTTTGTTCCTCTGA
Source organism: Carpatolechia fugitivella (assembly GCA_951230895.1). Classification (NCBI taxonomy): domain Eukaryota; kingdom Metazoa; phylum Arthropoda; class Insecta; order Lepidoptera; family Gelechiidae; genus Carpatolechia; species Carpatolechia fugitivella. Next base: position 2,316,752 of record OX579653.1, on the reverse strand, counting down.
GGGAAATACATTATCTTTGCAAAACAAAGCGTAGCTAGTAGAGATGCAAAGCAGTGAATTATTATAACCAAATTGGCCTTGGTAAATGTCTAGGCTACCGAGGTGCGCAAACAAACTCATAAACATAAGTCATATTGTCGAACTAGTTTGACCAAATGGAAGCAAATAGAGGCACAATAACGCTTGGTATAAACACAATGTACCTACTTATTAAGAAAATAGCTTAGGAAAATAGTCTCCGTGTCCGAGTGGTAAAGCGTATCTCTTTGTAAGATCTTGCCTTTTTCGCAACTCGACGTCTTTTGCGCCTATTTTGTGGCTAGAACGGTTAGAACATTTATTTACGCTGTATCCCCTGATTGTCTAAAAAGTAAGATGTTTCCTTTGGAAGGCACAGTCAAAGTGATTATATGCTCAGTGGGTACTGTAAGCCAACCAAGGCAGCTGCTTCTACAGATGTCAAAGAGATAGCAAGAACGAATGAACGTTTTTCTATTCTATTCAATTCTATTCTAGTAGGGAAGAATGGAAGTAATCGCTACACGCGACATGTCGGTGGCTTTTGGCGGTTTAACAATGACTGACCAGTGCAGTGTTTATAACAGCCTGTATGAAATGAAGATTACTTGGAATAAATCATTTTTTATACCATTAGGTTTTACAATACTTTTCTACTTACAAGATATCTGAATCATAAACCATCTACTTTTGTCACTTTTGTCAAGAAAAGATCAACGACCTCAAAGGAAGACAAAAGCGTGCGTGTATTTTTTTAATCTCTATTAAGTTTCGAGAGGTCCGTAAAACGTTAAAGTTACGTATACCAAGCTCAAGTGTCGAGTTCATCACCCACAAGGATGGCGTCATTCATCTATTTTGGTGATTTGTTCAACCGGCTGGACTTGTATGACTGTATGTTGACTAAACCGACCAAAACCTAAAACCATGTTGTCATATATCTTGCCCAGTCATACATGTCATGACCAATAATTAGAGCTTGTTTTGGTTACTATTTTTTTATTATGCACCAAGAAATGGACGCATTTATATTATTATGCTTGGTGCCACCAAGCATAATAATATAAATGCGTCCATTTCACCGGGTACCTTTAAAATACTACCTGCTTATTTTACAGTCCACCTGGGTAGTTTGGTTTTTTTTTAATGCATTCTTGAATGATAGACTATGATATGTCCCAGGCCTCCCAGAACACGTAAAATGAAAGATGTGAAATATAATTCAAATTAACTCTGTTTATTCTCTTTAAATGAATAGAAATACAGCCGCCATGGCACAGGAAATAAAATTAATAATAATATGACAGTTGCAGTGATGGGGTAGTGCCCATAGTGTTGTATCGAATACATATCAGACTTTAATATTTCTACCAAAATTTATAATATTAGTATGTATGTATATGGACTAATAGCAAAGCATTTAGAGTAGGAGTACGATATTCAAAGTATTTTGTAGTCAGCAGCTTACCCCGTTGTTTTGCATAGAACGTGAACCAATATAAGGAAGCACAAAACGAACACAATGGCCCCGATTCACACTGTCACGCTCGAATCCTTAATTTAAGTTAGTCTGTTCTTTTTACCTTTTAAAGATTGAAAAGGGACAGGACATGGCGATTCTAATATTAGAGCTGACAAACATCGAATGACCGTGTCGATTGCACAATTTTAGAGAGCACTTAAAACAAGCGACTTAAAAATCTCTTAAACTGACAGCTATGCTCTTATTTTAAGTTATCATTCGTTCAAATTAATATCATTCGTTCATCACCTCTCTTTCATTGGTCATAAAAACGAAAAGGATAGCTGGATTTTAAAATTCGAATTCGAGCATGACATCCCGAATCGAGGCCACTTTCGCTTTGTAAAGTGATTTTTTTCAATAACTTATGAGATAAATTTGATTGCAACATTGCTTCTCAGTTTTAAAGGTATTAATTAAAATTCCAATCAAACGTTAAGTAAATATGTGGGCTCAAATATACCTATATTATTTTTGGTCGTATTGGATACATGTATGGTGCTAGAGTTTCGCAAACGGATCGATCTTTAGAAAGCTGTCTACCCTTTTAAGGGATGAGTACGCCATATGTCCTCATTATTGTACCTGTCTTGATTTGCAAAGCTATCTTTTTTTTCTTACGCGAGTGAAGAAATGTTTTCTCTCCAATGAGTTAAAAAGAGAAACTTTTTTGTAAATTTTTTTAAGAAGTTGCCCATCTACCCTAAAACATGTATTTGTTGTTTTTAATTCTTGTGGCATTACATTATTAAAGTTTGATAAATGTTTTTATTGAATCTATAGTATTTAGTCTATTCCCGTCTACTCCAGTTGAGATTGGGATTTTTCCCATCTGCCCCTGAATTACGCGGGGCATCTCGGGGGTTAATGGGAATAGACGTGTAATTTACTTACTTTTTAAATTATAGGGTAAAATGGAAAATATCTTTAGTTTTAATATTAAAAACATATGTTGTATGTTTATTTTTCAACAACTAAGCACATTAGAAAATCGGCTCTGCAAAAATGGAAGTATCTTGGATCAAAGAAATAGTTTTGATAGAACCTACTAATCATTATACGCTGAGACGGACCCTAGCGGTCCATTACATCATTATATCATTTAACTCCAGCAATATCATCATTTCAACATACACCTACTTAACGAATAATTTAACCTACGTATTTATTTGGAACAAGTCCCTTCGAAGTGGAACAATGAGTCGATTATTGCTAGTTATTATTTGTCATCAGCCACCATTGAACTCAGCTCGCGAATCCTATTACGTACATTTGATTTGATTATTCACCGAAGGCCGCCTCCACAGTTCGCCTACGACTGGGAATGACGGAACTGATTAATGGTACATTACCTGCTTACATAACATTACTGTGAGTATCGTGTTTATAAGACAAATGAATAAACAAAAATATTTTTTAATCTTTTTCATATAGGACCAGCGCCCGACTGACTAGGAGTCGCAATTGCCGAAAACGGTCGGAAAGATCATCACCATCATCACATCAAAATGACTCTTATTTTTAAATAATAGGGGATCGGACTACTTTTATTTTTATTTTATAAATCCAAACTTCTTAGTTTCTGCTATCGAACACTAAAATAATTTTTGCTCTATCTTTAAAACTGACCGAGTTATAAAGGTTTGAAACTCAAGATTAGACAGAGAGGCACATACCCACTTGTGACGCCATTTGTTAGTAACGCCATATAATCTCCATACAAACAATCGTTTTTGAAAGAGACAGACATATTGAAACTTTAAAAAATCACTCTAAATTCATTTTTCAACCGATTCCGTTTTTTTCTTCGCGAATCGTCTGCTACTAATCTATATTTTAAAAATAATTCATAAAATATGGTAAATTCATAAAATATGGTGAACAGTCCGATCCCCTATTAGTTTACTTCAGCTATTTCCACAGTGTTATGTCTTATGTGGGGCCGAGTGGCTGGTATTGATACAGTCTTTATTCTGCAGAAGAGAGCTATTAGAGCAATTTACCAACTTCGCTGTCGGGACTCACTTAGAGAACTTTTTAAAGAGATAGACATTAACGGTTCCATGTCAATACATTTATGCTAATATGTTAGGAAAAATATCCATGAATTTAGTAGATATTCTGACATTCACGATCGTTATACTAGAAATAAGAATAAATTAGCAAATCACCACTATAGACTAGCTGAGGTTGATACTTCATTTGTGGGGCTCTGTGTACGCTTCTATAACAAAATACCTGACAGTATTTAAAGTCTTCCTGAATAAAAGTTTAATTAAATTGTAAAACTGACTTTATGCAAAAAGTCTTACGATAAATTAAATGACTATTTGATTGATAAGGAGGCTTGGTGTTCGGATGCTCCGGCATGGCACAGGAAACATTAAGAATATTGATTGATTATTGTAAACAACAATAAAAGTACAGAAGATGCGAATCCTGTGGAGTTTCTTCCGGCCGTTTTTCTCCACAGTGAGCGTACACTTGTAATGAACGGGCTAGGAGGAAATTTCCTCCGAGTGAACGGGCTATCTTGCTTTGACGTCGAAAAATGATTTTGTTAAATCTTACTTCGAATAAGGAAAATCTTTATCTTTACCTATGTACTCGTAATAGGATTAACTGCACGTTCTTAACACCATGTAAAGCAAGATTTTGCCATGTTTTTATAGAAAAAAAAATACATAATTTTATACAAAACCTACGTAAGTTTTAAAAATACAGTATTATCAGAAAAACACTCGTTTATTTATTGCTCATTTTTGTCCATATTTTTGAGCTAAACAGTATTTCGTGAGACACACAAAAAATTTACGATACCGCTTCGGAAAAATAATTATTTATTATCTCTGTTGTTCGTTTGTTTACCATTTTTCTTTTATATATTTTTATTTATTCATTTATAGAAATATTTCAAGTTCCAGATAAACACATAGGTATATATTTTTTCATATATCTTGCTCAGAAACAAAGCTATATAATTATAAGGCTTCAAAGTAGATGGTTAGACAGAGAGGTCCGATGTGTCATGTGACGTCATATTTGTTTTCTGCATGATTATTCTCTATTGCCTAAGATTTACATTAAAAAAGTGTCTTCAAAGGAGCGGCGGCACTTGTTTCAGAAAAATACCTTGAAATGCAAATGGTGGCGTTTTCAGCAGAAAGAAAAGCTATTTCAGTGCCAGCTGGTACGAGTCGCTGTCTGTCGTCGTGAAAAATGAATAAAATCGTATCTGGGCCAATTTATTCGCTTGTCCTAGAAAGGTCGAACCATTGCAAGTAGGTACCTGATCGAACTTTTTATACTTACAAAAAGCTTTCGAACCGACAGGTTTTATTAGAGATAGCGCTGAAAGCGGCACTAGTTATTTCTACCTCAATTTTGATTTCAATTAAATTAGTTTTGGTTGATCTGGCTATTTTGAAGTAATTGTTTTTTTTTTCAACAGACTGTAACCTACACTTCGCGGTCTGGCATATTTTCATAGAGAGTTTTTGGTGTAACTTGAACAGGTCCTATTAATTAGTTTTTAACGAATTTTTAACGTCTGATTTATTTATTCATGATCTTGTGATGTCATTTAGTATATTAGTCATGAGTTCTAAACTTATTATTATTATTATAAGTCCAGCAAGTGTATTCTTACTTTCTTATTTTCACTATGCCACTTCCATAACACAGTACCCCTACAACAGCTATTGTGAGGCAGAACATATCTATTTTAGTGACAGTAAAACTTAATGGGTGTTCTGTGTATCATGCCATAACATTTATTTTCTATCGTGCTATTTGTTCTAAGAGTATAATAAAATAAACTAGTTCAATAGAAAACATAGATCAAAGTTCTATTTGTAGTTCAAATTACTTCTTCATATTTATTTCCGTGACTTATGTAGGACCGCAAAACTCAATGAACATCTCTTCTATTATAAACCTTACATCAAGGTGATCTAAAACATAGAGGGCACTTTGTATACAGACTAGATGTGACAGATAGCGTTTGTCTACATTGCAGATAAACTGTTGGTTATCTAGCGTGAGTCTCAATGTCTCAATTGAGATGATTGCCGATAACCTGCCGGACTGTGGTGGTTCGACCTCTGCCGTCATCGACGGTTTGGTACAGACAGACACACGAAGTCAGGAAACGTGAAAATATACAAAGCCATTCATCACTTCATATGGTTGAGGTCACTCACAATGCAAAATACTATACAGGATGAACAAATAAATACGAGTAAGGTATGTTACCAATGCCGTGTGGTGACGGCAGAGTAGAATACATTTGTCACCAACCCCTACTCTTCCCGTGGGTGTCGTAAGAGGCGACTTAGGGACTACACATTGAACAGGGAACTGGCAGCGGCGTTCTCTGATACAGTAACCTTTTAATCTGCGATCTCCAACCCGCCTGCCAAGCATGGAGATTGGAGATTATGGCAAAACCCTCCACTTAAGTCCAGCAGTGGACTGTAACGTGCCGTTGATGATGATTTTACCAAACTGGGAGGATCGGACTGGATGCAGATAGCACAGGACCGTGAGGAGTGGCGCAGTCAAGAAGAGGCCTATACTCAGCAATTGATAGAAGTGGACTGAGAATGATGATGAAGATGATCAATTTGATAGAATAAAGTATAGAAAGCAGTGTTTGTTCACTTTGATCGTTTCATAAACCCACACTAATGCCAAAACATTTGACAACCTTCAATCATTATTGTCAAAAGTTTCATTAGCTGCCGTTGTTGCTTGTAAAATAATTACTAAGACTAACCTAGTTATTGATACCTACCTCTGAAATGTTATAGCTCTGTAGACAAACTGTGGCAAAACGCTTGAACTTTTTAAACATCCTGTATGATTCTACAACGATATTGCCAATTTGCTACACGATCAAGTAATATTTAAATTTACATGAGGAAGCTAAATGGACAATGATGTCTTGAACAAATTCAACTTCAAAATGCATAATAAAATAGTTTTTACAGATAATTTTACTATAGTAATATCTTTTGAAATTCAACTTTTTACAAATTCAATAATTTTACAAATCCAACATTTTGCAAATTCAACATTATGGTCCGGAAGTCATAACGTTACCTACAATACTATTCTAATAAAAAATGTATGAGTCAAGAATATTTACTATTGCAATAGGTATTTTTCCTTTGTCGCCTCTAGTCACACCATCACTATAGTATCGTTGTTCAGAATTGTCGCAAACATAATCTGTTGTATTTTTTCGTGTGGTTCCAGAGGTTACGAATCGAATACGAAAGGATTCATGAAAAACATGTTTTGCTTACTCCACAAAGAAAGAAGAAAACACACAACGTACAGAAAACAACAAACTAAAAGCACAAAGATCGGTGTACCTACGCAAATTGTGGCATTAAACCAAGTCTTTTAACAGGAAAGATGTAGCACACTACATCACAACCCTATTGGATGCACTATTCTTCTTCTTCATAGTGTGGTTTGTAAGGTCGACAACCGACCCCACAGACCCTGGTGTCAGTGTTAGAACCGCTAGTAGAAGTCTCTACTAGTTTGATAAATGAAAACATGTAGTATTTTGATCTGCGTCTGTCAAGTTAATTTCTCATAACGTAAATATAAGTTGACTGCTATAAATACATCCCGAGTCATAATTAGGCAGATGTTTATTCATAGCGAGTGACAAATGACAATACAAGCGAACTGATTCACAAACATATGCAAATAACCTAAGTAAATCACCGTGGCTGCATGACTGCAATCATTTAAATGTGCTTGTAACAGTACACTGCAATTGCCATCGTAACACCCTACTTCACAAATTGTACACAGACGATTATTTGTGTTACATAACGATTAAAACATTGGTGCATAACGTTTTGAATAAAAAATCTACCCACACCATCACCAAGTACCTCTCTTATTACTACGCGTTTAAAGATATACTTAGGTACTTGCAATGCAACTAATGTTGTGAAAGATACTACAAAGTTGTTGACTTATTGTTGCTGTTGATATGAGGGTATAATAAAATTTTCTCTGGGGTTACCATCTCTTTTTTAATAACAAGTTTTTGTAATATTATATATATATATTTTTGGGGTCTACAATTTGGAGTAAAACACATCGTAAATCTTTATAGATTTTGGTTATTATAGTGCAAAAAAATTACATCAATCGAAATATGAATAAAAAACAAACATATTGTCACAACATTGCAGTGTCGTTCCGCATAATTAAAATATAATTCAAGAAGGATAAAAAAATATTTATCTTTACGACGATTCTTTATATAAGTATGATCGCATTAAGAAACAGTTACGTTTTGCCTTGATAGGAATAAACAAAATTACTATAGACAATTGAGCGTAGGCAGGAATCGATTAAGTTGTTGAATCGTATTACATTGAAGTTGCTGTCGGCATCGCGACATTGCTAAACGAGATAAATGTAAGAACGAATAGAATCAATTAGAAACTGCGCTACGTTCCGTGTTTGCGGACCGCTAAAGCTAATTAGAGCTAAACTTGCAAAAGACTGAGTAAAGTGCGGTAGATTTTTTTTTTCTCACTCACTAGTCTTTTATATATTATGTTTTTTTTTGCAAGCCTATTTATGCAATGGGTTCTAACTAATTTATTTACGTTTGTTTAATTATAATGACTTGATTATTTAGTCTTAACTGTTTATTGTACCAACCTACATAAATTGTTATAAAATGTAAATCTCTTCAAATATAGAGGCTTTTTTAATCGAAGTAAGATTGTACAAAATAATATTTTGATGTCAAAGCTAGCTAAATGGTACCAAGGACGAAAGTTTGTTCATGACTCGCCCGATCGAAAAGAATGTTAGTTATGCGATGAGCCTAACAATCTGCATCCTGTTGATTCGTAGCAATTAGCAATGAACCTGCTACGAGAGCTACGGCCTACGTCGTAGTCAAAGGCCGTGGTAGAAATTACCAAATTATACGAAGTAATGGCGGAGGTACTACTTGGACTAAAAAGTCCAACTAGTTCTATCAATGGCACTAATGGGAACAGAGGCTTTAGTTAGCACAAAACAGCTCACAAAAAAAATTGGTGTTAAGATTCTGCATAAACGAAGGCAAATAAACGAAGGTACGCTGATTTTTATGTTTTTCACCAAATAAAATGAAGCTTTTCAAGACTTTTCTAACATTTATAATATTATTTCTTCTCCACAGAGGGCGTACACTGGTAGTGAACGTGCCATCCATGATAGCTTTGACGTCGAAAAATTATTTATAAAAATCTTAATTCGAATAAAAAAAAATTACTTTGACTTTGACTTTAATGAGTTTACCACGATAATACCTAGGTATAGTTTTGTTGAGTAGACCTGATATTTCAATAAAATTTCATTAAATATGCATACAACATGACTTATTAAAATAATGTGTACAAAGAAAATGCGTGAGAAAGTAAAACTTTACTTATAGAATGTACTTAGGCCGCTATCCATACTAGCCTATACTACGCAACTCACCTGCTTCAAGCTGCTATCTTATCAAACAGATGACACTTAAACCGCCGAACACTCGAGTTAAAAGCTGCGTTAAACTTGTAGATTACGAGATTAGAAAACTGGTGAATAAATCGTTGAGTGGGCTTTGTTTATTTACATTATCTTAATCTAGAGTCACGAATTTTCGATCAGCCGTGCGGCTGTCGTCGGGCGCGGGTCGGTTTCGGCTATTCGCTGTGCACTGCGGTCGTCGAGTGCCGCTGAACCGTTTGGCTGTGTATGCCACAGTGCCTTTGCCGCGTGGGCGCTTCCCGCCGAAACCGGTCGCCTTGGTTACCGCTGCGCCGCCGTGTGCCACCGTAATGTCGCCTTCGCATGAATCGCTTTTCTTAACAGCCAGCCTTTCTTTTGTTTGGTGAAAACTTTGCATCTTATCTTTGTTTTGACGATCGATTTAAGAAATCAATCAATCAATCAGCCTATTGCAGTCCACTGCTGGACGTAGGCCTCCCCAAGGGTACGCCAAAGCGCACGATCACCAGCTTTCCTCATCCAGCCACCACCAGGTCATCAATCCACCTGGCAGGGGGGCGTCCCACAGTACGTTTCCCGAGATGCGGTCTCCATTTGAGAACCCGTCTGCTCCAACGCTTGTCGGTTCTGCGACAGACGTGGCCAGCCCACTGCCACTTCAGCTTGCTACATTTCTGGACGATATCAACCACCTTGGTCCTCTGCCGGATGATTTCGTTTCGGATTTTATCCCGTAGCTAGCAAAATACCAAGCATAGATCGCTGAGTGACATGTAGCCGGTGGGCCACCTTCACCGTCATGTTCCACGTCTCGGCTCCGTATGTCAAAACGGGTAGGACACACTGGTTATAAACCTTGCTTTTCAGGTATTGCGTTAGTGGCGACGAAATAAGAAAACTTTTCGAAGCACAGGGTCGCGGGTTCGAATCCCGCCCAGGGCAAACATTCGTGTGATGAGCACTTGTATTTGCCTTGTCTGGATGTTGTTTATCTATATATGTATGTAAAGAAAACTCAGTTTAAAACAATAGGTGATTTCCAGATTAGTAAGTATAATTATTATTTTCTTATACTTTTGTTCGGAACCATTCGGTGGTTTTGCTTCAAGATGGCAACCCTGTGATCTGTCGGATGTGACGTTGTTGAGAACTGTCATTCTATCGGTGGTTCGGTTTTGCTTGTGAGCCGTGAGTTGTTACGTTCAGTCCGACGGAGGCGTTTTTTTGAGGGTTTATACGAGAAGAGTAAGAGAGTCACGCAACGGCGTATTTTGGAGGCGAGTACACGGCTTGGAGCTGCTGTACATCGAGTGTAAGAGTCTGCTACGGCATCCCTATTTCCTGTGTGTCCTTCCTTCTCCCCTTCCCCGTGATCCTTGTCGTTGTAGCTCACCACGCCGAGTCACAACAGGATTCCTTGTAAGTGATCAGATTGGATTATATTTTAGGTTAAGATAAGCTCCGTGACACCGCGGACAGAACGCAGGACCCTCGTGGCCGAACCACGTTGTATGTCTTTCAGACACGTGGTCGAGGGTTCTGAACCGTTCAACTTTTAATCGCTCTACTTCCCTATTTTTTTGCACATTTTTGCCATATCGTAAAAAAACCGACCTTACTGTTGTGAATCTGGAAATCACCTATTATCACAAATAAACAACATTTTTTTAGACTCCATCGCACGACCAACTCTCTCGAGGGTTGACACCGTCGCGCGTCGAATGAACTCAACAATTTCAAAGTCACCTAACCTAACCTAACCTAACATTATTTCTTTTCATAAAATGCTTACTAAAGGAATCTATTCATTATGATTATAAAATTAAATTTTTACTGTTCAACAAGCTGAAAAAAAAATTAAGAAACAGAATTTTTGATAAGATTTATAAAAAACAATTAAGAAAACTTGAAGCAATTTTTAAGAAAAATATTATATACGTTAATCTCAAATGTTAGCTCTTCTCCACAGATTCCGCCATTGTGTTAGTGAACTCACCCAAAAAAAATGTAATGACGGATCTAAGTGATGTAATAACATCTTATGGAAATAAATTATTTTGACTTTGACTTTGACTTTAGAAATGTCACTTGTTAGAATTGTTATACATTCACATGTAAGAATAAAACTATCCACTTAAGTGGAGGAGGCTCATAGTCCAGCAGTGGACTGTAACGGGCCATTGATGGAAGATCAGAGTCGTGTCTTATTATAACTATAATATATAAGTATAATAAGACCTATACCCTCCGGACACTAGTCTTGACAAAATATAATAATTGTAAATAAAAATATAAGTGATAAGAAGTTACTTTATTGACATAATAAATAATTAAATTAATTAAGAAACTAAAAAATTAATAACAAATAAACTAACGTGTAAGTACAGTCAATCAAAGTACAGCAATACTTTTTCTATAAAAGAAATTGTCGACTGCAGTGGTTGATTGACCGTATAACACTAAAAAATATTATATTAAAATAAATTATGAAAATATCAGTACATAAATGTAGATCTGCAGCAACTGTGGGATTCGTAGGTGGGTGTATACTAAACAAAATGGTATTTCAATAAATTACCTTAGGCTAATTTCATAGAATAAAATTTAGAGCTAAGTGTCAGCTTAAGTGACAAATTAAATAAATCTTTAAATGGCTATCAGTTGAAAAAGTTACGATACGAAAGTTGAATCCACAAATCATATTAAACTTAGGTTAACTTTCCCAATCATCAACAGCTCATATACGTCCCCACCGAGGGGCTCGAGCCTACCCTGAATTAGGGTGATTAGGCCTTAGTCGACCACGCTGGCTCAGTGCGGGTTGGTTGATTTCACACACAACCTTTTAATTCCTTCGCAGACCTCCTGCACAGGTTTCATCACGATGTTATCCTTCACCGTAAGAGCGTCGAATAAACGTAATATGAATTCGAAATTCGACAACACATTGGTCGTGGTGGGGATCGAACCCGCGTCTCCCGAACGGGAGGCAGCGGCCCTAGCCACTAGACCACCGACGCTCTATCACAATGCGTCACTTTAATTTCAAATATCGATCTATATTAAATTGTACCTCTCTATATATAAGTCAAAGTAAATGCCTACATTATAAACGTTACTCCAGAAATCCTGGTCATCGTAAACCTAAATGCCGAACATTTCTTCGAGGCGGATGGAGTAGGGCACGTCGTGCACCGAGGTGTAGTTGACGGCGTTGGAGCGGGCCACCACGTCTTCCACCACCTGCTTCCGGTACTCCTCCCATTCCTGTTGCTTCGTGAACTCTTCGAACAACTTCTGCTTGTCGGGGACCTGATAATTCGAAAACAACATGTCAGTTATACAACTAGCTCAGGTTATGAAATTGAAAACTTTTGTTCTTCTTCAACCTTTCAAATTAATAAACGAAATAAATCTTTATATCAAAATTAGTATAAAATAAATATTTAAAAGTGACTCAATCAGCTGATAGATTTGTATGAAAAATTATTATCTTATGAGATTTTAGTATATTAAGTTCTAGAACAAAAGTGCATCAATATTCATCATAATTCATTAATTGAACTAGGTACTGCCCGAGAGATTTTCCGTTATTTTCTAACACGTCATGGTTAGTCAAAAAGGAACCCTTAAGCCCAAGTCACACAGAGCGGGAGCGGCGCGGTCCGGGGCCGGGACAAGCGGGATGGCGCTATGCTGCGCCATAGCACCGTCCCGCTTTCCCGGCCCCGGACCGCCCCCGGCACGGCTCTGTGTGACTTGGGCTTTATAGTTTCGCCATGTCCGTCCGTCTGTCCGTCTGTCTCAGAGACTCTTAGTACTAGAAGGCTGTAATTTGGCAGGGATATATATTATTATTAATTATGCCCAACAAAGCTGAAGAATAAAATCTTTAGAAACTTTTTTTAGGGTTCTTCTGGTACACGTGAAGTGGGGGTTATTTTTTTAATTCTCGACTACCTTATAGACACTTATAGTGTGAGGCGTCGTTGGATAGGATTTTTTAAATAATGGGTTGCTAAAACCATTTTTCGATATTAGTGTACGTTTCAGAAATATTTCGTTTTGAAGTGCTTATTTTTGTTAGTCAAGTTCCCCCCCCCCCTTCCTACCAGCTAAACCGTTGTATTTGGTAATGTGAAAAAATTCACGGTAGTAGTGTATATCATGAATTTAAAAGGAAAACTATCAACATCAAGTAGGCTTTACAGGTTATCGAATAATAGACCAACTCACAAAATGTACTTGTACAAGTAAGAAATTTGGTACTACCATAGAAAAATATTTTGATTATTGTAAACTGTCTTATACTGGTACCTAAGTAGTATTGGACAACCACGGAACCCTACACTTTTCGTGACCCGACACGTGCTTGGCCGGTTTTTTATTGCGTATCTTGCTAGAATAAAAAAAACTAAATATTTATGTAGTGGTGACGCAACCAATCTTGTGCTGCCAGGAAATGTTAGTGTAGATCTTCTATTCTACTGGGAAACCAGCCAAGTAAAGACAGGGCCTGCTCTGCTAAGAGGCATCAAGGAGCCACACTGTGGTGATGGTGACTCCTTGCTCCTTGATGCCCCATAGCTTGAGATGATAACTATTTATTATTTATAATATTTAATCTGACTGAACTAGGTTTATCTAAAAAGGTTCACGTAATCCAATTTTATTCATACTTAATATTAAACTAATATTTAATATTTGCCTTTTTTTCCAAATAATACTGTATGCGGGTCCATATATTGGCTGTATTGTGCTGCAGTAGCCATATCTTGGGCATCAGCATGCATTTGACGGGAGTGAGCGCGATGATACGTCGGTCACGCATATTCTCTCCGAAACCAAACGTAGATCCAGGATTCATTATGCAAACCTAATGAAAAATATATCAGTAAATGCTGCTAAAATAACTTATTATAGTATCAAGCAGTCAACGGGATTTTCTCCATCGTCGAAAGAATAATTTAATAGTTCTAAAATTTACTAATATTTTAGTTTTTCTTGTAGATGTGTTCATGCTTAAGTATTTTTACTTGCTCTCGATAATATAAAAAATCAAGACCAGCAACGCATTTTTGTCCAAATAAAATAAAATTTAACCAACAATAATATGTGGGACATCTAAGACACGGTCATCTGATCCTAAACTATGCAGAACCTTTACTATGGGTATTGGTATCAATCAGACAGCTGATATTATTAATAAAATCTAGTTACAAGAGAAACAACTGCTGGTTACCACCCCTATCTTGTCAATATCCCCAGCATTCGAACTACTCGTTTCGGTTCCTCCTTTATAATGCGCACAGCCAAGGAATGGAATGCCCTTCCGGCATCTGTATTTCCGAATGCATTCAACCCTAACCTCTTCAAAGTACGAGTGCATAGGCTTCTCATGAGATAACTCGCTCCAGCGTAGGCCTTATCTCTCCTTCGGGCTAGATGGAGGTCAAGAGTTTACTCTTCATTTATAATAAAAATAAAAAAAAACACAAATGCCCTACACACAACCTGGGTTATATTTTAATCCGCGACCTTGAGCTTCGTAGATAGACGTACTACCAACTAGGTATGTAACAACCAAGAAACCTAACCTGCATGAAGAACGTCTTCATCTTCCCTCCTTGGAGTTTTGCTCTCATCGAATCTGGAGATACGCTGTACCTGTTAACAGCATAAAAGCTCTGTCACAGTGTTTTTCCGATCCGAAAAATAAAAAAACAAAATTAATAAATTTTTAAGTTCCAGGAAACTTAAACAAAACTTTATATTTATTCAAAAATTAAATAAATAAAATAAAAAACAAGCAAAGTTTACTACGACTATTACTACGAGTACGAACCTGACTGACTGTCTCCCTTCGACTGACTGTCTCCCTTCTTCTTTATCTGGTGCTAAGAATATTCTTGATCCTTGAGCACTTGCAGTGCTTTGCCTCTTCTCCATCATCATCTCACTGTGCGTAACGTGGCGTTCGCCTAATAAATCAGCTGAAGTTTTTTTCTCAACCACTTGCTCGCCAGTTTGTTCTGGAAAACTTGCTCGTTTTTGAGCAACAGGTTCATCTGGCCCTACTGCTACGTCGACAGTTTCAACTTCTTTCTTCTCAGCATCGGTCTCTTCAGCATCCGTCTTCAATTCGGTTTTTGAACTGATTTTCACAGCGTCTTCTTCATTTATTACAGATGTATTAGTTTGTCTGCGTGTAAGAGAACCCCCACTTTGTTTTAAGATACTCTGAGTACCCATTTTAGAATGAGTCTGTGTGGAGACTGAGGTTTTATTAGGAATATCACCACTATCTTCTTTAGCTGCAGTAGCATCTTCAGAGCCTTCTTTATTATAAGCTGCAAACCACTTTTTTTCGAAATCTTGTTCACTCGGTTCTGGGGGTACCTAAAATTGTATGTACCTATGAGGTTTGTACAAAGTATGTGAAAATAATGTTTATCGCTCTTCGATATTTTTTTAACGCGGGAATGGGCAACGAGAAGACGTGTCGTAGCCTCCTGATCCTGAAGATTGCCCAGCCTAAGGGTTGGGCCACACTGATCGACGGCGATCGACGGTTTGCCTATACAAAAATCGATCAGTGTGGCCCGACCCTTACTGAATCCGGCTTCCCTCTTGAAATTGTTTCTACCTAGCTGGTTGCTTCGCCCTAGGTAGGTAGACGTAAATCGTCAACAACTTTGAGCGCGTAAAATATTAAAAAGATGCTTACATAAGGATCATACAGTGTAAAATACTTCTTGCCAAGACGCTTTACTACGTAAACTTGAAGTGACTCAATCATTTGCACGCGGCCATACAGAATAAAATAAACATGATTGGGAATTCCAATGCCATCTCCCAGTATAGTCTCATTTTCTCCATATTCTTTCATTTTGGCCACAATACATCCTTCTCTAAACGAAACCTGAAGAAATATAAAAAGCAAAATATTATATTTTCACTATAGATCGGCGCGCGACTTGATATCCAGAAGCCATGAAAAATATGAGATCAGTGGAGAATTGTGTTAGGTATGTGTGCATACCTATACCTCTTTGCCTCGTTGGCTGTTGCTGGCCGTAAACACTTTTGATATCTTTGGATTTGTTTGAATTTGGAAGAAAAATATTGCTTGATAGAACAGAGCGGATTCATCGTTTGTCAGCTTCAGTGTAAAAATCTTGCTGATGAAAATAAAAGATCTATTGTAACTTCTAATCAATTTGTTTCAAATTACCGCCTCCACCTTCGTAACCTATACCTCTTTGCCTCGTTGGCTGTTGCTGGCCGTAAACACTTTATCTTTGGATTTGTTTGAATTTGAAAGAAAAATATTGCTTGATAGAACAGAGCGGATTCATCGTTTGTCAGCTTCAGTGTAAAAATCTTGCTGATGAAAATAAAAGATCTATTGTAACTTCTAATCAATTTGTTTCAAATTACCGCCTCCACCTTCGTAACTAATTGTAATCTTCTAACTTATATTTATATAATTATACTCAATCACTAACATGGCTCATGAAACGACTATTTTCGTAGATAGCATCCGGCTTAACGTACCCTCCGAAACAAAAAATCATCTTATAAATTGTAATTTGGGATTATCAAATAATTATATTCTCTCAGAATTCTTACCTCATTTAGAGCTTCGAAGTACGTGAATGATTTCATTGCATCTTTAACTTCATCCCACTGTTTCTGCACACAAGTAAGAAGCACTCTTTTGAAGTCCTCTTTAAGTAATTGGAGGAACTCACAGTGATCTAAAAGGAATGTGAAGACGTCTTAAGTACAGTCAGCTGACGAATTAGCTGACCCCCCCGCTCGAAACCGGTGAGATTATCTCAAGTAATTATTTATATTTTTACATAACATTTTATATACTCGTACAGTTTATTAACCTGCACAATTATATTAAATTTCATGATAAAAACAAAAACAATTACCAATTCATCAGTTTCGAGCGGGGGGGGCCCCCCCCAGCTAAATACTACGTGCATAACGGCGTTAAAGTAACAGTAACAATGTACTCCGGTCACTCATTACAATGTTAAAGTAACGCAGAACCTCTCGGGTGGTAACTTGGCCCATGAAACTGAACCAGCTAGCCGAGTTAATTTGTATCATCAACAGCTCATACGGTGGGAGCCTACCCTGAATTAGGGTGATCAGAAATTAGTCGACCACGCTGGCCCAGTGCGGGTTGGTCGATTTCACACAACCTTTGAGGGTTTTACCATAATCTCCACGCTTGGCAGGCGGGTTGGAGATCGCAGATTAAAAGGTTACTGTATCAGAGAGCGCTGCTGCCCGTCCCCTGTTCAATGTCCCTAAGTCGCCTCTTATGACACCCACAGGAAGAGTAGGGGTTGGTGACATGTATTCTACTCTGCCGGCACCACACGGCCAATCTATCAGCCTTTGCAGTCCACTGCTGGACGTAGGCCTGCCCAAGGGCACGCCAAAGCGCACGATCACCCGCTTTCCTCATCCAGCCACCACCAGCGACCTTCCTCAGGTCATCAGTTCACCTGGCAGGGGGGCGTCCCACACCACGTTTCCTGAAACGTTGTCTCCATTCGAGAACTGAATTCGAATTTGTATAAAGTATTTTTATTTTTTTAGGTGATTTCGGAATAGTTCTGTAACAAAAGTTGTTCAGTTTTAAGGGCCGAGTTACTACCCGAGAGGTTTTGCGTTATCTCTTTAACACGTTGTATAGGTTCTTACTTTCATCATTAATTATAAAGTATGTGCCGAGAAAATAAAATATGCCACATTGGTCATTTATTCCATTTTCAAAAAAGACACCATAAGTATAGGTACTCGCATAATGACAGATTTTGCTCACGCATATTAACTGAAATGAGGAGAAATGAGGAGATACGTAGAAAGACCAATGTCATCGACATAGCTTTCAGGATAAGTAAGTTGAAGTGGCAATGGGCAGGCCAAAGGTTTTCCAATGGGGCCGCGGGCCGGAAGGCGTAGTGTTGGACGGCCTCCCACAAGGTGGACAGATGACTTGGTGATGCAAGTAGAGCAGGACCGTTCATGGTGGAAACCTATGGTGGAGGCCTATGTTCAGCAGTGGACGTCTTCCGGCTGAGATGATGATGATGATGATATTAACTTACACAGAACAGTCTACTGCTTGCCCATGGATGTTGTCAAACAATTTAGTCCTAACCATGTAAGAGAGTCCTAACCAGTAGTCATAACCGTTGCTGTCCTCGGTATGTTGTGCAACAGGGAGACCTCTCCAAACATGTCACCAGCGGCCATTTCGCCAATCTCCGTGCTGACAAACTCCTCCAACAGCTCATCGTAGATTAACTGGGTCACCACAACGGTTCCGCTCACTATGAAATAAAGAGCGTGGGCTTCTTGGTGTTCCCGTACTACGATCCGATTCGGTCCGTAATACTGGAAATACGTCGCTGCTGCTAACCTTCTCTTCACATGCTGCATAATTAACAAACTTGTATTAGTAGTACATCTAGGTATTTCATCAAGAAAAATCTAAAGCTAGTTATTAGAAAATAGAAGTAGCATGCTTTCAAGAAAGAACTACTGTTTCAGTGATGATCACGTTGATCACTAGATGCATGAAAAACAGTAAGTACATGCAATATTTATAATGCTTGATTATGAAGAACTAACGTAAAATAAGCTCTTCTGGCCACCGTGCCTCTCAAAACTTAAATTCGTAGTAAGTCGCCTGCAGAGAAACGGACCCCCCTGGCTTAGCGCATAGTATTCTAAGGGGGGTCCGATTTCTCTGCAGGCGACCGTACTTAATTTCGTATTTTATAAAATTAAAAGTTATTGATTTTAAAGAAATCACGCATCTTGTAGTTCCGTAAAAAGCATAAATTAAATTAATATAATGATATTCCAAAAAAGTTAACGTACATTCGGATAACGTTTGAAGCATTTGAGACCTCCAATGATCCTGTATAAATATTTCTTCTCGTGGTCTGTTCTTTCTGCGACAGGCTTATTCAGCAGAGCTTTATCCTTTAAAAAAACAAATGCAAAGATTCAATTAAAAATACATCTGCATTGCAGACATGTAACTAAGTAACCATAGACTGATTTAAAACAGCAGCGTCTAGTTAAATAGCTCATTCACCATCGTAATTCTCATCCAATAATGATCGCCAGAGATTTAGGTAATCAGTCCACCTAAGTTGGGTTAAGGCCGGGTTATTGCAAAAATTAGCAACTCAACGCGGTTTAGTTGAAAGTTCAACCGACGCGTTGCTGAAATAACGTTCATATTAGCGTGCGATGCTTAACGGTGGTTACGTCCGACACTGCGCAGGAATCGTGCGAAAAACTCGTTTTTCTTTAACTCTTTTGCTTATTAACAGAATATTGCAGAGTTTATGAAAAATGTAATCGATTTAAAATTTAAGTCAGTAATTGACACGTTATATTAATGAAAAAAAAACTATGGTTATCGCTTTAAGTTACGAGATCTAGGACGTAAAAAATTTTTTTGCTGCTTCTTTTTTAAAACTTGTGCTTCTTATTTCTAAATTACTATAATGTAATTAAAAATTCTACTCGGTTTAATATTTAATTATGGATATATTCTGTTAGCATATGTTTTTTTTACATTTATAGAATCAGTAGAAGTGCTAGTATTTGATCGTCAAAGTAGCGACTATGGGCGCTATTTCCACATAACCCCGCCTTAAGTTGAAGATAATATAATCTGTAATCGAAGGAGTTACGTGGTAGGCAGCAGCCGGCGCCCACGGCTTGACGCCTTCCACAGCACGGAATAGTCTTTCTTTTCAGAAAATCAAGTGATTTATCTTGCAATGTCTTAACCAAACTGGAGGAATTCTCATAAAGAGGTTGCCCCCACCGTGAACTATATCCAGAACCTCCGACCGCTCAGTTGAGATATTTTGATGATGACGAAGAAATTAAGTAGCCATTGGAAATTAGTCGTGCAAAGGAATAATACACAGCAGTTTACTAACTTTTATGCTCAAGAGTTGTTTCTTAGTTTTCCCGCGCACAGCTTGTTCTACCCTCCGTTTCACATCTTCAACTCCCTCGTACTCATCTATATCTTCTATCAGCCAGAAGGTATTTGCCATACATAGGCGACCAAGAGCGCGGAAAAGACATTTCGCTCGAAACTTCCTGCGCATCAACTCTTCTGGATCCTAGTTAAATAGTAAGAAAACATTTTAATTATGTTAGGTATCATCTTATTCAAACAGTAACGCGCTTAATTATGCAATTGAGTATTACAATATCTTTCTTAGGCCCTCTTTGCGCCATCGTCTTATTGTTACTTCTCCGATGTAAAAAATACTAAAAAATACTAAAAATAATTCGAGATCTTTTTCTCTTAACGATTATTTTTGCTAGAATAATGCTGTGACTTTCATACGAAGAAAACAAAGGTGTTTTTTTTTTTTCTCTTTTTGCAAAATGTCAGAAAGACAAGAAGACAGTCAGTACAAAAAGGCTAAGGAGGATTTTCACTTCGCAACTATATGGTCGTCATTATACAAAGCCCAAAGCCTCTATGTAAGATCTATAAGTCGTAGAGCGTTCGATGCGTTCGACTCCCGTTCCGGAAGATCTGGGTTCAAATCTCGATCGAGCACAGTATCAAGCAAAAATTACTAATATTTTTTTGAGTCAGTTTCAAGGTTAAGACATTAATCAATCAGTCAATCAACACAGTGCACGATCACCCACTTTCCTCATCCAGCCACCCCCAGCGATCTTCCCGGCATCAGTCCACCTGGCAGAGTCCCACTTTACATTATACGCGACGTGGTCTCCGTTCGAGAACCCGTCTTCTCCAACCACAGAACAGTAAACGCTCATCGGTTCTACGACAGACGTGGCCAGCCCACTGCTACTTCAGCTTGCTATTGTACACTTTTGGACGATATCTACTACTTTGGTGCCGGTTAATTTTAGCCCGTACCGAAATACCGAGCATAGATCTTTCCATAGTCCGCTGAGTTAAAATATCGCAACCTGAAAAGTAAATTGATTCCGTAGGTACTTCTTCGGTACGTTTACCCGTAAGTCGGACTATTTATTTACGGAAATAGTTGTTACATGAGCAGTCATATCAGAAACCTTTGGTGGCTCAATGATTCGGTCTCAATAACACGGATGATGATGATGATGATTATGTTGATGAGCTTTTATTTATTTATATTGGACAGCGTAATGGAAAAAGATATGCAGCAATGCACGCACAATAATTGCACAGTTGATTTCTAGAGTCTTTTTAAATGGATTTGTTATCTGTATTTCGGGAGTTGTATTATCTTAGTGTAAGTATAAGCAATAGTGAATAGGTATCATTCTGATTAATTTTATTTTAGTTAGAAAACAAGCCCACACAACTCCAAAACACCACAAAGCACCCAGGCAAGCTTTCGTACCAAATCCCCGCCCAAGTCAACCGAAGTTTTCAACGCCATCTTTTGATATTTTTGGACATGACAGTACTTTTTGTGTAGGTATTGCCTTGTTTAAAAATTCAATCCTGTCGAAAGTTCCAGACTGCAACACTGACAAAAGAAAATAATTAATATTGTCTATGGTTTTAATGTTACCCACCCAAATGTTTTTATTATTATTATTTTAATTTTTGACCTATGAAGAACTTCCAATGTAATAATGTACAGACATACAAGAGTATCTGTGATTTGTGAAATTACCAAAACTAGTGGCTCTGTGAGCTGTAGACCTCACGCACGAGTCTTAACAATTAGCTGGCAGCCCCCATGACTTCGTCATTATTAAATTTCCAAAAACTGACTGAACAAGAAAATTCTATTTATTTATCTGACCTGCTCACAAAATTTCACGAGAATCAGTTGAGAAACGCGACCTGTAGAGGAGAAGAAACAGACAAATGAACAGACATACATAGACAATTTTGGTCAAGCTAAAACGGAGACACTTCGTTCGCACTTCGCGCTCGCTCGTCAATTATACATTACAATTGATTTATTGATAATAATTATTACGATAAATTAAACACACTTAAATAAACGTTAAATTAACTACTTTTTAACTAACATCAGCTGTAACTAATAGAAATAGAACCACGAGTATTCCCTGAAATGAAGGGTGGGCGGTTAGTAAGTATATTTTATTATGTAAGTTGGAGAATTTTAAAATGGTCGTTGATATTTATTTACAAATTAAATTGATAGTGTAAGTCCTTAATATCAAAACATTAATTTATATTTTGCACGTAAACTGGTGTTTTTTTACGTGCTACAAGATTATTGTATTACTATAATCTTAAATTCACAAAATTAATCAACACGTTCAATCATATTATTCAATACGATTGGCAATACCGAAACTAAATAGACATAATAACTCAGAGTGGAATCTTTTACGATCGGTTCAAAAGGTATCGTAGCCAGAACCGTAAAAGAAAATATAAAAAAAAAACAATACCATAGACAAACGTCAATGTCAAATTGCCGTATTGGTTGTCGAGTGAATTGCATTTTATTTCATTTTCCGATTTCAACGCATATTTCACGAATTTCTAACTACTTCTACCTTTATACTTCCTCCATTTAGTTACAAAGAAGACTACAAAATGGTATAAATTAACTACACTTTGTTTTTGAAATTATACGATTTCTCACTTTTCGTATTCACGTTTTTATTGAATTTACTGTGTAATTCTTGCAGAGTTTCGGATTACCGTCTGTGAAAGTGAAGCCCGAGGTTGAGACGAGCTGTAAGCAGCCGGAGGGCGCGTTTGGCGTCACCAGCCCCTTCGTGGCCGGCTTGGGAGCCTCGAGGCCTAAGCTTGGCTTCGCACACCCCTTGGAAGCGTCGGAGAGGAATGTATGTTGTACAAGTTATTACAGCTACACATTGTAATTGTTCGTGCTTGCTGAGTCATGCATAATTCTTTTTTACCAATCTAAAAAACTAAAATGTTGCATCTACATGAAGCCATTTGGAGTTATTTTACCAAACTAAGTTAATATTATCTTTGTGTAATGTCGTGTATTCACATTCCAACTTTGAGTAATTTTTTAAATAAATTTATTGCCATATCTCGTGTCGTGTGCCTTCAGGCACAATCAAAGTCGAAATATCTTACATCTTCAAATAGTCCTCAATGTACCTACTTATGTTACCAAATAGTGCTGTGTGTTAAATGTAAAAAGATAACACACTAATAAAGTACACCTGCCTATATCAATCAATCAGCCTATTGCAGTCCACTGCTGGACGTAGGCCACCACCAGCAACCTTCTTCAGGTCATCAGTCCACCTGGCAGAGAGGGTGTCCCACACTACGTTTCCCGAGACGCAGTCTCCATTCGAGAACCCATCTGCTCCAACGCTCATCGGTTCTGCGACAGACGTGGCCAGCCCGCTGCCACTTCAGCTTGCTAAATTTGTGGACAATATCCACCAGCTTGGTCCTCTGCCGGATGATTTCGTTTCGGATTTTATCCCGTAGCGAAATACCAAGCATAGATCTTTCCATAGCTCGCTGAGTGACATGTAGCCGGCCTGCCTATAAATATAACTATTTCACTTTCAGTATCTACAAAATGAAGAAAAGATGAACATGGCGATGCTTAGGAACATCCAAGGTCTGCACGCACCTATGAGAATACAGATGGAGAAGAAGTTCTGTTCTAAGGTAAGTTAACCTATTATTATCTATACTATCACTTGGTACTTACCTATAGCAATTAGGTAAAATGATAAAACAAAATTATCTCGAAGTTTTTCTAAATCTTGAGCCTACCACTTCTCTTTCATAAACAGAAGTGAAGTTCCTTTATCATGATTTTTCTAAAATACTTTCCTTGAATTTCTTACTTTCATGAATTCAAAGTAGCTTGGAAGTAAGTTAATGCTGCCGACTACAATAGATCCATCTCGGGTCGCAGTGGTCATTGGGACATAATTTGCCCGATCCCTTCTACCTAAATCAAGTTAATGCTTTATGACAGTGTATATTCAACATCTTATTCCAGATTGGCCATCTACCCTTTTTACCAAGCTCAAACCTCCAACTGGATGTACTCACTGGCCGTTACATGGACATTGGTTTTGAAGATATCCTCAACACTCGAGAACTCTGCGAAATCTCTGGACAGCCCCATGCAGTTATGGAGCGCTCGCTGGGTATTCTGTAAGACACATAAGTCTATTTCTCCCTTACTGGTGTATTGTTTTTAAAATAAAATATTTTGTGATTTATAAATAGATTTTATTTTATACACTACATTTATAAGATTTTTGTTGTTGAATATAGTCATCTATCCAATACTAAAAGTAGGTTCATAGTTTCAAATTTTAGTCATCTTTGATAATATCCATCAAGCGCAGTTTGCAAATTTTCTTTACTTCATTTATACCATTTATTATTTCTTGTTCTTTTGTATTGTTGTAGCGATCCCTTAGCCCTTCAATTATAGACTCCACTCTGTTTTCTCGGGCGCAGATTATAAATGGAAAACCAAATTTCGTTTTATACCTGAAAATAAAAACAACTTTTGAATTTCTTGACCATCTAACGGTGATGACGGGAACTAACAGTACCGTACTGTGGTTGCGTATGGAACGGTTCTGCAAGGTATGCTTGAACACACTAGATGGCGCTAGCAGCATAAAATAAATTATGTGCCGTAGACAAATTATTGCAATGAGATCATGAAATTACATTGTCCATTTCCATGGTGCACAATCACAGACTATGTATTGTTTATGTCGTTATTTTCAGTAATTAAATTAAAATTGCATTTAATTTTACATAAAACTTTATAATTATTTAGATTAGGACGTAAGAGCGTCATGGTTAGGACGCCAGTTTTAACCCCACCATGCTAATGTTTTTGAATTCATAATGTATACGCTTGTTCGACGCTTTTACAAACGGCAGAAATTAAAAGATTGTGTGTGAAGCCGACCAACCCGAACTGCGGGTCAACGTGGGCGACTAAAGTCGGATTGCAATTGCATGGGTCTGATCGTTCTCAGCTCCGGGTATAGCCTCAAGCAATCTGGTGGGACATAATGGACATAATACAGGTATGAGCTGAACCTGCTGGCTGATGCCTACCTGTCATTTTGGGACTGAATGACACTCCTCTGATCGTCAGTGAGCATGTCAAGCCCCGCGCTGCGTTGTTCGCTACTGGATTCCCGTGTCAACTCGCCGCTTGCCAACTTTCCTGCTAGGTCTGGGTGCAGTTTCAACACTAATACCTTTTCTGTAAGCAATTAATAGTCTGTTCAATCTCTGTAGTCTGGTGAAAAGAGAAGCCTATCTGACATAACGTCGTCGAAATCGCCTGCGGCTATGCCCGCGTTGTTTACGATTTTCCTGGAGTAAAAAAAGGCCTAATTCGTCTTTAGGTGTCAAACTATCTTTGTACCTTTCGTAAAAAAGGGAAACGTTCTGACATGGCTCATGTACACGACTACTTTTTGAAGCACAGCCGTGCTCTGCCTGCAATGCCCTATCCTTCCTGACTAAACTGGGACAGACAGTCTCGCTGTCATTTTTCCTTAGGGATTCGAACCTAAAAATAGACCCCTGGAAGCCAAGATCCTGAAGGTGACCCAAATGCTCCGACGAATAACGAATCTGGTAAAAAGCCTGACATATCTACTCGTATGCCGTCGAGCTCGGATTGCTAGTTCACTACTTTTTTTTTACATTAAGCACATCTAACATTGTATTATATTCGGATAACTTAACGACTCATTCATGTTGGATATCAAAATTATAACATATTCGAATATTTCCAATTCAAGTCAAGCAAACTGTCACAACCTAATCTAAAGCAATAGATATAATTTATTGGCGTCATTTATATCGCACTTGACTTCTAGCTCACCTTGCTCTTTAAGGCTGTCCAGATATTCGTAAAAGGCCGTAGCAATATTAAAAAGACTGTCGAAAGGTTTCCGTTTCCTCGCTTGCGCTGCAGCATCAGGGCACAATTCGACCACATTTGAGAATATGCTTTCAAACTCTTCCTTCTCCAAGTCGTTCACTTGTTCAATGTTAATTCTATGGGCCATTTTTGTTTTGTGGCCTGTCCGTCTCGTATAGGAGTTCACTATGACCGTCTTTGCTCCGTGTTATCTTATTTATCATAGGACGTTGTTGTGGGTCATTAGTTCAAATGAGTGAGTTGCACTCATTACTGAAGTATTTACTTCGTGTTGTGTATGATAGATAGGTAGATAGGAACCGCGTCGAAAAATAAAACATTTTTGAGACTGCGTCCCTTTAGTTAAGATACTAGCTGTGCCCGCGGCTTCGTTCACGTGGGTGGGTTAAGGGGCTAGTCCGGGAATTTTCAAGATTTTTGTTGAATCAGATCTCATTATCTACGCCAGTAAATGTATTGATTTTCTAAAATATGTTATTGGACTCTATTATCTACGCTTACACTAAGACCAAAACATGTTTGGTAATAATCTTCTCGATACAAATGTTATCCAAAGCAGCGTCTTCGATTCTCGTTATTTGAATCTGAGAGGTAAATGGTAATTTATTGGTTGCCGAAATTTAGTTACAAGATAGGTCTCCGACTGCTTTATGTTTTTTCCTGGACAATTTACAAATCAAATTAGTACTTTTTATATAAACTGAGAAAGTAAATTTGGCACTTACGCCATTTACTTGGAGCGCGCGAACATTATTTCTTTCTCTGTTAAACACGTGCGGAGAAGCTTAGCGTCATCACTTTCCTTTCTTGAGCTCAGTCGCCCATGATCTTTGCCGACGACGGATGTGCGCTCGGTGGCGCTCCAAGCCGCCCGGCTCACGAAATAATTTTATTTGGAGAAGACGTACCATGAGTAGGTACGTCACATCCGTCCGTCCGATCCGTTACATTGACAATATTTCTAAATCGATTTTTAATTAAATAAATATAGGTTGGGTCCATACCTGCTGCTTGTATACTTAGTAAGGTTTAGTCAAGTTTGTGATACTATCACTTTCAAGGTCGACACTAATAATACGAGTACACTACGCAAAGGGTATGTGTATGTACAGTGGACGGCACATCAAGGTATACATTTTTTTTTTCAAACTAGTTGTTATTATTATACTACCTAGTTACATATGTCGATCATTTTATTTTTCTAGTACAACACAGGCGCGAGAGGAATAGTTAGGTAGTTCTATTCTTCAACCAAATGCGGTTTTTTAGAATTATTTTTATTGTATTAGGTAGGTAACATATAATTTATTTATTGATTCAAAAATAAAGTTTGCATACTTGTTACGTAATTTTATAGCCTATACCTAGCTTACAAAAAACCAGCCAAGTGTGTGCAGGGCCAAGTGTTATTTCCAAAGGATTATATCCCTCACAGGGGAACAACTAAGGATTTTTCCCGCTGTCCCCCAGTATGTTCACTCGAAAAAAATACAGGGGACAGTGGGAATAAATATTTCCGTTCTCCCACGTTACAAATTATAATTATAAAATGAATGACTGATTTACGAGTATTTTTATTCAAATGATATTTTGGATGAGTAATAATTATTTATTAATAAATAATTATAATATTGAACAAAATGAACTCATATATTTTTTAACTGACAGTTTATTATTTTGTTAGTGCTCTGATTACGATAAAACTTGGGTTAGTGGACTATTCCATTAAGAAAACAACATTTTTTTTTTCTATGAGTTAATGGGTTTGATGAAACTCGGTTCAGAGCACTATTTTGCCAAGGAAACAATGAGCCAATGTTAAAAAAAAAACAATAATCTTAGTTTTTATGACAAAATAGAACCTCTAATAAATATAAGGAAATATTGTCACACTTTAGAAATTCTAAAATACTTAATGAATTAGCTTAATATCGTTAGTTTTGCCGTGACAAATGAAAACTACAACGTGTCAACGTCTTAGCAAAATAACGTAAAACCTCTCGTGTGGTAATAATCGGCCCATGAAACTGAACAACTTTCGTTCCAAAACTTTTTTAAACTCGTATTTTTTTCAAACAAGGTGATCAGCTGATCGAATTATTTTGTATGAAAGTCAAAGTCAAATTAGTTTATTTCCATAGGATGTTATTACATCACTTAGATCCGTCATTACATTTTTTTGGGTGAGTTCGACGGTACTTAGGTGTCACGTGGGATCGATCTTTGACATAAAGAGAGAACTGCCGCAAGCTTAAGAGTAAAGTTGGTGCCCGGAACAACATCCTGAGACGCCTTACCACTACCCGCTGGGGAGCCAGCGCACACGTTCTTCGAACGAGTTGTCTTGCTCTCGCCTACTCAGCAGGCGAATATTCGAGTCCAGTTTGGGCTCGTTTAGCCCATGTGAGAAATATGGACACGGCTCTCCACGAACCATGTCGTATAGTCACGGGCACCCTGAAACCGACACCACTGAGAAAGTTTTACTCCCTGGCAGGAATTGTTCCACCCAGCGTGAGACGTGACGCTTGCGATATTGAAAGAGCGAAACAGTCTCAAGATAGCAGACACCTCCTTTACGGCACAACACTCCTCTTGCCCGTCTCAAGAGTCGCCGCAGCTTCCTCAAAATCTCCACACCCATCGAAAAAGACCCACTTTTAGCACGTAAATATCATCCTATCAGATCCTCGTTTTAACACATTATTACAATTTTTACGAACGAACACGTTATATTTTTATCACTAGCGAATCGCGAGGCACAGGACTGCCCATATTATAGGCATTATAGGCAGTGTTGGCAGGGTCACCATGCATGAGGTATGGAGACACAGGAGCGTGTCAGAATGAAAGACGTGTTGTGCGTCAGACAAACGTATTGACTACAAGCTACTTAGATGCTAAATAATATTTATCTAGATGTGGTTGAAGTGAGTCATACATACACTACAGTAGGCTGAATAAAATACATTTTTTGCCTAGTGACAAGCAAAAAATGTAGGTATGAAGTTAGCTGTCATTGTGTGTCATCAAATGTATTTTAGTGATGCCAGACCAAGCGCCCCAATAATTTCAATGGTAAACACAAATAGTCGATGCTTTATTAATAAAATTTCGCGGCGTGGGCAGTCTGATATAATACTAAAGTAAAAGTTTTACAATTAAATATATTTAAATAGCAGATCAAGCTTTACACGTGGCGCAAGATTCTGTGCCATATTCAAAGATGAAGTTTGACATTTGTGTTATTTTTTTATATATCTCGTTTGTCAAGGCAGAGAATCAGCCATATATCAAATCAAATAAAAATGTTTTATTCAAATTAAGATTTTTATGAATCATTTTTCGACGTCAAAGCTACCATGGATGGCACGGCTACAGGTTACTTTTTGGAGGGCACTTGGAAATTAAATGATTTTATAAAAAAATAAACAACCGTGTAATATTTTGAGCAAAAAAATTGCAAAATATATTTAGGAACCAACCTTATATCTCGAAATGGTTTTGCATTTAGCATACTTTTTTTTTAAACTTTGCGTATCCAATTTTATTGACAAAACAGAAACTTTTATCTTGATTTGAACCAAATATTTGATATAAGATTTCTTTGGTACTTATAACTCGTCATAATGACAGTGAAAGAAACAAATAATTGATGTGTTGAAGTGACGTGTGTGTGATAAAAATATTAAAATGACATTTATAGTGATCATGCTGTATGATATATGATGTGTTAGATTTAACACAAAAAAATAGACATGATGAAAACATTATGTATTTCCGGAAACATTCACAATATTGATCGTATCAGAAATAAGTAGATACGTATCGATCATATTGTAAATCGTAAATAAACATCACATTTTTCTTTTTTTGCATCCAATTAATAAATTGACTTCAGTTTGGAAACAATGGAATAAAAATACTCGAAAATCTGTAGGTATTTTATAAATAATTTAAAGTGGTGACAACGGGAATTATTTTCCCCTTGTCCCCTATATAATTTTGAAGTGAAGATACTGGAAGACAACAACTACTGAACGGATTGGTATGAAAGAAATTTGGAATAAAGTTAGTTTATACCCTGGAATAAAACATAGGATACTTTTTACGGGAAAAGGCTTATTCCCACGGGAAATTCTTACACAACGCGAGCGTAGCCGCGGGCGGACCGTATTATAGTAATTCAAATTATAGTTACTATTACAATGTCAAAATATCTGGAATCTTGAAATACTAAATCTTTTATTTTTAGGTGAAATTATAATCATTACTACCCTACACTCCACTACACTAAAGACCAATTAAAATAAAATAAAAAATATATACTCAAAGATCGAATCATACACAGTAATATACTTTGCGCGATTACATCAAATTAAACAAATATAATATTTTATCATCGTCGCAGAGGTCATTGACCCGCCTCGATGTTTTAGAGCGGGGTCTGTGCGGGGTGGCGCGGGGAGCGGCTGGACGACGCGGGGCGCTGCCCGCGCCGTCTACCTTACACACGCCTCTTGCGCAACAATTTTTTTTCGGCGTAGCGCCTTAAGCGAAAAACTGCGCGCAAAGTTGGTTTTATTTTTGCCATCATCGCGTAGCATACATTTTGGGGAACTGAATACGTTTAAATACAAACTATTTCCATGGCTAAGAGAAAAACTATTTGGAATAAGTAGTTCGTTGATATAAACACTATAGCCTGCACTGCACCACATCCTTTCCAAATTTTAGCTTCTATTAGGTTTGTTCCATATAATCCTTAATCTGATATCGTTACATAAAATCATCGGAGTGAAGATTCCGATGCGCGAGACTCGTTAATTAGACTCATACATGATGCTCCTATCAGCACTTAACTGAGTACGCAGTAGCGACATAGTTCCGTGCAGAAAAGTCCACTTTTCCTCAAAACACTGTAACGAGGCATTCGTCCTCTTTCCTATATTATGACTGGCAACCTTTCTCGCTGGCAGTTTTATCTTTCATTTTAAATTCATTTTCTAGATTTCTTACGTTTCGATTTTGTCTTTTTTTTGCCAAATTCTTCACTTCATGTCCTGATCTCCAACAGTGAAAAGCTTATCTTTGTTACCATTTTTCCAGTTTTATAATATAAATTATATAAATACATAAATAAATACCTTTTCTTCGAACTCAACCCTGGTTCTTCCACGCTTTATATTATTATCCTCTACAACAGAGCTGCTGAGCCACAACACTTTAGTTCTATACTACTGTATCCCCCTTGATCAAAAAGTAAAAATTCAAAAGTTTCTTTTTCCATGAAGAACTGTAACATCTCTTTATTTATTTTTAGGGTAAGTTCAATAACACGAGTCGTCGGTAAGCGAAGGTTGATAAAGTTGCCTGGAAGAAATACCTTAGCAATGAAGCTGCCTATTTGTACACTGTTATTATTTTCCAACAACCGTCGATCCTGTGCGAGGATCTTCTTCAGGGAGGCCGGGGCGCGGGGCGCGGGGCGGGACAATCGCTACCGCTCGCAAGAAAAGCGGGCTCTACATTCTCGACAAATCTACACGAGACATAGCTAATACGAGAGTGTGGAGGCCCTATTCGGCAAGTCTCGCCTATGTTCGTGCAGTCTCCATTCCGTGTCGGTATTTCGTGCCCGAATCAAAGGGCTCTCGTGTAGTTTTGTCGAAACACAAAACACTCCCTCCACATTCCCGTCGCTATTAAAATTATATGTACATTTTAACTTGTTCTGTTGCGATGTATTTCTATCATCCACCATCTTCGTCTATTCCAACGTCTCTTAATAAATTCTTTTTCTCGAATAAACATATAATTGTAATAACATAATGCTGCAGTACCAGATGTTTCCACGTCCATCTTGTTCGAGTACCGAGCGCACAAATGCGCGAGCAATTATGTGGAGAGCTGCTCTCGTCTCGTCCTAGTTTTTGGCGAGACCCGAGACAAAACGTCTCGTCGAACGTGGAGCCCGCTTAAGCCGGGCTCGGCTCGGCGGGCTTCAAAAGTTAAGTTTCCATTTTTTACGTGAGTGTTTCCGCTTTAAATATTTAATGTATAAAAATCACGTATCGTTCAATAATGAAATTGTACACTAAATCTTCATGACCATATTTGTTTACTCTGTGTTTCTTGTGTGCCATACATAAAGTAAGTTATATTTTATTCCAAGTAATCAACGTCAACAGAACCAGGTAAATTGACAATTTTCCGTCGTGAAAAATTCATCACACGCTCGCTTCGCACGCTCGTAGTACGTCTTCCGTCGCGCGACTCGCGACATAAATCGCGGGGTAAGGCGAAACAAAGCGACATTTATGTGTCATTGGTAAGCGCTGGGAGGATAAATCTTGTCGCGTAGATGTGGGATGTCGCGCTAACGAGCCCGCCGGGAGCGTGGAAAGCGCGACAAATTGCCGCCAGGGACTTCGCGAGGTACGGGCGCCATGATTTGCTACAGCTTGGCAAGCAGGAATCGCTCTTGTTGCACATGTAGCCACCACGTCAAAACTGGCTTAGTTTCTAAATTAAAAGAATAACATACAGCATGAAATTCACATCGTTTTGTTCCCGCCATGTAGTGATAGTACCCATCAAACTGAACAACTTTTCACGGAAAAAAAAAAAACCTGCGACAAATATTTTTGTGCTCTCCGTAGAAAATGGGTTGGTCGGGAGTATCACTTCACTTTGTATGGAGACCAAAAAATTTTTTCGCAGGTTCATTTTCCGCGATAAGTTGTTCAGTTTGACGAGTACTATCACTACACGGCGGGAATAAAACGATGTAAATTTCACGGTATATACTTAAGTAAGTAAAATACTTCTTACTTACTTTGATGGGAAACGAATGAAAAAGCAAGCATCAAACAAAATATCTAGTTCCACTGTCTGTCACTGCGCTAAACTGATTCAATTATATTTTAAAACCAAAATTTTTCTTGCGTGATGATGCTGAAGAATATCTTAACATTAATTAATGTCAAACAAAAGCTCATCTATAATTATTCTTATCTGTATCCGCGAATCAATGTTCTGTCTAGAAAAAAAAAAAAAACTATTCTATACATTTTGCGTCATTCCTTACTGACGACGTCTTTAGAGTTCTCCTTTGAGTAATACAATACGCCGGAGGTTTTAATTCCTGTTACCGGAAGAATTATGTTATTGGTTATTTTTTAAGGACTTAAATATTTTTTCTCTTTCTTTCCACACGCGAAACCAAAAGTCTCACAAATACTCGTAACAAATCAACATAATGGCTACCCTACTAATCTACCCAACTCGTAGCAATTTCGCGTACTCGGAAGAGAATGCAAACATTCAATGGCAATTTAAAATTTGATAGGACTGCTGTTTATCATGTCCTAATTCCATTCAGTCAAACCAATTATGGGTGTGATGTTACGAGTGTATTAGCAAGTTTTATTACATCTCGACTCGATGCTATGCATGACAATGTCAGTAGCGGTTGAAAATATGATGTATTTATACTATTAGCGCTACGTGTTACGCAAGATTGTTGCAATGTATTGTACTAACGGTTATTTTAGAATGTGCTTCGTGTTACTTGTTATAATGATATTGTGGTAGTTTATACAGACAGACATTTTCTTAGTTGCACTGATCGAAATTACCAAGAAGAGTTTCATGATATAAAACTTTTTAGGTTCTAGGCTTCTAGAGCGTCGTCGGTGTTGTATCAGCTAAAATAGCTGCCTCCCGTGTCGTAGCAATGTGGTTTCGAATTAATATTGATATATACGTTTATTCGACGCTCTTACGGTGAAGGAAAACATCGTGAGGAAACCTGCACTCTTGGGACGAAAATCAAAGGTTGTGTGTGAAGTCGACTAACCCGCACTGGGCCACCGTGGTAGACTAAAACCTGATCGCCCTACTCCAGGGTGCTCTCGAGCCCCTCGATGGGGACATGAGCTGTTGATTGATGATTAAGTTCTAGGCTTCCAGGTTCTGTTCAGTTTTCTTATTAGAAGTAAGCTTCAAGACAGTTAATCGACTGATTGATCAAGTTCTCAAGGTGTTCCACAAATTTACTTCTTGGAAGATTTGGGGACAATCATTGGAAAAAAAATGTGTGACCACGTGCTTTATGAAAAAAATCGAGTCGCAAGCTTGCGGGTATTGCATGGAAATAGCAATGGCTTACACACGACCATTTCCTGCTTACAATTTATTTTAGGCTAGGAAAGTGTGTGGATAAAATATTATAAAATTTAATTTTTAATATGATTTTCCAGGTATCTTCACAATTTAATTATTCAGATTTTTCTAAAACTGGGCACCCTAAAAATTGTACATGACATAAATAAATTTTATTTTGCATTTTGCTTCATTGGCTACTTGGTGTCTGTCTGCCCATCTAATATCCTTATTTTGCCTTGTACTATTCAAATATAGTGCAGGGCATTTACACCATAAAGATAAACACAACATTAGATAACATTTGCTTTATTGTTTAATATTATTAAGTGAAAACTCGAGTAACAATCATAATACTTAGGAGCATTAACACCGAATTTCGTAAACAAAACATAATGGCGGTGACACTCTGGAGAAATCAAAATGTGGTGCTTTTAAATGATATGGAAACAATAAACATAAAAGCTGAGCTGGACGGTGCTTGTGATTGCAGTGAATTAATTAAAGTGGTTTTCATTGGGTCTATAAACGACGTCGCGCCATGCGGCGGCGGCGGCGGCGGCGGCGGCGTGAGCAAGGTTGCCAACCTTAACAAGCCGTTTTTGAACTAGCAGTTAAAAATCTCATGCGAACCGCGCAACAAGTAATAGTGCCGGCTGTGGACCTTGAATGTCCTTCTTTACTTTGTATATACCGAAAATAAGCGCGAGATGAACATCCAAACAACGCGTCTTGTGCTCTCCTGCAAGTCTAATGTGAAAATAGGGCATATTAAACTACTAAGTTTAGGGCCTAAAAACTGGCGCATACATGGGTTTTGTGCGCGTGCCACGAAGTAAGCAGACTAATGTAAAGTTAACTGTTACTTGAATGTTTATTTTGCAGACAGAAGACTTCACAATAATATACGTTTAAACCTTTTATAATAAATTAAACTTAGAGAACAACATCCACTCGGAGGAGAACTTTGTGAGAGAGAGAGATATAGCAAGAATGTTGGAAAGGAACAACATCGAACTTTTTTATTACTATATTGCAAGGCAATGCAATGATAATTTTATGTTTCCAATAAAAACTTAACTTTCAGTTTAGGCTCTGGCACAAAATAATATGTCACTTTATCTAATAATAAAAAAAAAACTAACAGAGAATACCTTTAAGAGTAGTTTTTGACAATTTAAAACGATATAGAACTTAAAGCATTAGTAAATTAAGCGGCAGCAGAGGCTATTAACAATCAAATCTAAACATTGCTACGGGTTAATCTTTTCTATGAAAATGCTTCAAAAATTAAACTGAATTTTTTTTACGCGATCTAGTCATAGGATAATATTGATTATTGTCTTAGGGTCTCCATCTTATCGTTACGAGCGATTAAGATAGATAGCGCTGGCAATTTTCTGCTCGTGGTGTACCAAACTATATCTGTACCCCCAAAATTAGTTTATTAGTAGTTTAATCGTGAAAGCGTTACAGACAGAATTGCTTTCGCATATATAATGTTCAAATAATAGAATAGTATAAAATTCTTTATAACACGAATGGAAAAATAAGTATTCAAAAACATTTAAATCAACAAGTAAAAGTGCACAAATAGGAGGCCTTATTGTTATGTATCAATTTCTTCCAAACAACCTTAATTAGTACCTAAAAAAATCTTATCTTATTTTTTCCATAACATGTTATCACGTCACATAACGTCTTTTCACGTCAGGAAGGATTCTTCTCCAAATCTTAGCTATCATGTACTCCTGTTCGAGTTGTACGGTTGGCAACCTTGCAAGCGAGCGCGGCATGTCGTGAGTGCCGCCGCCGGCCGCCATGTTGGAGCCGCGGGCGCGCGGGGCAGAGCCCGCCGGGGCGGAGCCTGATGTCGGGCCAGATAAAACTTCGTTCCATTCCCGCGTCCGCTACCGACGGCTGATCGATATCGATACTTATGTAAAATGCATATCGGATTAAAAATAAATACTAATGTCGGCGGGTAAAGAAGAGACGTGCCAAGAGCGCGGCGGTTTGAGTTGAAGGTTATTTTCACTTTGCTTTATTTATTTTGATCACAGAATTTTGACTCGGATTATCATGATCAGCTCATGTACGTCCGCATCGAGGGGAGCCCATCCTGAATTAGGGCGATTAGGCCTTAGACAGAGCGGATTGGTCAACCTTTGAATTTCTTCGCAATTCTTCACAAGAGTGTGCAGATTTCCTCACGATGTTTTCCTTCACCGTAAGAGCGTATCTTCACTTATTAAGATAATTTGTCCTAAAAAACTAATCAAATCTTTTATTCCTTTGTTCCCACTAGTACCACCGATGGCACTCAAACTCATAGAAAATTTTAAAAAAACACTGAGAATTGAACCCTATTGCAATAATGAAAAACGTTAACAGGCTGTCAAAACAGACCTCTTAGAAATCGAAGACTTTATTTGCGCCAAAGATTTAGTCAGCGCGTCGAGCGAAGCGATCGTCTTTTGTTCCTATGAGATTTACGCTCATCATCCAGCGCCTTCCTTTAACTTTCAACAGATCATCCATATAGTTTGTCTTCCCCTTTTTCGCCTTTCAAATCATCAAATGAAATCAATAGTACATTACTGCCGCGGCCGCAAAATTAGTTATTGGTGGACGAGGGCACGATAGACTTTTATTGTGTACGAGTCCTGCAAGAGTTATTGCGGCCGAGGCTTGTATAGTGCATTTCTCTGAAATACGCGAGGAAATTGTAAAATACTAAAAATATTGTGGTAGGTACCTTGGATTTAGATGTCTTCTTGTATCGTACTAAACTTATATTGACTTCTGCAGGAATTCTTATTAAAACAATCCTTCACGAATACTTCTGGGTTTATTATTTGAATATTAAATCAATATCCGATTATAATACTTCTGGGTTTATTATTTGAATATTAAATCAATATCTTACATTTTTATTCTTACAAACACATTGTACGACCGTTAGCAAACCCATTCCTCCCCTGACAGCTCACCGCTGTCCGAATGAGTTCATTTCCGCCTTCTGGCGGTTCGTTCTCAATCGTTCATTCGCAATTCGAACTGTTTCTCATTCTCACAAATCTGCAAAGATCTTAAACGAAACGCCAACACTTATAAGTTCTAATTGTTATCACTTTACCCTTTACTTTAACTTCTTGAACCATTCATTGTTATAATATTTCCCTAATTCAATGATTAGTTAACTTCATCATGATAGATAAGTAAGAAAATAGTACGATAAAAATAAAAGAGACGAAAATTACAAACCGCCATATTGCATCCTTTTCTTTTTTTTGTTCTATGCCAGTGTCATACAGAACATACAGCCAACTCCAATTCCTACGACTCGTGTCTCGGAGGAAAAAGGACTCCGAGACTCGTGTACGATTCATATAAAATTTGAATTTAGAACATAAGAGTATGCTGTAAAAAGACTCAACATTGACATTGAAATTTCTAGACGATTGGAGGGCACATTGCTGGCCGCTGTTTTATATAGGGAAATGTTACGTCCAAAAATGAGTTACTTCGTGTACAGTTTTTTGGCAGTAATGATCACATTTTCGAGCGTGTCGGAGAAAATTAACTAATACTGCAAACACGAGGCCTTTCCCTGAGCTATACTACTAAGCCAAGCCATTATTGGCTTTGTGTAAACAAAAACAAACCATTAACACACTATTACATACAATATAATGTTGTTGACATACCATCAAACTACACTCATCAAAAAGTGTCTAGGGATTAACTTATTTTCTTCACAAAAATTATAATAAGTAATTGTAAACCGTTTATGTCAGGGTCAGTAATCAGTTTCAATCCATTTTCCAACTTCTTCAAATTCTGAAAGAGTAAAGTCAGTTTTATTTAGGTACCGTACAAAATCTAAATGGTTTACAATTTTTTAAATTTTTGAGAAGAAAAGAAGTTAATCCCTAGACACTTTTGATGAGTGTAGATGAATTTCTAATTTAATGGCCTGGCTTAGTTGAATCGCTCGTCAAATGATCTAGTATAAAATGGTTCATAGTTCATAAGAGCTGTAAAAATTAATAGCAGCTAATAGATAGGATATGCTCGAGCCCCTCGATGGGGACGTATATCTGTTAACGAATAGATTAGAGTGGTGACTTTAATAGTTACATCTAAACATATTGCTACGAGATCCCGCAGCCGTAGACTTCTGCTACGGCGTAGTGAGCGTAGCACAGTTTTATCGTTGTACTGTGCATTTTAATATCAAGTTGCATTTGACTGGTTCTAGTCTCCATGTAACAACAAGGTATTTTTTGGACTAGTAACAAATTTATGTTATGTAGGGCCGTTAATAAATGCAGATGCAGATTTTAAAGACATGCATTTTGCGGATTTAATGACACTATGTATTATATTACGTATAAGTGTTAAATAATTAATTTACTATTCTACTTTAGGATATTTTAAGTACTACTATTTACGCTAGGTAAAAAAGTACTTGATTTTTTTTTATATAACCGTTAATCTTATCAATTAGCTGGACGGGTTATAAAATAAAATGAAATAATAAAAACCCTTTTTACCCTTGTAACATGTGACGCGGGCAAGTCGCGCCATGATTTACCATCCATCCCACACATCCACAGTTTACTCTTGACAATCTCCACAATGCCCATGGATAATTTATTTAACTAGGACCTTTATCTCTTTGTTAGCTTTAGCCAGATAAAACAGATAATGTGTTCCTTTTTGTAGGTAATCGTAAAATTTGGCCGCAACGGCGTCATGGGGTCGAATTTCCAAATAACGAAGTTTTATGTGTAGTGGTTTCAGTTTATGGTAATCGGTATAAGAATAGCAAGTATTTAATCACAGGTTTAGTAGAGAATAATTTCAGTCAAGGATTTTTATGAGGATTATACAAAAATAGGTAATTGTTTATTTAACCATTTATTGAAGGTATACAATAAACATGAAAATTATAATAGCACAAATGAAAAACAACACTTTTCTTAAGAAATATCTTACATGTTTATGTCACATCACACTAATATTATAAATGTAAAAGTATGTTTGTATGTTTAAATGTTTGTTCCGCTTTCACGCCTAATGTTTGTACCCTTTATTAACACATAAGATATGTACTTTTTACGGGAAAAATCATGCACAACGCGAGCGTAGCCGCAGGCGGACAGCTAATCTTAAATAATTTGTAATACATTGCCTGCAAGACCAACTAACAGACTGATTTCCGCTAAGTAACAGATATTCACAGTCACAGAAACAATATCCATTCACTCTTGCTCTACCACAACCCTACAAGTTAAATCTTAGGGAACTGAAAGGAATGTTTGGTAGACGTAAAACCGGTACCTTCCAAACAGTAAATATCAGTTAACAGACTAATATAAGTACGATATTGCCTTAGACCGTCTTAGGATTTACGACGAATTAAAGAAACGTGTTTATCTGGGTAATAAAACCTGTGGTAGTGCGCCGATAAAATAAAATCACAAGAACACCTGCACTAGGTGTACGCATGGACACTTTCAGGCTAGTTTCCATCAATATTTATTATATATTGTTGAGTTTGTTAGCGGCACAGAGAGGTGAATTAGAGCGAGTTAGATTAGTTCGATTACGATACCCTAGTGCGAGTTGTTCGACTGTATGTTTAGATTTCCTCGCGATGATATTTCCCTTTTCCGTAGCGTGGTATAAAATACGAATTGTTGATCTTACCGTATCGTTGCGTAGCATCGCTTCCCAATAGAGTACGATGATTTTCATGTTCGAAGAATTCACATCAACAGGTCATATACGTCCCCACCGAGGGGCTCGAGCCTACCCTGAATTAGGGCGATTAGGCCTTAGTCGACCACGCTGGCCCAGTGCGTGCGTGCGTGCGTGCGTGCGTGTTGGTTGAATTTCTTCACAGGAGTGTGCAGGTTTCATCACGATGTTTTCCTTCACCGTAATAAGAGCGTTGAATAAACGTATATGAATTCAAATTTTGAAAACACATTGGTACGTGGTGGGGATCGAACCCACGTCTCCCGGATGGGAGGCAGTGGCCCTAGTCACTAGACCACCGACGCTCTTTCGAAGGATTCAAGGTTCTTTAATTTCAAATGCATCAAGTTCTAATACTTTAGATTCGTAGGTAGTTTTCAAATATAGCCGAAAATTCCAAGATCACGTTTTTTATATAATTACTCAACAAATGTTGATTATTCATAGCATTTTATAAGCCCATATCAAAATAATGTCAAACTTGAGTAAATAACAGTGATGATTATATTCATTACATTATCCACCGCGCCTTGTTTGATAGCAGTAATTAATTAGAGAGCCTTATTGCTGATGTAACAATAAATTAGTGTTGACAGTAACACAGAATACCAGTAACGAACGAAGTAACACGGCCAAAGTCCTCCTACGTGACCGATAGTTAACCTACGTACCGTTTTAATTAACCAACGGTACAGACTACAGACCATCCTAGGGCTAAATTGTAACTAATTAGGTACTTACATAATTTTAATTAGCTAGAGGAAGAAACTATGATGATATGAGGATCGTAAACATAAAGATGCAGAAAGCTGGCAGCCCTAGTTGTATGACTGTCTCACGATATTCATTGGACTCAAATTTATATAAGCTAGCTTAGGTAGTGCAGTGTCTACATTGCACTAGGTATTTAGGGTAATTTAGTACGGAATCTTAACCTAACAATCCTGAAAAACAATATTTTGGTGTGTGCTCTCTGAGACAAAGAAAACTGCTCAACCCTTTGGGACGCAGACGGATTGAAATACATACAATATTAATTCATCACGAGAAATGTTTCTGTGAAGCCCTTGGGGTTGACGATATATTTTTTGTAACTACAACGAAACTTAAAGTTTGCATCTTATAGACTATCTATCCGCCCGTCTAAGACCGATATCATCAAAATTTCTGGTGCTTTTCTTCATGATATTTGGACAGAACAAGCTCTCGTGATCTCATAAAGCTGAGTCTTAGAACTCACATGGTCGCTTGATTTATACTTTTGGGATGGAGTGAACTTTAGTAGCGGCGGCGGCGGCAACGCAGCACAGATTCAATAAAGTTGCCAAAATTTTTGGTTGAACTACTACAAACCTAGGGCCTGTAGCTAGGAACTATGTGCCTTTATTTATGTATGTATATAGAGCTTACTGTTTGATTTATATTTGGTAAGGCGTGACGCTTAGCAGCGGCGGCGGCGGCAGCCCAAAAGCTTAACGTGCGGAAAGAAGAGCTTCTATAAAGTTCACAATAACATAACATAAACGGCCTGTTACAGTTCACTGCTGGACCATAGTCCACTTAAGTGGAGGGTTTTGCCATAATCTCCACGCTTGGCAGGTGGGTTGGAGATCGCAGATTAAAAGGTTACTGTATCAGAGAGCGCTGCTGCCCGTTCCTTGTTCAATGTGTCGCCTCTTACGACATCCACGGAAAGGGTAGGAGTTGGTGACAAATGTATTCTACTCTGCCGTCACCACACGGCAATATTTCTGGTTAAACAACGAAATTCCTAAGGCCTAGGGCTTATTCCTATATTAATGTATGCATAGAGCTTACACGACTGCTTGATTTATATTTGGTATGGCGTCACGCTTGGCAGCGGCGAAGGCGCGGTGCCGCCGGTCAGTTATTATCCAGAAAAGCTTCTATAAAGTTGATAATATTTCTGGTCTAAAGCTAGGGCCCGTACCTAGGACTTATGTATGTGGCTATATGTATAGAGCTCACGCGACTGCTTGATTTATATTTGGTATGGCGTGACGCTAGGCAGCGGTGGCGGCACCGCGCCGGGCAATGGCGGCGGCGGCGGCGCGGGCGCGGCGGGCAGGTACGCCGACCACGTTTATAGCGGAACTTTATTTACGACCGCTCTAAATTACGTAGATTTACTGCGCGCCTTTATTGGCCCGCTACGAACGCCCTCACCCCCCCACCGTTCACCGCACCTCCCCCATTTTCAACTCTCCTTTTGTTCGAAGAACTTCTGCTTCGGAAAATGCAGCTAAAGTTTTAAACTGCAGAATTTAATGGCTTATAAAACTGGTGGCGGAATTTAACAGCGCGATCGTAAATCGGATCAGGTGAATCCGAACTTCAACTGTTCCGCACTTATTTTTATTTAGTTTCTTATGAGCAGTTTTGGGTTCATTATTTTGAGAGCTTTAGTCCTGTGCAAGGTTTAAAACGGCCTTTAGAATTAATGAACAAAAATTGCTTACTTAAGTAATTACTAGTTCTATCTCACTTGAGTTATTTTGATTATAATATTGAGAAAATAACGCATCCTCACATTCACTTATCTAGGAGAGGAGGTATTTTTT
The DNA here is from genome assembly GCA_951230895.1 of Carpatolechia fugitivella. Classification (NCBI taxonomy): domain Eukaryota; kingdom Metazoa; phylum Arthropoda; class Insecta; order Lepidoptera; family Gelechiidae; genus Carpatolechia; species Carpatolechia fugitivella. The sequence continues at coordinate 2,274,222 of OX579653.1, read as the reverse complement.
TCCTTATAATAACTAAAAATGCTTTTGTGTCTTTTTAGGGCAAATCATAGAGAGCAAAAAAGTTGCGTTTTTTTTTCCCCCTTTTTTCTGCGTTAAAAAATGTCTAAAACATTTCTTCTACCTCCCAATATCAGTATTTTATGAGTATCAAAAACATAGCACCTAACTCGCACAGACAGACAGACAGACAACAACGACAGACAGGCAGATGATGTCGCTGCTGTACATTGAAGCTTGCTTTCGACGTTCTTACAAACCGAGTCATATAAAACATCATTGTACCGCGTATTCGAATGTGGTATGGTATAGTTTTTTTTTCCCGGATTCTTTGGTATTCATTTGGTGAGGTCAAGTTTGTAGCGTAGTTACGTTTCTTTCTTGACTATAGATAATTCGTTATTTGTCGTAGAAAAAAAAAGCAAACAAACTTCGATAATGATAATAAAAAAACATGAACATTTCATCAATGTAGAGACAATTTAGATGAATCATGCTCTTATTTTCCATATGTCAAGCTTACTTTATCCCGTGAAGGAATTTATCGAGTAATCGTGAAAAGCTCTCTTCGAAGGCCGCGTCACATCCGGCGCTATCTAGAGAAAGCGGATGCTGTCGGCGGCAACTTCAAAGGATCTGCCCCTTTGTCGGCATCTCGACTAATTGCCCTTGCAAAACTTTTATTGTCCTAAATGAACAGATAGGTATAAGCCAGACATTCTGGCGAATGAAAGACAATTGAAGAAGTGGGGAAGGGCGCCTTGCAGATAAAGCTTTCTCTACAAGACTCTATTGTAGGTTTTATTGCGTTTTGCAAATATATAATAATTCAAGTTTTAAAAAATCTTCTTATAAGATAGATGCCTACCTACCTGTAGGTGCTTTGATAAAAAACAAGACCTCTTTTAAGAGGTCTTTTATCAGCATCTGGCAATGGCGGACGTGTCTTCGTTTTAATTTTTTTATTTTAGTTCATTGATGTGTTTAGTGTATAATTTCAATAGTGTATTATCCAGTGAATGTTTTGGGACTATAAACTTTAATAGAACAATTGAATCGTTTTCACTTTGCTGACATTCTTAGATGATGCCAAGAGGCCTCGTGGTGGCTTCAGTAATTGAACTATCACATTACTGAGTCCAATTCACCGAACAATCATCCAAGGATATATCCCTACAAATGTCACTCGACACTGGCGAAATACGTCTTATAAGATGTGTCGCCATTAGTTAGGAAGAAGAAAAAAAAATATTATAGAAAAATGCAAGAAGAAAGCTGGCAGCCCTAGTTAAAGTCACCAAATTAAATTAAATTAAAGTCAAAGTATTATTTTTATTTGTTCAGGGTAGGCTCAGTGGAGTGGGGACTTAAATGGTAATTATTTTTACTATAAAATCTCTATTGGCACTTTTACTAGCAAACGTACATCCTTTGCCGAAGAAACTACAGGATTCTTACTTATTCAGTGATACATTTATAAAGTCTACAGGGATTCTACTGTATCTATGTATCGTTTTCACTTCTTTATGTGTTCGACTCAATCCACAACATACTTATACCTATATACAGGCGTGATCACAAAAAGGATCTCTGGCATACAGCATCACATACAAATACATAAAGCTGTTTTTGCTATGATCCGAAGTTGTTCAACTAATGAGGACTAAGCCCGTCTAATGCGGGCATGTCCTGAGAACCACTTAATGGGCCGAGTTCGGACCGGCTTTTAACTTCTAATCTAAGCCTATTAAACACGATACCCTCTCCGATTTCTCGTGAATGCATTTCCAAGTAACCGAGCCGATATAATTGTAAAAAATAAAACCCTGGACGGACAACAAACACGTTTTACCTAAGCATAATTTGCATCTGATGTTTAAATCAAACTTAAGTCCACTTTAATCTATGAGTTAAAGTAGACTTTACGTGGCGTGTTTTAAAACTAAAATCGAGATAGGAGTTGATGTTGCTTAGGATGTTTTGTGTTGGAGGGTTGTTTTATAGCGTTGGCGGCTGGGCAGTAATTGGAAGCGAGGATGCGCGGGCGCACTAAAGCGGCAATTGACCAGAAAATAACGAGCGGTCGAGCGCTGTACATATGCTCCTGCTGATGCCAGCCACATCGTCTTATGTACAGCTGCCGTTTACGACAGCATTAAAATATTTATCTTTCGTTCTAAATTAAGCGTGAAAAATAATTACAATTAGGTAATTTATAGGTATAAAGAATAAAGTTTGTAAGCTCTTTTAATTGCATGATGCAGGGTTAGTTACGTTTTTGAAAAGTTATAGAATGCTGAAACAATAACGTTCCAGTTTCAAACACTTCAGCAAATAAAGCTAATAAAATTATACGTAAAAATTATGGTAGTCTTGACCTAAAGGATTATAGAAACTTTTTTATGGAACTATTTGGTATTCGTATTGGGTTGTATAAAATGTCCAATGCTCAGAGGAACAATCGACGATCGCTTCACTCATGTATATCACACTAGCAAACTTCAAGCATATATTTTTTAAAGTAGATCCCATTTTTTTCCTTTACGAGATGATGAATTTAATTTTAAGTTCCGTTTATATTCTTCCTTTTAAAAGGACAACCTTTAGTAGGTATTAATGAGAATGTGACATGTGAATTATAGAGGTAACTATAGGTAAATAAAATTATAAAACCCTTCACTTAAGATGTGTCAGGTATAATTTTATAGCCGGCACCAATTGAGAGATCAGACTTCGAATTAAATATGAAAAAGCGAAGATAAAAAAAAAATCGAACGAATGCCAGCAACCGGTTTCAAAAATTAGCGATTTAAAACGCGAACTAATTGAAAAGATTTTTAATGGCGCATGGCGTCATGTTTAAAAGATAATGCAAAAATATAATATAATAGCGTTTTTGTTTAGAAACTAAATCGCTCACTATAAAAAAGCGCGCGTAATAGCCTTAACGAGTGTAAATAAATTTGTATCAAAATACAATCCGTAATGGTTATGGACCCGCTTTCGGCCGAATAGGAGTCCATACAACTCGATGATGATTCCATAAATTTATACAGTGCACAATAAAAGGCAGCTTGGAACAAAACGGCGCGGGCGTCACCTCGGTTTATGGACTGCGCACTATACTGATCATTGTTCTTGAGGAGCCGTAGTTTTACCAGCTTTTAGTACAGAACAACGTCACAAGATTACCATGAAATTGGTGAAAACGCTTTCAGAGACCGTCCACTGACTGCGTCTGAAACCAAGAGAGAAGGATAGAGATTTTAAACATTTTTTTGTTCTGTCCTGTTTGACAGGGTGTTCTAAAAATGTTTTTTTTTAATGATGACTATTAGGATAGATGATTGATGATCTTTAAGACTGGTTTTAGAGGTGGTTAATTAGTCCAAGGTTTAGAACGTTACTACAGGAATCAACAGCAACATAATTCTGGTAAAAATTTCGAACATCAATATCTCTATGTTTTATTATATAAAGCATTGGCATGTATCGCCAAGTCTATGTTTACATTTTTTTTAATGCTCTCTTCGATCGCGCTAGTCGCCGGCAAACATACGTTGCGTAAAATAAACGCACTAACTCCGTCTCTGAGCAATACAAGCTTTAATAGACAATAGAGCAGTATAGCTCGATTAAATGGACGCAAACAGAGATTCGCCTTGACACAAATGAGTCGTGGACGTGGGTTAACCCGGCCATGTTGACGGAGCGACGCTAATTGACCATCAATAAATGCTTTATTAAGGCGACTAAGACGTAAGTACGCTGAGGTGTAAGAATATTGCGCTACACTTCTTGTTTTGTTACGAAATAACTGGTTTTTAGAAGCGTGGTTATAATAGGTAGACTGTCACAAATGATATTAGTAGTGGCAGCTATCGCGTTATCGAACCATTCTTTTTACTACGTATTTACATTACTTTTCTTTCCTTAAATAAATGAATACTATATACGATGTTTATAAGTAGCAGGCTAAGGAATTATTATTAAATTCAGTTAGTTGTCTTTTTCGCGAAACTTCGTGTCTTTACAACTAACACAGTGTATTTTAAGTTAATTATAAAGAACTTATATATTAAATACCGCTCTATATCCCGTAAACTTAAATAGCCTCGTAGACTCATTTTACTTTTCAGTTTTATTTTTTTAAGTAAGTATAACAATAGTTTTATTTCTATATTAATAAGCATGTTGTGGCACCTAAAGGTAGTGCATTTGTACCACATTCTTATTTATTAGTTTAGTGTAAGATTTAAAATGTAACTATCACTGGTTGTCCTTAATAAATAAACAAATAAATCTATACTATTTTGTCCAATTTCCCCGTTATGGCTATCATACTGTTTCAAGAAAAATCTAAACTTTGAATAATTATGGAAATCAGCTTACATTAACATTAATGTTGAAAACAGCGTCTAAAATTTTGATTGCCATCATAAAACTTACGAATAAAAAATACTTTTATAAAGCGTTTTTATTAAGTTCCGTAGTAAGTTGGTAAAGTGGAGTCCATAGAACTATTAAATCTGGCGAATACCATACCAAAAAATATAATTTATTGTAGTTTTTGTTTTTGTTATCTTGCAGTTATCTTGGGAGAGGTCTTTGCTCAGCAGTCTTCTGTCTGAAATAATGATGATATTGATAGGCAGTTCGAGAGTGTCGGTGCTGCAGTGGCTCTGGTCAATGTGAAGTGCTGGTTGCAACCATTGTCTTTAAATTACATAATTCGACAAAACTCTGTAAAACAAAACGTCTTAAAGAATCTGCACAAACCTGCAAGTGAAAGTGACTTAACCATTTTTAAAATATCGTTACCAAAAATGTGACCAAGAATGAACCCTAAAAAATTTGAAAGTCTATTACCATATGAGACGAGTTTCATCTGACAGACGTAGGTGGAGTTGCTACGCATACACAACCACTTTTCGGCGCGTGGGCAAGAAGTGCTTACAGCGACTGCTATTACAATACCTATTAATTCGTTTTTCTGAGGATTTCTGAGACTTCTATTTCTAAATAGAACAAAAACTCGCGCGGCCTAGTCTTTCAATTCTCCAAGTCACCCCCGAACATTGCGGGGTGGGGAAGCATAGATTGACGGGATGGGGTAAATGGCCATTCTGTACGTAATACTAATAGGTACTAGTATATTAATTCTGTGACTATGACGCCTTCCTCGTCGTGAGCTGCGCTGGCGAGCGGCGGCGGCGGCGTGGACAAAGGCGACATGAAACGTACCGCCGAATTTGCTTATCGCCTTATAGTGTACGTTATTATAACCCCTATATATCAGCTAGTGGACGCCATTATCAGCATATCACTGAGATTATACATAGATACAATACAAGCATACTTTTTTTTTTGTTTTTTTTTTTAAATTAGAATTAAATTCCCTACTTCTTCTTTGACAATACGTTATATACATTTTATTAATGAACACTTTGTAAACTAAGTAAACGTAAGTAAACTTTTTCTGAGTAAAAGACATCAACGCGGTACGTCACAAACATTTTAGAAATTAGGCTCACATGAGATACGACACATTTTATAACCTTTCTCTTTTTTTAATGAGTAATTTAAGGAGCATTATAAAATAAAACGTAGCTGGTAAATAGTTTACACATAATAATATGAATGTGCACATATTCGCTGCAGGCTGTATGTATGTAAGTGCGTGCGCGTGAGTCGCTCGTGAATGATTAATTTAAATCATGTTTAAAGCAATATTACACGGTTCAATTTCGATTTAAATTTAGTTGAAAAATCTTTATTTGATGATACTTCTATGCTATTATAGCGTAATCGCACTGAAACCATTGATCAACGTGTATCTAGAGTACCACTCTGGTAGAAATAGAGCTTCAATCAATCAATCAATCAATCAGCCTATTGTAGTCCACTGCTGGACTTAGGCCTCCCCAAGGGCACGCCAAAGCGCTCGATCACCCGCTTTCCTCATCCAGCCACCACCAGAGACCTTCCTCAGGTCATTTGTCCACCTGGCAGTGGGGCGTCCCACACTAGGTTTCCCGAGACGCGGTCTCCAAATGTGGAAATAGAGATTGGTCCGTCCAAAAAAAAAAACGTGCATTGATCAATATTGGTTCAATGTGGTTTAAACGGCGCATGAGTTTTGCCGCAACATCGCTTACTGAAATGAACATGACAATGAATTATTTATATCACAATGTGTAATGTTAGTAGACAAAGTCGTTCAACGTACAACATACATACATAAGATCACATTCCTGTTCCCGAAGGGGTGAGCAGAGCTTTAAAAGTCCAAAAGGCAATAAGATTAGGGTAGAATGTGTAAGTATCAAACAATTCCGTCTCATAGACTCTTGCGCAAGTACAGATAGTGACAGCATGTAACAAAATGTTTGCATAACAGTGAAGGCAGGCATCTAACAAATCAGTTACTTTTATAGAGTTTCGTAATCTATTATACTAGCAAGTAAGCATGCTCTCATAACACATACAATGTTGCTTGCATTGCAACGGATATAGTTTGCATTCCGCTACAATGAAAGCTAGTAAAAAATACAATGATATAGTTTGTGTTGTATTGAATTGTATATTACGACGTTGCGTCGGGTGGTTACATTTAGTTTCTTATTTTTCGTTACTTTTAATTACTATCTCGCTTGGAGAACTGTGGTATCAGGGGGACACCACTCCTTTGGTTTCAGAATTATCTTACCAACCGAAATCAGAGAACAAAAATCGATAGACATATTAGAAACTCTAGTAATTGCACGTATGGTGTACCTCAAGGGAGTACGTCAACCAAGTGGCATGGCACTCAAACTTGCCAGTGACTTGAAATAATTTATTATAGGTAGGTACATCAAAAATTGTCACAATAGGGAACCTGCATAAAAAAAATATTAGATTTTTTCATAGTTCATCTGAAAGTATACAAAAATAGAATACTGACAGTCAAAACAAAATCGAAAAAAAAACTAGTTACAACATTATTAAACTAATATATCTGTCCCTCTTACGAAAACAAAATATTCTATGGCGGATGCATGGCCCGCGACACATATGACGTCACATGTGTCGTCGGACCTCTCTGTCTAACCATCAACTTTGAAGCCTTATATATAACTTTGTTTCTGAGCAAGATTATTTTTTGTGTGACTTATCTGGAACTTGAAATATTTCGATTAAAGAATTTTTAATAATTGTGCATGCGCATGTTCCCGGGCACGGGTTTGTTACCACGGTTATATTTTAATATTGTTACCTCTATATTGAAATTGTGACAATTTTAGTGTAGTGAACAATCACGAAAATCTTAAAACAATTTTGGCTATACATCATTTCCAGTTCTCTATTTAAATTTAATCTCAAATAGTACAGCTAGGCAGCAATGTCATAGTGGTAAGTACCACTACAATCTAGTCAAGCTTCTGTATCACTATTGTAGGTACCAACTATCTAAAGACTAGAAATCAGAATAGGTATAAGCATATTGGCCTATACTTTGCGTTGAGACATTATAGGAGCTACCAAAACCGTCAAATTTAGTAAGATTTACAAATAGTTTTAAGACTACGCATATAAAAATATGTATTTTTAGTACCTACCCGTACATTGCTGATAAAAAATACGTTAGACTGTAAATTACATCTTGATGCTCATATTGACAATATCGTAAATAATGCCTTTAAATTGTATGGGTTTGTCATGCGCACATGTACTAACTTCTCTCGTCCCTCAACATATCTCTTTATCTATAAAAGTCTCATTAGATGTCAACTTCACTATGTGGTTTCGGTTTGGAATCCGTTTTATAAGAAATATATAGATGAATCCAGTCAGTACAAAGAAAATTTTTGTGTGATGATTTCGATGTGTAAATTATAGGTGTGCTCGAGGAAAAATATCGTATGAACAGCTTTTAAGTAAATATAATTTGATGGATCTCGAGTCTAGACGCCTACTTTTGCAAACTATGTTTTTGTACGATATCTGCCATGGGAATTATGACTGTATTGATCTAAATAATAAAATAAAATATCGTGTACCTTTTAAATCCCACTGTCGCGTAAAACAACAATTTTTTGCAAAAAAATTCTGCCGCACGAATGCTGGTAAACGCTCGCCTATGTATAGGATTGTTCAATCATATAACCACAACTTCAATCACATGGATATAATGGCAACTCGTGTTGGTACCTTCAAAAAACTCTTATACAAAGCACATAATTAATTGATAATTTAATCATCTTTTCTCACTCTCACTTTTACTCTATTAAGTACAAAATTCTACCCTTGTATAGTGTAAACATAACACCGTAATGCACTTGATAAGAATTGCGTGCGTATGCCACCTTGGATACGATACCTAGTTTATAAGTAATCTGTGGTTAGCGGTGCTGGTTGCACATCTGGGGGCACGGCAGTGCCCCCGCCAAGTCGAGCAAAAAAGCGGCACGGCCGTACCATACTTTTCTCGAAGCAGTTCAGGCCATTTTCGACCCCCCTATAACTTCGTTGTGGATAAGACTAGAAGCCTGAGTTTTCAGTAACCAAGCAGGCATTGTATAAATACGGTATATTTCAAATTTCAATCAATTTGAACCAGTAGTTTATGAATTATAACTAGTCAAAGTTTCTTAATTTTGTCACTCACTGACTGACTGACCGATCATCAAAACTCTAAGGCACTTCTAGCAGACATAGAAGCTTCAAATTTAGAATGGAATTAGTGTTTAGTGTATAAACCAAGCAAAAACTAAAACATTTTGCAATTTCGGCCCAGTTTTCTAGATACATCATTTGCTAGATAACTTTGTAATCCCATATAAATCTTGGGGCATTATATAGGATTACAAAGTTACATTTGCAGTAAATGAATCAGTGTACCTGTATAATGGAATATAATTGAATAAGAGGTGCAAGGTAGGTGTAGGGTAGGTGTACGGTAGGTGTTGGATAGGTGTTGTATAGGTGTAGGGTAGGTATAGGGTAGGTATAGGGTAGGTGTAGGTTAGGTGTAGGGTCGGTGGAGCGTAGGTGTGCATTTTTACATTGTGTTTTCATGCGATCTACAAAAAGAAATGAGATGCCATCAAAAACATAACTTGTAAAAAAACCAAGTCTCGCACGCAACTTAGTCTACCGTAAAAAGTTGTGAGATCCATGTAATACCAAGTCGGTTAATTTATTCAGTCCCTACTTAAGAGTCCTTCTGTCTTAAGTTATTACGTAATTAGCTCACCTAACAACATCTTATAGTGACCAGATCAATATTAAAAATCTCTCATGTTTTAAATAAATACATAGATTGACTTGGCAATCGCACTAAACAATCAAATTTAATATAATAATGTATTAATTGTGAGATACATTATGTTTTCATGCGATAAATACATAGATTGACTTGGCAATCGCACTAAACAATCAAATTTAATATAATAATGTATTACTTGTGAGATACATTGTGTTTTCATGCGATTGCCAGGTCAATCTATGTATTTATTTAAAACATAAGAGATTTTTAATATTGATCTGGTCACTATAAGATGTTGTTAGGTGAGCTAATTACGTAATAACTTAAGACAGAAGGACTCTTAAGTAGGGACTGAATAAATTAACCGACTTGGTATTACATGGATCTCACAACTTTTTACGGTAGACTAAGTTGCGTGCGAGACTTGGTTTTTTTACAAGTTATGTTTTTGATGGCTTTAGTTTACATTTAATATTATACATTTTAATCATGTATCTCTAATGTGTTACTGTTTGTTAACCCAAATAAAAAAAAAGCTAATAAAAGAAAAATATGGAATGAAAATATAAATTATTGCTTGATTTATTTCAAATATCACTGAACAATAAGTAGACAAAAATTCTATCATTCCATTTTTTCGTAATTTTATGCCTATAAATGTTTGAAATTTTAGGTGATTTTAGTAACTCTGTAAGGTGTGCCGATGCAAACTTTTGTTTAATAAAGTCGCCCTTATCCGATCTCTGCTAATAACTTATAGAGTCGTGAGTGAACGGACCCGTGTAACTGCACCGCAAGTCGCTAGGACGTCGCAAGTACTTATTTATAGTTGTAGGCTGCTCAATAAACGAAGGTACTCTGTATTACAGGGCCTGATCTGTCATGTATAGCCTTAAAGCCTAGGGCGCAAGTCAATATGTTCGAGGTGACAAAACATTTTTACAGCTTCCGTGGCCGAGCGGTCGAGTGACTCTAACTCGAAGGTTTGAATTCCGGAGTGAAACTGTCATACAAAAATCTCTTTGTGAAACTTTCCTCAGTTTGGTTAGGACACTGCTGGCTGAATCACCTGTTTGCCAAAAAGTGCTACTATCTATATAGTCATTACACGAACCACGTAGTCAGTGGCTTTTCGTCCAATACTGACAGGGTTTGTGAGGTCGGTTGTCGACTTTACAACCCACCCGACAAAGAAGAAGAAAGATTGCTCTTGTTGTTTGTTCTAAGATGCAATAAAGAATATTTGTACTGTGTCTAGGCCTAAGGCTTTTAGATCTAGGCTCTGTGTATGCAATGTGACCTGCCGTCCCGCCATCAGCGGCGCGCACGCACGTCCACTCGCAGTTGCAGTAGGGATTAACTACACATTTACGAAATTTTAAAGCATATAAAGAAGTGTTTTCCTTACTGACCTAATAGCTATTTCTATTATAGTGTGGGTGCGGGGGTGGACTTGATAAGATGAAGAAGCCTTGTTCTGTGCCTAGATAGGGCTTTTAGATCTAAGTCAGGCTCTGTGAATGCAACGCGGCCGGTCCGCCATCGCTGTCAGCGGCGTGCACGCACATCTCGCAAATTGCCGCAGTAGGGAGCCACTAACTACATATTTACGACATTTTATAGCACATAATCGCTGCTCTTATTAAAATTTAAGTGGTTTCCTTTCTCGTGGCCCCATAAATGAATCTGTGTTTATATACCCCCGGTAAATGGAATTACATAATCCAGTAGCCGGTAGCTCTGAGATGTGCAAAGGAAAATCGTAATAACGTTTATAAATTATAGTTATAGAGTAATATTTCAACTACATTCAGCAATGGTTTGATATTTTGAAGTCTAATTTTATCACTAGATCATAGTAATCATACATAATAGAGTTAGTGCGAGTATTGACGCAGAGTACATAAAGCGTATCTTGCTGTTATTAATTGCTTACACTTAACTATACAGGTACTGATTAAGTGCGAATTGATGAAAGTAAATAAATAGATTATTTTGAATTCAGAGATATTATAGTATTGTATTTTGTAGAGGAAAACAGCCTCAGCGGTAGACCTTGTAAGCTGGCAACCCCTATATCTCCGTCATTTTTTAAAATTTCCAAAAACTGGCTCGATAAAAAAATCGATTAATTTATCGAACCTGCTCGCAAAATTTTACGAGAATCGGTTGAGAAACGCGACCTGTAGAGTGAAACAAACAAACAAACAGATGGACAGATGGGCATACAAAAGCAAATTTTGCCAAGCTGAAGCAGGCTCGCTTCGCTCGCTCGGTCAATAAAATAAAATAAAAAAAAATCAAGAGGTCGGAGATGTTTGTGGAGAAAAAATTAAATAAATATGAAAAGATAATCAGACTCGCGAAGTCTACAGCTCACAGAGCCATTAGTTTATTAGTTCGAAGTCCGAAGATCTGGTGATCGCAGGATAAAGCTGGATGCAGCGCAGGAGCGATCGTTGGCCAAGTCCTTAGGAGAGGCCTTTGTCCAGCAGTGGATGATGAAATAAATAATTAAAGAAACAATAGAAACTTGAAAAAACTTAAAGTACCATTTACTTAATTAAATCACTCATTTAATGGTAATAAATATAAATAACCATATACGAAACTGAATGTTGAGAACTCTTTGGATATTTTTATGTTTTAAAGTCTTTGGTTTGTTCTTTTGTTTTTAAAAATGGAGAACTGAGCAATAATACGATTTTCCATAAGAAACCTAGTTTTAACCAACAGCTCGCCCCAAACCTTACATTGGTCCATATAAAAAACATAAATAAATTATTATTTTGCAAACAGTTGAAACAGCTTCTTATAAATAAATGTTATTATAGCATAGAAAAATATTTTATGACAAAAAGCTTCGCATTATTTTGTTTGCTATGTATTTAAATGATGAGCTTTGTGTCTGTTATTTTATTTAGTGTAGTTTTCGTCTCTTGTGTTGCCTATAAAGGATTTGAACAAAGGTGTTCATGTGACGACATGCAATAAATTAAATTGATGTTTTTTGTTTTTGTTTTCATCATAATCATCAATAACTAAGTAATTAAATTACAAAATAAAGATATAATTTCAGCTAATCACGTCGACACTTTCTTTAATAATTGCATAAGTATTTATCATGAGGTAAAGTTATAAATTACGCCTACAATTATGCAACACATGTTTTTTTTCATTATGCAACTGATATGTAACGCTGAAAACTATAAATAATTCACTTTCGAAAGTAAAAACTACAAACAAGGAAAACGAAAGAAACAGGGTAATCTCTATTGACTTAGATTCGAGGGTGACATTGGAACATTTACGCGTATTATCTGATTAACTGGTTTGTTCAAATTGACGTGGTTTCGTAATCCATTCTTACTACATCACCACACTACCCTCTTTAATCAAACCCTGCCTATCTCAATTGCTTGTCGTCATCAGAGGCTTAAGCAGCCAACAACTAGCAAACACACCTAAATTGTAAATTACTCTATAGACATAGCCCACTAAGGAGATTATTTCGCTCCAATGTTATATTTACTCAAACAAATAGTTCAATTATCTGTTTCAGTGTCGATAAGATGGCAAAACCCGGCGTATTGTGCCGGCGGCGTCTTTTGAAAATTTAACACAATTGAGCTTTTATTTACAGTTAAAGGGATTTTCGGACTTTTACAGAGCTTTAGACAATAGGGTGGCTTCACAATGTTGAATACAAAATGAGGTGTATTTGGGAGGATAGCAACCGCAACCCTGGGTAACCCAGGTAGCCAATGCCTTACTTCCATGCAGTTCACATCGGCGTGCCGACTTTGCCATTCATAATAATAAAATTAGTACAAAACTTCATTCAATTTAATTATTTATTTAGTACGAAAATCAATTGTCATGGCGACCTAAGGGGTAATAATTAAGTAGCTTCTATAATAACAATGCATAATAATATTATGCATGCATATGCATGCATAATGATCTTAGTTTTCTAGCTCGATTTTCATCATCATCATCAACGTACCTAGATTAATCTTTTTAAATAATTTTAAACCAGCTATTTCAAAGAACGTTATTTAGAAATCGAAGGCATTCAAATATGCGTTTGATTGAGCTGCCAGTTAAATTCAAAATTCGAATTCGAAACCGCAACCAGCTGCGCCTATAATAAAATGACCAACATCGTTAAATTCAACCTAAATTCTATGTTCTTCTCGAGTATTCCCCGGGTTAAGGTACATGAGTTCCTAGATATCGAAAGAGTGCAGGCCAGCCCAAGCGGGGCACGTTTATGGGCCGACTGCGAACAGCTAAGGCGAACAAAGACATAGTTTTACAGCCTCATAAAACTAACTATTGTGCACGCTCGGGCTGCACGAATGCACCCAGCTCATTGTTACACTTAAATGAGTTGTCCATTTTTTATTATTTATCCCATTACGACCGACGTTTGTAGGTACATATTTTGACTTGGCCGACCACCTTTTCAAACGATATTCCTTTGAGCCGCCCCGCCGCCGCCGCCGCCATCATTCATTTTCGCAAAATGATCACGTGCTAAAATGTTGCGCCTGAAGCCAGGTTTTTAAGAGATTGGATACTGGTATTTCCTTTTGTTTACTTTAAAACAACTTTTTATGAACAATAGGATAGAAATTAACAAGCCGACGGCGATAAAGCCAGCTAAATCTCCTTAGATTTGTTCTACTAGGTGCAGGTTTTACTATTCATTTTATAGATCATTCATTGTATTTTACCTACTGGTATAACTCAGGTAGATTTATTTACAGACTATGATTGCATGTCTAAGCTAAACGATAGGCAAAGACTTGCAACTCTATATTTTGTAAGCCTTAACGTATTTTAGCAAAAAAAAAACTAGGTTCTAGATACTCGCATACAATGTTAGACCGATTCCCTTAATAAGACTTTACATACACAAGTATATAGGTATAATACAAATACATAACGGGCTGCGCTTATGAATAACAACTCAAAACTCTTCGTGAGTTAGAAGAAACTACTACATGACGAACCTCTACCGACGGATTTCGACGTATTTTACAGCACGCTATAAATTAGAAGTGCTATAACTATAAATCTTGCTCCACGTCAAATCGCATCACATTATTCATGCCTTATGTTTGGTATAAAAAATAAATAAAAAATGAAGGCAGTCGGTGCCACCTCAGAACGGAACGCTGAATAAAAATGAACCGAACCAATCTACCATTTTGAATAATTAATATCTCTAATAACGAAAATGTCGTGTTTGACGATGGGTTTTTTTTACTTTGCTGAAGTTGAAATTTTCGCTTGGTAAATATGTATTTTTATGCCATTCTGCTGGCCGGCTCTACTGGAACTGCTATTCTATTCCATAACTGTTGAACCGGCAGAATAGCTGTTCGAACTTATTAAATGCTTTAGAAATACTGGATTACAGATATTTAAATAAATCAGTCTAAATAACGACGATTTTCTTCTATTTCTTTCATCTGTCTGTATATTTATTTTTTCTTACTGTCTGTTGCACTGGATTTGATTTTTTTTTTATTTTTTTTTAGGTAAACAAGATTTTATGAGTACTTTGAAGAAAGCTTTTGTAGAGCTTTTACATAATAAAATGTTACGTATAAGTTGCATATGATGTGGTTTTATATAACGTAATGTAAAGGAGACAACCCAAGAGATACATTAGATCAGACCCGCATAATGTGGGAGATGACGAACAAAAGCACTAAGATACCTAAAGATCTAAAAAAGTTGATAAAGTTCTACGCTCCATCTACCTCTAAGGCTCTAAAATGTTTTCAAAGATTACAGAATTTACATTTTACGACTTCGCCTCGTCGTTTTGGAATTTCACACCGAATGATATCAGTGGAATTATCAACCAAAATTCAAGTAGGTAAATCATCCGCTATCTCAAAATTTGAATAAAACTAATTAAATTAATTAAAACCAGCTTTTAATTAAGGCTACTGTACTATTATTAACGTAATGGAACGAGGCATACGTAATTTTAAAAGTGACATTTATGTTTGTTTATGAAGCCCCGTATAATTTGTAAGAGCTCTGTCTTTTCTGCTATTCATTCGTTTCTTATCTCTTCATGTAATGTAATTCGCGTAATTTTATAACTATATTCAAAGTTGATGGTAGGTTAGTAGCATACCTACATTCTAAGTAAGAGATACCAGCTTACTCAGCAAAGGTAGAAATATTGAAGGACATTGTTTACTTTCGAAGAACACTGTTTTAGGGTATGTTGTCTGCTTAGTTTGGGGTCAAATAAATGGCTATGTGTGAGATGTCCCCACACATTTATTTATTTACAGTTTACGTCTGTTAAGATAATCTAATAATTTAGGTCGATACTTGACTGTGTCTTGTCTTGGTAGTATAATTGGAAAGCTTGTTAGGCCAGGATAGCGGAGGAGTGCATGTGCTATTCCGTAGACGATCAACAAAAATGTTCGATTGACAAAAAATAAGTGTTGTATATTTATTGCTATTAAGATTTATTTATTTAATACAAACTATGCAAGTTTTAATGTCAAATTCATAATTTAAAAATAAAAACAAATAGATAAGGAATAAGATTCAATGGCGCCCTCAACACAAAACATCCTTGTGGGTGGAGGCTATATTTACCTACATTTTATCGTTTATATAATAGAATACGATTTTCAAGCTGTATAGTAAATGAGCTGTAATTACTAGAAATCTACTTCAGATTGGACAAGTGAAGAGGTCTATGTTCGTTTACGAGACTTTAGTCTTCCGTAGGTTATCAACCGGTATCCACGGCTTGGTGTCGTGTGTGCCTTAGCCAAGATACCGCAACGGAGCGAAGGGAAAGCGGGATTAAAAATTAATTTAGGCTCTTTCATGTTCGCCGATAATCCCCCACTATCAAGATATCAAATCAAGTGGATTAAACATGCCCAGTAAATAGAATGGACACGATAACAACTGATTATCTGATGTACTCCAATGACATTACATACATACAAGAGGTAGATACGCCACCAACGCACCAAACGCGTGCCTTGAATTGGTCCTAATTGTGACCATTGCAATCAGTCGAGCTGTGATCGCTGTCTCTTTCACTCTTAAGCTTTACCTATTTCCTGTCGCACTTATAGCGTGTCTGTGTCGCGGAACAATTTATGTTGTGCGTGCAGTATGAACGTGACGTATCTTTCTTAAAATATCATTGATGTACTCACATTAAGTAGGTACCTAAGTTGTAAGGGTAGGTGTAAGTAAATGCGATGTTTTGACACCCTGGACACTGCGAACAACGTGTAAGGGCTGATTTACACTTTGGCAAGTAGTAAGTTACCTTGCCCAGTTAAGTAGACAGTAGGAACAAAACACAAAATAGAAGTCCGTTCTATTTTGACAGCTTGCCGATAGCCCGGTATATTTTGACAGCTACTTGCCACTTGCTGAGTTTAGATGACGGATCAAGTTAACTCGCCACAGTACTTGGGATTTAGTTCATGGATTAAGTTAACTCGCCACTTTACTTGGGCAAGTATAAATGAGCCTTAAAGAATGACAAAGGAGGCATGGAGTAGGCAGGGCTACATCGTTCACGAAATGTCTTGAACTCTTCGCTGGTAGACAGACACCAATATCACTGAAAGCGGCACTTGTCGTCACTCTAATTCGACACCCCAACTTCGCCCCTCAAATGCAGGGCGGAGTGAGGAAGCGTGTATTGGCGGGAAGGGAAGGTATAGTACCCATTCTGTACGTAGTACTGTCGTGGGCTAATCGTTGAAGTGGACCGATCGAGATCAGCCTGGGCACATCATGACACGCCGCCACTTCGTGAATTGCCGGTCTAATCTCCGCCAATATGCCCGCCATATCGTTCAAAGCTTATATTAATGTTTGACGATTTGCCCGGCCATGCCTGGGCCAATCGAATCTGTAGGGTGACCAAATTACAAGCAAATAAAATGAAGATTTACTCAGCCATGTTTGGATAAATAGTCCGTAGGGTAACCAAAGAAATACAAAATAAAAAAATAATTTATAATATAATAACTGTGTTTATTAAACTCTTCACTTGGAAAGCACATTTTTCAGCAGTTACCTCACTGTTATTGCTTGTATTGTCACAATTTTGGTGTTGTGACGCCGCCACTCTTCTCGCACGTAAACAAACAACTGTCAGAGCGCTAACAGCGCCACCTGCAGCGTCCTGAAACAGAATTACATAACGATGCGCCCAGCCATTATCTCGATGTGGCCAAGTGATTAGTTGGGCAAATCGAGTAACAGGTTGCTATCATCAATCAGCCCGACTTTACATTGGGCACATCGTGAAATAATCAGCCAAATCACGAAATGCCGGCACATCGTGCGTGATCCGCCCAGTTCAACGATTGGCCCACGACAGGTATTATAGAGTAGGGACTCCATAACTGCTGATTGAAAGATTGTGAGTAAAGTCGACCAGTAAGCGCTGGATTAGCGTAGGTCTACAAAAGACCTGATCAACTAACTAAAGCATCGATTCGTCATTATCATCGTTAACAGCTCATATACGTCCCACCCGAGAGGCTCGAGCTTACACAGAATTAGGCCGATCAGGCTGCGAATTAATCGACTTCACACACAACCTATGAATTTGCAGAAGTGTGCAGGTTTCCTCACGATGTTTTCCTTCACCGTAAGAGCGTCGATTGTCCAGTTGACAGTCGACTGACGTCAAATTGAGTTCGAATCCGGTAAGTAAACTTACCGTCGACTGTTGCGTATACTCTCTTATTATTGGAAACAGCCTCCGTGGCCGGGTGGTCGAGATTTTGACGCCCATTATGGAGGTTCCGGGTTCGAGTCCCGGTGGGGGCAATCTCTTTGTGAGACTTTCCCCAGTTTGGCTAGGACATTGCAGGCTGAATCATCTGAATGTCCGAAAAGAAAGATGATTCCGTGCTTCGGAAGGCACGTAAAATCGTTGGTCTTTTTTAAATTTTCTCACTATTCCACCAGATGTCTGTTCTATGTGGCCATAGTGCATTTTAATTTAGTTGTCAAATTGTATTTTTTATTAAAAAAAATATGGCTCTGGGTACGGAGTACCGCAGCAAAAATCTTTATTATTCCGGTTTACGGCTCTTGGTACAGACTATTTAAGCCAGCATGATGAAAATGTTTCTGCGACACAAATTTTAAAGCCCCTAAAAGTAAATCCTGTTGGTTTTCTCCTTGACATGAGCAATCAAAAATAAAAAATAAATATTTTTTATTTACATTTAAACTTTATCAATTACATAAAATTATAAAATACAAATATGTAAAGCAGTTATAATGTGTTTTTTTACCCTATTTAAGTAGAAGGCTGTTGTCCAGGTTTCACAAAAGTGGAACGCAGCGCCACTTAGCAGGCCTTTGTAGAACTAAAAGCAAAACCCCCATTAGAGTTAGTCACTAGATCTAAAGATGTGTGATACCTGCTTTAAACTTTAAATAGCTTGTGCCCCTCGGTGGGGACATAATAAACTGATAGCTACAACACGTCACAAAACATACCTTACGTATTTATGCGTTCGTAAATAAAGGATGCAACAATTATTTTTATCTTATCAGTTAACTTATCACGACTGGGATTTCCAAAAACTTCACCTTTTTTAATAGGAAGGTGCACTTGTCAGTGTACCTTGCTAAAAGTTTTAGTCAATGATATGCATTTTTTTTATCCTTCTCAGGTCGCAGTGGACTGTAGGTATTGCCCGATCCTTTGCTATCATATCATAGTTGCAACAGTATTTGGACGTAGTTACACGAAAAGGATCCAATCCACAACATTGTCAAAAATGACTTACGTACACAAAACTGACCGCAAATAATACCAATCGTCCCATAAATATACTATTAACAATAAAAATGTTTTAATGTTTCTCACAAAACATAACACGTAAAATTATCTTGAAACAAATACCTATGAAGAAATATTTTGAACTTGTCTTCAAACTTCAATATCTGAAAAGTAACTTTGTGTGGATTGGATCCTTTTCGTGTAACTACGTCCAATTTTATCAACACGATGTATTTAAATTACTTGCACTTATTGATCGAGCGAGCACGAAGCGCGGGCGAAGCGTCTACGTTTCAGCTTGACCAAAATTGCTTTTAATTTTAATTTTATTTATTTATGGAAAACATACAGCTTTTATGACACATTAAACAATAACATTAGAAACATTACATAAGCCAATTAAGTTTTCACTGAAATTGTTACATGGCATTGGGTAGGTAATCAAACAATATTGTGAGTCTAACTAAAGTTGAATTATAAAAATTTAGAAGAAACAATTTTTTTTATTTTTTTATGCCTGATAATTTTAAATTTTAAAATAAAGATGTTATCTGTAATTAGTATTATAGTTTTTGTTTGATGGTTGAAACTTTAGAAAACTTAAGATGGAAGATATCAACATCTTTGAACTTGGTGTTGTATGAATTACAAGCTCGTTTGATGAACCTGTTTTTAGCGTAGTTGGTTCGCGAACGCGGCAATGCGAAGGTTGGTCGGGTTAATAGACGAAGGTTGGCTCTTGGACAGACCTTGCTAAAGAGGTAAGGAGATTCTACTAAGTTATGTAAGATTTTATAAAGAAAAACGATATCCCTGTGTTCACGACGAACTTCCAAGCTATGCAGCATGTTAAGGGGAATATTTTTAAATTTATACTTTATACGTTTAAGAAATTTATTCTGGATTTTCTCTGACGCAGTTTTATGAACAGAATATTGCGGGTTCCAAACCGAAGATGCATACTCGAGATGAGACCTTACAATGAATCATAATAAGCAGAGTTTTTACCTTTGTATGTCTATCTGTAACGGGCCGTTGATGATGATGATGATGTCTATCTGTCCATCTGTCTGTTTGTTCCACTCTACAGGTCGCGTTTCTCAACCGATACAACATATTCTATCTAAGTGATTTTTGAAAGCCAGATCGAATTATTTCAGCTACTAAGAAGTGTTATTCTAAAACCTAGAAGCGATGATCGCTATTTGCTTTGAACCCAAACATTTCCGGCCCGTTCGTCATCATTTGCATTGACTAACGCCTCGCTTATCCTCTGTCTGGCCATAGATTAAATAGTAGTAAGAGTAAGCAACTCGTATTATACCTCTAGATGTATGGTTACCCTGTTAGGCCTGACGTGTTAATGACCCGTGAGATGGCTGTCAAAGGGCAAATACAAACAGACACTGTTTGTCTGAGACGGGCCTCCGTGTGATAGTCGCTAGAAACACTGAGGTGGTATGTATTGAAGTATTAATTATTCTGTAATCCGAAAAAAGAGCGAAAATGTTAATTAAGTGAAAAAACAAGATCAGCTAAATTCTTAGGGTGCGTTCACATCTGACGAATGCGCCGTTTGCGAGCTTGTATGAGTTGCACTAAAGAGGCGCACCAAACAACTGCAGTAACTGCACGCGTGCAGTTCACGAGCGACTAGCAAGCAGCTCACAAGCGGCGGATTCGTGGCGCGTTCGCAAGATCTGGACGCACCCTTATGTTATGAATGTTATAAAAACGTTTTTAAGATGTTTTTTTGCTCTTTATATGAGTATTTTCATTCTTTGACAGTACCTTTCAAAGAAAATTACAAGTGATCTATTTTTAGTTTTGCTTTCTTTTTTTTCTGTGTATTGTTTCTTACAGTGAATATTATGTGGTTTCTATAAATATTACGTGCTATTACACAACTTTTCTTTAATATTTTTTTTCTTTATAAAATTAATGGCAATCTACTTGCAGATATAACTTAAACATAATAATGGACTAATTAATGCTCTTCATATTATAGCGATACCGAAATTCACAGAATGTAAAAAATACGATGTGACTCAGGCTGGCTGGATAATTCTTCCAAATGAGCCGGGCTTAAGAAGGTCAATACACAATTTTAGGTGGCGGCTAATCACGCTTATTTCAGTTTATGTGACGCTAGACAACCCGAGATAATCGAACGCAAACGTGTCCAGCCAGCTTGAAAACCGCTTTTCGCATGGTCTCTCAATCTCCGAACAGAAAGGATTCTAACTATTTCTTGCTTATTAATACTGCGTCACCTAAAATTGTGACAGGCATCCAGTTTGAATTTTTGAGATACGTATAGCCATTTAGCTAAAAAAACAATGAAAAGCGTGGCCAGCCAGCCTGAACTTAAGTATTAAACTTCTGGCTGGCACCTCTAAATATCGACAACGAAAGTAATAATAATAATAATAACTTTATTTATTTCCACACCACAAGAAAAATAATTTTAACATACACCAGAAACAATGTCGTGTTCTTGTGGAGGGTTGATGCCTAAGCTAGGTTTATATATAACCCGGTATTATAGGTCATCAGGCATCTGAATCACATTATAGAGGGAAGGCCCTCACAGCACAGTAAACTTAGTGCACTAGAAATACTAAATTTAGTGTAGATATAAAAAGTATAGTACTATAAATATTACATTACAAAGTGTTTTCGAACAAGGTTTTTTTACTAGCATTTAGTGACGGAATTTGTGACCGTCATAGCGTTTGTTTCATGGCGTCACATAAAGGCGTTTACGAGAAATCGACGAAAACTTGGTGCCAGCCAGCCTGATGTTCTGGCTGGCTGGCTCGTTGTATCTGCGCTGTCTGATGGTCTACGGCTTCCAAATTTTCTTTAAGATTTAGTGACGGGGGCGATTAAGATAACCTGTAAATGTGACGACGATCCCTCCCATAGTTTCAGAGATATTGATCATTGTTATTTTCCCATACAAATTTCTATAAATATGGCGTGATGACCATGATTTTTGAAGTTAAGGAATTATTTTTTATAACTGACTAGTTGTCGCTCGCGGTTATGGCCCAGTTTTTTGGATTATTCCTTTGGGAATATTATAATATTAAAATAAAATTTGTTCATCTCCTGAAAATGAAAAGGTTAGACAGGCAGAATTAGAGCATTACTTCCTTATTATTCCCTATTACTGCCTTATCTACGTTTAGAAACTTTAAGTTTTCCCTAAGCGGTTTCCATAGAATCATGGGTTCAACACCTGTTAATGATAAATATTATAGCTATCAAATTAAGCGTAAATATAAAGTTTCGTATCCGTGCTACTAACCGTTGAAGAGTTCCTTCGTGAAGAGACAATCCTGGATGCAGCATCATCATGTTTATTCCATCAATAAATAAATTCAAGGTAGTAAGTATGAAGTTTGCAAGATTTTTTGACAATAAATAGTATTTTTCAGGGAGAACAATATTAACTAATACAATTGTCCAAAATTTCATGATCTTACGTTAGGGTTACAGTAAAAGTTGTTGGTATCAGTATCATCCATTTGTTACTTTTTATTCCTTAAAATAAAACACTTAATTATACGTAATCCTACATTCACCTTTAATATTGGTCACCCTACTGCTAAGTTTGTATGGGAAAATAACAATGATCAATATCTCTGAAACTATGGGAGGGATCGTCGTCACATTTACAGGTTACCTTGGTAAACCTTGTTCGAAAACGCTTTCGTTGTCGATATTCAGAGGTGCCAGCCAGAAGTTTAATACGTAAGTTCAGGCTGGCTGGCCACGCTTTTCGTTGTTTTTTAGCTAAATGGCTATACGTATCTCAAAAATTCAAACTGGATGCCTGTCACAATTTTAGGTGACGCAGTATTAATAAGTAAGAAATAGTTAGAATCCCTTCTGTTCGGAGATTGAGAGACCATGCGAAAAGCTGTTTTCAAGCTGGCTGGACACGTTTGCGTTCGATTATCTCGGGTTCTCTAGCGTCACATAAACTGAAATAAGCGTGATTAGCCGTCACCTAAAATTGTGTATTGACCTACTTAAACGCGGCTCATTTGGAAGAATTGTCCAGCCAGGCTGAGTCACATAAAATACGCGATATGTGACAACGTAGCTAGATAGCGTAGACATTGCTACGGCGTAGAGGGCTGTAGCAATCGATTAATTTATATATTTTTTCATCCTGAGATGGGTTCAGTTTAATTTAGTGAAACTCGATGTAAACGAAATAAGTCACCAGGATTCTTCCTTTAGAATATAAGTACAACTTTTGGATCTGAAGTATAATAATGAAAAACTAATTTTGCTACCTCCACTCTGGTCGTTATTTAAGTATACTTACGCATTTTAGAAATTTCGCGACTTATAGACAGAAACAGTTTAGTTTTCGTACTATTTTGTATATACCGTATATCCTTAGAGGCTTTGACAAACAAACAAACAGATCTCCCAGTCAAGTTTCCAACTGACAATAATCCATGCAATAAAACAAAAACCTTCCGGTGGCGGCAAGATCAAAGCCGGCGCCTTTGAAGCCTCCAAAATGCCCTCAATAAGCATCGGTTTACAGTACAGTTAGCGGCATTCCAGCCCTCCCTTCCCACTTACAATGTAGGGCTGCCACGCCGCCATTGTCTTCCTCGATCTATTGTTATTGTTCTTAGAAACCTTATCGCGATTCCGTCCTTGCGGTAATTTCCGTGTTACGTGTTTGTGATTTTCCTTGAAACTACCTATAAATAGACGGTAGAGTGCTATGTGCTTTTGATTTCATTGGCCCCGATTCGAAAAATCATGCTCTATTTCTAATTTTGAAATCCAGCTATCCTTTTCGTTTTTATGACCAATGAAAGAAAGGTGATGAATTCAGACGAACGAATGATATTATTCTGAATGAATGATAACCTAAAATAAAGGCATAGCATTAAGAGATTTTTAATTTGGATGTTTTACGTGCTCTCTAAAATTTTGCAATCGACGCGTCCATAAGGTTC
This sequence comes from Carpatolechia fugitivella, assembly GCA_951230895.1. Classification (NCBI taxonomy): domain Eukaryota; kingdom Metazoa; phylum Arthropoda; class Insecta; order Lepidoptera; family Gelechiidae; genus Carpatolechia; species Carpatolechia fugitivella. The sequence continues at coordinate 2,250,158 of OX579653.1, read as the reverse complement.
ATATTCGATGTTTTACAGCTATAATATTAAAATGGCCATCTCCTGTCCCTTTTTAATCTTTAAAAGATGAAAAGGACTGACGAACTTAAATTAGAGCGTGACTGTGTGAATCGTGGCCATTATGTCCGTTTATTCGGACGAAGGTGAAGGGAAACATCGTGAGGAAACCTGCACACGCCAGCAAAGAAATTCAAAACTTCTTCGGTTTGAATTTGATTAACTCGCTCAGCCCTATTCAACAGGTCAACTATGGCCCAATCACCCTAATTTAGGGCAGGAAAGTGCCCCTTGATGGGTACAGATTAGATGGGAAGTGTGAGCACAGATTAGATAATAGTTACTTACTACGTAAGTATAAGAGCTGACAACTAGATGATAGAGTCAGTATCTATGCATTTTAATCATATTTCATATCATAGTTATTCTTATTACACATTTGGTTTCCGGCCACCCCATGCCTTCCCATAGGTGTTGTCTAACTAGGCGAGACTTGGATTTACTCCACATAGGCTGGCAATGACAACCTGTCATAAGGCGCATTTAGAAACTAAGTTAGTACTACTTTTTATGATCTTATTTTACTGTTTATAGAAATACACTCTTGAATTAATCAGTTTAAAACATCTTTTTTAATAGAGGCATCCTTACCAGTGAGTAATTTCGTCTATTGACAGTCGTATATTAGGACTAATTTAAATGCAAACATAAATTCTATGAATGAATGTATGTGGTTCTCAAACTTCCGTCGGATCCCATAGTTACACTGGAGTTACATTTTCTTCGATCGGACTTCTAACGTACTAAACCAACGATTTTCTATTCCGTAGTTTTTTGATAATTTTAAGTCTGTAGTTGAACAAGCTCTATCTACAGTTTTCAATCTAATAAAGCATCAAAAATATGTTATTCAAGTTGAGATTTTTACTAATAATTTTTTGACGCCATCAAGCAAATACAAGGACAAGGAAAGCACGTTCACTATATAAGTGTACACTCGTAAAGAACGGCCGGAAGAAACTGCACAAGACTCGAATTTTCTTAATTTTCTTTTAAATATATAAAGAATCATACATAAGTGATAATTACAATCTACTCCGCTAAATTGGAACAACAGTTGCATGGCTTCTGACCGCTGTCTCAGTCATTATCCCTTTTCAAGCTCTAAAAATGCATTACATTATGCATAGTGGTCATCCAACGCATTGTGAATTAAACTTTCGTTATCAAAAGGGATTATCCGTCATCGCTAGCTACAGATGCTTAGTGATTTATACAAAGAAACATTTACCATGTTTTGTTTGAAGTGAAACAAAGAATAAGATTAACATGAATTTTATTTAGTTTATCAAAATGTGCCCGTGATAGTGCCGTGTACATACTAACGACTCCTGTGTCAGAAACGGGCCAACATCAACACAAGTTACACAACAAGCACAAAAATATACAAATGACAAGCTCCTTTACTTTTAATTGCTTATATAAGTTAATAATTCTTCAATCGGCGATTAATATAAACGACAAAACCGGAAAAAAGACAAACGGGAGATTGATACTTTTAGCACCATATTTTAACTGTCCTTGTGGAAACTCGAATAATAGTCAACTAAAATATCAAAATAAAAACACGTTCAAATACCTAATCCAACAATTCAAACCGAATACAAACTCGAGAAGAACTCTCACTATATGGAACTTGAATCTTGAAACAATCACATACAATAAGCACTTGGAGTGTTCAGTGATGATAAAAACCGTGTTAACGTCTAAAGAACTGGGATAATAATAAGTTAATCTAAACTTTTAGGCTAGTATTTACATCGAACAATTACAACTACGCATAATCTCAATCAACACAAAAATAAACTACTTCTCAAAGCCACAAATGCTGAAAATCTTCTTAGTAAAGCAATTGATATTTTATTATGATATTGACTGACAACTACTTTGAGATTCGCAAATAAATAATTTTATTTAGTGTAATTTATGTACACATCTAAGAAAAGGTTATTGGCTGACAAATTCTTAGTCAGTGCGAAAGTTACGTTAAAGACGCATATGAAAATTACTTTGAATGATTATAATTACTTAAATGGATTTCATACGCGAAGTATGCAGCGTTATTAAATGGAGATAGCCAAAACATCAAAACAAATTATGTCAGTAAATTTTAAAGATTGCTAATTTACGAACTGATCAAATATAAAATATAAAATTAATTAAATAATTTAACTACTAACCTTACAATTTGCGACTTAACAAGCCAATATATTACTAATAATCTCATTTATCATAGGAAAGGCACTTGTAGCAATGAGAAATATCAATCAACTGCTTAAAACAATACTTTTAGAAATACTTAATCAACATTACAATAATATTATAAAAATATACCTATGTATATCTATATTTACATTGAAAAATTCATTTAAATTAATCTGTACCACTCTAAACGTACTAAGTTATAGAATAGCTATAAGTGAACACTTAGGTATTAGCGCTAAACAAAAGCATAAAGAAGAAAAGGATTATATTCTAGCTCGAGGACCATTTATGTAATGGTAAAGTTCCTAAAGAATTACGGAGATCTCGCATTATAAATTTACATCGCATCATCAAAATAGTTCTTGAACTAGAATCACCTCAAGTGTGTCTGCTTACAGCTCCATACCTAGACACAGTATTAAGGTATTTCCAAAACAAAAGTTCATTCCGCCACACATGTTTAATATTCCCGAAAGAATATTGCACTTATTATATCACAAATTCAAGGATCATTCTGAGAAATCAATTTCAAAGTCTAGTGCTACCATGATTTGGTAGGAAATCCACTTTCAAGACAAGAGTCACTTGGACAGACTCACTATCCGTACGTGTCACTGTGTGCACAATAGTCTTGCTGCTGAGGTCACAGGAGAGGCACCGGGGGGACCCCTGGCACAAGCGGCTCGGGGACCCCTTGGAGGACCCCTTGATGGTAGTGATGATGATGCATCATACCGTTCATCATCTGTTGGTGGTGCAGCATCGTCGCGTGATGCAGCTGCGCGTGCTGCAGCGACGCATGATCCCCTTTCTCCTTCATCACCACCTCCTCGCGTTTCTTCACCTGTTTCCGCTCTTTAGCGCGCCGATTTTGGAACCATATTTTTACCTACGACAAAATATTAATAAAGTTACTGTTTGTTAGTTTTAAATTTGCAGAGAAAGGTGGTTGGTAATTTTATAAACTCTCAAGCTAGAGTAGCCAAATCTAATAAATCGCCCGTTTCGTATTCTTCACTCCATATCTATGACATTGGTTAGAAGAAATTGAAATTTCAATACACGGTAGGGCAATGTAATAAAAAATAAAAATGAATGAAAACCATACCTGTAAAGTAAACCTTACTTCAGCATCGCACTGCGGTGACCCTATCAGGCAGCCTTCAGAATTCAGAACAGAATCTTCAGATATTATTATATATAGGTAGGTATATCTACCTATATACTTGCGTTTGTTTAAGCCGGAGTTACACGAAGCGAATAATTTCTGCTAAATAGCAGCTATTTATAGCAGCGACACGGTCATCGCTTGAATTGTCACTGAAGCTTTTCTATCGGTGAAAATTCGCAGCTATTTTTCACATCGTGCTACTCCGGCTTTACCTGTCTTTCTGAAATGCCGAGGTTAGCAGCGAGCTCAGCCTTGCGCCGTATAGTGATGTACCGGCTGTAGTGGAACTCTTTCTCTAGCTCCAAACGCTGCTGATCGCTGTACATCACTCGGTATTTGTCCTTCGTCTGCGTCTTTAACAATAGGAGTTTGGATAATCATCGCATTTCCAGGGGTCTTACCTATAGATGTAAGATCAATATTATCACCTACCTTTTCTTTTGGTGTATCTTCTTCTTCTGAAGTGTTTGTTTTACTTGATATCTATAGAAAATCATCTACTTTCTTACCTGACAAGAGATTTTTTGGCATAGATTTTGGTACATCTTTTGATCCGTTGTGTCGTCATCTCGATGCAAGAATGATTTAGTTCTAGTTAAAGCTAGGATAGGAATACTTAAACTCGTTTACCTGTCTCTCGGAAAGTCCAAGACTCGCAGCCAGCTCTGCTTTGCGTCGGATAGTGATGTACCGGCTATAATGGAACTCCTTCTCAAGCTCCAACCTTTGATGATCACTGTACACTACGCGGTATTTATCCTTTGTCCTCGTTTTCCCTGCAACAAACGAAAGTAATTTTTAACAGACTTTATATTAAGTTATCAATTTGACTAAAACTCGTAAGTATGTTGCTGTGTATGTGGGCTTCTATACGGGCGCCAAATTTCATAAGTGTGTTTGGCCGCTTATTTCTTAGTGACTAGAAGTTCGATTTTAATTTATTATAAAAATATTTTTGGATTATTTACAACAGTGTAGATTTCGAGATATGGACTGTTTGACGAAGGAGGTTTTTAAATTATATACAAAGTTTCAAAATAAAAATCTCACAAAGAAATTAATTTATCAACGAATTTTGAATGGCACAATTTAAACACCCACGCCTTAGTATTTTTCTTTCGAATAAATAACGCACGCACGAGCCACGCCATAATTCATTACGAAACATCAAAACGACGAAATAGAAACCTTTAGTGCCTGTTTTATTCGTCCTCGGTCGTTTGGAAGGTCTTTTACATTCTCGTAACGAGGTTCGTTGGAAGGGTCCAGATGGGGGAGTGGGGGGAGTGGAGGGGAGGCAATCCCGAGGGCTCGATAAGGTAAAGCCAGGCGGCGGGAATACAGGCGCCGCGCGCCGCCCCGGCTTACCGCGCAGATAAAAGGACCACACCGCGAGACAGACATTTTAGTCCATTTTCATCTCAATAAAAGAGAGAATGTTATGTGTAAGTATTCATATTTAATTGGTCAACATTGATATTTCCTGCCGGACAAATGCCAACCCCAATATTGTTAGAATTCGAAATGCACTGAAAAAAAATGTTGCGGCTGGCTGACACAGAAAAAGCCCTAAACTTTTGAGAAAATCTAAGTTTTTTTGGGTGCCTAAGTAGTAACTTTTTTATGGTGATACTAAATTTTGTTAGTATTATAAACTTTGTCATAAAACAATATATTATTATGTAAACAGCAATTAGAAGATACTAATAACACAGCTAATAATAACTTTAATATTCTTAAGATTATTTTCAGACTAGATTTATGCTTATGTTAAAAAAAAGTTTAATTTCTATAGGATATTGATACTTCTCATAAAAAAATCGAAACACCTTGCAAGTTTATGTTTTGTAAGGAATAACGGAAAATGTGTATATATTGTATTGTATTGTTGAAAAGTGTGTACATATATTGTGTGTGTATTCCTAAATATACACATTTTTCTGTTATTCCTTACAAAACATAAACTTGCAAGGTGTTTCGATTTTTTTATGAGAAGTATATAAGCTTCGTCATATTCATTTTATATTTTTGGAAGAGTTCGTTCGTTCGCGTCGCATATTTTTTCTTAAATTGGTGCTTAGGTACGGTACAAAACACATGTGGTACTCTCATTTGTGCACACACGGATTAACCACAAGTGTTATCAAGTGGGAATTCTAACATCTCAGTCGTCACGTCGAAATTTTTATTTACAGTTTTTTATCTGTTTTAGATTTCTCAACGAGTAAAATTTACTGAGATACGTAGATCTGTGTACATAGCACTAAGGCAGAGAGGTGTCTGCTTGTGTACTCGGAGTGTGTAAATAACCCTTATCACGGTATTAGTGACTTCATAAATTATGTTTGTCACGTTCAAGACAATTGGAATGGAAACTACGAGGATTTTGTTATGTAATTGAACACACATTTTCATTTATTTGTATTATTCACATGTTATGAATAATATATTTTTTTATATTTTCTAAACTCTGTATTTATTTAATCCCTATTTCCCTTCGTCACGGCATCACGTATATCGGCTGGACCGATCTTACTAATTTTTTTTTATTGTTTGTCATTGTCAGGAGAAGGTACTTCTGAAAAAAAAAGAAAGTTGCGTAAAAAATAGAAAATTTAAGAAAATCTAACTTTTCCACTTAAGTGGAGGAGGCTCATAGTCCAGCAGTGGACTGTAACGGGCCGTTGATTTGATTTTATTTTAAATACGTATATACTGAAGTTCTATTGAACATCATCACAGTGGACATTAAAAACACACAACCACAGAATTAATATAGTACTACCGTACACAAATACAATACCATACACTGCTGAACGACGAAACAAAAATGTCTCATATAATTTCTTAACTCAATCACCGCATAGGTAAATAAAGTGCTACAGAATATATCGTCAAAGAGTACTTAAAAAAGAATATGTACCTATACTACACTATCAGTTCCTATCTTACAAGAAAAATCAAACTACAAACTGTAAACTTGTAAGGCATTGTGTATTAACATCTAAAGTTTCTCCCCTAGAGGTCAAAAGTCAACATGGTGACATGTTTGCCTACGCGTCTTTTAAACGTATGTAGACATTAATAGATAAAGCCTTTGGAGTGCTCGAATGTCAGAAAATTATAACTAAAATGAATTTCCTGTTAAGAGAGCAAACAGAAGAAGAATTGGTATTGTAAACAAATGTGGTGTATCTATAGGCGATGCAGCGTGTAATAGTAGGCGTTAATTTGGAGGCAAACATCGGCGCAGACGGCTTCGGCTCGGTCTGCCGAAGACGAAGCGACGCGAGCGCAGATATTCATCAAAAACAAAAGACAATCTGTCCATGACCTGATTTGCGTTACTAATGATCAATAACTCAAATATTAGCTAATAATACTTTCTCTAAAAGATCGTAGAGACGCTGAAAAACAAAGTTTAGGAATGATATAAATAAAGTCGAAGCCCCAGATTGCACCATTTTCAAAATCTACTAAATGGTTATGTAGGATTAATACTTAAATAAAATCACTAAATAAATATGCTAAAATTGTCACAATTTTCGGGTTTGTTACCACGGATATATTTAATATTGTTACCTCGATATTTCGGAAGTTTGCACGCTCCATGGTCACAAGCAGGAGGAGAGTCACAAGTAGAGGAGGAGTAGGAGTAATAGCGCAGGCAACAACTACGAAAATCTTAAAACATATAATCCTAAAAAATGTTTTTAAGATTATTTTACTTGTTTTAACTTTAGATAAACCTAACAATGGCATAAAGACAACGCGGTTGCTGGTATTTCGATTTCAAACCTGAAACAAAATTACTCAAAGGATTACCCAATCCTATCAACAATAACAAAAGAGCTAAATTATCTAAGGTGAAAGTGAATAAATTACTAAATGACGAGAATGTCTTTATCTGCGTATAGTGGGTTTTCTACAAAAAAAAAAATTGTTTGAAGACAAACAGTGCGGGCGGGCGCGGCCGACCTGGCAGTGGTGTGGTGATGTTTAGTCAGCGGTTATCATGATCAAATAGCCTGGGTTCCAGATAACCTGAGATGATGGGCCCAGGGTGAACCCCAACAATGTTCACTCTTTTATTAACCCAGTCCAGCTTGTTTTGATACGAGTTCAATCATGGAATGTGCACGCTTCAATTGCGCATTTTTTAGGCTGGGTATAAAGGTCTGTGGTTAACCTGGAGGTGGTGTATAGTTAGAGGTTAGCATGACCAAGTAGTAAAATAGTATATTTATTTTTATCTAAGTACTTATCTAAGTACATATCTAAGTAGGTTTTAATCTGATTACTGTCGATCCCCTATTAGACTGAGTGTGTCTGTTTCCACTGTGCACGTTGAGCGCGTCCGTCTGCGTTAACTTAGACAATATTGAGAAATATAATTAAAAATCTTTCTCAATACTTAAGTATAGACAAGCTCAACAAGTGAAAATAAAAAATATCATACCAAAAATTTACCCTTTGTCTTACTATTTTATTTATTTTATTTAGACTTACTTTGATCATTTATTCACAAAATAATAATTATTTCATCCCCTATATCAATTTCAGTAAAATTAAAAACACAGGTGGATCTATCTATTTGATAGCGTTACTGCAGGATTTGTGATGAGTCGTGATTTCTGTAATCATAATAAATATTTTGACTTCGTGACCATCAAGGTGATCGATCTTCGAGGCTTCACCACGTGCGGATTAATGAATTAGTCGACTTTACACACAACCTTGGAATTTTTTCGCATGCGTGTGCATTTTTGCCACCATGCAGGAAGAGTTTCTTTCACCGTAAGAGCGTAAACACCACAAACCATAACAACTATGATCTGTGGTTAAAACAGTTCTACAAGTCGTTGGCCTAATTTTGTTTGCTCTTTCTAAATAAAAAGTCAAGTCAACATTATAATTTTTATAACCGACTTGATCAAACTTTGACCTGCAAAATTAAGCGTGTTATATTATACCTATATAATCAATTTGACAGTCGTGTCGGCACCTACTACACTCTATTTTTTCTGTTTATTAACTTATAGTCTGCACAGACAGTCTGTTAACTTTTATAGTTTCAATAAAATTTTATAGGTACTCAATTTCCTGTTCCAATTGACAAAATTTTAAAGAGTGTTTTTGAATGCATATAAAAATAATAACTTACCGAGGACTTAAAGTCTGTTTATAAATGTGAGTTTATAAGATATTAGTAATAATAATACATTAAAACGTTATCGCGTCACTCATTCATAAAAAAATTAATTAAACAAGTTATGCGTAAACCTAAAAAATAAATTTGTCGGTTCTACGATTCCCGTCACTTAAAAATAATAAGTAGAAGGGATGTGTTTAATATGCATACAGTACAGTAGCCTAAGATGAAAGTACTCTATCTATTGTTTCTTAGATGATTATATTATAAATAATAAATCATTACATAAACATTACGTCGTCTATGGTGCGAGACTAGGCCCATTTTAAAGCAAACAAATATTTTTCGTTTAGCATTATTTTACATGACGCGAACTATACCTAGCGTTTAGAGCGATAGCCCACCCCTCCGATAATACAAGATTACACGTGTACTCGTATCTAAATCTAGCAGGAACATAACTCGTCAAATATGTGTTTGACAGAGTTTGAGAAAAGGAAACAATTAATCGGTGAGTTATCGGTTACGTAGTCGGCTTTGTCGGCCTGCCGAAATCCCTCTTTCAGTAATGCGCGCGATATGGCAACGTATCGCGGCTTGCCAGCGATAGCGGCTCCTTTGAACGTGTTGACTCAAGATGGCCGTATCGCCCGGTTGCCTTCTTGTAAGCGCTTGTAATGCGTTTTTGATGGACGAGGGAGTGGTCGATGTCGGCTATCGTGATAGCTGCCTCCGAGTACATTCCCGATACCGTGATACACTCCATTCAATAAAGATTTGATCTTATTTTGACAAGTTAGCCACTGGAGATGAGATTGTGGTCGTGTGCGTAAGGCCCTAACACTTCAAACTGTGGAACTAGATTAACGAAGGTGATAGAAAATAAACAAATTATACTTTGAATGATTGTAGAAATCATCTGTCATTTCATCATCAACAGCTCATATACGTACCCTCCGAGGGGCTCGAGCCTACCCTGAAATAGGGCGATTAGGCCTTAGTCAACCACGCTGGCCCAGTGCGGATTGGTCTGTCATTTAAAATTGTGTACGTATTTAAAGCGTTCTAAAGGTTCAAATACGAAATTTGACGGCTCTAAAATTAATTTTTATCTCCTGTCCCTGTGTATCTTTAAAAAGTGAAAAAAATTAATGTTTAAATAAAAACATTACATACAGCATCAGAATCCTTGTGATGTCTGTTGAATTTAGTAGTGAAGAGCGGAATAAACTTATCCGGGAGGAATCCCCTGGGCGGGGGAGGGCGGTTGGGGCGGGCGGGTCATAAAGCGGCGACGCGCGTTTATATGCAACTTTACGTCTACTTAGGGCTCTGAGCCAACCGCCTGTCACGTACATAAACGAGATACCCATATTATTAAATCATCAACACTCTGGCTGGAATGGAATAGCCACGAGATTAATTATAGTCACTGAGAAAGGAAACTTCTACATATTTAAAGTGTTTAATGATTGCCGTGTGGTGACGGCAGAGTAGAATACATTAGTCACCAACCCCTACTCTTCCCGTGGGTGTCGTGAGAGGCGACTTATGGCTGGTTTACACGTATTAAGTTGTCAAGTAGCAACTAAATTTTAACTAAATTTTAAGCGACTAAATTTTAAGTAAGTGTTTACACGTCATTTTAGTAGTTAAGCTCTTTAGTTAGCCCAAGATGGACGATCAACAGCGAATTCAAATTTGTAATAAATATAATAAATAAAATAATAAAGTATAAAAAAATATTTATTTGTATATAATTAATATTATATTATTATTTATTTTTTTATATTATATTATTATTATTTTTAATGATTCATATTTAGTATTAATAATATATTAGGTCCTTACATATGAAATTGGCGTTTTGTCGTACTGGCCACTTTGATCACAAATTTCTCCTATTTGGTTAGGAATTCGAAATTCAAATTTATACAGCTATTTCCACATGTAGTTGTGTTTCGTAAACCGTCATTCATTTGTTTTTTTACTTATCTTTTTTCTGTTTGCATCGCTCGATTTACAAAATGGAAAATTTGAAATATTGCGTTATTTACGAGTACGAGTTCCACCGTGGCACCAGTGCTGCGGAAACGGCTCGAAGGGTTAATGATGTGTATGGCGGTTGTGTCGCAAAAGAAAACACAGTGCGTTTTTGGTTCCAACGTTTTCGTTCTGAAAATTTCGACCTGCAAAACAAGCCCCGTGGACGGCCGGAGACCCAAGTTGATAATGAAGCATTGAAGGCTATTGTGGAAGCGGATCCATCGCAAACCACGTCCGAGTTAGCTGCAGGCTTCGGTGTTAGTGATAAAACTGTTTTAATCCACTTGAAGCAAATTGGGAAGATTAAAAAACTTGAAAGGTGGGTTCCTCACGAATTGAGTGAAGTAAACCGGCAAACGCGCGTCAACTGCTGCGTTACATTACTTGACCGGCACAATAACGAAGGGATTTTAAATCGAATCATTACCTGTGATGAAAAGTGGATTCTCTACGATAATCGGAAGCGCTCATCGCAATGGCTGGACCCTGGCAAGCCAGCCAAAGCCTGCTCCAAGCGAAAATTGACCAATAAAAAGTTACTTGTAAGCGTTTGGTGGACTAGCGCCGGTGTCGTTCATTACAGTTTTCTCAAATCTGGCCAGACGATTACGGCAGATGACTATTGTCAGCAATTGCAAACCATGATGGAAAAGCTAGCTGGTAAACAACCGAGGCTGGTCAATCGCTCTACGCCACTGCTGCTTCACGACAACGCTAGACCACACACTGCACAACAGACGGCTAGCAAATTAGAAGAGCTTCAATTGGAATGTCTAAGGCATCCACCGTACTCCCCGGACCTTGCTCCAACAGATTACCATTTTTTTCGAAATTTGGATAACTTCTTGCAAGGGAAAAAATTCAACTCAGATGGGGCAGTCCAAATCGCCTTCAAAGATTTTATTGATTCCCGTCCGAATGGTTTTTTTAGTAAAGGGATCAATGAACTACCTATGAGATGGCAAAAGTGCATAGATTACAATGGCTCATACTTTGATTAAATAAATATACTATATAAAAATTTTTCGACTTTTTGTTCCTCCCATACAAAACGCCAATTTCATATGTAAGGACCTAATATTAATCATTAATATTTTTATATATACCTATATAATAATATATATTAAAATAATTCCAAAAAATAAACATAAAACACTCGCACTTAACTTCGCACTTCGCATTTAACTTAAAATTAACTAAATCGCGCCTTTCCAAACGTGTCAAGTGACAGGCCACGCCCACCATCTTACCCGAAAAATAGAAAAAGTTCTAATCTACTTGTTTACTTGCACACTAAATTTTAACTTGCAACTTACTACTAAATTCGCTGTTTACACGCATTAAGTTGCTTAAAATTTAGTTAACTACTAAACAACTTAATACGTGTAAACCAGCCATTAGGGACTACACATTGAACAGGGAACGGGCAGCAGCGCTCTCTGATACAGTAACCTTTTAATCTGCGATCTCCAACCCGCCTGCCAAGCGTGGAGATTATGGCAAAAAAACTGGAGGAGGCTCATAGTCCAGCAGTGGACTGTAACGGGCCGTTAATGTAAAATGACAGCAGGATGTTATTACATCTTTTAGCTTCGTCATATTTTTGTTAAGGGGGATTGACGATTTCGTCTGTTATATATAAGTAAGTAATCATGCCATCAAAAACATAACTTGTAAAAAAAACAAGTCTCGCACGCAACTTAGTCTACCGTAAAAAGTTGTGAGATCCATGTAATACCAAGTCGGTTAATTTATTCAGTCCCTACTTAAGAGTCCTTCTGTCTTAAGTTATTACGTAATTAGCTCACCTAACAACATCTTATAGTGACCAGATCAATATTAAAAATCTCTTATGTTTTAAATAAATACATTATATTATATATAATACTATAAAATATATAATATTATATACAATATAAGTACACAAACAAAAGTGAAACTTTGACTAGTTATAATTCATAAACTACTGGTTCAAATTGATTGAAATTTGAAATATACCGTATTTATACAATGCCTGCTTGGTTACTGAAAACTCAGGCTTCTAGTTTTATCCACAACGAAGTTATAGGGGGGTCGAAAATGGCCTGAACTGCTTCGAGAAAAGTATGGTACAGCCGTGCCGCTTTTTTGCTCGACTTGGCGGGGGCACTGCCGTGCCCCCAGATATATTTTCTTGAATATTGAAGCAGATCATATACACCGTGTTCCTGTGGTTATACATTTACTTAAAAGAGGGCTTCTATATAACTATGTTTTCTTTCAGATATACAAGAAACCATGTACCGCAGTGTATCAAACATTTTTATAGTAAATAACATGGTGCCTTGAACGTTAATAAACCTTAATTGCAGAAAAATTAAATTTGCTAATACTGCTTTTATAAAGAGAAATGACCGAAGAGCGCTAACTCATTAATCTTTTGACAAACAATAACAATATAACCATAACAGTCAGTGTTGATAGTTGGGAGTCATAAAATAATTATCGACAATGAAAACATGACGCAAATCACCATCACAATACATACAACAGTGATCGATGCAGGACACGACGTCTTGCCCAGATAATAACACTCTTTGCTGCGCAGGAGAGACGTCTAGCGGAGAAATTAAGCGATTATGTTTTGAAAGGCTGACAGCTCAGTCAGCCACCTTCTCCGCGTGACGCCGGCAAAGAGCAACACCGTCATCTTCACGCTCATCAACTAGGGCGTGTAAACAATAACAAACAATAATCCACCTTCTGTACGCTTCCGTTTTTTGCGAACCTCCCGGGGCGTTGCCACCGTGTCGATAAGTAAGAGCTTTCGACACTTTTTCTGCCAATCCATTGAAAGTCGATTTGTAAACGATCTTTTCTGGCAATCCATCTTGTCGAGCGTGAAATGTATCGACATAATCTCCCGCGGAGAAACCCGATTGGTGAATGCGGACAAATAGAGATTTATTTCCCTGAACGTCCCCAGGTTTGTGCAAACATACTAAGATAAATATAGGAAGGTTCTGTACACAGAGCCGGTTGGGTTAGTTACCTCCGATGTAGATACAACACAATACGTGTAAACTTGAATGCAGATAAGTTCATTGGTTTGGTTCGTAGATAAAATTACATTAATTCATATCTCAAACTCGGTATTGACGTATTTGCATGACTTGAATTAATTAATTGACAAAATAATACCCACATGGTTGTGCTTTAAGTTCGTGATATTTTAAAGTTACTTTCATACTACTACTTGTCAACCTTACTCAGGAATATTATTTTATTAATATTCTTTGGTGATATGATAAATAATCCTGCTTTGGATTAACTCAATATGGCATTTCTAATGAATAAAATATTAGTAACTTTGAAATTAATTGCTGACTGCTGTTATGTAAAATGTGATGGATTTAGGTAATGATGTAGTCATTCAAGTTAAACTGTTTGTTTCCTATGTGCGAACACCTGTAAATGGCTTTGTTGATTTATTGTTATGTTTTAGTTATTTAATTTATTTCAATTTATTTATTTATTTATTGCATTCCACAATGGTAGAGTAGATGTTATAAAAGGTAAATAGGAGGTACGTACATCATGGACCCTGTTGGGTACAGCAATTTGAAATAGGATAGAGGAGGATTTTTGTAATCTAGCTGTAGGTGTTCCGAATAAAAAAAAAACAAAATCATAATAAAGGTACCACCGGGTTATTACCACGATTTTGGCGAAAGCTTATTTTTAAAAAATCGTAGTAATAACCCGGTAGATATGTGTGTCATTAATATCATCAACCGCGAAAACCTAAAAGTGTTCATAATAAAGGTTGAACCGTTCACTTATGCGTATTTACGTTAGGATTAAATTACACGTAAGTAACCATTTATCTATACAAAAAGATTACGTTCCTTTTAAAAATCCAAGAGATCAGATTCCATGCTGTTAATTATCAGCGGCCTGAGATCAAAATATTTCTAGAAAGTAAACCTTTGTTATTTCAAACAACAGTCATTGAAACTGCTAAAAATTCAGTTAAATAAAAGCATGGTTAGCAGCTTGGTGCAACTTGAAACAAAGTACAATAACAATGAGTGTGTCGGGTCGCGCGCCGGGACGCGGCGTAAGTTGGCGAAGATTTAACTTGTTCGACTCCCGGGGGCGCCGTTGGCGTGATTGTCGCCGGGAGTCGGGAGCTGGGAGCCGGGTGTCAGGAGTCGGCAGCTTCCCTTCCCCCGCACCCCATTGTACTTTACACCCCCGGATTAATTGTCGCACCCAGGGTTGCTAAACGTATGAGAGTTCTCGTGGACACTTGTACGAATAAGAAGCGGAGTTTTAAAGGAATTTGGACTGGAAATTATAAAATCCTTTTAATTTAAAGTATCTGATAATCAATAACCACTAACGAACGATGTTTCGTTTAAAAAAAAACTAAATGGACAGCACGAACTACAGATTTAAATGCAATATGATTTTAGTTCTAATTGCAACTTCTTGATGAAACTCGATTAAAAACATCAGGCTTCGCTACGTCTTACTAACACTATGTACTGAAATCAGTAGCATTTAGAAGATGTTATTTCAAATTAAAATTAAACTAGTGAAACGTAACAGTACTTTTACTCAACGAAGGGTGGCAGCCCTCGCACCATGTATTCGATATTTTATCTCCCCAGACGCGCGTTAGCGGAAATCGCTGTGCAGAACGCAAAATAACATCTAATGTTATGCTCAGTGATAATTGCAGCGGCTGGCGATAATTGGCCGCGCGGGTGCGACAACCGCGCAAATAACAAAGTGATTTGTTTGAGATGTTCGCGGCGGGGGCGGGGTAATTTATAATTTTACAATACTATACATGTTTATCTTTTCGGGTGGTTATCGAGCCCGAAAAACAAAACGATCTTTGTTGAGAAACATTTCTATACCTCTTTTACTTACTTTACTTTACATATTGTATTCTGATCTGCTGACCGCTGGCGGAGTCATTTGTATGAAAATTTTTTTTTATAACTTTGAAAACTTTTGTAACAAAAGTTTTTCAGGTTCATGGTCTGAACTGAACTACCCGAGAGAACGTTGTATGAATGAGCAAAAAGAATCAATATCAAAACGATGTTTAGAACCTCAGATGAATGTGTTGTATACAGTATTTGGGCTGAGAATGATGCTGATGAGATTGATATAATCTGAATCATCTTAAATACTGGTCTTATACTGGTTATTTGCGAAAAGAAATTCGTCGTCTGAAATGAAAAGAATGGTGTTTTGCGTGTACGGTAATTTGCGTTTCTGGCACCATGCGTCGAAAGCTTCCAAGAATCTCCGGAGTCGCTAAAAGCTTGGACTCTTGTCAGAATAACAGGGCAACATAGAGTTTCAAAAGATGGCACATAAGTAACATCTTTTCTCAACATGTTCTCTTGGTCTATAGTGACTAAAGGCTAAGCACTGAGGCCAGAGTACTCGTAAGTTTCCGTGCTTTCGTAATGTATTCCACTTATTCACTAAAGAAAACACCAATACAAAATTATTGTTCTAGCTGCCAAACTAAAACTACGAAGTAGTTTGGAGGCAGATTATGTTTTTAAAGCTGACTTTGTTCTTTTTATATAAAGAAATATTAAATAAAATATACAAAAGTTTTACGTATGTCTGAGTTTGAAAGTAAATTAATTAGCTAAAGCTTAGGAGTGTCTGAATGAAACCGAAAGCTGCAAATCTCACTTGATTACCTACCGCACATAATATTAGTATTTGTAAGAATTGACCATTTAAAAGTTGCGTAGAGCTGTGAAAAAAATGATCACATGTTGGGTCCATGTTGATTGTGTTAAATTTCGTCCGAGCCCCATGTGGGCGGGTAGCCGGGTACCCTTCGACTTGTTGTCTAAAATATTTAAAGGTACAGTGGCGGATCCAGGATAAACTTTGGGGGGCGGTCGATATGTCGTGATATTTTAGTGATTAGTCAAAATAATTTCCTAATTTCGCTAATGTAGTGCTTATAACCGAGTCTTTCTGCTCCCGAGCATCTCTCTGGTTACACATTGTTCTTTGCTGACCGTGTTTTAGATTAATAAAAAAAATACAATTTTAACAACAAGGATTGGACGAATCACATTCCCTCACTATTTTGTTTATAATGCTCTAAACCCAAAAATGTGTCCTTTCTATTTTTCTGGATAACAAAACAATAGAGATTGATGAACAAATTATATTTTGAATAATTATCATTTAAATCAAGGACGTAGCTGTAATTTTATTTTATTGTAAAATTGTGCAAATTGATGCCTAATGATCCACATCCGATGTAACCATATCAACTGCCTGGCCTTTTTTTGAGAAATAAGTATAGGTAATTAATTTAGGTTTATTCGTGGAGCAATTAATATCTCAAATCGGCTTTTATACAATTTAATATTTGTGTTCGCAGAAACCTAATTTTGCGATAAAAATGAACACCGACAACTGGTCTGTTGCCTCTTGTAGAGGCGAAACACGTGATATTATAGATTGTTATTGTATTGTCATTTATTTGCAGGTGGGCAAGGCAGTGCATTTTTTTAAACAAATGAATATACAAATGCACGTGCGCGTATTAACCACCCTTCACTATTTTGTTACAGATGTTTGCCAGACACCTTAGCAGATATTTCGGTGTAATTCCGGTGCACAATTAAATTAAGGCCGGGTTATTGCAAAAATTAGCAACTCAACGCGGTTTAGTTGAAAGTTCAACCGACGTATTACTGAAATAACGTTCATATTAGCGTGCGATGCTTCACGGTGGTTACGTCCGACACCGCGCAGGAATCGTGCGAAAAACTCGTTTTTCTTGAACTCTTTTGCTTATTAACAGAAAATAGCAGAGTTTATAAAAAATGTAATCGATTTAAAATCTAAGTCAATAATTGGCATGTTATATTAACGAAAAAAAAAACTATGGTTATCGCTTTAAATTACGAGATCAAGGACGTCAAAATTTTTTTTTGCTGCTTTTCTTTAAAAACTTGTGCTTCTTATATCTAAATTATTATAATGTATTTAAAAATTCTACTCAATTTAAAGTGTTAGTATTTGATCGTCAAAGTAGCGACTATGGGCGCTATTTCCACATAACCCCGCCTTAAATTAAATTGACTTATTGCATGTTACATTATTAATATATTATTTAGAACATAGGTAAAAGACATCGATTTTAATTGAATTATATTTATTTTATTTTTATTTTGTTAAAAAATTAATGTGATTCAAATTGTGGATTTTATGTAGTGCATTGACATTGTAATTTGGTGTAGTATTTTAATAATTTAGAATAGCGCAATATTTAATAAATTTTTAACAATACCTATTGTACTGCCTGCATACACCCTAGCAGGGTTCATGTACGTCACTTATTCACATTTATTTTATTTATTTATTTAATCTATTGTACAATTACAAGATTTACAGCACATTTTACGCGCCAAACTGCAAAGGAACAGTTTGTTGGCGCTGCGCACATTTACTTATTCCTCATTACATCTTGTAGGTACACCTTAATATTAACATACGAACATCTTATGAAAATTTACCATGATTGCAATAAATGAATTATGAATTATGATGTTTTGGTTCTTTGTTTGGGACTACCTGCGCTACGATTTAACAATAAGCTGTAAAGTCACTACGATTAAATTCATTACATTTACCTACAGATCTACCTAGACATTTAACTTATCTGTGAAGGGCTATTATTATTATATACTCTATGGAACAGGTACAGAAGGCGACTGAGGCTATTGTAGTTTTTTATGGACTTGATTGTGTAACTTTTTCAGAATTAAAAATACCTATAAATATGCTTGAATGAAAATTCCAAGTGGTGAAAGCTGATGGTTAGTCTTAAAGGGAATTTACAGATAAAGGATACAATGATAATTAACTCTGTAGGGAACTTTGAAGAGAGATGAGATGAGGCGTATTACATACACAGACCCGCGCATGCGTACGAGATGAAACCACTTTAGACGCGGCAAATTATTGTTTCGTCATGTTGTCAAAATAATATGAACCTGCGATGAGTAAAAAGAAGGAAGATGTTTTTGATCAAGTAACGTAGGATTTTCCGTGGATTTTCTCGTATTCCAATACTACGCGTCGTATTATTATAATACTACACATTGACCTCGATTCGGGATGTCATGCTCTAATTTTAATTTTAAAATCCAGCTATCCTTTTCGTTTTTATGACCAATGAAAGAGAGGTGATGAACGAATGATATTCATTTGAATGAATAAGAGATTAACAATAAGAGATAACCTACAATAAGAGATTTTTGAGTCGCATGTTTAAGTGCTCGCTAAAATTGTGCAATCGACACGGCCATAAGGTTCAAATTCGATGTTTGATAGCTCTAATATTAGGATGGCCATCTCCTGTCCCTTTTCAATCTTTAAAAGGTAAAAAGGACGGACTAACTTAAATGAAGGATTAGAGCGTGACATCCCGAATCGAGGCCATTGTTGTTTTGGCGTTACTCGGAGACTACTCCTGACACGTTATGGTAAAGTTATACAACGTATTCTGTGAACCTATAAAATTGTGTAGAAAATTATTTTTGGGTACCCTTAGTGCCATAAGGAGTGAAAGAAATCTAGTAGACAAACAAGGTTTAAAAATGACATCTTTTATATTAAATCAATAGTTGAATGAGATACCTACCAATATGCACTTTTATCTAACCATCGACTACTTATTAGTATGTGGAAAATAATGTTTTTTAAGAAGTAGGAGTGGTGTTGGCCGTTGTTAGTAGGAGCGTATGTGACAAAGAACATGTAACCCCTTTCTAACTTTTAATAAACCAATTACAGGTATATTATTATTATTTTTTTATATAAAATTATTAAATGTTATTATTAATAAAATACAATGTCAGACTTAACAATAATAATACAATGTTAAATTGTACGAACATACAAATAAAATTAAAATTAAAATGTCAAAAAAATAATAATAAAAACAATAAAAAACTAAGTCAAACTAGCCACCCCGAACAGCCCCCCGACCAAACGTACCCAAGATGCCCGCAGCATTACCGCGCTGAACAGCTAATTAATATTATATAATTAATATTATATTATATTTTAATATTAATAATATAATAATATTTAAAGAAAAGCACTATTTAGATCAATCTAATGTTCGGCAATACAATAAATATGCTTTTACAGAGGTAATATTAAATACATAATAGTTATCCACAATAAACTATTGTCTACTCACTGCATTGAGTATGTCCATCTAGATGTCCATTCAAAGCATCCATTATTTTGTGTCCTTTGTATTTATTAAATGTGTCCGTTGAAAATTACGCTATAGTTGGGTTATTATAGGATGAGTTCTGACAGCTTCAAAATTCTTCATACAACGTTAACAACTTTTTTTTATAATATTCAGTTTAAAAACCATAACAGCTAATAATAAAAAATAAAGTAACTTCACCTCTTATTTTATCATTAAACAGTATGTGATTTTACTTAAAAATAAATAAATAAACGAAATAATATTAAAAAGTTTTCAAAATTTTAATCTGTCAGAGCTCATCCTACAGTAACCCAACTATAGTGATCATATTTTCAAAGGACAACAGGCAAAACTTAATGAGCTCTGGTGCCGCACCAACTAAATGCTTCACGTGAGGATCCTTGGGTCAAATATTGCAATAACTTACCACTTTGAAGTAAATATAAATAAATATTGGGGGACATCTTCACACACGGCCATCTGATCCCAAACTAAGCAGAGCTTGTACTATTTGGGTACCAGACAGAAATAGATAAATACGTACTTATATAGATAAACAACAACCAGACACAAGGCAAACACAAGTTCTCAACACACGAAATGTTTGCCCAGGGCGGGATTGGAACCCGCGACCCTGTGCGTCGGAGCCAGATACACTACCACCTGGGCTACGGAGCCGTCAGTTTGGCATGCTTGTTCGTTTAAGTTCCAATGACATAAGATACGACCCTCATTATTTAATAAAATATACCCTGACTAGTATTTACGCATCATCCATGTACCTATCAATGATAAAATTAATTCCTTAAAAACATGGCCACGTGTTAGGTGGAATGCGCAAGTTAAGTTTAAAGAAATTAAAGTTATATTGATTATGATCCGATAACATGACTCTGGTAGTTGATCGTGTGTTTCAATACTTTTAACGGATCTAAGTATCCTGTGTATTCTATGTAAAAGTGGTAGTAGGTGCCAAATAACAATAACATTACATTATACTTATTGCGCGATAAGTAATTACGTAATTAAGAAAGGGAGAGCATCCAGCCAGGTCAGAATATCGCTAGCTATACATATAATATATTGTATTTTGTTTTATTAGCTATTTGATGACTGATACGCATTTATGTTTTTGTACATGGAGAGCTTTCGAGGTTGTTGCTTGTTGTTGATGAAGAAGAAAGCAATAAACACTAAAAATGCCTCCTCAGGCCTCATGCCGCGCAATCGATGTGCGTCGATGCTTAGTCGTGTTCGCGCCAGTCCGAACAGTGTTCTGAGCACGTTAGGTGATCGGTGGGACTCGCCAATGCTGCGGCGCTGGGTGCACTTACATACACACAGCCCGTAACTAGTTTTAATTTAATTTTATTTTTTAAGTGCCTACTAATATTAGATTAAGCTTTACTAACAAATTATGGAAACAATTATCTGAAATAAATTTATTATTATTATTATAGTACAAAGCTGATCTTTATCGGCCAACTCAATATTTGCAACTTTTACTAATATGATGACATAAAATGACATAAAATTAAACATATTTACAGGAAATCGGATTAATATATACAAAGTACTGAAAGAAGTCACCCAACAGGGTGGGATCAGGGATATTGAAAGGTATAACCGCCTCTTTCGTTATTTTTATATTTATCTTCGGTCGATGCTTGTTTTATTGTTTTCAATTTATTTAATCTTACTAAAAACATTTTACTAATAATTTAGTAAGCGAGATAATCATATTTGTAAACAGACAGAATATTTATTTATTCCTTTAATTTTTAATGTAAATCTGCAAACGTATTCAAAGTATTTGATCTTACAACTCACATGAAGAAGCAGTAAGGTAGGTCTGTTGGAAGATAATTTCATTATAGGAAGCGGTACCTGTTGTTTTTTTTTACTTGTCTACGTTAAATTGAAAAATATATACATAAATACCTATCTAAAATAATCTTATTGTTATATTATTATTTATTTAATCATGGTAATCAAGTTTGAGAATCATGTATAAAGTTTGGATCATAACCAGGAAACGTTTTGTGTTTAAAGAATAATACTCATAAAGTTGATGGAGATTATGGCAAAACCCTCCACTTAAGTGGAGAAGGCTCATAGTCCAGCAGTGGACTGTAACGTGCCGTTGATGTTGTTAATGAGGTAGGCGTCAAACGTAGTAAGTAGGTAAATTAAGTTAGCTAACTTTTTATTATAGGTATTCTAGTAGATTAGTTATCTAATGACTGTGAAGGGTAATATTGCAAATTAATTCTAGCAGTTAAACCTACTGACTGGTTACCTTCAGTGCCTACAGATGCTGGCCTTCAAATGAGTTAGGTTATATTTTACTTTTTGTTATTATGATGTATTACTACATATTACTTGCATCTCATAAATCTTCTTATTCAATTTGTGTGATTGAATAACTATCCGTGGCTAGTTTTATTTTATCTATTTACGTATTATTTCTATCATATTGTGTGATTCGCCAACAAAGACAAATTACAAACTAGTAAAGTTAAAGTGTAAAAGAAAAGATAGGTAGTTTCACTTAGTAGCTACGATTCCACAAATCTTCCCATAAGTAAATAGGTAGGTATAGGTAATTTTTATTTTGTCATTTTAATTGAGCTGCTAAGAGCTGTTTGATCGTTTAATATAGTTTTGTTAAAAGTACAAAAAACTTATTGTCTTGTTCTTTATGTTTTTGGGTGTCAATAAAGTATATTGGTATTGTATTGAGTATCTATAATTTTATTATTATTATTATTATTAGTCTTTTAAAACCCGGCTATGTATTTTTGTATTTTTATCTATGTATTTTTATATATATCTGTAAAATTTTATTAAGGTTAGACTGATGGGTAAATAAAAAATTAATAACCTGGATTTGGCTGTGTCTGGTAGTTAGGTTTCTTCATCCATTCATAGGGTGACCGTGGCGGTGCCGGTGGCTGCGAAGGTCTCGCTCCAGGGGAGCCTTCTCCTGGACTAGCCAGGTCTCCGCGCGCTGGCGACGGCATCTCGCCAACTTCCCGTTCTCCAGGCTCCCGCTTGGGGAAATGATGAGGCTCCGGTGCCCATTCACCGCCCGCCGGCGGGCCGTTCCAACACCACTGCTGCTCCTCAAAGTTCTGATGCTGCCACCCGTACCATCCGCCCGCACCGTATTGCCCGCCCTTGCCTTGGTACATGGCGAGCGGATTGACGTAGTTCACCATGCTTTGATCACCGTCCACGCATTTCACATACACTCGCTGTCACTACACCACCGCCTTGGTTAACGAGGGAACGCAGCACGGCGCGCGAAAGGTGACAATCACGACTGACTGGTTGGCGAGCGAGCGGCGAGGCGAGAGGCCGGGGCGCCGCGGAGGGCCGCCGCTCGGCAAGGGGCGGTCGCTCGTTCAGCCAATGGCCGCCGAGTCGGCAGCGCCGCCCCGCGCTCTCAAACACCCGTTCCCCGAACCCGTGCCTGCGCTATCATTTTAATTTGTCTAATTACAACAAAAATAATGAAGACTGTTTTTAATGAAGCCGCGCATGCTATAGATACAAATTATTTGTCTATTATCTACGTACCTACTTATGTATATAATTTTATGTAGAGAAGTATAACTTTGTTTAAAGTATAATTTTGTTTTTTGTTTAGACATAGAATATATACCCAACTATACCCTGTTTCAGATAACATTGGAAAAAAATTTCATAGGACACATTTCCAGACACGTCATGTCAATGTCGATTAGCTGACAAGTGTGAATCACGAATGACCTTTTTTTTGCCATACATAATATTTTGTCTTTTTTCCAATATTATTTGAAATGAAGTATACTAACTCGATAAATATTAGTTGACTACGACTTTAAGTACTTACCTATTCAAATAAGAATATTACTATGTTAAAATACTTATTAGTAATTAAAATGACATTACGAGTGAAGTAATATTATGTAACGTCCTTTAATAATTGCTAATTGTTACTAGAATATAATGCAAAAACGCGTACCTACTGTCTCGCAAAACATGATGCTTCAAAACTATTCTGTAATGCTATTTAATTTTTATATTGTTATTAGATTTGTTTACTGTTTATGAGCAAGGTCCCAGTGAATAGTGAGAGATCGCCTCTCACCTGCGTAAAGCGTTTACGGAGCGAGCGAGAAAGAGAAACATAAATAATAATAATAATAATAAATTTTTATTTGAAAAAACAAAGCCAATTTACACTGTATGTAGATATTATAGCTTAAATAGCGTATGGCTAATGATAGTAAAAAGTGGGACGGCTGACATTTAAAATAGGAAAATCCTGTACTATAAACGTCAGCTAACAGAAAAAGTTGACACAGCTTTGCATTATTGACAGTGATTCGACATCAGTGTAGTGATTTGGCAATATACATAAAAATATTTCATTAACAAAACTAAAAGTTAAGCAATACTCATATTGTTAGCAAGGGGAAGCCGCTAGATAAGTGTGTGAGTATGTGTAAGTGTGTGTATGAGTGTGTAGAAGTGTGTGTGTGTGTGTGTGTGTATGTGTATGTATATGTATTTGTGGGGAGAGCGAGAGGATGTATGTGTGAGTGAACTAAAATATATCTGTGAAGAATTTAAGCACAAATGACGCAGAGCAGAGGAACACAGTTTTAAGATAAATAGTTATACTTAAGAGAATCTATGTTAGGAAATAGGATGAAGGAGGATTTCGGTTTCAGCGTAGGAGAGTTTGCGTAAATACTCAAAAACTATCTTTTTGCATTATATTTTATTTATTTATAACTTTTTGCATTACATAGGTAGGTACTGGTGATTTCAAGGTGAGCGCTCATAAATTTGTTTCGCTATCTTGCTTACTTTTTAAAATTTTCCACTTCCATAGACAAAACACTATTTTAGTAGATTACTTTGCATTTCGCTTCATACCGATTCATGCAAATGCCTAAATAACTAAACGAGACATTTTAGTTAGCCCGAAAATGGTGTTTTCATAAATATAACCTTTAAATTGCTTTCATGATGTTTGATATTTAAAAGAAATACACGTTTGCCCCTCGGAGGAGCTGAAACTTGGTGTATTTTGAAAACGATCCTCAGTTTTCTTTTATCAGGTGACTATTATTATGTAAGTACTTAATTGTGTATCTTAGAAACAACTTAGAAACTACTTTAATTTCTTACCCCATAATAAATTAGGTTTTAAAATACAAAATACAAATTAATACTAAAATGATGAAAATATGACGTCATTATTTTTTAGCCACGAGGGACGTTGCCTCCAAAACTAACGCTGCTTAAATCATCTAACAAGGTGTAGGAGGCCTTGATGATGATGATTTTTGGACCAAAAAACTTAAAAACTATAAGGAGGTACCTATTACATCTTTGCGTAAGTAGGTAGGTAGGTACATAACTGTCAATCGCAGTCTTTTTGCAATCGACATTCTTACAGCCTGCTTTGAATAGGTAGTGGACCTGGACAGCTCATCAAGTTATACATTTTTGTTGCAAACTAGACGTTATCACCAACGCACAAGATACACCGGTATATAGGTAGTATATTGTTTATGTTTTATATATTTATTTACACCTTATATAATATTAAACAGATGTTGTATCTAAAAGGTACTTGTGTAATCCTCGCCTATCAATTTATCGAATCCGAACAGTAGGGTTCTTTGTAGTTGTAGTATTCGGATCTTTTCAGTTAGATACAACACATATTAATATTTTTTAAAAGATTAACAAGTTTATTCCTAAACACCCCAACCTGAATCCGGCCCCTGAAAAATTTTTCTCAGCCTAGGGTTGCTTGCTAATGCTGCAGTAGTACCTAGTATTTGTGATAATGACGATCATATCTCTGAGTTCTGACCACAGATGAATAAGTGATTCTCTGACTACATAGTGATGACTCTTTGCCACAGAATTAATATTATTATTATTGTAAAGTTTTCTTTCTCTCCTTTCTACTGGAGGTTTTTACCATGGCACGGGCGTCGGTTATGATGTATTCTGTGGTTAAAAAAATTCTTGTGTTGTGATAATGAGACAGATTTGTAGATAATCCATTTGTTTAAACATTTCAAACAAAGAACATTGACTTGGTCAATGATAAACAAATTCATGTTATGTGATTGTATACTAGGTATTGTAGGTATACATTATAAAATATGTTCTGTGGTATAATTATATACATGGTGTTAAGAAAGAGAGATTATAATGGACAATGAAAGTCAAACTTGGAGCTTTTCGACACGTTAGGTAGTGAAAAACCAGCCAAATGCGATGAGAACTCTCACACGAAGGGTAGGGTAAAACAGTAGTTCTTTTTACAATCACGTCTTTCTGTTTTATTTTATTTTTTAAAGCACCAGAAGATATACATACACACTCTGTACAAATTTTAACTGTCGACCTAATATAGTTTTTGAACCATGAGGAGTACCTACATAGCCCGCTGACTAGCAGAAAGCGGAGGCTTAGTAAGAGCTAGGTATGAGGGTCCTGAAACCATCAAATTGAAGCCCGATGAAGACATTGGAAAACAAAAGTTCATAGGACACTGACAGTGATTTTAATGCTTCGATCACAGCTGATGTGATCGAAGCTTTTAAAATGGGTCAGGCCGTAGATTTTGCCACAAAAGTACAATTTCAACTCTCCGCCATACGGCTTTTCCATTTTAATACATATATGAAATTTTCAATCAATGCGTTGTAATCGAAATTGTGAACCGCGGCCATTGAGAGATATTTGAATAAATTTAAAAGTTTCGGAAATATTTGGTATTTTCTATGAAAAAAGTCGATTTTGTTATAAAAAACGCGAATCCGCATTTGTAATGGTGCACATTGAGCATTTTTTTTAAATTGAAAATAAATTGTTAGATAATCTATTTGATTTATTGTTCTGCAGTAATAATTAGCTAGCCGTCTAATTAATATCGTTTGGGGTTTCCTTAGAAAATGTATTATTTTTTATACATTATAATTAAAATTAAACAAAAACACTTACTTACTTTTATATTTTGTGCTATTTTTTTTTTTGCGCGACTATTTTCTGCCCGTACCGTGGTGTTGAAAATTGGATTTTGAGTAGCGGTAACGGATCCGGTCACTTCCCTGAACGGCCACTTTCCTTGAACGATAAATAAGTCATGATGTTGCACCAAATCAACGCACATGACCAAGAACGCAAAAGGCCAATCCATAAATTAATGGCCAATTCAGTATTAAAATTCTTAATAGCCAATTGAGCATTTAAATCTAAATCCGAATCATGAATGTCCATGAATGTCTGGAGGACACCCCTGGGGATTTGGATGCACCATCCTATTATGTGCGCTTTTGACATTCTGCTCCTACGCCCCCTGGGGGTGTCACGGGAACTTGGATTCGGACCCGTTACACCCCCACATCAATTAATGCAAGAGTTCTTGCCATGATCATGACTAATGCAACATAGTCGAAATATCGGCAAGCTCATTAAAAAGCTTATTTTAAACATTGAAGTATAATAATTATAGCTC
The DNA here is from genome assembly GCA_951230895.1 of Carpatolechia fugitivella. Taxonomy (NCBI): domain Eukaryota; kingdom Metazoa; phylum Arthropoda; class Insecta; order Lepidoptera; family Gelechiidae; genus Carpatolechia; species Carpatolechia fugitivella. The sequence goes on along the minus strand of OX579653.1, from coordinate 2,222,722 downwards.
AATGATTTTAAACCAAAATCGTGGAACACCATATTAGCTTGGTCTACGGTTCAATACGTAAACGGTTCTTCTGATAGTTTGGTGTCACAAACATTCGAAGCCAATTTGGTCACATTTTTTTCGGAGTGAATTTTTGGAGATTTTAAGGGAAGTTTTCAATAAATATCTGTTACTGATCTTGGCTGCGGTGTAGAAAGGAACCCGTGATCTTTTAAGCCTATAATGATCTGAAAAACTTGCATATTTATAGAGTTATAATGCAATTTATTTGCGCCACCGTGGCACAAAAATGATAATTTATGCAACTTTGTGATACCGGTGGTGGCGTAAAATCAGCGCCACTTTTGTTTGCGCTACCCAATAAAGGTGCATACATACATCGCCTCTTTACATTGCACTTTATAGGTTATTATAGGGAACTTAACTAGGAATAATTTTGATTTTGCTACGTATCTTGGTCCCAGCTTAATAATTAACTCCCTCAGTTTTGCACTCACTACGGACGATACGGTCATAACCACACCAACACCAAAAACGTGCATTTTTATTAGGTAAGTACTTATCTACCTAGAACCTACCTATTAATCAGTCCTAAAGTTAAAAAATCTTCGATTATATAATATTTATATATTCGTTCAAAATTTAAACTCAAAATATTTATTTGCATTTGTCATTATACCTAACAATTACTGTATTGTAGTACAATGACGCCCCGTTAGAGCGCAGCAAACATGACAGTATTTATAAGAACAATCTTAAACTTACAACATACTTTAGAAATGCAGTAGTATTTCATACTTTTAATGTAACTTAATTATTAGTTTTTATTTCACATTAAAACATAAGATGTAGAAACTAAAATTGGAACTTATTTTCTTATAAACTAAAGTTGGTTGTTTAAAATTATTACATCACTAGCGGCCCGCCCCGGCTTCGCACGGATAGATTAATTCACACTTTAACACATTTTTAACCAACTTCAAAATGGAGGAAGCTCTCTGTTTGTGTTTCAGCATTCTAAGTAAAGGCGGGATTTCAAAAACATTTTGGAACTCGAACCGAATATTCAGTCTGAATACTATTTTTCATGTTCCTAACTTAAAAATGGCTGACATTCCATACAAAAATTTAATCCCTACTTTTCCCATCAAATAGGGATTTTGATAAAATGCCAAAGTATTTATTAATTGCAGTCTAAATCCAAATTTGCATGACCCAAACTTTTAAAATGACGGACTTTCATACAAACTTGAATCCCACTTTTTTCCCCCTTAGAGGGGGAATTTTCCAAAATCCTTTCTTATTGCTTACCTACGTCATAAATGTAACCTATTGTGTAAATTTGGTATTTCTAGCTTCAGTAGTTTCGGCTGTGCGTTGATGAGTCAGTCAGTCAATCAGTCAGTACGGACTTCTCTCTTTATAATATATTAGCGATACCGCTTTGCGTCGTCGCTTTGCGCGACTGACTTGCGAGAAAATTTTGAGTCACCTTTCCTTTTTTTTGTGGCAAAATCTACGGCCTCATCCTGATGGTGGCTACCAAGATTGAAAAGAAGAGAGGAAGATAAGAAGATCGAGACGAAGCTTCTTTGGGCAAGATGTAAGCTCTATAAAATGTACCTAGATAATGTCAGATAACATCCGATCTGTGCCGCTGATAAGAACAAAACTCAGAAATAGAAGATTGCGAACTCATTGTCAAGATTTTTTGGACGGAGAAAAGGGTGATGTGAGAAAATGTTTTGTTGTGAAGAAAATAGTGCAGAAAAGAACAAAATGTTAATGATGACGGAATCCACGAGCACTGAAATACTCGGCGAGTGTTTGTATTGCTTACGATTATACAGTATGAAGGTAGATTGAATTATTAACATAGAACATGTTGATAATTTGAAGATTGTGACTAGAAAAAGAAATAGTAAGTACGTAATGTTTGATAAGGGGACAGGTGGAGGTCTTTCACAGGGAAACCTCTTTCCCCTAGTATATCGTTTCCTCGTGTGACTGTCATATATATCTTATCTTATCTTATCTTCTTCATTACAATGTAATGAAGCTAAGATATATATGATGGCTAATGAAGAGATAAAGAGATGATTTTGGACAGTTTCGTTTTGTAGTACGTGTCCTATGTCATAGTTTCTTTATTCTCAACGTATAATTTACGTAGCCAGATGAATTATAACTACCTATAAGTATATAGGTAAGTAGCGATAGAACTAAGAAGACATGTTCCTAATGGAATAAGTCTCCTTTATAAGTCAACTTTACTGGTGCATTCAATCAACGCCACATCAACACTCGTCATTTTCATGAATCTACTTCGAATGGACACCTCCTATTTGATATTTCAACTGCAATGCCTTTTGCAAATACTTGTTCGCTTATTGTTAAAATAAGACCCTGCCGACTCGTAGTCACACCAAGTTATCACACCAGTGAGAAGAGTTAAAATACCTAATATTATGTCATTATCTGTCATATTTCTACTAAGTTGACGGCGGCGCTGGAAGTCTGATTCGGAATGCGCCGCTTAGCTGGACTGCTAGGGTTCCACAATAGGTGTACCAGACCTTCAATTTTTGTATGTCATTAGAAAATACTTATTACGCTTAACAACTTTTCCTACGTCGCTATATTTGTATCTCTTATAGTTTAGCTGGGCTGCTAGGGCCACATCAGGTGTACCAGACCTTCAGTATTTGTACGTTTATAGAAAATGCTCATCACGCTGAACAACTTTTTCTAAGGCGCTATTTTTATATCTCTCATAGTTTAGCTGGACTGCTATGATTCCACATCAGGTATTCCGATCTTCAAAATAAATTATATGTACGAGGAGGGATCAAAAAGTAGTGAGAACGACATACTCCTTGGTAAGAAAAAAATAATAATAATAAAAATTCTTTGCTTCGTGTCAGAACGTGTTCTCGAAAATGGAGAAAAACGAAGTGCGAGCCGTTATTAAATACCTCTGTTTAAAAAAGTTAACGACTCAAGAGATTCAATGCGATTTGGAGGCAACATTAGGAGTGTCTGCTCCGCCGTATTCTACTGTCGCAACTATTCGCAAGGTGGGCTTCTCAATTTCGAGTAGGGAGAACGAGCACGGAAGACGAACATCGTTGCGGCCGTCCATCGACGTCAGTCACCCAAGAAAATGTTGCGAAAGTCGAGAAAATTTTATTGAGCGATCGAAGAGTTACCATCCGATACTTAATTCAAGAAACGGGCATTTCATATGGAAGTATTTAATCCATATTGAAACAATCTTTATATATGAGAAAAGTTTCCGCAAGATGGGTGCCGAGAATGTTAACCGACAGTCAGAAACAAAATCGACTTGACATTTAGAAGATATTGTTGGACAAGTTTCAAGAAGATTCTGAGAACTTTTTGTCTCGTTTCGTAACAATGGACGAAACATGGGTCCATCATTTTGATCCTGAGACAAAACAGCAATCTTCGCAATGGAAACGGCCATCATCACCGACCCCGAAAAAGTTTCGTGCCGTGGCATCGGCTGGCAAGGTTATGGCCTCTATATTTTGGGACTCAGAAGGGATATTGTTGATCGATTACCTGGAGCGTGGAAACACTATTACAGGCCAATACTATGCGGCTTTAATTCCCAAGTTGAGGAATGCCATCAAAGAGAAAAGGAGAGGGAAACTTCGAAGGGGCGTGCTGTTTCTTCACGACAACGCACCCGCGCACAGGTCGGCAGTTGCGATGGCTGCCATTCAGCAAGCTGGCTTCGAATTGGTTGACCACCCCCCTTATTCACCAGATCTGGCGCCTAGCGATTTTTATCTGTTCCCCAAATTGAAAGAATACTTAAGGGGAAACAGGTACGAAGACGATAACGAGGTGATGGATGCCGTGGAGAGCTTTTTGCAGGACCAAGACAAGACTTTTTTTTTAAAGGGATTGAAGCCTTGAAAAAGCGCTGGACTCGGTGTGTAGAGAGACTCGGAGACTATGTAGAAAAATTAATTATTAAGTTTATAGTCATTATATTCTATTTCATTCTTAGGTACTACTTTTTGATCCCTCCTCGTATATGTCACCGTAAGATTGTGAACGCCGTTAGTTTATAATCTTACTCGCGATATTATAAACTTACGGAAAATTGTGAACTGAAACTAACTATTTTCAATTTTACGTATATGGAACTAGGGATAAATATGGATTAATTACAGAAACGAAAAGAATGTTTCTTCGATCTTTTCTAATTCATTGATCGGAGTCAAACTTTCCTTGTAGTTGCCATTACCAAGTTTTGAACTTTCAAAAAACCCGCCATTCGTTCACTCCTCTCTCTCTCTCCTCTCAGCGTAGACAGCAGCACCAGTGCCATAGACCCAATCTTATACTTTTCTTTTTACAACTCTGACTACTAGTTAAAAATTTTTTGATAAATATATATTTTTATAGGATTTCCAAGTAAATTCCTTAAATTATTTTAACCAGGTTCGTCCGACATCGAACGCGGACTACTCTGTTTTTTATTATTTACTCGAGTTCATCTAATATATAGTATCTTGTTATTACCAGCGCCTTATTATTCATCACCATCATCGCAGCTTCATTTTGGTATATCAAATTCTTCTAATCCACTGAATCAACTCATGAGTCTCATGACTTTTATGCTTTGATCGACTACATCACGTCGCTATTACATTACAACAAATCGTTTGTCTATTGTTCACTGGACGGACAGGACACTCACTGACTCATTCATTCATTCATCAATGGCGGGTGGTTTTGTTAGGTGCGCGTCGTATTAATTTGACGATTTCTTTGATAATTCACATTCAAACGGCGAAAACAAGTGTGGAAAAACATGTCTAGCGATAACATCGAAAAATTGTACCAAAACTACGGTATTTTAGCGGATGCTAAAGAGGATATTTCGAAGGTAACCTCATTAACTATTATTTGCTTTTTACGTTTATGAATCCATATATTAGTACCTATGTATATTAAATTCACATGATTTACAGCATGAAAAAGAATATCTGGAAATATTAGCTGCGGTGAAAGGATCGGATAAAGAGAAACGACTAGCGTCGCAATTCATTGCGAAATTCTTCAACAGCTTTCCTAACCTCGCTGAACAAGCTATAGAGGCCCAGTTCGATCTATGCGAAGACGATGACGTAGCCGTAAGTAATTGTATATTGCACACAAAAACAACAATAAATAAATACCATAATGTCGGTACCTAATGCTGTGCTGTGTGGGGAATTCCCTATTATGAATGATCATCTTCTACTTTTATCAAAGCTGCATTTTTTCTAAATAAAATTATCATTTCAGATCCGAAAACAAGCTATCAAAGACTTGCCTAACCTCTGCAAAGAACATAAAGAACACTCGCAAAGAATTGCTGACATTCTAGCTCAGCTTCTACAGTCAGAAGACGCTACTGAGATCAATGTGGTGACTAATTCTCTAATGACGGTCTTGAAAGGTGATCCAAAGGGGGCTTTGACCGGTTTATTCTCGCAGATACATCAGAATGTTGATAGTGAGGTTGCAAACGAGGCAGTCAGGGAGCGCTGTATTAAGTTTGTGTCCACCAAAGTGAAGCAGCTTGGGCGGGAAGTTATTAATAAAGAAGCTGAAGACTTGATTATTGTTGAATGTAAAAAGATTTTAGAGGTAAGCCATTTTAAATAAGTTAACATACTATGCAATATATTAGTTTTGTCATGATAGCAATAAATGGGTTATACTGCAGGTTAATGAGTACGCGTCATTTCCATGGCTTTAAAAAAGCAGCGATTTGACGTAAGCAAGATTAACCTCTCATCACGGGGGCAAGATTAACCTCTCATCACGGGGGCAAGATTAACCTCTCATCATTAAATGTTTTATTTTTTGTTTATGTCAAATCGCTGTTTTTTTTAAACCCATGGAATTGACGCGGTATCGCTTTCGCTAAGAATAACCCAAATAGTGGGCTGATTAATTCTTACAAATAAAACAAAAACACTCTTAAACTTGTATCTATAATGAAATGGGTGCCGAGTACATGCAGGATGCTACTATTAATTATAGCCATGAGTCCTGGCTGTCTCTATCTATGGAAGCAGTTACAGCCTTGTTAGAGGTTTTTAGGGGCTCAATCAATAATTCTAATGCCAAGGATTGCGAGGTTATTACAATAATAATGTTAATGCATTTTGGGAAAGAAATTAATGTTCTTTCTTTCAAGTAGAGTTTCATTGTTGAATTTATTATTTCTTAGGATGTAGTTGCTGAAGAATTTGAGCACATCATGGACCTTCTGACGTGGTCGAGATTGGGAAAGACACCAGCTGGCAAGAAGGAGCTGGTGTCGATCGTTGCAGCTCTGGCATTCACCCCAGATGACTGGCATCCTGAAGACCCAGAATATATTGACAGGATCATTCAATGCACTCAACATGCATTACCCTTGTTCTCTGTAAGATGTTTTGTATTATTTATCACAATAATATTACAATTTTACTTTGCTCACTATTTCTTGAAATGTTTTCTTCATAGCGAGTTCAGTAGAACTCGAGAAATAGAAGAAGAGTGAGTAGTAACTCGCATTTAGTTGTCGCTGCCGCCGCCGCAGGTTGAATTAAATAATGATTTTAAAAATATATAAAAAATAAACAATTAGCACCAGTTTAAAGCAAAAAAATATAGTGTTCCAAATGTTTCTATAATACCTGTGCTAGTGGTATAAATGTGTAATCAATTTTAATGACTCAATAGAAAACTTTTATTTAGACTTAATGTAATTTACAATTTCCAGGCACAAGTGGATTCAAACCAATTCATCAACTTTTTCTGTGACTATGTCCTACCTAAATGGAATGATATTTCAACACCTGAAGGTGGTTCTGACTCTAAACTAGAGCTGCTCAAAATATTCGCAGAAGTCACAGAGCATACAGGAGAGCTGGAAGATGCACAAAAGAAAATTGATACTGTTTATGACTTAGTGATGGTAATTTTTTGATTTATTTACATTCAAATGTAGCTTCCTTTATCACTGAAAAAAAAAAAATACATTAAAGTCTTATTCTTAAAAAAGTGAGCTGGCTTCTCTAACTTAAGTTGGTTGGGTTAAGAGTCGGTATTTACGCAAATGAAAAGATGGCCTGTTTAAAAAATTTTAATAATAATTATTTATTGTTTTTTTAGAACTACCTGCCTGAAGCTCCAGTAGAAGATGTTGCAAAAGATGCTGAGAAAACAGAAAATTCTGAAAAGCCAGACGAAACCAAGACCACACCGTCTCTCCAATTCTCTCATGTTGAATGTGCGCTGTACGCCCTTCACTCTCTTTGCCGCAAAGCTCCGGATGCTCTGAGCGCAGACGCCGCTCGACTCAAAGCCCTGCGTTTACGCTTGCAGTACACAGCAAGGCTCACACAAGGATACATTAAGAAGTTGAAGGAAGTTACCCAGGTAACTATTACAAATCAAAAGAAGATAGCTGCCACAAGGAACATATTATGTAGATTCTAGGTCAAACTAATTTATTTATTTTTGTTCTTTTAAGGGTAAAAAGGGTGATGATAAATCAGAAGATAGCAAAATAAAGGTTACAGCTTTGAATACTACATCAAACATCAACACTCTAATCAGGGACATATTTCGCACTCCTCCAAGCTTCAAGAGCAAAGTACACCTGTCCTTCCAGACGAAAAAAACAGAAAAAGAGGTACTTATACTTTTTAAATTTAACTTAAAGATATTTACATCAATCAATACAATCTTCTGTAATAATAACAACTTTAGTCTTGATCTATTCTCTGGCGTAGTTTAGAGATAATGGTATGTTTTAATATGTGTGCACCACTGCCGTGTTTTTAAACAAATCCATTTTATTTTTCAGATTAAACTATCTGAGAAACCCAATGAAAAAGACAAGTCGCCGAGCAATAAACGGCACCGCCCTATTACATTTAACAATGGAGAAGAAAAGTCATCTCCAGAAAAGCGCTCACGCAGCGGCGAACGCAATATAAAAATGTATACACCTCCTTCGGGCAAATACAGCTCAAGATTTAACAATAGTGGGCGGTTCAGTGGGCCAAGCTCGCGCGGGCGGGGGTACGGAAGGAGGGAGTTCAGGGGCAACGGAGGGCCCTACAGAAGGCGTTCCAATTACTAAACACGCTGTCCCAGGGTCCATTGTTCTTCTATGGTGCTTTACGCCCATGTTAGTGGTCAGGATTTATTTTTGATTGATATTGAAGTTCTATCCAGGTTCCATCGCACCTGTTCCAGATAATTTAAAATTGTCTCTTTCATTTTTAATTACTTTGTTGATGTATCCGTATTAGTACTCTGAATTAGTACTTAATCTGTTTCAGACTAGGCATGCAGTTCGTTTCCAGGACAAATGCTGATATTTGTGGCATCTCTTTTTTACTTTTCCATATGGTTTTATTTTTCGTTAATTTAATTTGAATTTTCTTGTTGCAATTTATTCTTCATTACCTACTGGATCCTTCATATAGCAGATAACAGTGAGGCAGACTTTTTCTGATTTACCAGTAGACTACCTACAGGATTGCAGTATGCCCAAGGTGTGTAAATAGATTATTAAGTTATATAACATTTAATACCTAATAGATTACCTTACTGACATATGCAAAATGGAGAAACAGGCATTCAGGTAAACATTTTAGCAATATTATAACTTAGTTTTTAGTGGACATTGGATTGACCTGTTGCCAGCAGCCTTGCAGAGGTTAAAGGCTTGGCGATGACGATTCTCTTCAGAATAAGTAAGTAGTTTTATGTTTTCTAGTCTTACAGGTACCCCAGGCTAGCAGTAACCCACATGGAGTAAATAACCTGCAAAGATTTAGACTAATTTTATTTCAGGTCTTCCTTCTTTGTCTGAACGAAAAAGTTTTAAGGTTTTCATCGTAATTAATAAACAGATTAATGCAAAATGTATGTTTTTTATTAAAGTCCTTATCCAATACATTACAGTTCTTTGTTTACAATAGTTTTTTTATCTCATGTTATCTACAACATTGCACATTATTCGATCAAGTTCATAGCAGGGATCAGTATTACCACTGTCATTGCTATTGCTTTCTATCTGGTCAAGTATTTCTGTGGGAATTTTAAAATTAGTTTCCATCTCATTCTGATCTGGCAAGCTTTGAAGAGCATTTTGTAAGATGTCTTGAACTTTATCCAAATGTTTCTGGAATCTGAAAATACAAAGTATTTTATATGTTAATACTTGTCAGCAGCTAGCTTATAGATCAATTAGCAGAGCAAAGTGATAATCTATATAATAGAAAATTAATTATTAGTCATTTGTACATGTGATGCTATTTGCTGTATGACTTTTAGTACCTCATAGCAGTTTCCACTCTCTGACGCTTCTGCAACTCCATCATGACTCGCAGAGTTTCTCTGGCCTGATGTGGCCTGAATTCATTGAGCAAATGATGGATATGAATAAATAGTAAACTAAGGTCTTCAACTTTTTCAGCCCTTTTAGGGGATTCTGGGCAATGAACCAATAAATCCAACAGGTCCAAGAAATTCACCAGCAAAGAGTGGTTAAGTTTTTTTAGTTCCCTTCTTCTTTCAAAATGCATAGGATAAAGCCTCCGGAATCCCTAGAAATTGGAGACAATAAAGTTAATTAAACAATAATCAAAGGTACAACTTTCTTAACTGACTTGGGTATGAATGACTTCTTACCTGACTTTCAAGGGATCGAATAATGGTATCGTCTGCATTGAATGGATGTCCAAACATTGAGTAGGAATCATGAATAGGCCGAGGTGGCAGTGGAGCTCTATTTCTTCTAACATTTTCGTCAGTATAGAAGTTGATATACTGCATCGGTGGCAGAGGTAATGAACTGACTTGTGCAGTGTCCGATGACATTTTGCTTGGATTGAAAAACAAATATATTATTTATCTAGGACGAAATAGGCGTTTCTGAAAAATACAAAGAAAGCAACACAAACGAATGAATGGCTGACTGACTGACTGACAGTGACAGACAGCTACAACCAGGCGGGCGGCCAGGCCAGGCGCAATCTGAAAACAGAACGAACTGAGTTGAGTCATTAAGTGACTTGACTCTTGTAAATCGCCTTGAAAAGAAAAGTATAATGGTATTGTCTATGATTCCACATTATCTATCTTTTGTGTTCGTTACCCTATGCGTGCACTAGCGACTTTTGTCGCGGCGACAGTATGCCTCTCTCGTCAAGTTTACTAGAGTGCAAAAGAGAGGCACATAGTGTCTCGAGAGACAAAAGTCGCTAGTGCGCGCATAGGGTTACGCTAGCGTGCCCCTAAATTAAGGCCACGTTCCGATACGCGCTTAAATAACTCTCGAATCAAACTGTCAGCGCCGTCAGCGATCGACTGTATGGGTTTCACCTGCTGACGTCTGCGTTGAGTTAGCAGCCTCACCATCGATTTTGATGGTTTTAACCATGTCAAAAAATTGTTAGGAATAGGTTTAAATTTGTTTATAAGTCTCAGAAAAAGTTTGATTGTATTTCAGAAGATATTTGAGTATCTTACTGAGGCTTCTAGATTGACGTCAACCTAGCAGCCTCACCAAGATAGACTGGCTCTATCATTATGATTTATATGTCAAAAAATTGTTAGTAAATGGTTTATCTCGTATACAAAGTTTCAACGAAATCGGTTCAATAGGAGCCGAGATATTACACCCCCTTGGTGAGGCTTCCAGCTTGACGCTTGACGTGAAGACGATTCCCGTCAAACAGAGGTATGTCCAAGCAAAGTAAATATACCAAAAAATTGTTAGGAATAGGTTTATCTTATTCCAGCAAAAAAACTTTCAATTCGTTGAGACGTTTACTCAGAAAATGATTCTAAACTTCTACATACATTCGGTTTTTGGTACAGTCAAGAACAAAAATAGTAAATTAATCGTATTCAGAACTAAGCTTAGTGGCTAGATGAATGTATAAAAAAATGCTGTACCAGTGTTGCCAACTTTATTTTTTTGGGAATTCTGTGTAATTCTGTGGGTAGGGTCGCAGGGTATTTCTGTGTCCCTGAGCTAAATCATCGTTTTTTTTTTAATGCCAATAAACAATGAACGTCACCTCGTATGTGCCTAGCTCCTTCTAGCTTGTAAGCTATAAATTCCGTTAGTGACGGATAAACAATTTCTTATTTTGGTATTGAGACCAAACGTGAAGCAACAGTTTAAAGCGCCCACTACACTCTCGTCCGAAGTTCTTCGACGAAGTGTCAAATTGGTGTCAAAGTGAAGCCCGAAACGAAGCGAAGTGGCACGGAGTGCCTCCCTATACTCTCGTCCTCGGCCTACTTCGATCAACTTCGCGAGTAGTGTAGTGGACGCTTAAGAATGATTGGCATTTGAAAATGGTACACACGAAATGACGCTTAAGATTATGGATGCTGAAAATAACAAATTCTAGCTGATGAAAGCCCAGTTTCACTACATTGCTCAGTGACGCAAAAATAAATAAGATTTAACACTCAAACAACATACAAAACAGAATCATAAAATCATTGTTTGAACATGGCACATACGAAACCGTATGTACCAAATTTCATTTGTCAATATTTCGACAATTATACCATTTGGACACAAACAAAGCAGTCTAGCAGCGTCACGTTTGATATGTGACAGTAACACTTGAAATCCGTTCGCGTATAGCAACATATGAAAAGAAAAATCAAAAACAAGATTTCGACCCGTCATACTGTGTGGCCCATGATTAGAACTGTCACGTAACATGAATTTCGCGTTACGAATGTTGTAAAGCCATTAATAATAAAAAGATCTTCAGTCACTGAGGATCCAGCTTTATCTGGAATCAATCAATGCAGTACTTACGATACAATTCATGATACAATTTGTATGAGATCTTTAAGATAGGGTGACAACAATGTATGTAAATTTAATGGACAGAAAAGCTATAACCGTCCTGTTGGTTAGTCAGTTTTATGGCTTTGCGTTCTACCGACTTTAGTTAGACATTGATGTGATGTAAGTTTAATAAAAAATATGTCGTTTGTGATACGATTTTCGATATTTGTTAAATCTTATTTATTTTTGCGTAACTAAACAATAGGGTAGTGAAACTGGGCTTTCATTAGCTAGATTTTGTTATTTTCAGCATCCATAATCTTAAGGCCGGGTTATTGCAAAAATTAGCAACTCAACGCGGTTTAGTTGAAAGTTCAACCGACGCGTTACTGAAATAACGTTCATATTAGCGTGCGATGCTTCACGGTGGTTACGTCCGACACTGCGCAGGAATCGTGCGAAAAAATCGTTTTTCTTTAACTCTTTTGCTTTTTAACAGAAAATTGCAGAGTTTATGAAAAATGTATTCGATTTAAAATCTAAGTCAGTAATTAGCACGTTATATTAACGAAAAAAAAAATATAGTTATTGCTTTAAGTTACGAGATCTAGGACGTCAAAAATTTTTTTTGCTGCTTTTTTTAAAAACTTGTGCTTCTTATTTCTAAATTACTATAATCTATTTAAAAATTGTACTCGATTTAAAATTTAATAATGGATATATTCTGTTAGCATATATTTTTTTTACATTTATAGAATCAGTAGAAGTGCTAGTATTTGATCGTCAAAGTAGCGACTATGGGCGCTATTTCCACATAACCCCACCTTAAGCGTCATTTCGTGTGTACAGCTTGGCAAAAAATAGTTTGGTGACAGGTGGAACTAAATATTTAGTTTGCTGCCATTCATACCGGGTTGCTTTTTATCATCCCATTGTTATGTCATGTTCTTATTCTTTAATTTTACAATATTATACAAATAAGTAATTTTTCCTTTCCTGTTTAACTAAAAGGTAGCCACAAGAGCGATAGAAGCGCCCTCATTTTTTCCAAACTCTTTTTTGCCAAGCTGTACCATGTTCAATTATTCTTAATTTGTTGCGTCACGTTTGGTCTGAATACCAAAATAAGAAATTGTTTATCCGTCACTAACGGAATTTATAGCAAGCCAGAAGGAGCAAGGTACAATACGAGATGACGTTCATAAAAAAACGACGATTTAGCTCAGGGGTACGCTAGCGTAACGGACACTATCTTTTGGATAAATTTACATAGAGGCCAAAGTGAAAAATTTGTTAAAAAAAAAACAGAAAAATACAAAAAATTGGCGGCAGTGGCGCTTCGCTGTCAATTTGCCGGAAAGGCGGAAACTTCTTGTTGGCCTGCTCCGCTGAAATCCGCGTTTGTCCTTCACTTTTTGTTAGAAAACCCAGTGATCTCTTCATAATATACAAATATTACAATGGCACCACGAACTGCGAAGGCTAAGGTATAGTAATAAGTTTTTACAAAGCTGTATTTCAAGCAAAAATGTCGATGCTAAACTGGTTTGCATTGTTATCGGCAAGCATCTCCATTGCTCTTTATTTCTAGTTTCTCGAGATGTTTCCATGTATAAAGGAGCTGGCGTTGTTCCTCTAGTCTTGTGTGATCTTTACAAACGGGTTATTTATTGTAAAATTGCGTTCTATTTGTGATTTCGCGGGTTTCATATTTCCCATGCGGCATGTTTGCATTAACATTTTGTCGGTTAAGTCTACAAGCCAAGTCGATGATGGTCTGCTGGGCGGGAAACGGTAGTGCACGCTACAATAATAACAATTAAGCTTGACCAGATTCATGTTTTAACGTGGTCCTCAAATAGCCTTGAAATATAATAAAAGGAATGCGACTTGGGTTTTTCTTTTTTATAAAACTATGCTAAAAATAGATTCAATGCCTTGTTATCTGAGTTCATGTACCTTATTGTTTTTGTTACAAATAGTAGAAAAACTGACCAATCATATAAATTTTATTTACAGTCAGGAAGTATGACTGTATTGAATAAATTTACATTTTCCCTTTGTTATTCACTCTTCTGCCAGGATGTTTTGTTACCTATGTTTTTTTACCTATGTTTTTTTACCTATGTTTTTTTATAATATGCTAATGAATCCATTTCAACTGATAGGTAACTCAATTATTATTATTCCACAAACTCATTATAAATTTTAATTTTAGTCTAGTCTAAAATAATACACTTCCTGTCTAATATTGTGTTACAGAAAACTACAGAAGTCAAAGTAGCAGAGAATGAAGCACCAAAAAAAGGCAGAGGAAAAGCCAAAAACACAGAAGAGTGTGAACAGGAAGTACCAGAAGTAGAAATTGATGAGAAACCAGTACTAACAGACAAGAAAACAAAGAGGGGCAAAAAACCGCAGGAGAATGGAGATGCACCGTTAAATGGCACAGCGGAAGAGGCAGTACCACCAGCCAAACGAGGGAGGAAGAAGAAAGAAGCAGATCTAGAACCTGTTTCAGAAAACAAATCCTCTAACGGTGACCATTCAGCTGAAGAAGAAACTCCAGATACCGAGGTACAGAATGGAGACCACATTGAGAGCAATAGCACTGAAGATGCACAACCAGTTGCTACTGGAAAGGGCCGCAAGAAGGCAGCCAAGAAAGAAGAAAAACCTAAAGAGACTGCTAAAGGCAGGAAGGCAAAGCAAGCTAGTCCAGATGTAGAGGAGAAGGAAGAAAAAGTGGTTGAGGAGAAACCTAAAAGCAAGGGCCGAGGGCGCAAGCCGAAAGCAGAAGCTGCACCTGAGCCCGAAGCTGAGGAAAAGACTGAATCCACAGAGGAAGCAAAGGCTGAACCAGCCACTAAAGGCAGAAAGAAGGCTCAAGCCAAACCTGTTAAAGAAAAGTCCCCTGAACCTGAGGAATCCAATGAAGAGACTGATAAGCAGGATGAGCTAGAGGAGAAACCAGAAGCACCCAAAAAAGAAACGAAAGGGCGAAAGGGTAAAAAAACGCAACCCAAGGAAGAGGGAGAATCGGAGGAGAAAGAGCCGGCTTCTAAAAAACGTAAAGTAACAAAGAAGGAAGAGAAAGGACAAGGTTTGTATTTGTTGACTTTTCTACTAATAGTAAATGTTCCAAGAGCAGTTTACCACGTGTTCAAATCCTTTAAAGTTGCATTTCAATGCATTAATTACAATAATCAGAAGATGATAAAATCAGAAATCAGATTTTTTAATCAAATTGAGATTTACTAGCATTACCAAGGACTGGGAAAGCTTGTTCATGATTGCATGTTTTCTTGCATTAAAATGTAGCCTACATGTTAATCAAAAACATATTTCTCTGTCTCATTTAATGCACAACTGAATCAACTTTCAAATTAGTTGTGATATTAGTAGGATTGCTAGGATAGAACAGCAAACTTATTTCTTGGAATAAATCCACAACAACCTTTATTAAGAAGGTGTTAATTTCAGGTGATGCCAAGGAAGAGGACATAACAGAAGATGGCGAGGAAGAAGTTGAGGAAGCCAAACAGCCCAAGGGTAAGAGGGGGAAGAAGGCTGAGCCAGCTCTAGAAACTGATGAAGAGCCAGCAGACGCTGAAGCCACGTCAAAACGCCGCCGCAAACCCGCAGAAGACAAGGGTAATTAGACCTCTTCTTTCGCCCTAGGTATTCGATTAATTATTATTGTTTCCTATGTGATTAAGTGTGTTTTATTAAATAATAAATAAACAATATACCAAATATTTATCTAAATCGTTTTCATTTATTTTCTCTTTGATAGCCTAAACAGTATTCGCGTTTTAGTTTATGTAAACTAATTTACTAATGTTTAAAAGCTTTGGTAGTATGTGAACTAATTTACAAAAATGCTTTTATTAATCTTAAAATAAATAGCAAAACCTCAAAAATGCCTTCACTTGGCAAAAATAAAACTGATGTGTCAAAATTTTAAATATTCATGTTATTATTGGTTGTAAACATGTTGTAAATGAAGAAAAAGCCTGTGCCAAAAAAGTCTAAGAAAAATTCCAAAGTATCAATGAAGAGAAAGAAAAAGCCCTATAGCCGAAGCTCTCTTAAAAGAACAAGAAATTCAAATGAATTTAAATTTACAGCTCCCGCTGAAGACAAAAAGAAGGCTGCCAAAAACAAATCTGCAACCAACTACTCAGATATAGACTTTACAAATCACTCCAAAAACCCACAAGACAAAGAGTGGAATTTCAAAATATCCTGTTGGAACGTGGACGGCATACGAGCGTGGCTCAACAAGGGCGGCTTGGACTATATCAGACACGAGAAACCCGACATACTATGCCTTCAAGAGACGAAATGCGCTAAAGATAAGCTGCCGGAAGAACTAGCCAACGTGCCGGGGTATCACTCGTACTGGGTAGACAGCGACAAGGACGGATACGCGGGCGTCGGGCTGTACACCACTAGGTTGGCCATGAACGTACATTACGGGCTGGATAACAAAGAGTTGGACGACGAAGGTCGCATTATAACTGCGGAATATGAGCAGTTCTACCTCATCTGCGTGTACGTGCCCAACGCTGGGAGAAAGTTAGTCACGCTCCCCAAGAGACTGCAGTGGAATGAAGAGTTCCTTAAATACGTCAAAGAGTTGGATAAAAATAAGCCTGTCATCATTTGCGGCGATATGAACGTCGCTCACAATGAAATAGGTAAGATCATTTTGATTATTTCATTGTGTTTTTAGCGAGATGTATAGAAATAATGTAGTACTTCCCTGAATCTTGGGCTTTGAATTGTATTGTACTATTCTGATGTCAATCCACCACTTGCAATCTTTGGGTGAGCGTCCGACACGTTGAAATATGAAGAGACTAGTGTGGAAATAATTCATGCGTCTAATCAAATCAAAGTTAAAATGATATACGATACAGGATTTTATTTTTATATTAGTGGTTATTGTTAGCTCATAGATAATATACGAATGAACGCTCATACGGCTAAGGAAAACATCGTGAAGAAATCTACACACTCCTGCAAAATAAAAAGTTTGTAAACTCGACCAACCTGCACTGGGCCAGCGTTAGATTGATCGCCATCAGGGTAGTCTCGAGCTTTTCGTCCCCACGTATAACACCGAGATGTGGCTACCCTATGTGAACACTAGCGTTAAACCACATCGATAAAAATCAAAACACAATCAAATTATAACATTTATGAGACATTTTACGGGTTTACAGCGATAATATTTTTGTTGAGGAGACCCGATATTTCGGCGCTGTTGCAAGCACCATGGTCGCGGGGTGGTCACGATCAAATTGTTTTACAAATCTAGTTGTATTTTTTTAATTCAGTAAACTATGGTTAATTGTAGTTACAGATAGCGGAAGTGCTAAAAACAGCAGTTTATTGCACATTTGCTGAATTAATTCTGTAATTAAAAAAAATATATTAAAATACATAAATTAGCCCCTTAAACTGAACAACTTTCCGCAAGGAACGTAAGCTGTAAAACGACAAAAAACATTAGCCTGTTTAACAAAACCGCACGGCCATCTGATGCAATATTTTTTTTTCATTAACGAAAATTAACCAATTAAACACGATGTATGCATATAATTTACTAATAACTTATTAATGAAACCACTCAAGAACTGACGCCAGCTTTTATAAGTTCGGACGTTATGATACGTTATTGTCAAATGCCCGAACTGTCCCAGACTTGGCGAACCCGAAGACGAACCGCAAGAACGCAGGTTTCACGAACGAGGAGCGCGCCGGCATGACGCAGCTGCTGGGCGAAGGGTTCGTGGACACGTTCCGGCACTTCTACCCGGACAAGACCAGCGCGTACACCTTCTGGACCTACATGATGGGTGCTCGCGCCAAGAATGTTGGTTGGTAAGTGTCATCAATCAATCAGCTTATTGCAGTCCACTGCTGGATCTAGGCCTCCCCAAGGGCACGCCAAAGCGCACGATCACCCGCATTCCTCATCTAGCCACCACCAGCGACCTTCCTCAGGTCATCTTTCCACCACCGTCTGTTCGGTAAGTATGCTTACTTTTAATTGCTCTATTTTTATGAAGAAGACTTCTTAGCTAAGATTCTGTTTATTTTCGACATCGACCAGCTCACGTATGCATAGGTACTTTTCGTATTTAGTACCTGCATTTCAACCTAAAACTTTAGCCTTTTTGGCACCAGGGTTTATGAGGTGAGTAATCCTACCTTACCACGGTTTGAGCATGAGTAGGCAGAACATTTAACATTACTGAATTCTTCGTCTCTGTCGACTATACCGTCTGAAGAATATGAGCGTAGGTTGTCCTTCGCCCAACCCTTTGGATTTCGTTTGACTCTACGATTGCCAAAATATAGTTTACCAGATAAATTCAAGGCCTTCTTTAGCAGTAGGTACCAATGTTTCTTAGAAAAAGTTGCTAAATTTCTATGGGCGTATCATGGACCTAGGGGCGCATGCGAAGTTACCGATGTCCGTTGGTGCAACCCAGTCAAAATACCATGCCCAGAATCAACACCCTCTTTACCGAACTACACCATTTACAACTAAAGCAATGTCTTCCAGGCGTCTCGACTACTTCATCGTATCGGAAAGGCTGCTGCCCTCGGTCTGCGACAACGTCATCAGGGATCAGGTCTACGGCAGCGACCACTGCCCCATCTCCTTGTTCCTACACTTGACCAGCGCTAATAAACCTAAGGAGGCCTAAAGATGAAGCTGTGGTGTATTTAGTACATGAAACTTTACGACTTTGTGTAGATTAGACTGTTTGTAGCGCGTAGGTATATTTCTCAACTGCGATTTGCAACGCCGACGGAGGCGAGTGAAAAAGTCGCCATGGGTATTTGTACATGTTACATGGCGACTTTTTCACGCGCTTCCAATCGCAGTTGAGAAATATACGCGCTACAAACAGTCGCGCGAGTGGAAAGACCCTCAAGACAAGACCCTACACTAGTTTGAGCTGCATTTCAGCAAATTGTTAGTTTGAATACAGGTTGGCATACTCGTAATTACCTTAGATCATATTAGTCATTGCAGTCGCCAGAACTGCACAACGATTTTAAAAGGATTGGACAGTTGAAAATCAACTTTGTATCCAATGTGCCATGCAGCTGAATTTGAGACGAAAACTAAAAATTGAAAATGTTTTGTTTCATGTACTGAGCATCTTTTAAAATTGTCTCGATTTCACTCTTTAAGTACTTCATAGTAAAAAACCTAGACCAGTGGACGCCTTGTCCATTATTAGCGCTACAAGTTGTATACGTCCATTGGTTTGGTTTTAAACTAAAAAGTACGCGAACCTTATAGTTTTGTAAGAAAAATAAAGCCGCCTTGACAAGATCTAATTTGTAGAGTTAGGTATGATATCATCGTCTAAGAAAGTTATCTGTTTCAAGTGTTTCTTCACATATGAAATACTAGTATGGCTCTTAAGATGGAAGGGAATGTTAGAAAGATTTGCTGGTGGTGGAATGTATACTGTGAAATCTACCAATCACCATCAATGCATCTATCAATTTTTTTTTTTCGTTTTGTGTATTATATCGCTATGTCGAGTAGTTCTACCGATCAAAGTCTTAGCAGGAACATGAATCTCAATTACCTGATACAAAGTAAAGCCAGGAATATAGGCCTTATTTTTAAGGTCTAATTATTAAGTTATTAATTAGATACAAGCTCGAATTATGCAAAATGATCGAAATAATGAATTTCCCTACATTTACTTACATAGGTATACCTACATGTTATTTTTTTATCTTAGGGATGTTACATTTTCCTTTAATTACACACAATCTCTTAGAATCTCAAATAATAATCTTTGTATCTCCGTACATTTACTTAAGCAATCTTTTTTAAATATAAGCTATCAAAGTTTGTAAAGATCTGCGTGCTTAGGAATACTTGTTTTTTTTTTAATTTGTTGAATGCACGTTTTTGAATTATCATAGTTTGAAAATATTTACCGAGTTGTACTCAGAACCTTAATTTGTTTAACTTGATTCAAAATATAGAATTATCATAACTAATTTCACATAATGTGAGTTATTTCTATTAAAATAAGCTTTAATTGTTAGAAACGCCTTTGAACCGCGTCCATATTTGGATAGATCGTAATGTTCAGTTATTTAAAATCTCTTTAGATCATGTTTCTACAACTTTTTATAGGATTTGTTGGATTGGAATACAGTTGATTGGGTCGATTGTTAGTCAGATAGAGCATCCGTCAGTGGCGGTCGTTTTTTAGTTTATTTGAGTGTTTAGTGTATAATTTGGATAGTGTATTATCCAGTGAATGACTCGGAACAATAAACTTTAATAGGACAATTGAAACGCTTGCATTTTGCCGTCATCTATCGATGACTTGCAGCGACCACGTGGGGGCTTCAGTAATGCTGCTATCATATTACTGGAGCCCTTCACCGTACACAGCACCCTAGTCTTAGGATTAGGGCTGTCTGTGTATCTCATGCTACTTACTTAGCAAAACCACTTGATACTGGCGAAATACTACAAGTGAAACGCCATAAATCAAAATGAGAATTACAGTTGATTGTGCTCCACTTCTCACGATTCTTCTGCAGTGACTGGAGTAGGCGTCACACGTTGTGAAATAATTAAACGTTCAAGTGTAAGTAGGTACACATTAAATAAAGACATTATTCTGATATAATCTGAACTTTTATTTCGAGATCTGATCTTAAATTCTACTTAATATTCTACATATTGGAGCATAATACATACTCATAAAACTCAATTATTTATTTCGTACGTTGAGATTTGGAAAAAAGACTTCACCCCAACTTAAAGTTACCGAGGTACTAGTACCACTTCTAGTATTACATGAGCAACAACCTTTCCCAAGGAACATGGGTTGAAAACCCCCATAAAAAATTCGACCTCCCGTACAAATTGTGGATTGATTGTGTATTTTTTATGAAAAGTCGATTTTTTTTGGGGATTTTCAACCCATGTTCCGTGGAAAAAGATTGTGATGGTCTGAACATTATATTAAAATTTTGCTAGGGATTGCAAAATCATGCTGTTTATTCAAAGCGGTACCACGGTAGATTTCCTATGTTATCCAACAACTCCATTGGGCAGTAAAGAGGAACAGGAACAGCCTCCGTGGCCGAGTGGTCGAAATTTCGACGTTCATTACGGAGGTTCCCGGTTAGATTCCCGGTGGGGACACTGTCAAGCAAAAATCTCTTTGTGAGACTTTCCCCAGTTTGGTTAGGACATTGCACATGATTGTCCTAAAAAAAGATGATTCCGTGCTTCGGAAGGCACGTTGAGCTTGCACATGATTGTCCTAAAAAAAGATGATTCCGTGCTTCGGAAGGCACGTTGAGCTGTTGGTCCCGGCTACCATCTAGCTAGTCGTTACACGAGCCAAGTCAGTTGCCAGCCAAGTGGGCTTTGGTGGCTCTATAACACTGACACCAGGGTTTGTGAGGTCGGTTGTCGACCTTACAACCCACACGACGATGATGATCAGATTGTCTTTGCATCGGTCATCCTGGGTACGCCTAAGCGCCTTGTCAATAGATCTTTTGCTTTTCAGTATCTATGGTGCTTCATATTCCTCTCCGCCAGAGCGTTGAGCTCCGCGACGTTGCTGTAGACGACCGCCTCGCGCCGCGCGGGGGGCGCCGACTGGGGGGTGAGTTTGATGTTGGCGGCGGCGAGGGAGTACGCGTTCTCGGTGGGGAGGATGGTGGCTCCTAGGGGGCCCGGGGAGGGGGAGCCCGAGCAACCGCTTCTGCTGCTGTCCAATACCTGACAAACGAGAAACGTGTTTGAATTAAAAAATATTTTTTTTCTTATCGGACTTATCAAAACGGCATATTACCAAGTTGCCCTCATACGAACAAAGGATATAGCGGGCATGGACTTGCAATTAAAAATTCTTTGTACACTAGAGAGGGGGAGCCGTGGGGCTCACTCACTCTATGGCTCTCTGAGCTTGCTCTAGTTAATCTAAGATTGTCATTTGTATGAACCTCAATTAGTTGTATTCATCATAAATAAAAAATAAAAAAAAACTACTAGGACAAATTCCAAATAGTTATATCAATGGAACTAGTGGGAAGTTGGGAACAAAGCAAAAAATGTATACAGGGTTTGGTAGCAGATCATCCCATTTGCAAACTCCAAATCGTCCCATTCACAACTTGTCCTATTTGCAAGTGCAACTTGTCTATTGCAAGATAATTTTGTACCAAATTAATTAACGCTGTCACTATTTCCAATTTGAGTTTTAGAAGTAAAATAAAACACGCCAAGAAATCGCACTAGTGCTGTACAGTATTAGACGATAAATATTGCACATCGGGTGTTCGGTTTTGTAGTGCGTCGTCTCTCTCTAACGTAGTGCAACAGATTATTGACCGAGCGAGCGCGAAGCATCTCCGTTCATTAATCAGCCATTTTAAAAAAAAAATTCGCGAGGTCTACAGCTCACAGAGCCACTAGTTTTATTTCCTATGCCAGATGTGCAATATTTATCGCCTAGTACTGTACACGATACCTGTAAAGTACAATTTTCGAGCCTGTAGTATGTAGAAAACTAAAGTCACCGTCGTCGTAGAGTGACTGCATTCATTGGTCGTCGCCTCCTAAAGCACATGACGCCGAGTGACGTCACAGCCACTACCAGCCCTACGCGCCCACGCCCACGCCCACCGCAACCCACACGGAACTAAACTCACCATAGTAGAGTCACTGCATTCATTGGGCAAGTTGCGTCGCCTCCTAAAGCACATGACGCCGAGTGACGTCACAGCCACTACCAGCCCTACGCGCCCACGCCCACGCCCACCGCAACCCACACGGAACTAAACTCACCATAGTAGAGTCACTGCATTCATTGGGCAAGTTGCGTCGCCTCCTAAAGCACATGACGCCGAGTGACGTCACAGCCACTACCAGCCCTACGCGCCCACGCCCACGCCCACCGCAACCCACACGGAACTAAACTCACCATAGTAGAGTCACTGCATTCATTGGGCAAGTTGCGTCGCCTCCTAAAGCACATGACGCCGAGTGACGTCACAGCCACTACCAGCCCTACGCGCCCACGCCCACGCCCACCGCAACCCACACGGAACTAAACTCACCATAGTAGAGTCACTGCATTCATTGGGCAAGTTGCGTCGCCTCCTAAAGCACATGACGCCGAGTGACGTCACAGCCACTACCAGCCCTACGCGCCCACGCCCACGCCCACCGCAACCCACACGGAACTAAACTCACCATAGTAGAGTCACTGCATTCATTGGGCAAGTTGCGTCGCCTCCTAAAGCACATGACGCAGAGTGACGTCACAGCCACCAACCAGCCCAACGCGCCCACGCCCACCGCAACCCACACGGAACTAAACTCACCATAGTAGAGTCACTGCATTCATTGGGCAAGTTGCGTCGCCTCCTAAAGCACATGACGCAGAGTGACGTCACAGCCACCAACCAGCCCAACGCGCCCACGCCCACCGCAACCCACACGGAACTAAACTCACCATAGTAGAGTCACTGCATTCATTGGGCAAGTTGCGTCGCCTCCTAAAGCACATGACGCAGAGTGACGTCACAGCCACCAACCAGCCCAACGCGCCCACGCCCACCGCAACCCACACGGAACTAAACTCACCATAGTAGAGTCACTGCATTCATTGGGCAAGTTGCGTCGCCTCCTAAAGCACATGACGCAGAGTGACGTCACAGCCACCAACCAGCCCAACGCGCCCACGCCCACCGCAACCCACACGGAACTAAACTCACCATAGTAGAGTCACTGCATTCATTGGGCAAGTTGCGTCGCCTCCTAAAGCACATGACGCAGAGTGACGTCACAGCCACCAACCAGCCCAACGCGCCCACGCCCACCGCAACCCACACGGAACTAAACTCACCATAGTAGAGTCACTGCATTCATTGGGCAAGTTGCGTCGCCTCCTAAAGCACATGACGCAGAGTGACGTCACAGCCACCAACCAGCCCAACGCGCCCACGCCCACCGCAACCCACACGGAACTAAACTCACCATAGTAATCAGGAACACATCGGGAAGACAAGACGACATGCTCCTGAGGGGTTCAGATGGCAAAACACTCAGCCCAGAACAGTCGGCCGAACTACTCGCCGAAACATTTTATCCCGAGGACTCTGTATCGACAGATAAACCGTATCACACACATCTTCGGCATTCCGTGAAAAGCACAACACCTAGCCAAGAAAAGGAACTGTCGGCTGACGATCCGTCCTTCACCGAAGCCGAAGTAGAGGCTGTGCTTAAAGCACAGAACCCTAAAAAGGCCCCAGGGCCCGACGGATTTACAGCCGACATCTGCGCCAGAGCAATCCGCAGCGAAAGGGAGATATTCATGGCAATCGCAAATAAATGCCTAGCCCTATCATACTTCCCAAAGCAATGGAAAACTGCTCACGTAGTCATACTCCGGAAACCAGGAAAGGAGGACTATACCCACCCGAAATCTTACAGACCGATAGGGTTACTATCGGTTCTAGGTAAGACTCTCGAAAAACTACTGGTGGGTAGGCTGCAGTGGCACCTTCTACCAACTCTCGACCAAAAGCAGTACGGTTTCATGCCACAGCGCGGAACCGAGGACGCCCTCTACGACCTCACAGGACACATACGGAAAGAGCTTCAAGCGAAGAAGTCCGTAATACTAGTCTCATTGGACATAGAGGGTGCCTTCGATAACGCGTGGTGGCCAGCTCTCAAGCATCAACTTCTGACCAGGAGATGCCCGAAAAACCTTTACAACTTAGTAAACTCTTACCTCGCGGGAAGAAAGATAACAGTACATTATGCGGGGGCATCCAGTGAAAGGAGCACGACGAAAGGATGCGTCCAAGGATCCATCGGTGGACCTACCTTTTGGAACTTAATCCTGGACCCCTTACTAAAAATGCTGTCAAGCGAGGAGGTTTACTACCAAGCCTTCGCAGATGACGGGGTACTGGTGTTCTCCGGAAAGTCCATACCCGGGATGGAGGAAGTCGTCAACAGAGTTCTAGACAAAGTAGTCCAATGGGGGGACCAAAACAAGCTGAATTTCGCAGCGCACAAGACGAATGCTATGTTGCTAACGAAAAAACTAAAATTCAGCCCCCCTCACTTAGAGATGTCAGGGACAACAATAGCACTTGTTGACGAGGTCAAACTTCTCGGGCTCACAATAGACAGGAACCTCAACTTCAACTCGCACGTGCGGGCTGTATGTAAAAAAGCAACAGCTATTTACAAGCAGCTAGCGTGCGCGGCCAAGGTTACCTGGGGACTGAACAGGGAGATAATCAGGACCGTATACGTCGCCGTGATAGAGCCTATTGTTACGTACGGTGCGTGCGCCTGGTCGGAGGCAACAAAATTAGAAATGAACAAAAAGCCACTGGATGCGCTTCAAAGAAGCTTTGCGCAGAAAATCTGCAAAGCTTACAGGACCACATCTTTAACATAAGTCCTGTGCCTATCAGGCACGCTTCCATTGGACTTGCGTATCCAGGAGAATGCGGCATTGTACGAGGCGAAGAAAGGCATCTCTTCCACTTACCTACCACCAGGAAGACAGCTAGAGCAGAGAGTGAAGTTCATGGACTTCCCTCACCCTGCAACTCAAATAACAACTGAGTACGAGCTCCTGGAGGGTATGGATAGCGACACTCAAACAACCCTCCAAATTACTGGACCACAAATATATACAGATGGCAGTAAAATGGAGGGCAAAGTTGGAGCTGCCCTTACATGGTGGGAGGATGGAGGGGAAACCGCCCATGAAATCTTTAGTCTCGACCAAAACTGTACTGTCTTCCAATCGGAGCTGTACGCACTCCATAGAGCTGTCCGACGGATAAAGGAGAGTGATAGGCAAGTGGCCAACATATTAAGCGATTCAAGATCGTCGCTGGATCTGTTGACCAACCCTAAGCTCCTCCACCCCCTGGCCAAATCCATAAAGGAGAGCATCGCTCAGATAAGAGAGGAAGGCAGACAGGTGCGGCTATTCTGGTTACGAGCGCACGTGGGTACACCAGGAAACGAGAGAGCAGATGAACTCGCTAAAACAGCCGCGAGTAAAACGACACAAAACCCTGACTATGCAGCGGTCCCACTCTCATTCATTAGGAGGAAAATCCGTAACGAAACTGTCCAGAAATGGCAGGATCGATACGATACATCTATGACAGGTTCGGTCACGAAAGTGTTTTTTCCGGATGTGGCAAAAGCTTACCGCATCGTACGGGAAACAAAACCGAATCACCTCCAGATCCAACTCCTAACAGGACATGGCGGTTTCGGGGAGTACCTTCACAGATTCAACCTGAAGGCAAGTCCAGGATGCGAGTGTGACCCCAGCATCAGTGAGTCAGTATGGCACATACTGCTCGAGTGCCCACGTTTCCAAGTGGCTAGGCACAACCTACAACAACAACTACACACGGACTTGGACAAACACACATTACACAACATCATGGAGTGCAAAAAGTCGAGACCTAAACTCTTACAGTTTATGGAATCAGTAGTGGCTATAGCATCACGCCGTAATAGCACCCTGACTACGCCACCATCCTCAGATCCATCAACCCAAACCTCAGTACCACAAACTTTAGCACAAACAGCAACATTAACAACACATAAGCCAATCCCTGTCACAGACATCCTTGCACTAGCTCAAGAGGGTAGACCTGGAATCAAGCTTAGAGGAGTCGCGCTGTTCATGGACAATAACACCGAAAGTCTAGGGATAGCCTTTTGCAACGCCATGGCTAGAAACGTGAGGATTTCCCCCGGCCTAGGAGCTCTATTAAACGGTAGCACACGCAAAATCACCATGCGGCGCAAAGTGTTCGACCAGCTTCCTCAGGTGACAGTTGAAAACCACACGGGCAGAATAGTACGAAAGAATAATAAGACTATCGTGCTATTCCTCGCGTGTGACCGCATCACCGAGTTCGAACAAGTAAGCGCGGTGCTAACAAACATAGAGAGCCGGGGAACGCCGGAAACAACTCCGAAGAAGATCAGTGTGGACGCGATGACCGTGGGGTATATTACAGGAGAAACAAAGGACTACGAGGGCGCGCTCCTGGCATCGAAGTATCACGAGTTAGTGATGTACGAGGACAGAGGCCAGAGCCTTAGTTATCTTTTGACCCAACCCCACCGACAAAACACCACCACACAAGTCCCTACAGACTGCTGGGACCACCCGATTGTCAACCCGACCATCAGTGGGTCTGAACGTTTACAACAACGGGTGCAAATGGAGAGTCAGGCGTCGCAGAATACCACCAAAGCCACGAAAATCAATATTTTACACTCGGCGTTAGCGACCCTCAATAAGTCCTTCCAGGCTATTCCAAACATTGTGTCTAAAAAGATCAGGGCATTGAGAAGAGTTTCGTCAATGGAAACTGCGGTCGAGGAGTTCACAAGACCGACTCCACGTCAAAAATCCGAGCCCCCACAAAGTATCCGCACTCTCGCAGATAAAGGACAGGTGGCTGCACCAAAGCTTAGACCGGCTTACGAGCCACAGGACCACATGATAAATGCTTTCATCGAATTCGTAGCAGTAACAGAAGCTACTCGCAAGGTGATTGCGGACACCTGCGAGAAAATCCTGCAGGACTACCGCCGCAACACTCTGGGATTGCTGCGGGTTCGATTAAGTGAAGCTGAGGCAGCTATCTACGATACTGGCAAAGCGGAAGTCCTCATGGGCAGCATGTCGGGTTCGTACATGGCGGCTTACAGCGGGACATGCGGTTTTGTGGCCAAGGATGAAGAAAAGTCGGAAAGCGCAGGCGCAGATATCTTTGACACCCCCCCAAATGACCCGATTGTGGTGGTTGCAAAATGCACAAAGGTTATGCTAGAAGACAGGGTACTCGCAATGGCAAAAACCATGGCGGGAGACCTGTTCGAAGGCGGAAAGCCTGTGCACTGGGTAAAACCCACTATCACTTGGGTCAACGGAGTCCCTGGTTGCGGAAAAACTACGTGGGTTATGTCGCAAGTGGACGCGGAGAAGGATGTCATAGTGACAACAACTACCGAGGCCGCAAAGGACCTTAGGGAAAAGCTGGAGCCCAGAATTGGCGATCGCGCTAAAAAACGTGTGCGCACCATGGCATCGCTACTGGTGAATGGTCTTCATAAGGGCGAATCGTGTACACGCCTTATGGTGGACGAGGCCCTTATGAATCATTTCGGTTCCATAGTAATGGCCATCCAAATCGCCAAAGCCAGCGAAGCCCTTCTCATAGGGGACAACAACCAGCTCCCTTACATTGACCGAAACAACATCTTCCCTATGCTTTACAACAGGCCAAATTTAATAACCAATATTACAAAGGAGCTCCTTTGTACGTACAGAAACCCGCAAGACGTAGCATATGCCCTCAGTGAAATATATAGTGGCATATACTCGTCTCAATCTCTCACCAAATCCCTGTCGCTGAAAAGGCACACGGGAGCGGAAATCCCAGTAACGGACGATACCCTATACCTCGTCCACACTCAGGCTGAGAAGGCACTCTTGATCAGTCAGGGCTACGGTAAGCAACCGGGATCCCGCACCCTAACCATACATGAAGCACAGGGACTGACTTATGAGACCGTGGTTATTGTACGTACGACCTCCCGAAAGACCGACCTCATAAAAAGCGTCCCTCATGCCGTCGTCGCAATCTCTAGGCACACAAAAAGCTGCACATATTACACCGATAGCACAAACGATGATGCAACCGCTCGTCTGATACTTCGCGCGGAGAATGCGACGACGACACGAATCCAAGATTATAACCTTAAAATGGCAATAAGACGTGGTGACGAGAAAGTCAGGGACGGAATCCTCCGGAGCCTTCGGGAATCGACAGCGGCGTCCCAGCTCGCGTCACCCAAACAAAACATCTGAAAAAAAAAAAGGGGCGGACATAGTGATGTCTGCAGAAAGAGACTATTTACTGTATTGTATATAAAAGCATGCATTAATAATAATTTAATAGTGATAAAACTTTACTTAAAAGAAAAACATAACACCCTAGAAATAAGAATAATACCTAGAAATGTTAATAATAATAATATATATAAAAAACAAAAACAAAACAAAAAAAAAACTAACATAAGAAACACCTATAATAAGACATAAAAAAAGGAAAAAACAAGCAAAAGAACAAGAAAAAAAAAAAAACGAACATTACAAAAACCTATAATAAGACATAAAAAAAAAAAAACAAAAAAAAACTTATTTTTGTGTGTATTGTATTCTTTTTATTTTAATTTAGTATGTAAGTGATGACTAATAATTGTACCTTCACTGTCAGTCTAGCAATACCACCGCTAGACCGCTACGCGGAGCGAAAAAAATGAGTGATTGATCATAAAAATATAATAAAACTAAACATAAAAAAGTGCGGACCACAGAGTCTGCAGGATTGAAATTTAATTATAAAAAAAAAAAAAAAACTCACCATAGTAGAGTCACTGCATTCATTGGGCAAGTTGCGTCGCCTCCTAAAGCACATGACGCAGAGTGACGTCACAGCCACCAACCAGCCCAACGCGCCCACGCCCACCGCAACCCACACGGAACTAAACTCACCGTAGTAGAGTCACTGCATTCATTGGGCAAGTTGCGTCGCCTCCTAAAGCACATGACGCAGAGTGACGTCACAGCCACCAACCAGCCCAACGCGCCCACGCCCACCGCAACCCACACGGAACTAAACTCACCATAGTAGAGTCACTGCATTCATTGGGCAAGTTGCGTCGCCTCCTAAAGCACATGACGCAGAGTGACGTCACAGCCACCAACCAGCCCAACGCGCCCACGCCCACCGCAACCCACACGGAACTAAACTCACCATAGTAGAGTCACTGCATTCATTGGGCAAGTTGCGTCGCCTCCTAAAGCACATGACGCAGAGTGACGTCACAGCCACCAACCAGCCCAACGCGCCCACGCCCACCGCAACCCACACGGAACTAAACTCACCATAGTAGAGTCACTGCATTCATTGGGCAAGTTGCGTCGCCTCCTAAAGCACATGACGCAGAGTGACGTCACAGCCACCAACCAGCCCAACGCGCCCACGCCCACCGCAACCCACACGGAACTAAACTCACCATAGTAGAGTCACTGCATTCATTGGGCAAGTTGCGTCGCCTCCTAAAGCACATGACGCAGAGTGACGTCACAGCCACCAACCAGCCCAACGCGCCCACGCCCACCGCAACCCACACGGAACTAAACTCACCATAGTAGAGTCACTGCATTCATTGGGCAAGTTGCGTCGCCTCCTAAAGCACATGACGCAGAGTGACGTCACAGCCACCAACCAGCCCAACGCGCCCACGCCCACCGCAACCCACACGGAACTAAACTCACCATAGTAGAGTCACTGCATTCATTGGGCAAGTTGCGTCGCCTCCTAAAGCACATGACGCAGAGTGACGTCACAGCCACCAACCAGCCCAACGCGCCCACGCCCACCGCAACCCACACGGAACTAAACTCACCATAGTAGAGTCACTGCATTCATTGGGCAAGTTGCGTCGCCTCCTAAAGCACATGACGCAGAGTGACGTCACAGCCACCAACCAGCCCAACGCGCCCACGCCCACCGCAACCCACACGGAACTAAACTCACCATAGTAGAGTCACTGCATTCATTGGGCAAGTTGCGTCGCCTCCTAAAGCACATGACGCAGAGTGACGTCACAGCCACCAACCAGCCCAACGCGCCCACGCCCACCGCAACCCACACGGAACTAAACTCACCATAGTAGAGTCACTGCATTCATTGGGCAAGTTGCGTCGCCTCCTAAAGCACATGACGCAGAGTGACGTCACAGCCACCAACCAGCCCAACGCGCCCACGCCCACCGCAACCCACACGGAACTAAACTCACCATAGTAGAGTCACTGCATTCATTGGGCAAGTTGCGTCGCCTCCTAAAGCACATGACGCAGAGTGACGTCACAGCCACCAACCAGCCCAACGCGCCCACGCCCACCGCAACCCACACGGAACTAAACTCACCATAGTAGAGTCACTGCATTCATTGGGCAAGTTGCGTCGCCTCCTAAAGCACATGACGCAGAGTGACGTCA
Organism: Carpatolechia fugitivella; assembly: GCA_951230895.1. Lineage (NCBI taxonomy): Eukaryota > Metazoa > Arthropoda > Insecta > Lepidoptera > Gelechiidae > Carpatolechia > Carpatolechia fugitivella. The sequence continues at coordinate 2,191,705 of OX579653.1, read as the reverse complement.
CAGCCACCAACCAGCCCAACGCGCCCACGCCCACCGCAACCCACACGGAACTAAACTCACCATAGTAGAGTCACTGCATTCATTGGGCAAGTTGCGTCGCCTCCTAAAGCACATGACGCAGAGTGACGTCACAGCCACCAACCAGCCCAACGCGCCCACGCCCACCGCAACCCACACGGAACTAAACTCACCATAGTAGAGTCACTGCATTCATTGGGCAAGTGTTGCGTCGCCTCCTAAAGCACATGACGCAGAGTGACGTCACAGCCACCAACCAGCCCAACGCGCCCACGCCCACCGCAACCCACACGGAACTAAACTCACCATAGTAGAGTCACTGCATTCATTGGGCAAGTTGCGTCGCCTCCTAAAGCACATGACGCAGAGTGACGCCACAGCCACCAACCAGCCCAACGCGCCCACGCCCACCGCAACCCACACGGAACTAAACTCACCATAGTAGAGTCACTGCATTCATTGGGCAAGTTGCGTCGCCTCCTAAAGCACATGACGCAGAGTGACGCCACAGCCACCAACCAGCCCAACGCGCCCACGCCCACCGCAACCCACACGGAACTAAACTCACCATAGTAGAGTCACTGCATTCATTGGGCAAGTTGCGTCGCCTCCTAAAGCACATGACGCCGAGTGACGTCACAGCCACCAACCAGCCCAACGCGCCCACGCCCACCGCAACCCACACGGAACTAAACTCACCATAGTAGAGTCACTGCATTCATTGGGCAAGTTGCGTCGCCTCCTAAAGCACATGACGCCGAGTGACGTCACAGCCACCAACCAGCCCAACGCGCCCACGACCACCGCAACCCACACGGAACTAAACTCACCATAGTAGAGTCACTGCATTCATTGGGCAAGTTGCGTCGCCTCCTAAAGCACATGACGCAGAGTGACGTCACAGCCACCAACCAGCCCAACGCGCCCACGCCCACCGCAACCCACACGGAACTAAACTCACCATAGTAGAGTCACTGCATTCATTGGGCAAGTTGCGTCGCCTCCTAAAGCACATGACGCAGAGTGACGTCACAGCCACCAACCAGCCCAACGCGCCCACGCCCACCGCAACCCACACGGAACTAAACTCACCATAGTAGAGTCACTGCATTCATTGGGCAAGTTGCGTCGCCTCCTAAAGCACATGACGCAGAGTGACGTCACAGCCACCAACCAGCCCAACGCGCCCACGCCCACCGCAACCCACACGGAACTAAACTCACCATAGTAGAGTCACTGCATTCATTGGGCAAGTTGCGTCGCCTCCTAAAGCACATGACGCAGAGTGACGTCACAGCCACCAACCAGCCTAACGCGCCCACGCCCACCGCAACCCACACGGAACTAAACTCACCATAGTAGAGTCACTGCATTCATTGGGCAAGTTGCGTCGCCTCCTAAAGCACATGACGCAGAGTGACGTCACAGCCACCAACCAGCCCAACGCGCCCACGCCCACCGCAACCCACACGGAACTAAACTCACCATAGTAGAGTCACTGCATTCATTGGGCAAGTTGCGTCGCCTCCTAAAGCACATGACGCAGAGTGACGTCACAGCCACCAACCAGCCTAACGCGCCCACGCCCACCGCAACCCACACGGAACTAAACTCACCATAGTAGAGTCACTGCATTCATTGGGCAAGTTGCGTCGCCCCCTAAAGCACATGACGCAGAGTGACGTCACAGCCACCAACCAGCCCAACGCGCCCACGCCCACCGCAATCCACAAGTATAGAACTGGAAAATGCCAGCTATTGAGGTATTTGGTTTATGTTTAACTTTTTCCTATAAACTGCATCACTAGGACATCTCTCAACTTGTTAATTCTTCAAATCCTTTTCCGTGCAAGCTGTGGCTTCTTAAAGATCTCCAAGCAAGTTATATGTACCTACTGAACTATTTAGGTATGTACTTATATATTATGCTCAACGAATTAGATGCTTATATATTTATATATACACTAGCCGTCTGCCCGCAACTTCGCTTGCGTCATCAAAGTCTTCGATCATTTCATGAAATGATCGGAAATTTCATGATGTCGATATGGCCACGACATATACATACAGTGCGTCTGGTTACCGTTGTCCGGCCCGTTAAGGCAATATAATCAATTTCATCGGCAAATCCTCCACAATAAGACATGTTACCCCCTGCTGTTTTGGAATGGCGGCCATTTTTTTTTGTACTGTGTTCAGGTTGGTTCATTTATTTAGCAATATCTAATATACTTAACGGGTCGGACACCGGTAAACAGACATACTGTATAAGTATGTATTCATCTATTTAATTAAGTAATACACTCGTATTATCAGCTGTCTGACACCCATAGTACAAGCTCTGCTTAGTTTGGGATCAATTGGCCGTGTGTATATATTTATTTATTTACTTACAACCACAATCTTCATGTTCAGTTTCGACGATCAGCTGGATCGAGTTGGAGCGATGCGCGGTGGTGATGGCATAGTTTTCCGTATACTCGAACCACCTCACGAGGCACGACACACGAGTATGGTGGTCGAGTGACGTCACCGTGAGAGCCATATATGTGTCCTCGCGTGGGTAACTTAGTATGGACGCGTTTAACTCTTTCTCTACATCGCCGGCAGCTGGAAATATTTTATATTTAATTGATTGTCTTTAAAGATAAAGATTATTCGACGCAAACTTAGCTAATAACTAAGGCGAAAATTTATATTTACTGTTCGGAGACGCGGTGGCTTCTAACCCAATCACGTGTCATACTAATTTAGAATTCATTGATGTACGTTTATTACTTCATCAACATCATCAACCAACAGCTCATATACGTCCCCACCGAGGGGCTCGAGCCTACCCTGAATTAGGGCGATTAGGCCTCAGTCGACCACGCTGGCCCAGTGCGGGTTGGTCGACTTACACACAACCTTTGAATTTCTTCGCAGGAGTGTGCGGTTTCATCACGAAGTTTTCCTTCATCGTAAGAGCATCGAATAAACGTACATATGAATTCGAAATTCGGACGGGAGGCAGCGGCCCTAACCACTAGCCCACCGACGCTCTCATTTCGCTCTCGTTTATTACTTACGGTGAAGGAAAACATCGTGCGGAAACCTGCACACTCCTGCGAAAAAAAACATTGTGTCAAGTCGGCCAATCCACACAGACCTAAGGCCTGATCGCCCTAACTCAAGGTAGGCTCGGGCCCCTCGGTGAGGACGTATATGAGCAGTAAATGATTATCATATTAAACTAACCGCTTCGCTGCAGTATGTAGTTGTAGTTAACACGGTCAACGCGCAGGTTGATAGATTCGCAAATAAATACGATGTTCTCTCCCACGCGAGTCTTGTAAGTCGGGGCGCCATCCGAGTAAGACGACGAATTTATTTTTACATACACTTTTCTGGAACCAGATAAAACAACGTCTTTTTTTTATTCTCGGACTCGCACTGAAAAAAACATGACCTTATTACATAGGTACTACGTCTATATTTTAAAAATAATTCATAAAATATGGTAAATTCATAAAATATGGTGAACAGTCCGATCCTCTATTACACCCATCAGTTACTACAATCGATGTCGTTGGTTCCACGTGCTAGTTTACGGTATTTTCCTTACTATTATTATAAATAAGGTTACTTAATACTAATAACATTACGGCGTAAATCAGGTCAATCGAAGTTAATGTTACATTACAATGTATGCGTAATAAATTATTGCGTTATCTCTCTATGTAACACAATTTGGTTCTTTATTAGTTAAACGCCGTAAAATTTTTAAGACAAAATTTGACAGTTAGTCGTAAAGACAAAAACAAAACCGATGATCTTCGGTCCCTTTTCAATCAAATTAAATATTTCAAATTCCAGATAAACACATAAAAAATATTTTTTCAAATATCTTGCTCAGAAACAAAGTTATAAGACTTCAAAGCTGATGGTTAGAAAGAGAGGTCCGACGTAACATGTGACGTCATATGTCACGCGGGCCATACATCCGCCATAGAAAATTTTGTTTTCGTAAGAGGGACAGATAGATATATTTGTTTAATAATGTTCTATTTAGTTTGTTTTTTGATCAATTTCGATTCTGTTTTGACTGTCAGTATTCTATTTTTGTATACTTTTAGATGAACTATGAAAAAACGAATATTTTTTTAATGCATATTCCCCATTGTGTGTAGATCATAAGCAGCAAATGTTACCAAGAATAATATCTACAAAATATTCAAATCTGAAGAGAACTTTTTTCATAAAACATTATAAAATTAGTTTTCACTTCTCATGCTCTTAAAGTGCTTACTTGTGCAGGATATGCTTACTTGTGCACAAGTGCATTAACGTATCTACTCATAAATGAATCTATATTAAGGCAAAGAAAATGAGCCATACAGCCAAACACAATAAGACGTTCATAGATAGAATTTGTTATTTTATAATATTTACTTTAATTTATTTGCCTTATGTGTTTTTTAAGACATAACAGATATTATAATTTAAATTCAAGTACGGTAGGTAATTTAATTAATTTAAGAAAATTATTATTACAAGATTAATTGAATAGTAGGCTGTATAGGTCTGCAGCCCAAGCCAAATATCAATGTCGTAAGATTTAAAAAAAATAAAGCGGCGGGAAATAGCTCTCGTTTTTTCGTGCTAATTTCTTCAATTTGCTAAAATTGTTAAAATGTCCAGTGACGACGAGGATTTAACACTCTCTCCTAATACGCTTATGGAAATAAATGCACAGAGGCCACAGAGAGTTGTGCAAAAGATATTACAGCCAAAGTCTCGGGAAAAATATCTCAAAGTTTACGATAATTTTGTAAATTGGTTAATATGGTTATACTACTGTTTTATTTCAATCGAAGTGAAAAGCAGAGTTTATAACTCGTCCACAAAACCATTCTCTCGGCTCGGGCTGCTAAAAGTCTCGGATAAAAATGGATCGTTTTGTGCACTTGTTGTAAAATCTACTATACTTACCTGTAATGTTTTTTACACTTCATATCATAGATTTGATACTTAAACTGTTTTCGGCAAAGTGGACGTTATGGGAAGTGGACGTTATTAAGTAGACGTTATAGGAAGTGGGCGTTGTGAGAAGTGGATGTTTTGAGAAGTGGTCCTTCTGGACCTAAAGGGTAATTCATATTCTTAAAACAGAAGAAGCTTACATAAATCCCAAATTATTTTGGCCGGGATCACGTGGAGCGTTTGCTATCCTCAGCTGCAAGGGCGGTGTTGCCAGCACCACCAAGGATCTAGCGGAGTGCGCGTGAGAACGACACGTGACGTAAGCGTTAACTCTATTCGCTGACAAACGTAACTTCAATGCGCCTGTTTCAGAAGTTTTTAACTGTTCCTCCTTGTTACCTGAAAAACAATATTAGAAAATAAAATGAATAAGTAGATATTTTTTTATTTGGCAACAATTAACATTTACTACACTAATATATAATTACTCACTAAAATACAAAACATAAAAAAGGACAATCATACAAGTAATAATTTAAAATAACCGGCAAAGCACGTGTCGGGCCACACAAAGTGTAGGGTTCCGTAGTTGTCCAATACTACTTAGGTACCTGTTTAAGATAGTTTACATTCATCAAAATATTTTTCTATGATATTTGTACCGAATTTCTTACATGTACAAATACATTTTATAAGTTAAGTCTATTATTCAATAACCTGTAAAGCCTATCAAGAACTTTCCTTTTAAATTCATCATAATGTATTTTTTTCACATTTCCTAGAGCCAAGCGTCCCCCTACCAGCGAAACCGTTGTACTCTTAACAAATATAAGCACTTTAAAACGAAATATTTCTGAAACGTACACTAGCATCGAAAAATGGTCTTAGCAAACCCCCCATTATTTTTAAAAATCCTATCCAACAATATCTCACACACACTATAAGGTAGTCGAGAATAAAAAAATAACACAACCACATCACTGTACCAGTGGTAACCTAAAGTTTTTTTTTATTATTTTAATCTTCAGCATTGTCGGCATGATCAACAAAAATATCTATGCCATGCCAAGCCTTCTAATACTAAGAGTCTCTGAGCCAAGCCACGGACAGACAGACAGACGGACATGACGAAACTATAAGGGTTCGTTTTTGACTGCGGAACCCTAAGTAAGTCGTAAACTTGTGTATGAAAGAAAGAAAGAAGAAAGAAAAACCATTTATTTTAATTTTACCACACTACACAATAAAGTACATCGAGTTATAAAGTGTGTATCACTGTGCCACTGTGCCTTGTGCCTGTTTTGCCAAGGTTGCCTTATAGAGCGTCGGTGGTCTAGTGGCTAGGCGCGCTACCTCCTGTCCGAGAGACGCGGGTTTGTTTCGATCTCCACCACATCGAATTTTGAATTCATATATCCGTTTATTCGACGCTCTTGCCGTGAAGGAAAACATCGTGAGGAAAAACCTGCAAACTCCTGCGAAGTAATTCAAAGGTTGTGTGTGAAGCCAATCCGCATTGGGCCAGCGTGGTCGACTAAGGCCTAATCGCCCTGCTCCAGGGTAGGCTCGAGCCCCTCGGTGGGGACGTATATGAACTGTTGATGATTACATGATATGCCGAGTAATGAATTACACGCAGATGAAAATAAATATCAGTGGTACACAGTCTTATTCCCATTAAGGTTTATTTCTCTCACACCAGTTTTGGGTTGGCTGGAAGAGATCTCTACTTAGAGATAAGTTCACCTTTGTAAACTAGTTTTCAGAATAAAGTGTATTTGAACTCGTGTGACAATTATTCTGACAGGGGTAGTGAGGTCGGTCTTCGGCCTCAGACAAAGGAGAACACCGATAGGTTCTTATTTCGCATTAAAACATGCCTTATATTAAAGTTTATATCATATACATCACATTACTTTTTATTTCACTTTCAATACATGCAATATTACCAAAGTTATGGCCGCGAGAAGTTCCGAGCGTGTGACGTCATAGGCATGCAGTGTAAGCAGTGTTTGCGGGCGGCGTTGCGTGCATATGACGTCAATTATGACGTCACAGCTACCACTCGCTTCGTGCGGAAGTGTGCACTTTGATCGTTAATAACTCAGTTATTTTTAAAGATATAAAAAATACAGTCTTTTTTGGAATTTTTTATAGAATATTTTGTCATTTTCAGCGGTCAGACTCGTCGACTTTGTAGACGGAAAATTTTAATCTACCTACTTATTACTGACTATCATAGTGTAACAACATTTTTAAAGTTCCCTATGTTTCGTCGCAATGAGGGATTTTCTGACAGAGCTAATTAAAAAATAAAAATAACAGTTCTAATTAAGACGATAGATGGCGCCACGCCATGTACTTCATGGATTTTTTTTCCTTTTATGGCCCTGGGTGATTCGCCGGATTTCTTCGGATCCACGAATCGTCAAAGCCATCTATCGAAGATTTATGAACTATTTTTTTTATTTGGCTGTCGGAAAATGCCCCATTCGCATTACTTTCGGTGTTTGGCGACTTTTTTTAATTAGCTCTTTTTTTTTCAAAAGATGTCGCCTCGATTCTCTGCTTACTAGGTTTCATTCTATTACTTTAACTTTTGTCCATTTTTTAGATTTCTGTACTTCAAATGGAAAAAGAAACTCTTATAAGTTGATTTCATTGTCCGTCTGTTAGTTTGTCTATTGATGTGACAAGTCGAGAGGAACGCGGAAGTTAATAAAAATAAATGTTTACCAACCAGTGATGAGGATCCAGGAGACCCTGGCCAGCGCATGGGGAGCTCCCTTGATGCCACCACAAGTCAGCTCCAACACCCCATTCAATGGTAACTCAGGTTCCAACACGCGCAGCGAGGTGTCTGTAAATTATTAGTCAGAATAGGGAATATGCACATTTTTTTAAATTCATTAATTGTTTTTTTTTTTCTTCAAATATCTTGCTCAGGAACACAGTTATAAAGCTTCACAGTTGACGGTTAGACAGAGAGATCTGACGTGACATGTGACGTCATATGTCACGCGGGCCATACATCCGCCCTCAGAACATAGTACTTGTTCTGAGCATCCGCCATAGAAAATTTTGTTTTCGTAAGAGGGAGGGACATAATATGGGTGTAAAGAAAAGTGTCATTATCCTTTAAAGCACATAACGTGTTAGTCATGTGCTACAACTTTTACTATGGGGCCAACTCTGTTACTCTGTAACTCTAAAAAAAAGTCTGCTGTTTCATACAAATTGATAATGGTGTCGATTCGGCATACGCCCAACTAAACTAAAATAAAATTAGTCCTGTCACTTTCTATAATTTTTAATTGAAAAGGGACCGAAGATCATCGGTATTGTTTTTGTCTATGACTTCACGACTAACTGTCAAATTTAGTCTTGTTTTAGTGCCTACCTAACACCATGACGAATAAAAAGCCACTAAAATTGATAGTTAGTCGTGAAGTCATAGACAAAAACAAAACAGATGATCTTCGGTCCCTTTTCAACTAAAAATGATAGAAAGTGACACAGGACTAATTTTAGTTTAGTTTAATTGGGCGCATGCCGAATCGACACCAATACCTATATTGACAATTTGTATGAAACAGCTGATTTTTTTGTTGAGTTACAGAGTTGGCCCCATAGTGAAAGTCGTAGCACATGCCTAACACGTTATGTGGTCTAAAGGATAATGACACTTTTCCTTGCACCCTGTATTTGTTTAATAATGCTGTATCTAGTTTGTTTTTCGATCAATTTCGATTCTGTTTTGACTGTCAGTATTTTATTTTTGTATACTTTCAGATGAACTATGAAAAAAAAACTATAATTCCATATTGCGTAAGAATGTAATTATGTAGTTGGTGGCAACACCAAATAATAATTTTGACAATAGCTGTCAAATAGTTACTTCTTCCCGCCCTTCTGGCATGCTTGTTTCGGCTCTCTGTGCTAGAATTATTAAAGTGCAATTATTCTATATTTTCATTCAATAGCGAACTCTGTGAAACTAAAAAAAGGTGTTTTTACTGTGCTCGACCCCCCTGGAAAATGATAACATAATTACAGTCCACTTCCTTAATCTCCGAGTTACCGAGGCCTTGGTGTACAAGCGTACATTTGGTCCTTCGAGCCGGATCTTGCTTGTTTCAAGCGCATGATAGGAAGACGCAATCGACCCAGCGACGTCTACTGCGATAATGGTTCTACCTTTAAGGGAGCAAGGAGCCAATTAGATGAAATGTATCGCCTACACGCCTCGCAGGGGCACCAAAATCAAGTCTGTAACTTCGCTTCAGAGCGCGGTATATCTTTTCATTTCATTCCTGGTTACAGCCCGATTTTTGGTGGACTTTGGGAGAGTGGCGTCAAAAGTATGAAGTGTCATTTAAAGCGCGTCGTTGGTAAGGCGTTGCTCACCTATGAGCAGCTAAACACAGTTTTGGTCGAAATAGAGGGCATTTTAAATTCTCGTCCGCTCACTGCTTTGACAGCTGATCCAGATGATTTTTCATATTTATCACCTGGACATTTTCTTACGGGAGCTCCACTCACTTCATTTCCGGAACGCGATTTAACTGACACTAATATGAATTTGCTTAAATTTTGGTCTATTACAATTAATATGAGACAATGTTTTTGGAAATACTGGACTAAACATTATTTAAATATGTTGCAGAGCCGACCTAAGTGGCTGAATGTAAACCCCAATGTAACTATTGGCAGCTTGGCAATTTTACGAGGTGATAATACTCAACCTTTGCATTGGCCTATGGCACGTGTAACTAACGTTTTTCCGGGGAAAGATGGGATTGTTCGCGCGGTGGAAGTGCAAACTGCCAATGGTCACAAACATAATAGATCTGTAACAAAAATTTGTGTGCTACCTATTGAGAATTAACTATAGTATATTATGTGGTATTTGCTACTTGCATAGTATAATATAGTAATTATTTTTATAACTTGATAGACAAGTAAGGTTTAGGTAAATAACCTAAGTTAGTTATAAGTTAATTTACTTATAGGAAGGTTTTCAGAAGGCTAGTAAAGGTATGTTCTACTTTATAGTTTTCTTTTGTTCTGTTAAAACGATTTTGTAAACGTTTTTGGCTTTCGTATTATAAATAAGAATAAAAAGCTAAAATATTATATATAGTGCAGTATAATATACCTTTACATAGTTTGTTTTAGGTAATTAGTTTCTATAAATACCTAGCTATATAGCTAATATCATTTCTTATTTTAAAACAAATAAGTTTTGTGTCTCATAAGTTATTTTCTAAAATTGTAATTTAGTTTGTTTTTTCATGCAAGGCAGGTGTCTTAAAAATAAAACATTGTACTCGTTTTTCTATATCGTTTATGGTAAAATGTATGTAGTTCTTGTTTTTACATATTTTTCTTGCCTACAACTTATTAATAAAATTAAGTTAGTAAGTAAATAGGTATTTTTTATATACTTGAAAATACATAAGCAATATTTTTTCAGTAACAATTCAGTACTGTGTAATTTTGTAGAGGTAACATGGGACAGTTGTTGTTATTATCCTTTTACATGTTTTTAATTTAAAATTGTTTTTCTAAATTCTTGGGCCCCCAACTTATGGTGGCAACACCAAATAATAATTTTGACAATAGCTGTCAAATAGTTACTTCTTCCCGCCCTTCTGGCATGCTTGTTTCGGCTCTCTGTGCTAGAATTATTAAAGTGCAATTATTCTATATTTTCATTCAATAGCGAACTCTGTGAAACTAAAAAAAGGTGTTTTTACTGTGCTCGACCCCCCTGGAAAATGATAACATAATTACAGTCCACTTCCTTAATCTCCGAGTTACCGAGGCCTTGGTGTACAAGCGTACAGTAGTAGTTGGATAGTTGTATTAATTATAATAATCTTACTGAAACGAGTAGTACTATACGAATCATAGCCGTTTACACATTTCTACTAACTCTCCTACATACCTTATATAAATCAGTTTTATTACTTTCTGACGGTGAAGCTGGCCACCGGCTACATGTCACTCAGCGAGCCATGGAAAGATCTATGCTTGGTATTTCGCTACGGGATAAAATCCGAGACGAAATCATCCGGCAGAGGACCAAGGTAGTTGATATCGTCCAGAAGTGTATGTCTAATGTTTTTCCAGTTTTAAGTTTACATGCATTAGTTTTGGGACTGTCATACTGTAAATATTATTTTAATAATAAATAAATAAAAATGTAATATTGGCGGCCTTGTAACCTAGTTGGTAGTACGCACAGGGTAGCGGGTTCGAATCCCGTACAGGGCAAACATTCGTGTGGTGAGCACTTGCGTTTGCCTTGTATGTTGTTTATCTATATAAGTATACATTGACGTAACGTAATTATGTATATCGCGTAATACGACGTAATCAGCTGTCTGATACCTATAATAGTACAAGCTTTGCTCATTTAGGGATCAGATGGCATTGTGTGATAAATGTTCACACATATTATATTTATCGATTATTATTTATAATAAAAAAGGAATATTCAAAAATCAAATATAGTACTTACCGTTTCCTTTTACAGCCACTGCTACGCCCAAAAACAGAGAAATGAGTAGATTAAGAGGTTTCATTTTACTGGTGGCTCTTTAATACACAAACACTTTACCCCAAGCATAAATTGTTCTCACTGATTGGACACAAACAAAAAAATATAAAAATATATGTAATTCACAAACGCGTCGCACCAATAATCTACGTCGATTCCAAGTATAAAGTATTAATTTAAATCGATTATAAGTCACCTAAATGTACATGAGTATGCAACAAGGAAAATAATGAACTCAATTTTATCCATTATATGGAATGCTATATTTGTTTTTGACGTTTACCCATTCTTGTAGGTAAAGTTATCGTAGGAGTTACAAATAAATCCAAAGAGTGCCTTTATGCGTGTTTGCATAATACAGGGTGGAAAAAAGAGGTATTTGGATGGAGGACAAAGGCTTTACTTAAGTGCTGAGTTCTTCCATCAACAATTACAACTAGTTAACGGGTCGCATCACACTAATATTATAAATCTGTATATTTGGATGTTTGGATGATTGTTCCGCTTTCACGCCTAAACTACTGGACGGATTTGGACGAAATTTGGAATGAATACAGTTTGTAACTTGGATTAACACATAGGATACTTGTTACCGGAAAAGTCTTATTCCCACGGGAAAATCTTATACAACGCGAGCGTAGCCGCGGGCGGACCGCTATGCTAGTACAAAATCAAAGTTTAATGCTGTTTGCGTCAATGGCCTCGATTCGGGATGTCACGCTCTAATCCTTAATTTAAGTTAGTCCGTCCTTATTACCTTTTAAAGATTTAAAAGGGACAGGAGATGGCCATCCTAATATTAGAGCTGTCAAACATCGAATTTGAACCTTATGGCCTTGTTGATTGCACAATTTTAGAGAGCACTTAAAACATGCGACTTAAAAATCTCTTAAACTGACAGCTGTACCCTTATTTTAGGTTATCATTCGTTCAAATGAATATCAATCGTTCATCACCTCTCTTTCATTGGTCATAAAAACGAAAAGGATAGCTGGATTTTAAAATTAGAATTAGAGCATGACATTCCGAATCGAGGCCAATATACTTATACAGCTAAATTCTACGGCTAAATTTGTTTATTAACCGACGAAAATTTCCAATGTGTTAGGGAATATTCCCGATATTTTCTGGAATATTGCCGGACAGATTCTAAAAGTTTTAACTGTATTTAAAAACGGCATAGACGTTAGATTTTGATCTCATCAAACATCATCAACCATTTTAAATATACTAAAATCATAAACAAATCACAGAACGGTCAACGTGTTTATCATAAGAATACAGCTAAGCAATTTTTAAAATCCGGCCACAGAGAGCCAGATTTTTTAACGACGAGGTTTGTATGTTACTAAGCTAAGTCGCGCAAAAACAGAAGGTGCATTCCGAATCAGACTTTCAGCACCCTCAGCGTACAGAAAAAAAAAGTTTATTGAGTTTCGCCCGCTGACAGTAAATCGGTACGCGATTACGGGTGCTGTAATTGATTACAGTGCGCGTCAAAACGCAGCGAAAAATACAGACGTCAAGGGTTTATTCTGTGTCTGGGTATAATTTATTTATGTATCTTTGTTTTGTACAGGCCTTGTCTAGATGATCTTGTGTGAAATGTCCCTTTTTTATAAAATAAACCCATTTTTACAAACCCTTTTTAAAAAAAATGTAAAATTTTTTCGGTTAAATCCATGAATGTTCAAAAACAAAGAAATGTACATGGAAGATAAACAGAATTACCGACGTAATATGCATCGAGGTAAGCTTAAGCTGCCTCTATGTAAATATAGCATCTTTAAAAGAAGTTTTACTTACACTGCTTTTAAAATATACAACAGTTTGCCCAGTCGTATACGTGATAGTCCAAATCTGAGGGAGTTTTCAAGAAATTTAAAAATCTTTCTAGTCAGTAACCCACTATATGATCTAAATGAATATTTTGACTTGTGTAAAAATCTTTAGTAAAATAGTACAAAACTAAGTTTAGGACATTTGTATACTACTGTAATATTATTGAATTTTATGTTAATGTAAGTGTAATTTTATTGCTCTAATTTTATAATGATTTGCATACCGATGTAAATTTGGGTTTATCGCAAATAAAGAAAAGATAAGAGATAAGATCTTATCTTAATATATATGATATTTCACAAATTAAATAATCACAAATTTAATGATTTGAGACATTTTTTTCTGTGTAAAATAAGTTAAATTTTGCATGTTCAATATAATATTAAACCATACCAAATTAAAAAACCAAGTAAAAAAGAGGTTTCAAAATTGTAATGAATATTTCATAATATGTAGGGGAATATTCCCGGGAGCATTGGAAACTTTCGGTAATTTACTGGGAATATTCCATTGGGAAAATACTGGGAACGGGAACGTTCCCCACCGGCACACATGACGTGCTAAATAAATTGATATGCGCTAAAAAAACATAAAAAAAACTATAAAAACAGTAATCTGTTGCAGTGTATTTGGATGTTTAAATACAACACAAAATTGTGATTCTTCAAGTTTCCAAATAATATTGAAAGGTAGGTAAAACTCGGTTTTCTCTTGTTAGTAGGTAAGTAGGATAGGATAAGTTTTGATTACGATTAATCATTTATTTCATTACACATTCAAACTCAGCAGAAATGGGCTTTAAATTTTTCCTCAACTTATCGAAATCGACTGACCATTTTACCTAAAATTATTAAATTTTACCAATAATTAATAAATTAAACACTTGAACTATTATTTTATTTAATAAATAAATATACTTTACTTACACAGACAGAGGTTCTTAAGAGGTGTTTACAAGTAAAAAAAAATCTAAAACATATGGGAATGAGTTTGAGTATAAACATTTTGATGACAGAAAAAATATAACGATAGTAATACTTGGGTTTTTTGTTTATTAACATTAACGTTTTCGTCAATGTTTATTAAGTACTTTCCTGAATTTTTAATTTCATGCCAAAGTTGTAAACAAAGAAACTTCACTGTCAAAATGACATTCCAGTTATCAAAAACATTTTTTGTTGTATTTTTTTTAGAAATAAGACAAGAGTCTCTTCATATCACACAAATGTTTGCCCGTAGCGGGGTTTGAACCCTGCCTATAGAGCTGACAACATCAGCGTCATCGACATATCGACGGGACTTTTCATACAAAAGTCGCTAACACCATTGGAAGGTCCAAAAATTGACTTTCGACCTATTTTCCTTGGGAAAAGTTGTTGTAAATGGCGGTCTAATCTAAATACTACATTTAAATATGCCAAATGGTTTCAAAATAACCTGTATAGTGTATTGATGAGGATGAAAAATAAAAACAACAATTTTATTCTGAATCTGATAAACTTTCTTCAGATTCGTCTGTTACATTTATTATAAATTGCTCTACTACGTCATCAATCAGGTGATCGAGTTTGCACATTTTATCCTCCTCCAAAAATGTTGTGAACTTCTTTGGTGTTGCAAGTTCATTTTTTATTTTGCACGAGAAAAACTAATTTCCTTTAAACAAAATGTATGTTGCAGCTTTTTACAAATTTATCTGAGTCATTATGTTTGGTTGTTAATGAAGTTTTATAACAGAGATGAAAATAAATTTTAACAATCTTTTTTCGCAATAATCGTAATCTTTAAAATTGCACTAATTTTTCTACAACGGCCATACCTTTGTTTACAACTTTGGCATGAAATTAAAAATTTACAGTCACAGTGCCTACAATAGGTCTCTGCGGTTGTTTGTTGTTGCGGGAGAGTGTTTTCCTTCGTTGCGTTTATTGACAAATTTTGATATGACACTTTGTTTATTTCATGCTCTGACCATTTAAATTCGACCATTTTTAAATCTATACTATATGTAATTTTCACTTGCACTGGTAACATTTGAATGAATTATTATTGTTATTTTAATAAACAAAATTATTGCATGTCACTTTTTAGCAGAATATTGAATGAACTTGTCTGTTACCAGCCATAAATTATGTAAGCATATTATGAACCAACCCGCACTGGGCCAGCGTGGTCGACTATGTCCTGATCGCCCTAATTCAGGGTAGGCCCAAGCCCCTTGGTGGGGACGTATATGAGCTGTTGATGATGACTCAGCAAATAAATAATTTGATTAGATACACTCGCTTCAGTCGGGTGTCGTCACCCCATGTCGCACCAACAAACTTTACAGCCCCCGCTGCATGACGACCGTAGATAAAATAAACCGCGCGACACAAAACGTAACCGCCAATAGTAACGTAGTTCTTATCTTCGCGCCATATAAACTAGGACACAATTGGCGGATACTACACGCGGTTTATTTTATCGACGGTCGTCATGCAGCGCGCAGGAACTTACTTAGTTACAATGCGCTATGACTGTAATAGGGGATCGGACTACTTTTATTTTATTTTATAAATCCAAACTTCTTAGTTTTTGCTATCGAACACTAAAATAATTTTTGCTCTATCTTTAAAATTTACCGAGTTAACAATGTTTGAAATTCAAGATTAGACAGAGCGGCACATACCCACTTGTGACGTCATTTGTTAGTAACGCCATATAATCTCCATACAAAAAATCGTTTTTGAAAGAGACAGACATATTGAAACTTTAAAATATCACTGTAAATTAGTTTTTCAACCGATTGTTTTTTTCTTCGCGAATCGTCTGCTACTAATCTATATTTTAAAAATAATTCATAAAATATGGTGAACAGTCCGATCCCCATTATAAAACTTTGTTAAGTTTGAAAAGTTATTCAGTCTCGTATAGCATTGTAATAAACCAATAGTTTTATTGAATTTTAATGAAATTAATTATTAAATGTTGAACCTAAAACATGATTGACTTAAGCAAAAACTGACTTACTGAGTGGCACTTAAAACGGACATGTTGGGACCTTTCCGGCGGTACTTCAAGTGCGCCTGAAATTAAATAAATAATTTGAAGTCAGAAAAAAAATAAAAATAAAACAATAAAAACATTTGAAGTTAGTTTAGTTTATTATTAGATTTATAATGAAGATTTATAAAAATGCTATTATTAGCCCAGGGGGCCGTTTCACGAAGCT
Organism: Carpatolechia fugitivella; assembly: GCA_951230895.1. Classification (NCBI taxonomy): domain Eukaryota; kingdom Metazoa; phylum Arthropoda; class Insecta; order Lepidoptera; family Gelechiidae; genus Carpatolechia; species Carpatolechia fugitivella. The sequence goes on along the minus strand of OX579653.1, from coordinate 2,175,104 downwards.
ACAAGTTACAAATACGATTCGATGTACATTGCGTAGACAATGAGGTAAAACGGCAAGGGCTTACAGTTTAGGCGAATTGGCTACCCAATGAATATCAAATTGTAACTTGTTGCTTCGTAAAACGGGGCCCATAGTTGTCTATACGTCACAGTTTGTATGAAAAGTATTTTTTGTGGGTTGTAAGGTCGACTAATCATATCAGAGTTACGTAGCCGCAAAAGGCCCATGACATGGCTCATATAACGAGGTAGATAGCCGGGACCAGCAACTTAGGCCCAACGCACACCGAGCGCGGCGCGGCGAAGATAATGAGAAGTCAACAATTTAAATTAAACCCAAATCCCTATCTAATGAGGTTCGCGCGCGCCGGCTCTCGTGGCCGCTTCACGCCGCCGTGCGCCGCTCGCTCTTATTTATCTTTGCAATGAATGAGTGAATGAATGAATGAAATATACTCTAGTGCTGGCTGGAAATCAGTGTTACAAGAACTTGTGCTTGAGTACTTGTAACAAATGCTGAGCTCAGTACTTTTCATTGCACGATGTAAACTTTTATCAACATTATTTGTGTGTAGGTACTTTTTTTCCATTGTGTGATGAATAAAACATTTTCTTTCTTATACTTCATTGCACACAAACAGATAACAATATGAAAGTAGAATTATGTACAATTGGCGACCTTATTGCTAAGGTAGCAATTTCTTCCAGGCAACCAGATAATAAGAGAGACAATCACATATTATAAAGATATTTGCCTGGCGTTTTCAACCTTATAAGATAGGGATTAGGGTTTAATTTAAATTGATGGCTTCTCAGTATCATCGCCGCGCCGCGTTCGGTGTGCGTTGGGCCTTAACGTGCCTTTCGAAGCACGGCAACATCTTACTCTTCAGACAATCAGATGATATCCTAACCAAACTGGTAATGCCAATGCTAAATCTATGGTTTAACTAGAAACAAAATTCTTACATTACAATGTTTAACTACAATGTCCCATTTCAATGATCGTAACAAAACTGGAGATAACATTCTTTCAACTGAATCTTGCTTAACCACAAAGACCGGGATGCGAACCCAGAACATCCTTCATGAGAACTACGATGCGATGCTATTTACGAGCTAAAAAAAGTATAAAACTGACCTCAATAATTTTTCCAAATGCCTCCCTGTTCAACAAGGTATAGACAGCTTGCAAACTTCCCCTTGCGCTGCTATGTAGTTCCCTGATTCCTGAACAGAACAGGTCTATGCCGCACTCGAGCCCGGTGCCGAAATCGCACTCGTCCACCGCTATGCTGGCGTACGTGATCACCGGCTGAAGCTCAGACAGTATCTTGTCCTTCTCGCTCTTGGTCTTGGCGCTTTCCAGCTTCGCGAATAGTTTCTTGAGGTTTGCTGTGGGAAAGAGTAGTGAGTGATGTACTTTTTTTTTAAATATCAAGCTTTTATTGGGCCCATCCGACCGAATCAGACTGTCAGCGCCGTCAGCGATCAGAAAAAAAAAACGTATGAGTTTTGCCTGCTGACAGTAATTTGGAACGCGATTACGGGTGCTTTAATCGATTTCAGCGCGTCTCAGAACGCAGGGATTATGTTATATTATTATCTGTTAAAAAAAAGAATGTAAGTAATGAACTTAGTGTGCTAAAAGATATTAAAAGTATTCAAAGATATATTCTGATATGATACGTCGCCCAGAAGCCAAGTTATCTTGATGTGCTAGAAAAAGTTCGTCTCAGAGGAAAAACTTTGATCACGCATGCGAAGATGCGGGCAGAACGCTAGTAATTAAGTGTGGTGACGGCAGAGTAGAATACATTTGTCACCAACCCCTACTCTTCCCGTGGGTGTCGTAAGAGGCGACTTAGGGACTACACATTGAACAGGGAACGGGCAGCAGCGCTCTCTGATACAGTAACCTTTTAATCTGCGATCTCCAACCCGCCTGCCAAGCGTGGAGATTATGGCAAAACCAAACACGCGGAGTGGAGGAGGCTCATAGTCCAGCAGTAGACTGTAACGGGCCGTTGAAGATGGAGAAGAAGAAGAAGAATTATCTTACCATCAGTTTCAACAAGTTTCCTATATCCTAATTCAGTTTTCTTATTATAGGGCACGACAATGCCGGCCCCGTGGACGGTCTTGGTGACACTGCTGGCTAATCTCTCTTTCATGTTGTATTCTTGTATTGAGTAGTTGTGCGTTTCGGCCCACTTTTTCACTCTCTCCATTAGTTTCTGGCAGGCCATTGATGTGAACGGCGAACATTTCTTCTCGTTTTGTAAATACTGGCTGTAAATTGCGAAAATAAAATCTCGTTACTTAATGTGAGCTATTCTTGTTGGTTCCAAAACAGACTATGAAACAAAAACAAATTAAAAATGAAAATGTTGATAATGCTGATAGTGGACAGTAGTGAGAGTGAACTTTATGAACATATAAAAGTCAAAGTCAAAGTCAAAATAATTTATTTCCATAGGATGTTATTACATCACTTAGATCCGTCATTACATTTTTTTGGGTGAGTTCACTAACGCAATGGCGGAATCTGTGGAGAAGAGCTCACCGAAGAAACTCCACATACACATCAGCCAGTAGCTACTCGCCTATTAGAATATAATAATAATAATAAAAATTGTAATTTGGAAGATAGGTGGAAAGGTGAGACCTACGGCGCGGGTGAGGACTGAGGTGCGGGCATGGCGCCTGTTTCATACAAAATGTATGGAAACGGCGACCGCACCACGCCCGCGCCGCACCACGCCCGCGCCGCACCGCCGCCGCTTCTATAATTATATAGGTACAATAGGGGATCGGACTACTTATTTTTTATTTTATATAAATCCAAACTTGTTAGTTTCTGCTATCGAACACTAAAATAATTTTTGCTCTATCTTTAAAATTGACCGAGTTATAAATGTTTGAAATTCAAGATTAGACAGAGAGGCACATACCCACTTCTGACGTCATTTTGTAACGCCATATAATCTCCATACAAAAAATCGTTTAAGAAAGAGACAAACATATTGAAACTTTAAAAAATCACTGTAAATTAGTTTTTCAACCGATTGTTTTTTTCTTCGCGAATCGTTTGCTACTAATCTATATTTTAAAAATAATTCATAAAATAACAGTCCGATCCCCTATTTGTATGAAACACGTAATAAGCGACGCCACGCCTGCGTGCGCCTCGCCGGCACCGCGCCCGCGCCCGTCGCCGCTTGTGTTTGTCACGCGCCTAAAGCCGTGGCAAGCTAGGGGGTGGCATACGGGAATAAAGGGAATGCCAGGGCAGACTGCTATTGTGAACACTATCAACTACGATCATTCAAAACAAAACAAAAACACCTCGTTTGCAGCTTTTCAGTTCGTTTATTAATTAAGTTTGAAAATACTAATTATACACGCAGTCGGGTTTTTTGTTTTTATTAATAATTATTTTATTTGAATCTTTTTTGTTTTTGTAATGAATACATTTATAATTATAAATATTCCTTAATAGAAATAAAAACCAAATTTAATCTTCTTCATATTAACTATTTAAATCATCAGTTCATACAATGTAATTCCCGTAAACGTAAAACGTTGAAGTTTTTTTAGCATTTTTCATTCCAAATTACATTTAAACATATGTTATGTATATTTTTGGAGACTACTCATAAGCCTCTTTATTTTGATACCCCACTCGATAGGTTTTGGTAAGATAAAATTTTTTAAATCCATATGTTTTGGCGCTAAAAACCGGCCATCTTGTTTTTTATAACTTTAATGTACCCAGTGTCACTCTCATAAGTAAGACGAATCGAACAACACCTTTTAAGCTGAAATCCATCAAGCCGTTTAGGCTGTAGAGCGTGCCAAAAAAATATACATACATACATACTGCAGCATTCCGCTGCGGCTCTAAACCTTTTTTTGATCTTCTCCCCTAATCTCGTCCTTTCTTTTTTTGCTTAGGCGCATTTTTGACTGTCTTTCAAATTTTAAATTCCCCTTTTTTGGCTGACACGTTCGATTTTTCCCGACATTCATTCATTCTGATATTTTTTCTCGACACAAGAACAATCTAAATGTTTATCTCCTTTTTTATTAATTTCAAAGCCTTTTCTAAGGTTGTGTCTTCAGTAACATGCCCTAGCGGCTTATTACGCGTTGTTTACGCGAATTTAGTTTTGTGGCCAAATGCCCGAATTATTGTGATTCGTTTATTCTTCAACCGGTAAGTTTTTCCGCACCTCGTCTTCCTCTCGTAGTTCTTTAGCAACGTCCTGTTCCTTTTAACTTTCTCCCTGTAGTCCATCTGTTAGCCAGTGGTTTTACTTTCTCCTCCTTTTACAGCCCCGCGCGGTCTTATTTACCGCGGGTGCGAGGATTGGATAAGATGAGCACCAATCCTGAAGCATAGAAGCGAACGTCCCAACCCCTACCTACTGGATGTCTCGAACGGTTGCTACAATCCATTCTGGGAGTTCTGCTGGACCAGCACGAAGACACCGCCGTTACATTAATCAAAGTCGCGATATTCTCGTTTAGGATAGGCTAACTTCCCAAATATTTTTTTAGTGCTCTTGAAGACCATTTTAAAAACACTTTCTCTCTCTTACCGCAAAATAATTTATCTACTGGTGCCAATAGATCTTTTAAATAGCGAAGATAATAATAACAGATTACCTGATTGTGTGTGTCTTCAGTTGCAGGTAGGCTTTGGACCAAACTTAAACCAATTCTGTGCTTTTTCTCAATATATTCTATTTACTGTCGGCTAGTTTAGATCTTTTCCTTTCCAAATCCTGGCTTAACAGCCAGGTGACTATCGGTAGTTCTTAATACAGTTAGTCTTGTCGCGCATTTACTGATTTGGCTTTAACCTTCCAGCCTAATTCCTTTTATTTTGCGTGATAATACATACACTCGAAAAACATAACCCTCCTTCTAAAGCAGTCGGGTAAAAAAGTAATTAAACAGCATGCCTACAACTTGACCAACTCAAGTTGAGAAGCACTGGCCAGAAACATGCATTATGTTATCTTAGATAATAAAATAAATATTTTATATTTAAGAACACATACTATACTGCTCCGAAGATATTTTTGGCCATAGGAGTGATGTGGCAGCCTCTTCCACTGTCGTTATGGGCCAGAAACACGGGTGGTGAACTCGGCTCATCTCTGAAGTATCCTATGTGGTATTCAGACTTGCCTTTCTTCTTCAGAACTGCCTGCAAATATGTAAATAATAATAATAATAGGACATTTATTCACAGTACACAAAACCAACACACAGACAACAAATATAACTTGGTAAAAAAATTATTATAATTATTAAATAATTTGGTAAAGCTTTAACATGGTATAAACAGCCTTTGGCAAATTACAAAAGTCAAAGCCAAAGTCAATTTTTTTTATTTGAATTAAGATTTAAACAAATCATTTTTGGACGTCAAAGCTATCATGGATGGCACGTTCACTACCAGTGTACACCCTCTGTGGAGAAGAACGGCCAGAAGAAACTCCGAACGGCCAAATAAACATAAAAATATGTAAGTATAATTTACAACAGGAGAAAACTTTTTAATAATAATAAAGTATTTATTTCCTCAACAACAATCACATTAATGAAGAACATAACAAGTGATACATATTACATTATATTGTTGAGGCTGGTCCCTAAACTAGGACATCCTGTACTATAGGAAACCAGGCCTCCACCTCAGAATTGAACACAGGGTAAGAATATATAACTTGTTCGAGCAAGTAGATCATAACAATATGTTGGGCGAAAACAAACAAAAGAGGAAAAAAGCATAAAACTAAAAACTAAACAATTAAAAACAACACCAATAATAAAAGCATGTGTAAGTGTGTGTATATATGTGTGTGTGTGTGTGTGTGTGTGTGTGTGTGTGTGTGTGTGTGTGTGTGTGTGTGTGTGTGGGTGTGTGTGTGTGGGTGTGTGTGGGTGTGTGTGTGTGGGTGTGTGTGTGTGTGTGCGTGCCTAGAAAGTTAGTTTAGTAGTAGGTTAGTAGGTTAGCCTGAATTTTTATATCTAGCAAACAGCTTTACTTTGGTACGAAAAAAAAAAGAGGAACATAGCGAAGTGAAAATCCGTATTTATACCACATACCGATACTATACAAAGGTAAGTTACGAGCAAATAGCTAGGAGATTTTCAACTTCGTCATAAGTTTTATGTTGTAACCAATTTGAAACTGTGTTTTTACAAATATATTTAGTTGCTTGATAGATTTTATTGATCGTATTACATTTTTTCTATAGAAAAGACCCTAGAAAGACAAAATAGTGGTGTGCAAATGCAGTATGGCATTTTTTATCTACACAGATAAAACCCTGGCGCCTATTTTTATTAACTAGGGCTGGGTCGTAGATAAGAGAAGAATGTTTCCTTAAGACGACACATAAGATGCGAATTGACAAGACTTTTTTAAACTTAATATATTTTTTAGTTTCCTTTTTGTAAGTTTACTAGTACCTAATGGGGCTGATTCTCACTGTCATGCTCTAATCTACTTAGGAAGAAGAAGCAGAGACAACTCACTTGAAATTCAGGTGGATCATAAAAAAACCTCCAGTGAATCAAGTACAACTCTATGTCATCTAGAACTGGCAGCTTGCCCGTGAGGAGTTCGAACGGCCCAATCAATTCCAAGTTCACGGTAGACAATGTCTTCACGTAGTTCAGGTCTTCTTGCAAACATTTAAAAAATTTGAAGAAATCATCAGGCATTTCTACTAGAAACAGTTCTTTGAACAATTTGACATCGTCTTTGTCGTGGTGTGATATAGTTTCCGGCAATTTTATGATGATGGGCCCATTCTTATCGGAAGTACACGATTCTGTGTCCAAGATGGTTTCTGCAGTTAGGTTATGTGAGATTTCATCTTCGCCTCTTGAAGTTTCTCCATTATCGTTACCTGTTTTGTCTTTTCCATCAGGAGCTGGATCGGGTCTCAGTGTGGGCTTAAAACGTTTTCCTGCAGGTGAATTATCCGCGCCTCTTCGCTTGGAATCTACAGGCGGATGTTTGAATTTTTCATGGTGGTCCGGATTCTTCTGATAGCATTTCAAACCGTATTTGCAAACCGTACGGGGATCTTTGATGTAAGCTTGCCATTCTTCCGACATTTCTTCAGCAAAGAAAATAGAAAAGAAATTATGATAATTTATACTATTTTATAGTCGGCCCCGGCCGCGCCAAACAAAGAGGCGCCAAACAATAAAATAAAATGAACAGCTGGTTTTGACATAACTTAAGGGCATCACACACGGCAGCTATAATATATATTAAAGCGCGAGGCAGCCAGCTCTCTCGTCGCCATTCACTTTCACGCAAAGCGGGGGTCAAACAAAATGGCGAATCAATCAGTGACCGGCCATTCTGCTTGACCCCGCTTTGCACACAAAGTGAATGGTGATGAGAGAGCTGGCTGCCTCGCGCTATAATATGCATTATAGCTCCGTCTGTGACGGGCTTTACAACCTCCCTTTACGTAAAACTTTTTCTTTTTTTTTCACTTCATCCGAAACGGAAAGGCAAAGGAACCAAGCCATACAGCCTCATCATCTTTTTTTATTCTAAAAATTCGGATACATGTCTGATGTCATAAGACGGGACGAGACGGGCGGGACAGAATCAAACATGTACAGACTTGAAAAAAAAAAACTTTTGGAACCATAGACAATAAAGTGTAATTTATTTTGATCGCATCTCTTGTGAGCAGTCACGAAATTTTCATGAAATTTTCACAGAATTTTCATAAATTTTGTCACTGTCATTGGCGAGGAAGCTGAAATTAGCCCTGAAAATTGGTTTTTAATTATTTATACGAGTTTAATGATAGTATTTTTGTAGATAAACTGTGCTTGTGATTGACAGATAATGTAAGCGAAAAAAATCTTTATTTCTGCTATGAAATGGGAAATTGGGAATAGTGTAATTTTAATTTGTGGACTTGTTGGTGCGACTAATTATATGCAAATTATCTAGGCATCTAGTGCGCGATGTGATTGTTGTCGTAAATGTTTTCCATGAAAGGGTATCTGGATTTTTATAATATATTGCCAAGGACATGTGCATACTAAATCATCGTCACTCACGTTATTCGTCACTTTCAGCAAAGCACGGATCATGCTGCTCAGTTGGTAAGTATTACTGTCCAGACAGCTACATCTTCTTTAGTTTTTGCCAGTGAAAACTCATATTTTGTCTTAAGAATATCACAAAAATAGCTATACCTAAGTATGTTCAAAAAATAAAAATGCTTAGTTATTTGAAAATATTACCACAACTTACCTAAAAATATATTCATCATCATCAGCATTAATTATATTGAATGTTTGGGAAACTGTGAAATTTTGTATGAAAACGACAGTAAATATATTTTTTAATCTGTTATAGAGTATCTGCATGCACCCAAAAATCTCAAATATCCCCTAATTCTATTCTTAAGGACTGTATCATCAAGATATTCTTTACCAAAAATTGTGTGTCTTTAACGTGATTAAAAATTGAGAATTTAATCCCATCATTATCAGTTTATCACCAATTAAACATGTAGATACTTACTTAGGCATGTATGTCCCACTATGGCATCATCATCATCTTAGCCGAAAGACGTCCACTGCTGGACAAAGGCCTCCCAAGGATCTCCACAATGACCGGTCCTGCACCTGCTGCCCGCATCCAGCGGCTTCCCATGTGTCTGTCAGTAATTAATGAGTTAAAAAGGGAACACAATAAAAAACACTTTTCACTCAGCTCTTTTATCAGCTTGTAAAGGCGAGAGATATTTATACCTTATTTAGAACAATATAATATCTAAAGAGAGTATAAGGAATTAAAAATAAAAAACAATTTATTTCTGTTTATAAAAATAATATCACTAAACATCTAAGTAATACATTTCTACGCGTTTCTTCTTTGTAGCTATAACTTTAAACGGACTGATAGACGCAGAATGACGAACATAGACACAAATACTATATATAAATTACTGTCAATCTTTACAAACGCCACAATGTTAAATATTTAAATTAATTTAGAAAAAAAAACAACCAACTGTATTGCGCATTCGCTTTAAATATAAAATATATTATGCAAAAGACTACAACTTCATGTACTTAATATAAAATGTATTTTAAAGTAATTGTTCGAGAATAACACGGCCGGGACGGTCACCTAGTTCCTTTGTTTTCTTGGCGCCCACTCTCGGGAGGCAAAGCGTCGATACGACGCAACAAACACATCAGCTAATATTGTGAAACACTGTTTATGGGCTTATTTTAGAAAGAGAGCTGCGAGGCCGCTGCCTCTCCCTAAGGCAAGACCCCCACGCGAATTAATCTCGATAAAATAAGTGACGAAAACACTATAACAATTCGATTTGCTTTGCTCCTAGTATGAATTTGTTAAGTAAAATCTTACTTCTTTTTCTCTAGCTAAATGGAAACTTGCATAAAAAAATCTGAATTTGCCACTCTCTAAAAAAATAGGGTTGTTTAAGTTATTACTTACCTAAATAAAGAAGATCCTGAGTTGTTAGACGAAAACCTGGTTAAAGAATATCCTTGTTTGCTCTAATTTAGACAAAATCTTTGGTATGCCCACACCGTTGCTTGCTCCTTCATCAATGACCGTAAATTTCACCTGCTTGCTAAATTTAGACCTATTGTGTGCCGGAGCCCGGAGGGCAACATATCGGTCAAATTGTAATGCACCATGCTAAATTAACATCAGAACTTCCCGGCTCGTTGCATTTAGAAATAATATAATCTCTTATTTTGTAAGTAAAAATAACTATACTTAGGAAATTATTGGATTGGCTCGTTCGTAGCATGGCATAAAAATGTTTCTAGTCTAGTTCTAGTCTTCTGAGTTGTCTTGTGGATTAGTAAAAAAAACGTTAACTCATTCAAGCAAGAAAAAAATATCTGTGTGTTTTTCAAGATCCATTTCCAGTACGGAACACTGCGCATTTGCCGTAGTGATATAGATGTTAACGACTACACTTAATAGAGTCACGAACTGAGCCAAAACAATTTCCTCTTACACGATAAAACAGCGCAATGGCATGCCCTTGAAATAATTTATGGGATTCTTGAAATATTTTCTGGAATAAGCTTCCGACTGTCCATTGTACTCGTTCACAGATATTTTGAGAACCACTTGTCCTACATAAAGCATGTTTCCTGCGAATGTACCTTACTCTTATTCTTACACAACGTGATTAAAATAATTCACCAGTGGAATATTTTGACGCGTCAATGTTGATATTGTCATATTTTGATTATGTAAATTATAATGAAATGGTGCGTAAATTTTAAGCATAAATTACTCTCTTATTCATACCTACATACCAAATAAGATTTGTAAAATAATATTACTCTTGTGAAGCATTAGAAAATGTTATTCCGAATCATGTGTTTCTCATATAGAAGCTAGATTTTTTAACCGCAGCGCAGCGGCCTAGATATTACGTTGTACGTTGGTTTAGCGGAAATCGCGTCGCGACAACATTGTTGTTAAGTTTCTCAGGCGATTCCCTCCACCTGTTTACGTGTTATAGGTGCCGTATTATTGAGTTGGGATTATTTTAATCTTAGAAATACAATTTAGATACTATACTGGGGCCAAAATGGGCTTGATTCCCTGTGTGAAGGAATATAGGTAGGTAGATATTGATGATGATGGTGTTGATTTACTCAACGTCGTTAATGGCCACGGCAACTATGGGGGGCAAGATAAAGCTTACAGTGCGACCGTAATTAGTGTTATTGTTATATTGGTGCTATTAGTATTTCACTTTGTTTTATCTTAAAGGGCTTGAATTTATTCTCCTACTAAACCCTAAGTTTATCATTGAACAATTTGATTAACAATTCTACGTAAAACAAGAAATTTCAATTATCATTGTTTTTGTCTGCAGGAGATGAACACTTGACCACGCAATGGATCATCAAGATGGTTGGGGTGGTGGAGAGACGGGTGCGGCTGAGAACGCCACTGATCACTTACAAGCCGATCGAGATCGTGTGCGCATCGAGTTCTACGCAACATATGACGTCATGACCGGCGTGCGAATAGCCGCTACGCTTGGTGGCTTTTTTGCGCTTATGGTTTTTCTGGTTGTCTACAAAAGCCGCAGCAAATCATTAAAGGCCCTTAATGATCCTAAAATTCAAGAGCTTGCTGAAGCGGTCGTGGCTGAAGAAGATGCAGTTGAAGAAGAACTACAGCTAAATGCAGCTCTGGAAGAAGCGTTATCAGAACGCGCTCGGTCTCTTCGGCCGTCTTTAGGTGAAGAGCCGCCATGGCCACGAACTGCACGATTTATGTCATATGGTGGAGGTTACGGCAGTTTGTTGGCGCCTCCAAGGCGTTTATCAACACTTCGTGGTGATTCACTACCAGGTTCGGCTTTACGATTTGCTGAAAGAAGGGCTTCTGGTGTTGCTCGTGACCGCCGATTAAGCTCAGCGACATGTTCAAGTTCGGGTAGTTCCTATCTGGAACGTCGCGGTTCGTCAGTGGTGTGTGCGTTACCGGAGCGACGACTCTCGCCTTGTCCGAGTGAAAGACTTGCACCGCTTGCGTCAGTGGGAAGTGTTGGACCATCTTATATAGTAGAATGTGAACTAGCATCTGTAGGCGCGGACTCAGTATTTGCTGAAGATGATGCCGACTCTACTGATGACGAAGTGGAACAGTTTTCTACAGATAGTGGTGGTGGCGAGGCAGCAGCAGCTGGCGAATGTACAGAGCTAGTAAGCCGCTCTGAGCCACTACCACTGCGAGTCGATCGCGCGTCTCACTCGCGTGAAACGTTGTTCTAGTCACGGGCGTAATTAATTAGCCAACTGTTAATATAATGATGTTAGTTAACTGATGGATTAGAATATCGACGTCTCAAGTTCTCTCAATTCCATTCATTTTCTTTTAGATTGGCTTGTAACATATCACTCTAATCTTGTTGAAACATATCATTTATTTCCTTATAAGGCCTCCTACTTCTTGCCATTTATTTAAAACGTCATTAATTAGTGGAAAAGCTTAGGCTTTTGCATAATTCAATTATTGTGGCTCTGTGAATTGCAAAAGTAAGTTTATTTCAGCTTAATAATTTATTATAAAAAAAATTAAGCCGTCGATATTTTAATGAACTTCAATAGATGTAAATAGTACGTTTCTGTTGATAATTTGATGTTTCGCGATGTTAATGTTCCAAACCACAGAACTTAAGTATAAGATTTTTAAACTGAAACGAGTTCTCTTTGTATTCAATTGTTAAAGAAAATATTGCACATTCTTTTAGGTTTGGTGTAAATTAAAAAATAAAATGTTATACCTACCTACAACCTGCTTATCTTCGCCGGCATATTAGTCACCAATTAGTGTTCTCTGTAAGTACATACCTATTAGACAATGTAAAGATCTGCCGAATTAGTCTTTTATAGGCACTATTAAATTTAATAGGCAAGTTAAAATAGTTTTCGAAGAATTTTTAACTTCTTACAATCGCCATCTCTATTTACAGAGTTTTTTCAACACTTTCGGGCTAAATTTCAATCGCACTGAAAGTGGGATTGTTAAGTACGAGGTCAAGTTTGCCGACTCAACATGGTACTTATTTGTAAAATGTAGGTAGATAGGTAGGATCAATGATATTTTACTTTTATTCATTGGGTAGGATACTAACTTGTTAAGGTAGACGTCAGTGAAAAGTCAATTTGAAATGTGTAATTGTATTTTATAAGTAGGTACTTACCGTTTGTTTTAACCTACCCAAAATTTAAGGGCATATGAGACCAATTCGTCCTTTGAACAATAAATAAACGCTCCAAGCGGCCTAAATTTTTTCTCTACCATTTATCACTTTCCAAGGAAGCTGCGGACTGCCACTATTCTTGTTTAGTATGTTAAATGAAGCAGGCACGAGAATTTTATTGGTTCTAGTGTTCTGCAATTGCCACCAGCGGGCACAGGTAGATTGACTACACACAAGTCGTTTTTATTACGTACGATTTAGATTTACGTGTTAGTTTATGTAATGTTCGTTGCTCGAATTAAAAAGAGCTCCCGGTAGTCTGTAAAATGTTGAAATGTATGTAAAAAAATTGTAAATATAAAACACGACTAATGTGTTGTTTCATTTTTGTGATCACATTGTTGGTTACCCAAATAAACAGTGGCTGGTTTAATAGCGTACCATAAAATGTTAATAAAATATAAACCACACAGACTAGGTCGCTCATTTCATTAGTTTAGCTAATTTAATCAATCTAGTTAAACCTATAAATTTACACCAATATAGTATGTGTGTCGGATGTCTCCTTACAGGCCTTAGTGGTGGTGGATCACCTCTATACGATTACTAAAAAGAAACACTTCTGTAGAGAAGTTTGCATGAATGATCATACTTATAAAACATTTAAATTTTAAGCTTTACCGCGTTAATTTTTCTTTTTTTAATACATTAGTCTTTAGACCATAATCAGACTCAAATAAGAAATTGCAAATACTTTTACATATAATTTATAAACATATTAATTTACGATATGTATTTTTTTTCTTTACCTTTGAGTAACTCTCTCTCATAAGTGAAAGGGATGAAAAAATCAGAAGCACTAGCGAGTGAGTGGATCCACGATACCACGCGAGCGAATTCAAGTCAGTTTGATGAGAGAGGCAGGCAGGATATTATGAAAAATTGATTTTGTAAATCGAAAACTCCATAGTTTGGTCTTTTCATAATAATTCTAATTTTGTCTTAAAAAAACATTCATTGGTCGGTGTGTTGTGTATCCGAACATATTTGCTTACTTGTCAAAATTGACGTATCTCTAGTTAGTCTGTGACTGTGAAATTGACAAATTCGTGAGCAAAGAGGATATAAGGGGGTTCAGAGACCCAACTTCCTTACAAATGAAAGAAATCAAAAATAGTATGAACTCGGATACTCTTTTGAGCCATCCTCACGCTTGACAGCTTATTAGTGATGTACCAGTATCGACAATTTCTTGTCGATATTACTACTAGGGAGGGACCTTGATATCGACACTTTATTCTACCCCTTAGTCGAATTAGTTTATTCTAATAAGTGAAATAAAACCACACACATACTTTGTAAATTTTATTATCATATCATATTATGTTACAAAGGAATGTTACCACAGCAGGATTTTAAATATCTTCACAATCATAGCAAACACAAATTAAGTTTTAACATTTATTTCAAATTGATATCTAATTGACCTTTATTTCAATATACCCATTAGACAAAAAAAGCCAGGTCTTTTTTTGTGGGGTAAGGTTACTTCAGCCGAAACCGTTTTTAACGAAAAATTAAGACTATCAGCTTACCAAATTTAAAAATCTGCTTACCAATTACAGAAGCTGTATTTAACTATCTATTGCACTTAGATTACGATTTTCGACATTTTCTGGCTGGCGTAACGCACACCTAAATACTACCTGAACTAAAAACAATTTAAAAAATATTTTTATCGACACCTTTTTGTTGTGATTTTTTTCCATGTCTTTAATATTTTCTTCATTCAATGATATTATTTTATTTATTCGTCCACACTGGCGTCTAATCAAAATGAGGGCTAAGCGTGACAATATGGTGTTTACAAGTTTGTCGTGGTGTGCAGTGCATTTCACGAATGAAGCATCACTGTTCGCCATAAAAACAGTGATTGTTAAAGCTCGAATGTTCATCAAATGCAATGAAGTCATTATGTTGTTTTCAAACGCATTTACATTTTCTTGAACATAGTGACACATATTCAAAGAAGGATAAGTTAGGCACCTTTTATCTTGCCACCACTCTCTCAGTTTAATATATTCATAGATTGAGTCTGTAGGATCTTTAGTTAATAATGCTTCAGAGCATGCAGCACATTCATGTTTTTTAAAAATGCAGTGTACGAGATACCCACTTAAATATACAACTGGTTGCATATCAACATTGATCAAATCTTTTTCAATTCGTCTTCTACAGCATCTATAGTATCCTGTATGCTCAATATAGGGTAAGTTTCGATGTATTCCTTGTCATACGTATTTTCTTTTTTAGCTTCAGCATTTTCTGTACAGTTTCTCGAGGTCCAAGGTCTGAAAATAAATTGTAATTATTAGTTTAGAATAGTCAAAGGTAATAACAATAATTATCATTTTATGATAAAATAATGATAAAATAATAATTAAAAATTCCTTTAAATACATTTCTAGTGCTATAAAAAATAAATACACCAATAAATAATGGTTATCACTTCAATAAACTTAAACAAAACATAAATATTATATATTTGCTCTTTAAAGTAAGATGAGTAATGACATGTATCTATTATATTCGACATTTCATAAATTAAAAATATAAATTGTAATTATTGTAATATTCAAACAAAGATAATAATTATTTTATGATAAAATAATGATTATGTAATGATATAAAAAAAAAATACAATTCTAGTGCTATAAAAAATAAATACACCAATAAATAATTGTTATCACTTCAATAAACTTAAACAAAACATAAATATTATATATTTGCTTTTTAAAATAAGATGAGTATTTACATTTTCAACATTTCATAAATAAACGTGCCATCCATTATAGCTTTGAAGTCGAAAAATGATTTGTATAAATCTTTATTCGAATAAAAAACTTTGACTTTGACTTAAAAAAAATGTTTGGTTCTGAACGCACCCATTAAACATCAACATCGGCTTAATATCTATTTTGACAACTGTAAAAAAGAGAAATTCTAATATTTATTTATCTATAGTTATTATTAATTATACAGGGTGTCTCAGAACGATCCGACTATTTCGAGAGTGAACGAAACGCAAATTAAGCGAATTGGCTGTATGTAGTGAGTGTCCTGTGCCTGATCCGTTCTTAAATTTTTAATTGCCGCCATGATTTACGCGGGAGAACATCGTTCGTTTTGTGTTCGTGCTTATTATGAAAACAATCGATCTCTGATTCGTGTTCGACGGTTATTCCGACTTCATTATGGATTGCGGAATATTGGGGAAGCACCAAGCAATGCAACAATACTCGCTTGGATCCAGACTTTTAACACTACCGGAAACACTATTGGCGACACCCACCATGGCCGTCCACGAACTGCAAGAACACCGGAAAACATAGAGTTAGTTGCAAATTCAGTAAGGCAACAGCCTCGGGTCAGCGTCAGGAAGCGCGAGTCACAATTAGGACTATCTAGAGCGACGATTCACCGCATCATGCGATCTGATTTGCATCTTAAGGCATACAAAATTCAAATTGTGCAAGCTCTGAATGAAAACGATTTCGTTACAAGACTCAATTATGTGAATGTAATGTTGGAGAGATTTAACAGTTTTGACAACATTTTCTTTAGTGACGAAGCGCATTTCCACCTGGATGGTTATGTAAACCGCCAGAATTGTCGCTTTTGGGGAGAATCTAACCCAATGATGTTGCATCAACGCCCGTTGCATAGCCCCAAAGTAACCGTGTGGGTCGCTATGTCAGCAAACTGCATCATTGGGCCTTATTTTTTTGAGGACTACAGAGGCAGAGCAGTCACAGTAAATTCACCACGCTATATCGACATGATACGCAATTTTCTTGCTCCTCGACTGCAAGAATGTGAACATTACAATCAGTTGACATGGTTCCAGCAAGATGGAGCGACGGCACATACCACTAACAATTCACTAGCAGCATTACACGAAATCTTCCCTGAAAAGGTCATTTCACGGAGGGGTGACATTGAGTGGCCGCCTCGAAGCCCCGATCTGACCCCACCAGATTTTTTTTTATGGGGTTATCTTAAGAGCGTTGTCTACGAGGACAATCCACGAAATTTGGCACATTTAAAAAGAAATATCGAAGAAAAGATAAGCTTGATTTCTCGACAACTTCTAAGAAAAATCTTCCGTAATGTTCGTGAAAGATTCGAGGAATGCCGACAACTAAACGGACGCCATTTGAACAATGTCATTTTTAAAAAGTAAAATTTCATTATTTTTCTGTTTGATGGTATTAATAAATATTAGTTACAAAAAGTTTTTATTTTAACTATATAGCATTGTAATAGTTGGATCGTTCTGAGACACCCTGTATGTTAGTTAGCATAGTAAATACACAAAAACTTTAAATGTGCAACATGTGCTTAGATAGACCCTTAAAATTTTATGTTGTTTCACAAAACCCTTTATATAAGCACCCCATGGACAAGTCGGGACTGATTTCATTTCTTGTGTTCTCTCTCACCTTGTGTTTTAACTGCTTGTGAATTTATCCTTTGTTTTGCTTCATTTACGGAAATTGTCCGTGTGCATATTGAGGATGCCAGATTTGTAGTATCTGCTTGTCTTGTACTCACAGAGTTAGAAGGTACAATAGTATCTTTAATATAAAATGGGTAGCAATTAGGGTCACATTAATAAATATTAAAGCATAAATAATTATCCAAGTAAAATGCAACTCCATGGGATTCTGATAATTCAAATTTTATTTCTTTTCCGTTATTGCAAATCTTTTCGCCTTCTTCACTTATGCTTGTTTATTTTAACCACACTCTAACCCTCTATGAAGTGTAATAAATACTGCAGTAAGAACCAGTTTTAACATTGAGATACAAGTATTATTTTATTACTCACTCGGTGTTTCAACTACTTCCAAAATCTTTCTTCGTTTTGATCTAGGTGATGAAATTGTAGCTGAAGATTGCAGGCTAGGGTTGCTGTGTAGATGTAGAGGGGACAGGATCTGAAATATATAGGTATTTTACAATAGGATATTTTTCTTATTAAAAGCTTTTAATAACTCTATTTTATTGTTTCAATATTATCGTGAACTTTATAATATAAACAACTAAATACCTACATCAATTTTATGTTATGAATGAGTTCTCATTCATACTAACATAAGATCATGCTCATAACCCTCACGGGGTGAGCAGAGCCTCAGGTGGCACCCAAGCCAAAATGTAGCAGGAATAGTGACAAGTGGCCAGCTCTTCACCTAAAACAGATGTACTACACAGCCCTTTCCCTCAGTCGGATTTTACGACTTGACCGGAAGAAAAGCAGCTGGTACATTCTATGTTTTTATTTTTGTCCTAGACCAGCATGGAAGTTATGTGGAAAGCATGGAAGGAAGGTTCTCACTCATATAAGAAAAAATAATTTATTAATTACCATAATTTCCTTGTTGTGATGAAGATGCCAGTGCAGGATTAGCATTATCTACTTGCTGTGTAGATGTAGAAGGAATGGGATCTGAAATATAAATTTTAGAAATAGTGTTTTTAGGATTCTATCCGATATCAAAATAGTATACCTAACACATAAATAGCTTAAAAAATAATTAAATTAATACTCACTACACATTGAAATATGCAGACGAAACTCTGCAAAACAGTCATCAGCAAGGCTAGGTGCTGTGAGGTAAAGTTTGAGAATAGCTCGCTTTTTAAGAAGTGTTCCTGTCTTTGTGAAGTCCTTCCGAGCAAAGTGTCTTCCGCAAACATATTTCATGTCATGCAGTTTTTCAATGGGGAGGTGTACAAGATCCTGGTTACCAACAACTCTTAACCACTCCTTACACCTGAAATCATTGTTTTTTTTTTTTTCAAATACAATATTGTGCTTATTTATCTATTAACATGACATAACCATCTAAATCAATAGTGAGAATGAACTGGACACAACAACATTGAGATGGATATCCAAACACATTCTTATCACTTATACATAGGGTCGTCTTTGACCATGCAGGCATAGTTTTCCGCCCCTTTTTAGAAAGCCAAATGTGAATGAAAGCTGAAGAATATTAATTTATATGCACAATTCGGCATTCTAAAGCCCCCACGCTAGTGGTCCTTTCACGTCATGTGCCCTTTGTACTAATATAAATAATCGCCAGATTGGGCTGGGTAACTATTAGGTTTAGGTTATGTTTACTTACCGATATGGGAAACCTCGCGAAAAAAAGTTTATCCTCTTTGTGTCTTTCAAAACGTAGTGATTACTTGCTCAGTGGTCTTTCCCTTACACCACAAATTTCACAAATACGGTGTCTTTTTTGCACAGCACTCATAGTTTTATCGTTTATAAACACTTTACATTGTTTAAGAGTCACTTTCTCGAATAGTATATATCTCTAAAGAGTCCTCAGAGAGAATCTCGATATAACAGGTGGCACAATATCTCAACAACAATACGGCGGAGTAGTCTTAACGCAACGTAACTGTTGGAGAAAAGTTATAAACAGAAAAAAACAAAAAATAAAACAAAGAAATTCACCCAAACAATAACCAAGCGTCGGCAGACATTTTCTCGTTGTGTTGCCACTAAAAAAAAGTTTATTTGCATAAATACAAAAGTTTATCATAAATAAGTTTTGAAGTGTATCGTTGAGTTTATTTTAGTTTTGTTATCAACAAAATAATATATTTTCTTTATTTCAGTTACAAAATATTTATAAGATGCTTTTTTTCAATTGTAATTATTTTAAACCTTTTGCAGTTTTAGTTTAAAATGGCAATAGGTTATATATTGGCATCAGAAAGTATCTCTGTTAATACATTTTTTGTTTTGTATGAAGTTGTGAGGGACTGTTCGTGAGAGAAAGTAAAACTTATCGTCGTATTTTATAATTTAATTTAGCGTTTTTAATTTGTGTGGACGAGTAATAAGAAACCAGAATGGACGACGATTTACCGACTGACTTCCAGGTTATCGTTGTTGGCACGGGTGAGTCATATTTTCGTTGAAAAACGGCACCGGGCGTGATGGCGATAGTAGCATACTTATCGATCTAATTTTTTTTTTCATTGTCTGATCCAGAATGCTGATCAAATAACAGAAGTCTCATAGGTTTTATAAAGCATTATCAGAATATTGCAAAATCCAAATGTTTTGGGTAACGCCCAAAAAATTGCAAAATTCCGCTCCGAATTCTTGGGCTTAGTCATTAATTAAATATTTTGCGAAACAAGATTGCGGTCATTGTCTGCGTGACCTCGGAATATTGCGAAGTTTTCACGGATAGATCTAACTTTGGTCCTTGATGTAGGTTGAAAGAATTTTATGTACTTCTTTTATAACATTGAAGTCAGTAAGTAAAGAGAGAGGTCAATGAACTTTTAAGTTGTCTTCAGTATCATTATGGTGCCATAGCCGTACTACTGAGAAAATAGGTTGTAGATTTTTAAAACCAGTAACTTGCATTATTCTCCCATGCAACCTACACCCAAAAAATTTAAATGAGAATGCATGAAAGCAGCATGCATAAAAGGAACATTGGTCTAAATAAGAATAATTAATTTAATAAACTACAGATGAGTTCCTTAGTCAGGCAACAATGCTGGCTGGTTTACCTTTGAATTAATTATTACTTTTCTTTTCCTTTGTCTCCTTAACCATACCTCATGCAACTTAATATTCTGTTGAGAAAAAAAAGAGTTTGGCATATAGTTCCTTAAAAACTAAAAAAATTGTTGGGCTGGCATAGATCTAGTCTGACTGAGTATCTGTATAATGTCTATGTAATATATTCAATAAGTTAAATTCAAGAAGGCTATTTTAAAACCATATATGGTTATGTTTAGCTCATTGGAGATTGTTTTTCAGAATCAACTTGCAGGTTTTATCTGAACTATCTTTTAAAATATGTAAACATAAATCTGGTAATAACATTGCAAAATTTAATTAATTAATTAATTAATTTACGATTTATTGTACACAAGTAAATTACAAAACATAAAACATGAAGAAAGACGACACACATTTAACTTTTTGAATCCTCTCATATAGGTCTAACTATACCTATCACATCGTAAGAATGCCGTCCTGACAGCTGTCATACACGTATCATATTTTTTTTGTCTCTTTTGCACCCATTTGATTTTCATATTTCCTGCCTGCTGTCAGGACGGCATTTTTACGATGCGATTACATTATCAGGTGAAAATAACCTACAGCATACTGTATTATGCCAATCTAAGATCACATATTTGACAGCAGGCAGGAAATGTGAAAACCAAATGGGTGCAAAAGAGACAGAAAAAAAATTGTATGTGTATGACAGCTGTCACATTAGACTTCTTAGAATGGCTTGATTGAATAGCTAAAATAGCATTTAAAAATGCTTTTATTACTACTATACTTATTTTCAAATTAATACAACATGCAATGTAAAACATTTGACACACATTTTGCTCAAGTGTAAAATAGATTAGTCTGTTGAGAACATTTGTTGGGCTTCTATTGTTTATTTACTGGTATAATAATATTTCACATTGCAGATTCAGATTATTTATTCATAAACAATAATATACATTGTTTGAAATAAAATTTAAAAAATAAATTAATTAAAGAATGCATCTTTAAATATAATTTTCGCAAGGTGATTGCCAAAACACATGATTATCTCACCTTGCAAAAATTATGGACACTACCAGCCGAACTATGATGCCAATTTTGAATAAAATTGTACAGTCAACACAGGAGTTTCGAACCCCTATTCCACTAAGTTCAACTAAAAGTTCACTGATGACCAATCTTCTTTATAAGCAATATTTTGGTGTAGACCGGTATGCACTACTGAAATTGCTGTATTTTATAACAAAACGAGCTTTCGCACGCGGTTTCACCTGCGTTAAATGAGTTTTCCCGTAGGAATAAAGTGTTTTACCGCGGTAAAAAGTAGCCTATGTCCTATTCCAGGACCTAACCTATATGTGTGCCAAATTTCATTCCAATCCGTCCAGTGTTTCAAGCGTGATTCGGCAACAAACATCCAAACTTTCGCATTTATATAATATTAGTAGGATTTGCCAACATACATAAATATTTTTCTTAACTGCCCTAAAATGCCAGAAAAAACATGATTTATCTATTTATTTATAATCTATGTTTTCCTGTTTGTATATAGATGACTAGCTTTTTAAAAATATATATATATAGTTAAAAAAAAACATGCTTTTAAAGCACATCAAACTAAAAAGCGACAAATAATTCTATAAGCTGAAAACAATAATGAACGAAAAATACTACCTATACTTAGTATTATTGTTAAAAAAAGCGTGGGTTGCTCGATATACGAAAAATATAGCACAAAGCACCCCACACATATTTTTTCACAATAATACTAGTATTCTTCGTTCACTATTGTTTTCAGCTTATATTAAGAATTATTTTTCGCTTTTTAGTTTGATGTGCTATCATGTTTTTTAGTTCTTTCAACTATTTTTACTTTTTAGGTACTGTGAAAGCGTGTTTTTTAGTATTTTTACAATTATAGTTTTGTTATTTTTTTTTCAATTATTGTATTGTCACCGGTTCTAGATAAGTTTAAATCTGTCCGTTTAAATCTGTCCGTTTAAAGTGGGTCAAAAGAGTTGTTTACAAACAAACATACAGGTGAAGCTAATAAAAGCGTGTTAAAAATGATAAGATAAGATATCAAACTCCTCGATCTTTAAACAGGCATGGTGGAGTCCATCGTAGCAGCTGCCTGCAGTAGAATAGGCAAGAATGTGCTACATTTGGACTCTAGCGACCACTACGGCGGTCTGTGGGCCTCCTACAACTTTGAGGGTCTCCAGAAGTTCATCAAGGAAGTCCAGTCAGACCCCGAAAAACAAATACAGGTGTACAACCTGGCCGAAAAGTGGTATATCGAAAAGTGAGTGAAGATCTTTAATTTGAAATTATTTATGGCTTATTTATGGATAGATACCCAGTAGCATTATTAAACCATTAACCATAGTCCAAAATACACAATAATAGTTATTGGCTTAAAAACTATTGTTGTGTGGTCAGAATGGCTTAAAGCTCTATTCAGGGTTGACTAACCGATGGCTCCGGTGGTCTAGTGGCTAGGGCCGCTGTCTTTCGTCCGGGAGACGCGGGTTCGATCCCCACCACGTACCAATGTGTTTTCGAATTCATATTGTATGAACGTTTATTCGACGCTCTTACGGTGAAGGAAAACATCGTGATCAAACCTGCACTGTTATGTGTGAAGTCGACCAACCCGCACTGGACCAGCGTGGTCGACTAAGGCCTAACGCCCTAATTCAGGGTAGGCTCAAGATGATGATGAAAAATAAAGTGAATATTAAATGTACTCATGTACGAGGAGGGATCAAAAAGTAGTACCTAAGAATGAAATAGAATATAATCACTATTGATAACTTAATAATTTATTTTTCTACATAGTCTCCGAGTCTCTCTACACACCGAGTCCAGCGCTTTTCCCTTTAAAAAAAAAAGTTTTGTCTTGGTCCTGCAAAAAGCTCTCCACGGCATCCATCACCTCGTTATCGTCTTCGTACCTGTTTCCCCTTAAGTATTCTTTCAATTTGGGGAACAGATAAAAATCGCTAGGCGCCAGATCTGGTGAATAAGGGGGTGGTCAACCAATTCGAAGCCAGCTTGCTGAATGGCAGCCATCGCAACTGCCGACCTGTGCGCGGGTGCGTTGTCGTGATGAAACAGCACACCCCTTCGAAGTTTCCCTCTCCTTTTCTCTTTGATGGCATTCCTCAACTTGGGAATTAAAGCTGCATAATATTGGCCTGTAATAGTGGATCCACGCTCCAGGTAATCAATCAACAATGGATATTGTTGGAGAAGGGATCTTCTGAGTCCCAAAATATTGAGGCCATAACCTTGCCAGCCGATGCCACGGCACGAAACTTCTTCGGGGTCGGTGATGATGGCCGTTTCCATTGCGAAGATTGCTGTTTTGTCTCAGGATCAAAATGATGGACCCATGTTTCGTCCATTGTTACGAAACGAGACAAAAAGTTCTCAGAATCTTCTTGAAACTTGTCCAACAATATCTTCGAAATGTCAAGTCGATTTTGTTTCTGACTGTCGGTTAACATTCTCGGCACCCATCTTGCGGTAACTTTTCTCATATTCAAAGATTGTTCAATACGGATTGAATACTTCCATATGAAATGCCCGTTTCTTGAATTAAGTATCGGATGGTAACTCTTCGATCGCTCAATACAATTTTCTCGACTTTCGCACCATTTTCTTGGGTGACTGACGTCGATGGACGGCCGCAACGATGTTCGTCTTCCGTGCTCGTTCTCCCTACTCGAAATTGAGAAGCCCACCTTGCGACAGTAGAATACGGCGGAGCAAACTCTCCTAATGTTGCCTCCAAATCGCAATGAATCTCTTGAGTCGTTAGAGGTATTTAATAACGGCTCGCACTTCGTTTTTCTTCATTTTCGAGAACACGTTCTGACACGAAGCAAACAAATGACTACATTCAGAAAAAAACAAAAGAGAATCGAAGTTTTTTTTTCTTTATTAATATTACAAATATGTATCTGAGCTATGCCTGCCAGTATTTTTTTTCTTACCAAGGAGTATGTCGTTCTCACTACTTTTTGATCCCTCCTCGTAAATGGTTCTTTACAAGTTCTTATGGATTATTGGCGTTGTGGTCTGAGTGAAGTAGCGGATAATTGCCTCATTCAGGGTAGGCTCCAGCCACTCAGTGGGGACGTCTATGAGCTGTTGATGATGAACCGATGGCTGCGCCATTAAGCTTGTTTCATTGTAGGGAAGCACCTCAAGAAGAGGAGAAGGGAGGAGAGGATGCCAAGCCCGAAGACCCCACCAAGAGGGTCTGGAGCCAGGCGCACTTCGCCTCCGAGTATAGGAAGTTTAACATTGACATGACTCCTAAGGTAAGGTAGCTACGACGACAGTGGCCTTTGGTAGCTCTATTAAAAAAAAACTTAATTAAAAATCCTTTTTAACAAGCTTTTGAAGCCGTGGAGCGGAGTATCCTTGTAAGCAGACGATCTTTCAGAGTGACGTCACTTTATTTTTTGAGATTTTCTCAGCAAGCCCTTTCATTTGATACCCATATTGTAAGAAACCATAACGATTTTATGTTGAGTATTTGAGGGATTCCTACGGCCACATTCCGGCTCCACCATGAGGCCTTGGACAACATGTACTCGTATGACTAAAGATCTTGTTAAGACAAATTCAACGAGCCCAAACACGACTAGGGTGTGGTGTGTATTTAAGGAGTTCTTATGGCCACCTTCCGTCTCCATCATCAGACCAGCTCCGTGGTACCATAATATTGCATTGTCATCGCGGTTAAGCAAAATCCAATGGCAGCAAGTGCTTCAAAATAGAGTTGCAAGATTCCACTGGAACATACACATACACACCCACATACAGTGCAAGTTAAATAAAAGCTTGTATAAAAGAAACACCAGCACTCACCCCTTAACCTACGTGCCTCTCTATTACACCAGTGTTTGTGTAATCAATTGTCGACCTTACAACACACACGATGAAGAACGAGATTAGCTATAGTGGTGATGGACAGGCCATATCTGCCGTAGACCCATGGCCGCTGCTACCGCGTATAGTGTAAGCCGCCCTAGGTGGAGCAACGATAAACAAAGGGAAAGTTGATAATGACAGGATGAGAAGAGCCGAAAATCGCAGATATTCAGCTGGTCAGTACCCACCCTCAGTAGGCTGATGATGAATTTTTTTAGGTGGAGAAGTGAAAATTCTAAGTTTATTAATACGGTCCGCCCGCGGCCTCTCGCGTTGAGTAAAATTCTCCCGTGGGAATAAAACTTTTTCCAGAAAATAGTTTCCTATGTGTTAATCCAGGTTACAAACTATTTCCATTCAAAATTTCATCCAAATCCGTTTAGTACTTTAAGCGTGATGGCGGAACAAACTCGTAAACATCCAAATATATTATTACATTAATATTATAATATTACACAATAATCGAGGTTTGTCAATCGACCTACATCTCACACGACAATTATTATGGTGATGACAGGCAATCGCCATAATTTCTGCTCAAACTCCGCTGTGTGTGTGTGTGACGAGCGTTCTGTAGACGCTGTCGTGGCTTAAAGGTACGCGCACGTTTTGCCGGGCCGCAGCGTGCCGGGGCGGGCCGCATCGCAGCGCTAAATGCGTCCATAGCACATTGTGACGGGCTGGATCGGGTCGGGCCGCAGCGCATTGACGGATTTTACGCAAATATGGTACTTATAATGCGCGGGAGCACTCCAATCCGCTTGCTATAGCACACTGTGTCCCGACACAGTGTGCTATAGTGTGCGCAGCGGGGCGCGGCGGGCCGCATCGCACGCATGCGGATTATGCGACCCGCTGCGACCCGGCATAGTGTGCGATAGTTCATATAAAATACATACGAGCGATTCGAGCGGATTTTTGCGCTGCGACCCGGCACGCTGCGGCCCGGCAAAATGTGCGCGTACCTTAAAAGTAAACCGACACGTTCAGTACCTAAATGTACTCATTATCTCATGATGTGATTTAGTTAAGTTTAAGTTAATCTTATTCTCTCCTTGATAATCACAATTTTCTCCTAGCTCCTGTACTCCCGCGGCCCGCTCGTCGAGCTGCTAATATCGTCGAACATTGCTCGGTACGCCGAGTTCCGCTGTGTGACGCGCGTGCTGACGTGGCTTGAGGACAAACTGACGCCGGTACCGTGTTCAAGAGCGGATGTGTTCGCGACGGAAGCTGTCAGCATCGTCGAGAAGCGAATGCTAATGAAGATGCTCACTGCCATAGTGGCGTACAACGATGATGAGATGAATAACGAGTTTAAAGGTGAGTGATAGATGGAATTAGTTGGTGACGGCAGAGTAGAATACATTTGTCACCAACCCCTACTCTTCCCGTGGGTGTCGTAAGAGGCGACTTATGGACTACCCATTGAACAGGGAACGGGCAGCAGCGCTCTCTGATACAGTAACCTTTTAATCTGCGATCTCCAACCCGCCTGCCAAGCGTGGAGATTATGGCAAAGTCCAGCAGTGGACTGTAACGGGCCGTTGATGTGAGAAATGATGAGATCCGCAGGGAAATCAAAGTTGCTGACGTAGGCCGTAGAATAGGGGATTGGACTACTTTTTTTTTGTAATTTTATAAATCCAATCTTCAATCCTGTTCAAATAGAAATAAAGATTTTTTTTTAAATTTTCTTAGTTTCTGCTATCGAACACTAAAAGAATTTTAAACACTAAAAGATTAGACAGAGAGGCACATACCCACTTGTGACGTCATTGGTTAGTAACGCCATATAATCTCCATACAAAAAATAGTTTTTGTAAGAGACAGACATATTGAAACTTTAAAAAATCACTGTAAATTCGTTTTTCAACCGATTCTGTTTTTTTCTTGAATGAATGAATGAATATACTTTATTGCACACACAGAAATAATAAATGACAGAGTGGAAGTAAGAACAGGTAGTCATTTACAGTTAGGCGGCCTTATTGCTTCGTAGCAATTTCTTCCAGGCAACCTTTGGATACAGGAGACTATAAAGTAACGCGGAATAGTGCAAGTATACCGTATAAACTACAAAATGTAGTTGTATACTAAATAACCTACATGAAATATATACCTACAATAACATACATATTAATAAACATACATAATAATAAGTACTTACATACTATATAACTACACAAAAACGATATATATATATATATAAATATAAATATAATATAGATTTATGACAGACTCAAAGCTTGTACCTGCCTAGGGAAACACTAAAATGGAGTAGGCACCTACCTACACTAGGAGACAGAAAGGAAGTGGGCTTTCAGACGGTTTTTAAACGCGTCAATAGACGGGGCACGTCTTATGGTCGGAGGGAGCGAGTTCCATAGCCTTATGGCTTGGACGGTGAAGGAGTTAGTGTAGAAGTGAGTACAGTGAATGGGCATAGTAAGAGACAGATCTAGGGAGGAGCGTAGAGTGCGATCAAGGGCGAGAGAACGAAATTCAAATCTTTCTTTGAGGTATGACGGGGTAGAAGGGATAAAGAGTATAGAATAAAGAAGAGATAGAACATGAGAGTCCCTCCGACGACGAATAGGGAGCCAGTGTAATTTAGTACGGAAATATGACAC
Organism: Carpatolechia fugitivella; assembly: GCA_951230895.1. Lineage (NCBI taxonomy): Eukaryota > Metazoa > Arthropoda > Insecta > Lepidoptera > Gelechiidae > Carpatolechia > Carpatolechia fugitivella. Next base: position 2,147,125 of record OX579653.1, on the reverse strand, counting down.
ATGGTCATACTTCCTGAGATTAAAGATAAACCTAATACAGACGTTTTGTAGCCGCTCGAGTTTGCCAAGCAGCTCTTCCGTGAGATCAAGATATGAACAATCAGCGTAATCTAAGATTGGTAAAAGAAGTGATTGAGCAAGAGAGATTTTAGTACTGGTCGGCAAGAGATTTTTTAGTCTTCTGAGAGACCCATAAGCAGCAAAGATCCTCCTACTCACCTCAGCAATTTGAGGTTTCCAGGACAGGGTGTTATCAAACAAGACACCAAGATTTTTCACCGTACTGCTATAATCAATTGGGACACCATCAAAAATAATCGAAGGTAACGAAACATTATCTATTCTCGAGTGAAACCATGGACTACCAATTATGATCACTTGAGTCTTGCTTGGGTTAATTTTGAGACCATGACGTTGGCTCCAGTCTGATATTCGAGCCAAGTCACTGTTTATGGTGTTAATGGCAACGGGTAGGTCTTCAAGACGTGACTGGGAGTAAATTTGGAGATCGTCTGCATACAAGTGATACGACGATGATAAGGAAGAAGTAATTGAATTTATAAAAATGGAAAACAGTAGAGGGGACAGTACGCCACCCTGTGGGACGCCAGCATTAGTGCAACACCACGTGGAAAACGTATCTTCCACCCGAATGCGCTGCCGACGTCCAAACAGGTAACTATGAAACCAGTCAACTGCCGTCGGAGATATGTTAAGAGAGCGAAGTATTTGGAGGAGGATATCAAAATCCACAGTGTTAAAAGCATTGCTGAAATCAAGCAGCGTTAGCACTGTAAGTTTCTGGTTATCCATACCCCAACGAATGTCGTCTGCAATTTTGACCAGCGCAGCAGCCGTGCTATGACCGGAGCGAAAACCTGACTGAATTGGGTTAAGAAGTAAGTTCGAATTTAGGAAATAGTTTAGCTGACGGTGCACTAAGCGCTCGAGAACTTTGGAAAGAAAGGGGAGAATTGAGATGGGGCGATAGTCTGAAAAAGAAGTAGGTTTGGCTTTTTTAGGAAGCGGAATAATCAGAGCTTCTTTCCAGGCTGACGGGAAAGTACCAGAGGTGATGGAACGGTTAAAAATTTTTGTGATGACAGGTGTAACAATGTCAATCAAGGGGACGATCATATTACGGCTAATGCAGTCACCACCAACGGCATTCGAGGCGATAGAAAGTATGCATTTCTTAACATCACAATCGGACAGTTGACTCAAAGTGAAGGGAGGAATGTTTGGGGTTGGTTGCGATGAAAGAGTTTGTAGTGTATATGACTTAATGTTACTAGCTAAAGACGAAGCAGAGGAAAAGTGTCGATTTAGTGTATCAAGATTAATATTTTTAGAAATTGGATCATTGCGTGATTTGCGACCAACACCCAGGGTACCTAAGAATTTCCATACTTTATATGGATTACCATTTTCAACGTTAAGATGGATATGGCGTATCTGAGCGTCCCTTATCACTGTATTGCAGCGATTCCGTATAGAGTGATATTTGTCACGGTTTTTATCAGAAGGGTCCAGTTTGTACCTCCCTTTGGCCTTAGTCTTTTTGTCCATGAGTGACCTAATATCGTCCGTAAGCCAGGGAGCAGGAAGATGCTTTACTCTTATGGCTCTTATAGGAGCATGCGTGTCATATAGCCCCATGAGGAGAGAGTTGAAGACCTGCACCTGCTCATCTACTGTGTTTGCACGATCAACCACAGACCAGTCAATTTTGCTAGCGTCCTCAACGAGACGAGCGAGATCCATATCTTTAAAATTACGCTGATAAAGAGTTCGGGGTTTGGCTTTTGGAGGTCGAATTTTATACGAAAGATAAACGAGGTCATGATAGGAGAAGGCGTCAGCAGTGAACTGCCCGTGTTTAGCAACATGGTTGGGAGAGGAGACGATTATCAAGTCAAGCCAAGAAGGAGTGCAGTTTGGAAAATAATGTGTAGCGTTGAGAGGGAGAATGCGCATGTTGCTAGAATTAATAATGGAGTGAATTAGTAATGGAGTGTAGAGTTCTTCGCGAATCGTCTGCTACTAATCTATATTTTAAAAATAATTAATAAAATATGATAAATTCATAAAATATGGTGAACAGTCCAATCCCCTATTGGTAATTATTACAGTATTTATCGCCTTATTCAGGGTAGGCTCGAGCCCCTCGGTGGGGACGCATATAAGCTGTTGATGATGACAGTATTTATACCTTGAATAGTCCTTTACGGTCGACCAACAAACAAACATTACGAATAACGCCCCTAACACTACGGAATAAAGGTCCCAATGAACAAATTGTTATTACGTTTCTCTTATTGACTGTACACCTTCTGTACCCGTCGTCAAGTATCTAAAAAAGCTATGATTTATTTAATCTTGAGAATGTTTGTATGATGGATGTTTGTTACTCTTTCACTCAAAAACTACTGAACGGATTGGGATGAAATTTGGAATAGAGATAGTTTGTACCCTGGATTAACACATAAGATTTTACGAGAAAGAGTCTTATTCCCATGGGAAAATCTTACACAACATGAGCGCAGTCGCGGGCGGACCGCTATGAATCATAATGTGGCGTGCTCAGTCGTAACGGTGTTCAATGATCGAAATAGATCATTACGATAAAAAAAGTAAGTGTGTGGACCCATCCGTCTAATACATACCTACTTGGTATTCAGGTACAATTAGCACCATTATCTTTTTTTACCGAAATTCTAAAGATAACACATACGGTTATAGTCGAGTTACTATATAGGATGAGTTCTGACAGCTTCAAAATTTTTCATACGACGACGTTAACACCTTTTTTTATAATATTCAGTTTAAAAACCATAATAGCTAAAATATTAAAAAAAAAGTAACTTCACCTCTTATTTTATCATTAAACAGTATGCAATTTTACTTGATAAATAAATATTGACAACGAAATAATATTAAAAAGTTTTTAAAATTTTTATCTGTCAGAACTCATCCTATAGTAACCCAAGTATAATAACGAATACCTAAGACTTAAATTAAAAACGTAGCCTAGTTTTTTTGTAACCTAACGACGACGACGACGCCAGAAAGTCGTCGCATACTCGATTGAATAATGTAAATGTAACAAGTACCTAGCCGGGCCCCGTTACACGAAGCAACAATTTACTAGTAGCAAGTTACAATTTGATATTCATTGCGTAGTTAATTCGCCTAAACTGTAAGGCTTTATCGTTTTAATAATAAAAAAATATAAATTTTCTGCAAAAAGCCGTGATCTTGAACACCTGCCGCATTGTAAGGAAATTCCTTACAACTTCAGTCATCACAGCCCCGTCTTCAGACCCTATCACACTTGGCTAAGGCCCTTGTGGCAGGGAATTACCTCCGTAAGGAGAGAAAAACAATAATAAATTCAAATAATAATATTAGTTTATTCAATAAAGCAACAAGGACTCATTAAATTGTTAGTAATCAATGTAATACTTAAAGTTGATCATGAGATTAAAAAAAAAAATAGTTAAACTAACATTAGGGTCGGGTCACACTTATCGACGGTGATCGTCGATTTGCCTATACAAAACGCGCATTTAGTATGGAAATCCTTTCACATCTTTCGCCGCGTCCGATGCGAAAGGAGTTCCATACTAAATGCGCGTTTTGTATAGGCAAACCGTTGATCGCCGTCGATAAGTGTGGCCTGACCCTTATAATTCCCCTTATATAACATGGAGGCGGCAGCAGCGATTTACAAAAGGGCAGTCAACCCTCTCGGCTATCATTGCCAGGATGGTGTTGGAGCTGCCCCGCACCCTTTTAATCTCACTGTCTACGCAATGTACATCGTATTGTACTTGTAATTTGTGACTTGTAGCTTCGTGAAACGGCCCCCTGGTGTTAGTCATAGCGTCTGGCTTGGCTACCTTCTTTTGTGTCGGCACGTTACAAGGTCACCGCAAAAACTTCAGTTTGAATCGACGGCTTTTTTTATATAGTTCACTGTCTCAATCAGAATCTCAAGTTCACTCTCTGGGCCTCGTTTCACGAAGATGCTTTAGGATACGTAATCAATTTGACATCCATTACATGGCCAATTATCGCATATCTTTATATTTTCACCATATTCGCTATGCAGTGTACATCGAATTGTACTTGTAATTTGGAAATTCTCTGGGCCTGATAGCTCACGATCGAGTTTGATGAAGAGCTGTGCATAAATAAGCAAAACGTGTTATGTCGTTCAAGTAATTTTATTTCGAGCGCTTGCTCATCATTTATCCCATTCTGTTGTTTACTTGCAACGAGGCATTCGTCCTCTTTCCTGTTTTATGACTGGCAACCTTTCTTGCTGGCAGTTTTATCTTTCATTTTAAATTCATTTTCAAATTTAGATTTCTTATGTTTCGATTTCGTCTTTTTCCTGCTGTTATATTTCGATTTTTTCTTTTTTCTGATCTCCGAAAGTACATATCTAAACCTTTTCTACGTACTCTACTATTTGTCAGTTTATACCAGGTGTTACAAAACTACGAATAAAGCCGAAAGGGTGTGAATCTGCTCGTAAAACTGAACAACTTTCCCCAAAGAAAATAGGTCGAAAGACGATTTAAAAAATCGCATTCCCATACAAAATGTAGATGGTCTCCATACAAAATTTACTCGTCTTTTTGTAACACCGTGTATAAATAAATACATACATACATACATACATACATACATGAATAAATACCTTTACTGTCTACCTAAATAAATACCTTTCACCTTTACCTGGACTACCCTGGTTTTTGCCACGTTTTAAATTGAAATCCTCTACAACATCCTTCGTGTGGTGAAAAAAATGTAATGACGGATCTAAGTGATGTAATAACATCCTATGGAAATAAATGATTTTGACTTTGACTTTGGTGCTCAGCAGCTCCGTGGCACTTTTTTTCATACTTAAGGTGTATATCGCTCGCTATCACTCACCTCACCCCTTTCACTCAGTTGGCCGGGAGCCTTTTTACCACGCCCCCTAAGATGAGTAATTACTTTGAATGTCTCGCCTTAAATTACCCGACCACACGTAGCCTAGATGCAGATTGGTTAACATTACATTCAATCTTTTGAATTTTTGTATTCGCAGAGTTTTGTAGGTTTTTTACTAAGGTTATCTACCAATGTGCTTTAGAATTTCTAAGATTATTAATTTAGGTCTTGTATTATAAGTCATCTAAGACTTGACTACCCTGCTTCAGGGTGATTCATTTTCATTTTTTTTCAGGGTTACGCTCGCGTTATGTAAGATTTTCCCGTGGGAATAAGACTTTTCCCTGTAAAAAGTATCCTATATGTGTTAATTCAGGTTACAAACTATCGCTATTTCAAATTTCATCTAAATCCGGTGGAACAAACATCCGAACATCTAAACATCCAAATATCCAAACATATTTTCACATTTATAATATTATAGTGTGATTGATTGATTGAATGAATTAGGAAAAGTTAAATTGTTAATGCACCATCAGACACTCATAATTTTATTTTACTATCCCTATTACCAGATTTTTTGAGCCCTATCATTGACCTTACTAGCCACCCAATAACGATGCTTATAATTTCTTCTACAGACTGGAACGACAAGACGTTCAAAGACTACTTAGCGCACAAGGGACTGACTCCAAATCTCATTCATTATGTGCTATACGCGATCGCTGGCGGGAACAATAGTATGGAGTGTCTGGATGGAGTCAAAGAGTGCAAGAAGTTCTTGATGAGCCTAGGTCGATATGGGAATACGCCATTCCTGTGGCCCATGTACGGCAGCGGAGAACTGCCTCAATGCTTCTGTAGGTAAGTAAATAATAAATAATGTTAACCGAATTTTATTGAAATTGCTACATCACTAGTGGTTGTGTCCATAGAGCGCATGCGCACTACTCTAGTGGGGGGACTTTGACAGATCGTCTCGGTGCTCTGGCGCCAATTTGGTAGCTCTGGTGAAAATATAATAATTACGTGTGTAAGATGGTTTTCTACTTATAATCTACTTAATGATAGATAAATATGTGGAGACATCTTCACACACGGCCATCCCAAACTAAGCAGAGCTTGTAGTATGGATACCAGACAGCTGATATACATTACATAAATAGATAAATACACACTTATACGAGACAAGAACCAAACACAAGGCAAACACAAGTGCTCGTCACACGAATGTTTGCCCTGGGCGGGATTCGAACCCGCGACCCTATGCGTCGGAGGCAGATACACTACCTGGGCTACGGAGCCGTCAAGTATTGAGTGGTAGTAAAAATAAAGTGAATATGAAATGTACTCGTGTAAATGGTTCTTTTCTGGAGCCTGGGACATTATTTGCGTTGTGGCCTATGTCATTTTGTTTGTTAGTCCAAAACATTTTCTGTGTGTGCCAAACTTCATCTAAATCTGTACAGCGTTTTAAGCACATCTAAACTTTATAGACGCCGTGTGGTGACGGCAGAGTAGAATACATTTGTCACCAACCACTACTCTTCCCGTGGGTGTCGTAAGAGGCGACTTAGGGACTACACATTGAACAGGGAACGGACAGCAGCGCTCTCTGATACAGTAACCTTTTAATCTGCGATCTCCAACCCGCCTGCCAAGCGTGGAGATTATGGCAAAACCAAACACGCGGAGTGGAGGAGGCTCATAGTCCAGCAGTGGACTGTAACGGGCCGTTGATGTTGATGAAACTTTATAGAATACAATACTCGTATTTAACAAACAACAAAAATCTTTGTTTATACTTAACTGAAAACAAATATAATTCGTAAGTCAACTATCCGATTAATTATGTAATATGAAGAAACAAAATCGTTCGGCTCGCGATAGAAAGTCGTTAGTGCATCGAGTTGGCTGCACATTTAGGTCATTTAGTCACGTCCAACTGCTTAGCGCCATTCTTTATTATAACTCGCGCAGATAAAGAATAGATCTGAAAATGGCGGCGGGTACTTATAAATGTTCGTAACAAGAAATATAAAAATATACGTTTTCATTTTGAGTTGTCGATTCATCCATTTATTCTCTATGGTACGGTTGGCAAAACAAGTTCTCAAAAATTGATTTTTATTTTTTCTACTGACTTTTTTTTGTTATTAATTATTCTTTGATATGATATGATATAAAACGGGACGGGACGAGTTTATTATTATTAATTAATGATACTAATAATAATGTCAAAAAATATTAATAAAATAAATAAGTAGCAAAGGTCTTCGTCTATTTTTTTTTTTCAGTTGCAGCTAAAAATCTTTTAAATCACAGTTCATATTTTTAAATTGACTCCGTCAGCTGATCAGTTTATGAAAAATCAATTCTTTTTAGTTCCCGTCACAGGTTCCGGTATAATATTTGTACAGTCTTACAGACTGAACAATCAGCCTTTGTGTTATTTACCAAACACAATACAATACAAATAGACTTTATTGACACTAAACGAAAATAAAAACAGGAAAACATAACAGAAACATAAAAACATTCTTATGTTTTTTGACTCTTGTCAACAGGCGGCCATATTGCTAAGGTAGCAATCTCTTCCAGGCAACCTAGTCAAAACGTGCCGGAGGGAAAACAACTTTTTAAAAACTAATTTTAAAATAAAAAGACGAATATTTCGTACAATGGTCGATGTTAGACTGACGATTTATTTCAGTTAATAATTCTTAGAGCTAGACCTTGGCCTTGTGATTGTTGATACGATGGTCTTTGACCTTGCATCTTGGAACGAAGGTGGAGGTAGTATTTTTAACTATAAGATTGATAATTCAAGAGATGTTTTTATTTTCTTTTTTAAGATTTTTACACACGCGCAGTCTTACCTAGAATCAGCTCTTTTTTTTCACGTCAAAACTTATCTTCCATTTTCAAATAAATCTAAATGTTTACGGCCAGCAACAGCCAAAGAGGCAAAGAGAGGTATACGAGGGCTGATTGATAAGTTTCCGAAACGACAAAGAAAAACTTTAAAAATCTATTTAAAATAAATTTATTTCTCAACGTAGTTTCCTTCTACCTCGATGCATTTAGTCCAGCGCTTCTCCAATGCCGTTACACCAGTTTGATAAAATGTTTTCTCCAACCCCTCAAAATACTCGTCCACGGCAACAATGACTTCTTCATTTGATGAAAATCTCTGGCCACCTAACCATTTCTTCAGGTTTAAGAATAAGTGGAAGTCACACGGGGCCAGATCCGGGGAATAGGGTGGATGCGGTAGCAATTCGAACCGCAATTCATGGAGTTTGGTGACTGCAACCATTGACGTGTGTGCAAGTGCGTTTTCTTGGCCAAATGTGGTCGTTTTTTCTGGATTTCTTCACTTAATTTTTGCAGCAAGCTCTCTATCTAGTACTCTCCATTTATTGTTTTTCCTTTTTGCAGATAATTCACTAAAATAATCCCTCGAGCATCCCAAAAAACAGTCGCCATCACTTTGCCGGCTGACAAAACCGTTTTTGCTTTCTTCGGCGCAGGTCTTCCGCTCTCAGTCCACTGCTTAGATTGTTCTTTTGTCTCGGGAGTATAATGATGTATCCAGGTTTCATCGACTGTTACATAACGCCGCGAAAACTCGTTAGGATCTCGGTTGAACAGCGCCAAACACTCCGATGAATCGTCCACTCGACGTTGCTTTTGGTCAACAGTGAGCAAACGCGGCACCCATCGCGCGCAAAGCTTTTTCATTCCCAAATGTTGGTGCAAAATATTAAAAACGCGTTCAGATGAAATGCTCACCATCTCTGCTATCTCTCGCAACTTCAAGCGCCGATCATTCAATACAATTTTGTGAATTTTTTTGATCATGTCCGGATTCGTGACTTCATTTGGACGGCCAGACCTGTGGGCGTCTTCGCAGCTCTGTTTTCCACGTTTAAAATCAGTTACCCAGGTGTGAATTGTACTCAATGCAGGAGCAGAATTACCTAAAACACTGTCTAGCTTGGTTTTAATCTGGGTTGCTGTTTTCTGTTTTAAAACGTAAAACTTTATCACCGCACGAATTTCGTTTCTTTCCATTGTTAAGAAAATTTACGACAGAGAAAGTTCTACGTCCTATCAAACAAATTCCACCAGTTCGATTAAATTCAAATTTGGCGTTCTATTTTCAAAAAGATACCAAAATATAATATATATATATTTTTTTTGCGTATCATTTTTTTAAGTTCGTCGTTTCGGCCAGTTATCAATCAGCCCAGGTAGGTATGTACCAGTGGCGAAGGGTCCATACAAGCCGATTCCCATCGGCTTACCTTTCGAAAATCCGCTCCAACAGCCTCTAATGCTGATAGTAATTTACGTACTCGCGAGCGCAAGATACATTGTTTTTCTTAATACATGTCGAGGCGGACGGCGCTCTACAAGCACGTCAATGTATATCCGATCACGCACGAGTCGCACGACCGACTGAGTTCGTGAATTGCCAGTATACTCTGTCTCTGGCGCTCCAAGGGTTTACTTCCATATTTGCCTTCTCACTCGCATGTTGCCGGCGCTGTCAGTTTGATTTAAAACACACACATAAAATTGCGCCATAGAAGCCGAGTCGGGTGGGCTTCCCATAATTTCTTTCTCTTTCTAACGCATACGCGAGAGAGGAATTTGATAAGATAGCAAAATTAAAAAGAATAGTTGCAGTAAGAAAATACATCGCGGGATCGAAATTTTTATTTAATTTTGAAGTGTGATTGGTTAAATTAGGATTTATATGGGGAAGTAAAGTTATACAATAATTTTAATTAGTACGTGTCCGCCAATTTAGTGTGTGCTTGTTTGTAAACAGTGAAATTGTTGTTTTTACTGTGTTTTTCACGATCTGTTCAATACTACGGTAAGTTGTTCAGTGAGTGTTGTGAGTTCTGTATGCTATTATGGCATTAATTCATATGGATTGCTGATCAACTGACTATTTGACTACTTGTGTAGCGATGAATTCGATTTTCCGAACTCACAGTTTTGAAAACAAAAAGCATGTCATTTAGTTAGGTAGGCCGCGTTCTTCCGGCTTACCTTTGTCAAAATTTCACCCTTCGCCACTGGTATGTACACATACCTAACACATCTGTTGGTATGAAGGCGGGATACCAAATTTAAATTGAGGCTGATTGGTCGGTTGGAAATTGTTAGATCTGTACTGGTTATTATTTGAAACAAATGGCCTATAACCTACTTGTTGCGGAATTCCAAACTTAAAATTGGTTTGATTGGGCATAATAGATTTATAACCTTGATATTGTGGGACTCCGAATTGAAATCCTTGGTTAGGGACGCCGAACTTGAAGCCTTGATTCTGTGCAAATTTGTTGTGTGTATTAAAATTAAAGCCAGAGTTTTGTGGCTGAGGAAATTTATAATTTGGTACAAAATTATTATTTTGTGGGAAAATAGGCTTAAAATTTGGCACCTGAGGGGAGAACTTTTGACGGTTCTTATTTTTAGCGTTATACTGATTTAAAAAGTTTACTTCTTCCATCACAACTGTTAGTGCGTCTTCAAGTTTGTTACAACTATGAAGTCGTACCACACGCAACATGTCTTCAGGCAAATTGTAAAGAAAAACATTTAGGGACATGTGATTGTAAATGGTCATTTTAGCGTCTTTTTCATTTTCATCTTCAATTAAATTTACTTTGGAAAATAATGTACTTCGCACATTTTGGATTCGGTTACAAAAATCTAAATAAGATTCGCCATGTCTTATTTTTAAATTTTCCAACTCTATAGCAATACACTCTTCTGACCTAGGGTCACCGAAATAATGAGTGAGAGAAACACTTGTCTCGCCCCATTAACGCCGGTGTCCCTCAGGGCTCCGTGCTCTCGCCCCTCCTTTTCGCGCTCTACACGAGCGACTTACCGAAGACCCCTCGATCGCAGATCGCTCTATTTGCAGACGACACTGCAATCTATACCTCTGAACGAGACCCCTCTACCCTTGTCTCTAGACTCCAAGCGGCTCTAGACGCCATCAGCGACTGGTTCCGCAAATGGAGAATAGAAGTCAATCCCGATAAAAGCACAGCAGTGCTCTTTCATCGTCGCGCTCGTGTTCAGAGTTATCCAAGCGTCTCTCTGTTCGGTCGCCAGATTCCGTGGTCCGACCGCGTCAAGTACTTAGGCGTCACTCTCGACTCTAGGCTATGTTTCCGCTATCACTTGCAAAACGTTCGCAACCGCGCCGCGTTCATTATAGGCCGGCTCCACTCCCTCCTTTGCAAACGGTCGAAGCTCTCCCTACGTAGTAAGGTCCGTCTTTATACCGCTTGCGTCCGTCCCGTAATGACATACGCGTGTCCGGTGTTTGCTCATGCGGCTCGTTCCAATTTGAGTCCCCTTCAGGTGATTCAAAATCGTTTCATGCGCAAGGGCACGGGCTGTCCGTGGTACGTGCGCAATAGGAATCTCCACATTGACCTCGAGGTCCCCTCCATTAAGGAGTACATGCGTCAAGCGTCTAAACGATATTTCGATTCGGCCGAACACACCCGAACTTTCTGGTGAGAAAAGCGTCAATTTACTTTCCGCATCCCACTACGCGATTCAAGCGTCGTCCTAGACACGCTCTCACAGATCCGGACGATGAGATCACCGTCGCGATTAAAGCTGCCATTGCGTGTAGGCCACACACTACCACAGAATGCCCTTCAGGTAGCAACCGCCCCCGCCGGCGGGGACGCGGAACTAATAGTAGAATTAATTCAGTAAGACCCGGTAGGGGTCATTCTTCTCCGACGCGCTTCTCGCCCTGGCAACGTTCTGGGCCGCGGTCCGAGCCCGTCTGAGGGCGCCCCCAGATACGTTGTCATAAAATTCCTAAGGGGTACGAGCCTTCTGCTCCCCCGCAAGTCCGCGCCCACTATATTACCACTCTGGTATAAATAGTGATTAGGTCCGTCAAAAAAAAAAAAAAAAGAGTTAACACTTGTTTCAACTCTACCCAAGTATCAATATCTTGACACTCGCTTATCAGGTGGGCGGCTTTGCCTACTAATTTATTTATTAATAATAGAAAGACCAACAGCTAAAGTTAACTTGATAGTAAAATACATTAATACCAAAAAGCCATTTACAGGTCTCCACATGTAGGTGCCAGAACATAAAAAAAACACATAAGGTCATACACTCATAGGCCTGAATACTAGCTCGCAAACAGATTGTTCAGTTACAAAAAAAATTGTCTATTTAGCAGACGTCTCGCCGAATCGGAACCAGTATTAAACAGGTCCAGGTCAAATTCTTGGCACAATTTATTAAAATTGCTGCTTGCACGCAAAAGAAATGAATTTTGACGGTAGTTCGAAGACACTGAGGGAAGATGGATGGGAGCGCTATTACGTAAGGTCAGTCTGGGGGTTCGGACAAAAATTTTGGAAAGCAGATCTGGGCAATCAATTTTGTTAGTGGTGATTTTAAGTAAATAAGATAGATCCGCAATTTCTCTTCTCATCGAGAGTGGGAGAATGTGGTGTTTTTTGCAGAGGTCCGAATAATTATTAGAGCGATACGGTTGCTTCGTCCGAAAACATAGGTGCCGAATAAACTTTTTCTGGATCATTTCAATTTGCTCAATATACTTAACATACATGGGACTCCATACCTGCGACGCATATTCCAATGTACTACGAACAAAACAACAATATAGAATTTTAATGGTCTTGACTTGAGAGAAATCCCTAGAGGAACGCAACACGAAACCCAGGGCTCTATATGCTTTAGTCACCATGTTGTTAATGTGGGCGTCATATAATAGGTTGGAATCATGCAGAACCCCAAGATCCCTGATACATGTATCACGTTGCAATGTAGTGCCCTTAAGTGAGTAGTTATAATTCAGTACAATACGTTTCCGGCTGAAAGAGACTACACAACACTTAGAGTGATTAAGGTCCAAAAGGTTTTCCGCACAGTAGTTCTCAAGACGAAGAAGGTCCGCCTGCAGGGATTCTGCGTCAGCCATACATGAAACCTTAGAAAAAACTTTCATATCGTCAGCGAAACACAGGAGTTTGGAAGATTTGAGACACGAATTGATGTCGTTTACAAAAATTACAAACAGTAAGGGACCCAGCAAAGATCCCTGCGGGACACCGCTAGGGATGGGAACCCATCCAGAGATATAATTTTTAACGACCACAGCCTGAGATCTATTAGAGATATAGGACGAGAACCATCTTAGAAGATTACCCCTAATTCCTATTTTAGAAAGTTTAAATAGTAGGAGATCATGCTGAATTCTGTCAAAAGCCTTGCTGTAGTCCGTGTAGACCACATCAACCTGAGATCCATCGTCCATAGCTTCAGTAAGCGCATCATTTAACAACACCAGATTAGAAACAGTAGACCGGCCTGGTAAAAAGCCGTGTTGAGTACTACTAAAAGACTGCTTGAGGGCCGGTTGAAGCTGACCATAAACAACCTTTTCTAAAACACCTGAGACAGTGCATAACTTGGAGATTGGTCGAAAATTCGTAATGTCAGTAGACAGTCCTTTTTTGGGAATGGGAGTAACAAAAGCCCGCTTCCAAATAGTCGGGACAACACCAGATTCCAGCGACTTTTGGAATAGAAGAGACAAAGGCACACTGATAGATTTAGCGCAATTTACTAAAAACCGAGCTGGCAGGTAATCCGGTCCGCACGACTTATTGGGATCAAGCCTAGAGAGGAGACGTGAGACACTCTCCTTATCTACAGTTACAAACGAAATGTCCGAATTTGAGTTTGTTAAAGTAGACTCCGATTCGCTAATATCAAAGCGACTAGTAATTTGCATAGAAGCAGTATCTAAAAAGGTAGATTTGAAGTATACGGAGAAGGCTGAAGCAATTGAAGTTCCGGTGCTATAAGATATACCATTGTACGTAATTCTATTAGGTATTCCGTTGGACTTGGACTTAGAGTTCATATATTTCCAAAAATACCTAGGATTAACAGTAATCGAGTCCTCTACGAGTTTAATATAATTGAAATAGCAGCGCTCCTCAAGACACTTAACTCTGTCTCTAAGTAGGTTGTAAGAGGCTAGATCTGATAAGTTGCCATAAGTTTTATACTTACGAAAGTATTTATACTTCTCCTTAATAGCTTTTTTTAAAGATTTCGTGTACCACTTGGGATAGCCGTCATTAGTTGGTGTTTTGCATGGAATATACTTATCTCGTAGACGAGTGAAGACGTTGTAGAAATAGTCAACCGATTCCTCCAAAGGCCTATTTAGAAACACACTGTTCCAATCAATTTTATTTAGTTCTAAATTGATATTATCATAATCACCCCGATCATAAAAGTAGATAGGAACAGGCGCATTATCCAAAGTTTGACACGTGAACATATTTAATGAGATTAGCAAAGCACCGTGATTGTCGTCAATAGGAACTAAGCGGCCAGTAACGGCATGAAATATATACAAGTCCTGTGCAACATTTCCTACTTGTCTAAAAGCATTAATTACATATTCACTTTTATTTAAAAATAAGTTTAACAACTTTTCATCACCATCAAATTTCGGAATTATATCCATCATTTCTTTAGTAACTTAGTAACTTCGTAACTTTCAAATATGTAAATTTAAAATTTTCTTAACAATAAAAACTAACTTAATATTATAAGACACTTACTAGGATTTCTGCTATAGATTTTTATAGAGAGCCTATTATAGAGTCTAAACTAAATTACACAGCCAACGGAATAAGAACAGGGATAGACGGGATAGTGAAGAGGTCTACTCACAGTACGCTTTTCCCCATTTCCTCCAATTAAAACTGTAGAAGATTTCGTATTGTCCTCCAAGCACAAAGACAAATTTATTTGGTTACAAAATACCAGTTAACACGTAAAAATGCGCACGAAACACTTGCACTCGGATCGATTTGGGATCCTCACAGGCGCAGTATTTCGTATCGTATCAGGAGTCGGTATCCTGTACGCAGCGCCAGTCAAAACGCACCGGAGGGAAAACAACTTTTTAAAAACTAATTTTAAAATAAAAAGACGAATATTTCGTACAATGGTCGATGTTAGACTGACGATTTATTTCAGTTAATAATTCCTAGAGCTAAAGCTTATCCGCTACAGACGCTACCTAAGCACTTTTGGATGTAGCTGCATTAATGCTTAGTACACAGTTTCTATACTGGTCAGACGTTGTAACTACCTTGGGTGTAGGAAAAACACACAGAAAAAGTTGACACACAAACACGTTGTAGGTATAGGTTTTTGCAACAGACGTACTCTGTTAAAATCTGATGTTGTATTTTGTTTTGTTGTGTAGGTTGTGTGCAGTGTTCGGCGGCGTGTACTGCCTCAACCGGCCGATAGACGCGGTGGCGCCGAGCGCGGCGGGCGGCAAGGCGCGCGTCGCCATACAGAGCAAAGGGAAGACGCTACACGCCGACCACCTAGTCATCGGCATCAACGAGTGCCCCAAGGTAACTCATCAACAGCCCACATACGTCCCCAGTCCCCACCGAGGCGCTCGAGTTTATCCAGAATTGGGAGGTGGTCGACTTTACACACAACCTTTGAATTTCTTCGCAGGAGTATGCAGGTTTCATCACGATGTTTTCCTTCACCGTAAGAGCGTCGAATAAATGTACATATGAATTTGAAAACACATTGGTACGTGGTCTACTAGACCACCGACGCTGTTCTCTCCAAGGTCACTGCCGAGATGTAAATCAAGTCAAATAGTTCAATTAAAGATATTGTAAAGCTAGCATTGATGGCAAAGCGCGCGTCACCATACAGAGTAAAGATCCTTCACGCCGACCATTTAGTCATCGGCATCAATGTGAGCCCCAAGGTCATCAAGGATTTATTATTGAAAGAGAGAGAAAATTAATCGATATTGTCTTGTTTACCTCCAGGACCTAATCTCCCCCGAGCCAACGGAGGCCCACGACATATCGAAAGCGGTGTTCATCACCAGCTCGTCAATCATGCCCTCGGAGAAGGAACCGCTGACGCTGCTGCGGTTCCCGCCGACCTCGAGCCAGCACGCCGTCACCGCGCTGGAGGTCGGGCCCGCCACCGGGTCCTGCCCCAAGGGACTGTGTGAGTCATCAACATCATCTTAGGCTCGGGCCACACTTATCGACGGCGATCGACGGTTTGTCTATACAAAACGCGCTCAAAGTATGGAAATCCTTTCGTATCATTCGCCGCGTCCGATGCGAAAGGATTTCCATACTTTGCGCGCGTTTTATATAGTGTAGCGTTGTGTTACGCTTCGGTGTTCGAAACTTTTTTCGTGTTCTTCTCAGTTTTTTCTTTTTCAAATTTCTAATTTTAAATTCGATTTTGAAAGGCTTTTGGTTGTTTTTTTTTTAATTCAATTTTTTGTCTCGTTATCGAGCTGTGGTGTTTGTGCTGCACCTTTTTTTTTAAATTTTGTGCCAATCCTATAAAATATTATAATAAGTATTATATTATAATAAATATAAAATATTGTAATAAATTGAGTGAAAAAGTTTAAGCCGCTTGTTTAAGCCGCTCCTTGGACCAAACCGATTGAGGATAAACGACGTGGAGAACCGATTGAGGATAACCGATAGCCTTGAGGACGGGGCATCAGGCTCGAACGCGTACCCGCGTGAGCGAATAGACCTAGCCGAGTCGTCGGAGTCGGGCGCACTGGACCTGGGGTCGCTTCAGTGGTCGCACGAGTGGTTCCCGGCTGCAGACCCGCCGCTACTTCGGAACCTGAGCTTGCAGCAGCTCGGGGATTGCAGCAGTTGCACGTGCGGACTGGAAGTTTAATTATAGCTTTAAGTGTACCTTTTTTTTTAAAAAAAACGAACATTTTAAACTCAGTTTAATCATCAACCAGTTGTGGACCATCCCTTAAATTGATGCGTCGCAAGTTTGGTTTGTTTTTTCCTAAATTCAAACCGGCTCTCCACGCCACCGTTAACCACTCCTGGCAAAGACAGGTACAGAACGTTTCACCTTACTTAGTCTATAGATTCGTTGCGCAACGATTCCCTAGACAGTTAGGGCATTATTTACTCCTCAATCTCCTACACTTGTTGAACCTCCACTAATTTTGGGGAAGTCTTTAATTCCAAATTATTTTTATTATTGCCGTGTTACCGTTCTTTGTTTTCTGTTTTTGTTTGTGTTCTATATTTTGCTTTTTTTGGTAAGTAACTTTTTATCGAACCTTGGCCTTTTTACCCTTTTTAAAAATCTAAATTATATACGTATTGAGTAGTACTTTCCGGTTTTTATTTTTAACACTACAATAGGCAAACCGTCGATCGCCGTCGATAAGTGTGGCCCGACCCTTAGCCAACAAATACAACCAGTCTTTCGGCTTTCGATAAAAGTTGACTAGTAACGCTGCCCCAAAGTGGGCGATAACGCCCCTTTGTGGGCGCTGGAGGCCTATAGGGGGGCGTTAAGGAGCCCAGAAAAATAGGAGGGCGTTGGCGACGTTTGGGGGCGATGACTGACTTGTAAATTAAATCTACTTTATATTTTAAAATTCATTGAAATTTAAACCTACCAGTAGGTAGGTGAGTAGTAACTCAACATCAATTATTTAGTTTACATTTCTGCCCTGTATGATTTTATGAAAACTAAAAATAACATAGCTTTAGTAGGATAGCCTGTACGCAATCAAGTTATACCAGACTGGGTGTTGGGTGCTTTTTCAAATGTCAACACAACAATATCACCCCAGGTGGAAGAAGAATTTATAAAACTGACAACGAACGAGGAAATAAATATCAAATAAAAAAAGTAATTATTTGAGTATGTAAAAAAAATTAAGGGGCCCTGAAAAATTATTAATTTTCAAAGAGGGCGATAGACGAAAATCTCTCGGATCGTGTGGTTAGAGCCTTAGGTAAGAGGGAAAAATGTTTAGCTATATTTTTGGACCTCGCCAAGGCATTTGACACGGTCTCTGTTCATTTACTTATTAACAAGTTGGAAAGGTACCCAGCCTTTTCAATTCGTGGTGTCCAGCTTGAACTTTTCCGGTCCTACCTTTCAAATCGCTCTCAGTGCGTAAAAATGGGGGGTCTACTCAGCAATGACTTTCTGTTGATTACGGTGTTCCACAAGGAAGCGTACTAGGGCCCGTTCGTCTTCAACGTTCTGCTTGTGGGCATTGGCCCCCCTCCAAAAAATTGACAGAACTTTCTTTGCGAAGAGATTCTATTCTATATTCTTTATTGCAACAGTACACTATACAGAAATGATATAATTTATAGCTGTAGCAAAGGCGAGCTTATCTCTAAAGAGAGATCTCTTCCAGCCAACCAATGTGTTGTGAGAGACACTTAAGTAAAGTGGGATGACAAGAACGTGTACTAGAATTTAACAAAATTAATACATACATACATACATGCCAATTGACTACATAAATACATTTATATATGCCTACCCAAATATAATAAATATATACCTACTCAATATGTATAAATACTACAATATACTTACATAAACATAAATAACTTATGGATGATAACTGAGAGATGAAGTGCTCTTTTACTCTTTTTTTAAAAGAGTGGATAGTTGGGCTGCTTTGTATAGCTCGCACCGAAAAGGAATTGAGAAAGAATTTGTTGTTGGCTCTAGGAAGCACCAGCATCCTTGTGTTACACTCGCGCTTTGGGTGGCTAGATGAAAACATCACATGGAAAGGAGTACCAATCTCCTCGTGCAATCACCCCAAATATCTCGGTGTGGTGCTGGATCGCGCTTTAACGTATAAGGCTAATTGCGAAAATGTAAGAAGGAAGGTTTCTACTAGAAACAACCTCCTTGCAAAGCTTACCTCGACCAAATGGGGAGCCTCGCCCGAGACCCTGCGAACGACTGGGTTGGCGCTCTGTTTTAGTACCGGAGAATACGCTTCGCCGGTATGGAACCGTTCTGCTCACACCAAACTAGTGGATGCAGCTCTTAACCAGACTTGGCGGACAATTACAGATTGTTTAAAACCAACTCCGATAAACAAGCTGTACCCACTGGCAGGCATTGCGCCACCCAGCGTTCGTAGAGAAGTAGCAAGCTCAGTGCCCAGCCCTTCCTAGACTTAAAAGCCGTAGAAGTTTCCTCACCACTGTAACTGCAGTGGAGGACGCCCCTATTCCGGCTAAATCAAGTCTATGGAAGAGGGCGTTCCCCGTTATGGAAAGCTTTATTCCCCAAAAAGAAGCCCTTCCTCCGGGTAACGACTTGCAGTGGCCATATGGAAGTCTCTGAACCGGCTACGGTCCCAAGTTGGCCGCTGCAAGGACAACCTCTGCCGATGGGGTTACACTAATAGCAGTCAATGCCAGTGTGGTGCCACCCCACAAACAATGGCTCATTTATTGACATGCCCCTTGTGCCCTGACACCTGCACGTTACGAGACCTGTGGGAGGCGACCGACAATGCTCGCCGGGTGGCTGCCTACTGGTCCACCAAAATATAAAACCATCGACTCATGAAAACGAGAGTGCAAGTAATCAGGAGTTGCCGGATTCTACATCTTTCTTGGCCGATTTATCTATAACACTTGAAATAAAATGTGATGACGATTTATCATTATGTTATACTCAGCCCAGCTGTTTAAAAGATAAATTCATGTTCTATTGAAGCATCCCCTAAAAATCAACTGAAAAAAAAAGTCTATGAACGCACTTTAATATATAAAATACATATCCAACAAAACCGATCTTGGAGAAAATTAAACACACACTTACTAAACTTCCAATCAATTTCTTACCCTCGTGTGACGACACAGCATTCTTGCACGAGCATCACCAAATACCAGTTCGATAAATGAAGCGTATAAAAAAAACTGTTACAAAAAAGTAATTGCTACTAACGCTAGATCGATCGCTCTTTTTTGTACAATATTCATAGAAAAAAAACTAACAGGCGCGGATTGTGCGCTATTTATTGCTTTTTATTCCATTGTAGAACTAACTCATTGATTTTTCAATGTATTGATATAAAAATCTTTGGATTGCTTTAAAATTAGGTTGCTATATCCTATTTAAAGCGACTGAGCTTTCTGGTGCTGTTTGCTTAAAACAACTTCAAAAATGGTAGGTTATCAATTCGACCCGTATGTATGTAATATTGTAAGAATATTATGTTAGTCTTAGAATGGACTTCTAAACATCAGGTGTACCAACTTTCATAAGTGTTTGTATGTGTGTCCGCGTATTTCTCAGGAAAGAGAAATCGAATTTTCTGGTTTACATCTTTAAATTAAGAGAATATTCGTATTCATTAAAATTGTTTTAGTAATTTTCAGGATATTATTATAAGGTAGACTGTGAAGTAGATTTAAATTTTTATAGTAAAAGATTCTGAAAAGATTTAGCTTAACTTTTCCCGCTCATTGGTTTTCGGTCGAACCAAGGAGTGCCAAGGATAAAGAGCCAAGCGTTGTTTGACCTTTTGACCTCGAAGGCTGGTTCTATGTGACTAATTGGATGTTTATTGTTCACTTGCAGTCGTGGTGTACTTCATAACCAACAAGGACAAGGACGCGGAGAGCGACCTGCTGCCGTACGCGCAGAAGATCTTCGACATGAGCGGCGACCAGGCGACCGCTTCCGACAAACCTAAGGTGAGAACAAGTGTTTACATACAATACATACATACAAGTGTTTTAATATAGTTAACTATACAAATACGAAATATGCATAAAAAAATATTAGTTTTTTTCACAGTTCATCTGAAAGTATACAAAAATAGAATACTGACAGTCATAACAGAATCGAAATTGATCGAAGAACAAACTAGTTACAACATTATTAAGCAAATATGTCTGTCCCTCTTACGAAAACAAAATTTTCTATGGCGGATGTATGGCCCGCGTGACATGTGACGTCGTCGGACCTCTCTGTCTAACCATCAACTTTAAAGCCTTATAACTTTATTTCTGAGCAAGATCTGGAGCTCGAAATAATTCGAATGAATTAAAACAAATGTGCATATTGCCTATTACAATAATGTAAGCATAGTGTATGAGCACATCATCAACAGCTTATATACGTCCCCACCGAGGGGCTCGAGCCTACTCTGAATTAGGGCGATTAGGCCTTAGTCGACCACGCTGGCCCAGTGCGGGTTGGTCGACTTTGAACACACAACCTTTGAATTTCTTCGCATGAGTGTGCAGGTTTCGTCACGATGTTTTCCTTCGCCGTAAAAGCGTTGAATAAACGTACATAATGAATTCGAAAACATATTGGTACGTGGTGGGGATCGAACCCGCGTCTCCCAGACGAAAGACAGCGGCCCTAATCACCAGACCAATGACGCATGAGCACAAATGCCTATATTAAATGTGCAGATCAATTTTAGTTGACTTTTGCGTTTTATTCTAATCAGGCGTTTTAATTTACTCTGTTACTGAGCGGCAGAGTCTCTACCGTAGAGAGGCTACTGTTTGCAGAGGATTTTCGTTACAGGAGCTCGACGCCTGGGCTTGTGAGGTGGTTTATTGCTGGGCTTGTGGTAGGATTACGCTAGCTGTACATTATAACGATACCGATTTGTTTTAAATGTAGGGTTGGGATTGGGTACGCTGCCTGTCAATGTAAAATTACGATACCCTAATGTTAACCCCACGGAATATAAAACAAGAGTGGAAAGGACAAACGTATTTTTTTCTATGAGAACCAGTTTCGCCAAAATCACACATAGATAGCACTGTTTACATCACACACAGACTAAGACAATCGGGCATTTGACTAATCTGAGCTGTTGTACTCGTTTCAAACAAAAACGTTGTATATACCTCATTACTAAATGTAAATGTTACTTTACCATTAAACAAATAAAGTATATTTTCGCATGAGCTCAGATATACTCTATACTTTCTTCACGTAGTTCAACGCTTCTGACCTAGATGGCGTACTACAAGATGCATACCAATAAAAAAGTGTTAAAACAGATGCCAAAAATTATAGGCCTATATCCCTTCTACCAATTCTGTCAAAAATTTTTGAAATCATAATTAAAATTAGATTAGTAAACCACCTAGACAGTAATAATATATTGAATGTCCGTCAATTTGGGTACAGAACCGAAGTTGGAACTGCGCAAGCTATAGACACATTAATAGACGATGTTATTGTCAGTTTGAATAAAGGAGAGAGAGTAGCAGGTTTATTCCTTGACTTGACAGCTGCCTTTGATTCAATAGATCATTCAATTCTACTTACCAAACTCTCTCATTATGGTATTAGAGGAAAAGCTCTTAAGTTATTAAAATCTTACCTTAGCAACAGACATCAGTTTGTGGAGTTAACTCATGTGCAGGAAAATAAATTGGAAGTGTGCAGAAGCAAAAAAGTTCTGGTCAGAACGGGAGTACCTCAAGGTTCTGTCCTAGGACCAATACTGTTTAACATTTTCACAAACGACTTGTTAAATTATGTACATTATATCCTGGACGATGTCAGATTGGTGAGCTACGCTGATGACACAAATGCAATTATTACAGCAAAAACATCGCAAGAACTTGAAATAAAGGCTTCCAAGGCTTTATCAGTCTTTCATCGGTGGTTTGCCACAAACAATTTACAACTAAATTTATCAAAGACAAATGTTATGGTTTTTAGATCCACAGCTAGAAACAAAGAAACGTTAAATATACTTATTGAAGGCACAAAGATAATACCTGTCAACTCAGTAAAATTTCTGGGAGTTTACATTGATTCGTGCTTGAACTGGAAGGATGAACTATCTAAGATTGAATCCAAAATTAGCACATCTTGTTATGCCTTGCGTAGCCTGAGAGATGAGTTAACTATATCTCATCTAAGAAGTATATACTTTTCACTAGTAGAATCGCATCTGAGAAGTAGCATAAGACTCTGGGGCAACAGTTACGCTTATAACATAAGTAAAGCTTTTATTGCACAGAAAAGGGCTATAAGAACAATAGTACGTATTCCCCAATGGATATCATGTAGAGAATATTTTAAAAATCTTGAGATTCTTACGGTACCATGTCTATACATTCTCTTATTGTTAACCGATCTGGTAAAAAGACCTGAAAGATATGAAGTTCCCGAAGATAGGAAAATTCGACAATCTACACGTAGAAAGGATATTCCCAACGTAATAGCTCCCATATTGAAAGTAGTTCATCATAGCGTTAGATACCAGGCCGTGAAACTCTATAATGCTTTACCTAATGGACTCAAGGTTGTTAATGACTCATTTAAATTTCATAAATTACTCCGAAATTTTTTGTTGGAGAGATGCTTTTATAGTTTGAATGACTTTATCAATAGTGCGAATAATGTATGACTGACATAAATTCTAAAATTTTAATGATTTGATAATTATATGTTGTACCATTTTGACTAGATACCAATTGAACATTTTTATATTTTTGTAGCTTTTACTTTGTGCTGAAAACTGTTTTCATTGTTTTATTATTATTATTCTATTTTATATTTCCGACACAATGTATGTTGTTATGGAATTAATAAACTAAACTAAACTAAACTAAATACATACCTTAGCCTTAAAAAAATAGGAATAGTTTTTGCAAGCACGGCGAACTAAACAAAACTATGCGGACCTACTCATAGTTATGACACACGCGCCCTTTTGTCCATTCCTCTCTTGTTTTATATTCCGTTGTTAACCCTTTTGGAAATAATTTCGGTAGTAAATAAAAAGACGCCGCAGTAGGCGAGGTTTTTAATAGTTCCACACGAGTGTTTTAATACCTAGTTATGTGCAGTTTCATGCACTTCTTTATCTACTCTCATACATTGGTGTTGAACCTATTAAATAAAACACGACGACTGCTACTCTATAAACTCGTAAACATAACGCCTGTGCGCGCGCACGTAATTGTACCGGCCAAGTGCGTCCATGAGCAGTAAGCAGTAATTCAATGTGAACACGAGAGTAGCGTCGATTAGCAGCCTTCGTGTTAAAAGAGTAATTAATATTATAACATTTTTATAATAATATAACATTTTTTTTGCATTTTCCATTCCATAAAATCTTCGTAGCATTTATCATACACTCACCGGCACATCTAACCGCCCTCCCTTCATTTCAGGGAATACTCGTGATGCTTTATATTTCTATTAGTTACAGCTATCAGCTGTAAAACGTAAAGTAGGATTTTTAATTGAACGGAGTAATTTGACATTAGACAGAAAAATAATGTTGCCAGCTCCATAATCTTAGTGATGTTTTCAGTTCAATTCTAACTCAAGTGAGTTGAATCATTCACACTATTAAATATAAAAAAATGCTTGTTACCCCAGCCTATAAACATAGACTTCGTCTACATATCATGCAGTTCGCAATAGTTGGAATCCATCAGAATTGGTGAGTTGGTTTTAGTATTACTGGTAACAACAGTCAGGCTTTTTATGTAGGTAGGTAATAAAAGTAATTAGTGTTTTTTTTATATTTCTAAGAGATAACTTGCAGCTGCGACACAAACGAATGACTCATCCATACAACTAATTTCCTATTGGATGACGGGAGAAGCGTCTATTTTTTTATTATTATTACTTTCCTATTGTTCGTCATTCGGCTTCTTACCTCCGGTCTGAGTGTTCGAATGTTTCTCTTGCCTTTGCATTTCATCGTTGAACTTTTCGTTAAGTTTTTCGTTAAGTTTTTGGTGAAGTTTTGTTTTGTTTTTGTTATTTCGTTGTTGTTTATAAAACTGTTATGGATCCTGGCCCAGGGACCTCAAGTAATGACAATTTCATGTCTCCGAGAAAAAAGAGACCAAAGCGTGCTTTAAGTATGACTGAAAAAGTCATGGTGCGCAATGCTTATAAGTACGTAGTCCAAGAGCAATCTTCTCTGTTGGAATCTCCAAATATTCAAAACTGTGCTATTAAAACTGCTGAAATACTGGGAATCACTGCAAGCACTGTATTCAAGGTTCTTAAAGAATATAAAGAAAACAAAGAATTTAAAGCACCTGAAAAATCTGGACCGAAGAAAACATTCAAAGATAAATTGGACGATTTTACGTTTTCTGCAATAAGAAAAAAGGTGCACGAGTTTTATTCTAAAAATGAAGCTCCTACCATTAAAAAGGTGAGAAATTAGTTACTTTTAACACACTAGAAGCTAAAAGACGTCCACTGCCATGGAATGGGTCAGAAGAATTATTTTGTATTTATTATAGTAACTGTCTCTTTTAATACATGTTATATTTTATTAGTGGTACTATTTTCTTTTTTAGGTTCTGAAAAGCGTCAATGATGACGAATGTCTACCAAACTTTTTCTGGAGTGTAATGAGAAAAATACTGAAATATCTAAATTTTAAATTTGTTACTAAATCGAGAAGAAGTGTTCTTATTGACAGAGAAGACATCGTGCTCTGGCGCCAAAAATACTTACATCAAATAAAAGAATACAGAAGACAGGGAAAATACGTTTATTACCAAGATGAGACCTGGCTGAACGAAGGTACGAATACTAATCAATATGTCATGAAAGTAAATGCAAATGTCGTTGCTTATCTATGATATTAAATTACTATTCTTTCTTCCTCAGGGCATACTACGAAAAAGGGCTGGGTTGACACTACCATTACTTCATCACGGCAAGCATTTATAGAAGGTTTGACCACAGGCCTGAAATCTCCGTCAGGAAAAGGCAAAAGACTTATAATTAGCCATATCGGGGGAGAAGAAGGTTTTATAGAAGACGGTTTAATGCTGTTTGAAGCGAAAAAGGGATCCGAAGACTATCACAAAGAGATGAATGCTGAATGCTTTGAGAACTGGTTCCGCGGGCTTTTACCAAAATTGAAAAGAGATTCGGTTGTGATAATTGATAATGCACCCTACCACTCCCGGAAGATTGAAACTTTGCCAACGATGTCATGGACCAAGTCAAAAATACAACAGTGGCTTTCTGGTAAAGATATACAATATGAAGAAAAAATGATTAAAGCTACTCTCCTTGACATTGTAAAGCAGCATAAAGATCGGTTCTGCGTCAAGTACGCTGTGGACGAGATGGCAAAAGAGCAGGGTATCACAATCTTGCGACTGCCCCCTTATCACTGCGAGCTCAACCCTATCGAGATGGTTTGGGCTCAGGCAAAGGGGCATGTCGCAAGAAACAATAAAACATTTAAAATGAATGAAGTAAAAACCCTGTTCGAAGAGGCACTCTCCAATATCACTGCAGAGAAGTGGAAGAGCTGCGTGGACCATGTCATAAAAGTTGAGGACGAAATGTGCCATCTCGATCCCCGTATCGACAGCATTATCGATAGTTTTATTATTAATGTTACCGAAAGTGATGATGATAGCAATATATCAGAAAGTGAATAAAATTATTTTCATACACATAACATGCATTTTCATTGTACCAAAATAACTTTTCTAAAATACGAGTAATACACCCTCATAAAGAAGAAAGTTAAAAGCCTTTAAAAATAAAAATAAATATGAATATTTTAATTTAAGGTAGTTGATATATGTTAGCTTAGGGTAAGTCTGAAAAGCAACAGTTATGCTGAGACTCTGCCTTTTCATACCTTTGTAAATATTTTTTTGGATGAATAAATGACTTCTATCTATCTATCTATTTAGCTTAAGCATACTTACTTTGACATAGACTTAGTTTTACATAATACAAATAAAAAAATGTTTTATCTCCACACCACAAAACTAAGTATGTACATTTCAGCACAGGAGATACAATTTTTGTGGAGGGCTGTTGCCTAAACTAAGTTTAAACCTGTGTTATAGGACATTAGTCCTTCCCCCAGGAGTCCACATTACTTAGTGACCATATCACCAGGGAGCCGTTTCATGAAGCTACAAGTTACAAATTACAAGTACAATTTGATGTACATTGCGTAGACAATGAGGTAAAACGATAAGGGCTTCCAGTTTTGGCGAATTGGCTACGCAATGAATATCAAATTGTAATTTGTTACTAGTAAATTGTTGCTTCGTGAAACGTGGCCCAGATGAGTGATTGAATCATATCTTTTTAGCACAACACTATATTTTTTTCTCAAAAAAGCGGCAACCCACCATATGTCAGATTACTCCGTTCAATTAAAAATCCTACTTTAGTTAATTTAATGTTTATTTAAGTGTGTTTAATTTATCGTAAAATTATCAATAATTAAATTGTAATGTATAACAATAAGCGTAATTTAAAATGAACTCGAAATACAAGAGTGGGCGGTTAGATGTGCCGGTGAGTATATAATTTTCTCGAGTTTGCTGGTAAAAGATTATGAGTCATTTCCGTCGCTGCATTTCAATGTCGGGCGGAGTCAAATTCTCTTCACAATCACTGCTATCGGACATTTTTACGTAACCATAACAATATTTCCACCAAATTCAGTACAAGAAAACATAGGAATGGCGCCAAAACCCAGCATATCACTACGCATGCGCTAAAGCGGGCGCTGCCACAGGGGTACGTTCACGGGGCGCTCCAGACAACTTTTGACCAAAAGGACTAGTTTCCAGGCCAAACTGTATCATAATGATATAAAAAAATATTTTATAACATCGTTTTCATAGAGAGAACGAACTGTGTTGTGTGTTATTTTTAAATTTCGGTATTGTGTTTATAAAGTGTGACAAAACCGTTTTGGATTTTGTAATTAGAATTTTACGATATTATGAGAGTATAAAACAGTTATAGTATTTCCAGGTATTGATAAGTTTGCGTATCGTAAACTAGCGCAATAAATATCGACCCAGATTTTTTATTTTTTTAATAAGTTCGTCGTCAACTTCATAACCCTCATGAGAACATTTTAATGTACATAATTAACAAATTAATTTCGTTCCCAGTGCCTGTGGTCGCTGTTCTACAACGTGAAGGACACAAGCGCCCCCGCGCGCACTTCGTGCCCGGGCGTGCACGCGTGCTCGGGGCCCGACGCCGGCCTCGACTTCGACGCCGCCGTGCTGCAGGTAACGATACTACAACACCACACAATACTACAACAACAACACGATACTACAACAACAACCCGATACTACAAAAATAACCCGATACTACAACAACAACACGATACTACAACAACAACCCGATACTGTAACAACAACAACAACACGATACTACAACAACAACACGATACTACAACAACAACACGATACTACTACAACAACAACACGATACTACAACAACAACACGATACAAAAACAACAACACGATACTACAACAACAACCCGATACTACAACAACAACCCGATACTACAACAACAACCCGATACTTCAACAACAACCCGATACTACAACAACAACACGATACTACTACAACAACACGATACAAAAACAACAACACGATACTACAACAACAACCCGATACTACAACAACAACCCGATACTACAACAACAACCCGATACTACAACAACAACCCGATACTACAACAACAACCCGATACTACAACAACAACACGATACTACTACAACAACACGATACAAAAACAACAACACGATACTACAACAACAACCCGATACTACAACAACAACCCGATACTACAACAACAACCCGATACTACAACAACAACCCGATACTACAACAACAACCCGATACTACAACAACAACAACCCGATACTACAAAAACATCACGACACTACAACAACAACACGATACTGCAACGACAACACGATACTACAACAACAACACTATACAACAACAACAACAACAACACGATACTGCAACAACAACACTATACTACAACAACAACACGATACTGCAACAACAACCCGATACTACTACAACAACCCGATACTACAAAAACAACACGATACTACAACAACAACACGATACTGCAACAACAACACGATACTACAACAACAACAACACGATACTACAACAACAACACGATACTACAACAACAACAACAACACGATACTACAACAACAACACGATACTACAACAACAACACGATACTACAACAACAACACGATACTACAACAACAACACGATACTACAACAACAACACGATACTACAACAACAACACGATACTACAACAACAACACGATACTACAACAACAACACGATACTACAACAACAACACGATACTACAACAACAACACGATACTACAACAACAACACGATACTACAACAACAACACGATACTACAACAACAACACGATACTACAACAACAACACGATACTACAACAACAACACGATACTACAACAACAACACGATACTACAACAACAACCCGATACTACAAAAACAACACGATACTGCAACAACAACACGATACTGCAACAACAACACGATACTACAACAACAACACAACAACACGATACTACAACAACACAACAACACGATACTACAATGACACACAATTTTTTTACATTAATTACATTAATTTCATTGAAATAGACCGTGGCGTTGCAGTCAGTTGCATTGCAGATGAAGGAATAGGGGATCGGACTAAGTACTTTTTTTTATTTTATAAATCCAAACTTCTTAGTTTCTGCTATCGAACACTAAAAGAATTTTTGCTCTATCTTTAAAATTGACCAAATTATAAAGGTTTGAAATTCAAGATTAGACAGAGGTGCACATACCCACTTGTGACGTCATTTTGTAACGCCATATAATCTCCATACAAAAAATCGTTTTTGAAAGAGACAGACATATTGAAACTTTAAAAAATCACTGTAAATTAGTTTTTCGACCGATTCTGTTTTTTTCTTCGCGAATCGGCTGCTACTAATCTATATTTTAAAAATAATTAATAAAATATGGTAAATTCATAAAATATGGTGAACAGTCCGATCCCCTATTACACCCATCAGTTACTACAATCGATGTCGTTGGTTCCACGTGCTAGTTTACGGTATTTTCCTTAACTATTACTATAAATAAGGTTACTTAATACTAATAACATTACGGCGTAAATCAGGTCAATCGAAGTCAATGTTACATTACAATGTATGCGTAATAAATTATTGCGTTATCTCTCCGGGCCGTTATCGATAATTGTAGTATTGTGTAACACAATTTGGTTCTTTATTAGTTAAACGCCGTAAAATTTTTAAGACTAAAGTTAGTCGTGAAGTCATAGACAAAAACAAAACCGATGATCTTCGGTCCCTTTTCAATTAAAAATGATAGAAAGTGACGGGACTAAATTTAGTTTACGTTTAGGCGTATGCCGAATCGACACCAATAATGTATATTTGTTATAAAATAACTGATATTGAATGGGCGTTGACCTTAACATTTAACAGCAACAAAACAAGATCTTTAAACAATAAGCTTATCACTTGCTTATCAGTAAAGAATACCTACTCATATAAAAATGTCACGTGGATGTGCTTGTGGTAAATTATCTAATGATAATTAAATTATTTCTTGTATTGACAGTTGTGCCGTGTGGTGACGGCAGAAAAATGTAATGACAGATCTAAGTGATGTATAATAATAATAATAATAAAGTATTTATTTCCTCAACAACAATCACATTAATGAAGAACATAACAAGTGATACATATTACATTATATTGTTGAGGCTGGTCCCTAAACTAGGAGATCCTGTACTATAGGAAACCAGGCCTCCACCTCAGAACTGAACACAGGGTAAAAATATATAACTTGTTCGAGCAAGTAGATCATAACAATATGTTGGGAGAAAACAAACAAAAGAGGAAAAAAAAAAAACAACAAAAAACTAAACAATTATAACAACACCAATAATAAAAGCATGTGTAGGTTTGTGTATATGAGAGTGCATGCAAGTGTGTGTGTGTGTGTGTGTGTGTGTGTGTGTGTGTGTGCGTGCCTAGAAAGTTAGTTTAGGTAGCGTGCCTGAATTATTATTTCGAGCAAACAGCTTTAACTTGGTACGAAAAAGAGGAACATAGCGAAGTGAAAATCCGTATTTATACCACATACCGATACTATACAAAGGTAAGTTACGAGCAAATAGCTAGGAGATCTTCAACTTCGTCATAAGTTTTATGTTGTAACCAATTTGAAACGGTGTTTTTACAAATATATTTAGTAGCTTGATAAATTTTATTGATTGAATTACATTTTTTGTATAGAAAAGACCCTAGAAAGACAAAATAGTGGTGTGCAAATGTAGTACGGCATTTTTTATCTACACAGATAAAATCCTGGCGCCTATTTTTATTAACTAGGGCTGGGTCGTAGATAAGAGAAGAATGTTTCCTTAAGACGACACATAAGACAAATAATTTGCGAATTGACAAGACTTGCCAGTCTTTATAAAGTTCCGTTGTAGGATAAAGAAAAGATTTGAATGACGCAACTTTCAATACTGCCCTCTGCGCAACTTCGAGTTTTTTTAGTGTTGTCTTTGCTACACCTCCCCATGAAGTTATGCAGTAGATGAGCAAAGATTGGCACATAGCGAAATAGACCATTTTAACAATGTCAAAATCTGCAATTTGGCGAAGTGATCGAAATATGTAAATTAGCTTCCTTATACGGGATGACAATAAATTGATATGCGCTTTGAAATTCAACTGATAATCGATAATGACACCCAAATATTTTATGTTATCAACGTAATCTAAAGATAAAATATTTTATGTTATCAATGTAATAACATCCTATGGAAATAAATTATTTTGAATTTGACTTTGACTTTGGCAGAGTAGAATACATTAGTCACCAACCCCTACTTTTCCCGTGGGTGTCGTAAGAGGCGACTTAGGGACTACACATTGAACAGGGAACGGGCAGCAGCGCTCTCTGATACAGTAACCTTTTAATCTGCGATCTCCAACCCGCCTGCCAAGCGTGGAGATTATGGCAAAACCAAACACTTGAGTGGAGGAGGCTCATAGTCCACCAGTGGACTGTAACGGGCCGTTGATTTGATTTGCAACTGTCAATACAGTTAAAAAATTCTTGAAGAATTGAACTATGAATAAAAGAACGATATTTATTTCGATATGATTTTTCTTGTCTGGCCTGATTGTGGACAAAACGAATAAAAAAACAGTAATTTTAAACTCAGTTTTTTTTTCATATTGAAACAAAATATTTCGATAGAATAAAAAATAAAATTCAGACCTGTAATTGCTATTCTAATACGTTTACGCGGCTAATTTACTGAATTAATTTGAAGCAAAATTTAAAGACAGATATTTTATTACCACGGGAATATAGTAAGACTACTAAAACTATCAGTCGCTCGGAATGATAAAGAACTCACCACCTGCGTTCATAGAGTGAGCTGTTAGTTTAAAAAACGGAGAATCCACAAACAACGCGTGCGCATTAGAAATGCGAAAGTACTGTCTGTTTGTTACGCTTTCACAGCTAAACTACTACACCGATTTTGAATAGAATAGAACATACTTTATTGCACACAAGAAACTCACACAAAAGAAAAATACACACAAGAAGCAGAGTGTACATACAGACAGTATTGCTAAAGTAGCAATTTATTCCAGGCAACCTTATTGAACCAACCTTTGATTGAATTTGGTACAAACATAGGTCGGTCCTATCTTGAATGGAGACCACGTACTGGCAAGCGCAGTGTGGGACGGCTACCTACGAGATGGACCGAGGACCTGGTGAGGATCGCTGGGTCTCGTTGGATGCAGGTGGCTACGGACCGGTCGCGCTGGAGTGCGATTGGAGAGACCCATGTTCAGCAGTGGACTTTAACAGGCTGAAATGATGATGATGATGATGATGATGATGATGATGATGATGATGATGATAGGTCTTATCCACCTTGTTTTCTCCCGCAGGCCGAGCAAATCTTCAAGGACATCTGTCCAGGCGAAGAGTTCCTGCCGCGAGCTCCCGACCCCGAGGAGATCGTGTTCGAGGATGACGTCACGGCCGGGCCCGAGTTCAAGGGCGACGCCGAGGAGGCGGCCGGCGACGCGCAGTAGAGGAAACACGCTTTTATATACCAAGTTCGACAATGCTCAGTGATTTCGTTCGAGGCGACTCGTTTTGCATAAAAATACAATTTTAGAGCATGAGAATAAATAAGCCGAGGATTTGGCCTCTTCGTGTCGAAAATTTTATATCCACGCATGCGCAATATATGTTTGCGCTATTAAAATTTCATCTATTTTTTACATTGAAAGAAAGATAAGAGAATTATGTAAAATACGGAACCCTAAAAATGCAGTAAGCACCGATTTAACACGGCGTAATCTCGAGAGCTACAAGGGTACTTATAATCAAATAGCAATGCATAACGATTATGCTGTATGAATGAATCATCCAAACCTCTAATTTTCTTGACTTAGAAATATTATGTGCAAAGCAAGTTTTCTACTAACGAAATCACTTTGTAACGGATGAACGTTCGAAAATTATTTTCTTACATGGAGGGCGTTTGAGCGACATGACTCTATGAGGTGCTTTGACCACCACAATGGGCCTGGAGATCTTTAAGAAAACCAGAAATTATAAGTTCAATATTGACAAAAGATGGCGCTGTAAGTAACGATCAAATATTCATACCAAGTTGCAGTTCTGAAGCGCGCTATGAAATTTATTTGAGACAATCTATACAATTAACATGCGGCAAAGGTTATATAATTCGCTCGTACGAATACATACATAACCATTAGGTCAGTTAGGAAAAAATAAATAATATTATGAAATAATTTAACATCTAGCTAGGAAAATGTTCATATCAATTTATTTTAATTACTAATTCAATTTATTGTGAAAGATCTCGTTTTAGAATATAGAAATGTGACTAACGATCAAAAGAAATAAAATCAGGCAAAAGTCTTTTGCTTAAAAGGAAACTCCAATCGTCTTCAGTTGAAAATAATTTTGAATTTTTGAATTTGAATTTTGAAAATGGTTCAGTGTATTGTAGTATAATAAATTAATAATCAATGATACCAAATGGTTTTACGACTAGATGACTTAGGTATAATTTACAATACCTAAAAAATAACTAAATATACTTCTCATCAAAAAAATCGAAACACCTTGCAAGTTTATGTTTTGTAAGGAATAACAGACAAATGT
Organism: Carpatolechia fugitivella; assembly: GCA_951230895.1. NCBI lineage: Eukaryota > Metazoa > Arthropoda > Insecta > Lepidoptera > Gelechiidae > Carpatolechia > Carpatolechia fugitivella. The sequence continues at coordinate 2,113,175 of OX579653.1, read as the reverse complement.
GTATATTTAATACACATTTTTCAACAATACAATAGTTTGGGCTTTTGCGTTCTTGGTCATGTGCGTCGAAATCATATATTATACACATTTGCAGAAAAACTGGTTTTCGTATTGCAAACCTGTTTTAGCTGTCTTAGTTGAAAAGTTACTTGGTGAACATTATACTGTTTATTTATTGAGTAGAGGAACAGTGATGCGCTCAAACGCGTTCATGTCGTAGCTAAGGTAATCTCAGTAAGATTTATACGCTTCGGGGTGAGCTCTGTTCGACTCTCGGACTATTTGTTTTTCATCCATTTGTAATAGAAAATGTTTTCTGTAAACACGACGAAATTACCCTATAAAGGCCAGCGCATCGTAATGCGGTCGCCTGCGGCGGGTGAGCTCGCTGTATGCTGGTCACGAGGATATTTCAGCTCCACCCAGCATACAGTGAGCGCGCGCGCGCTGAGCTCCCGCGCCGCATTATAATGCGCTGGCCCTAAGTATTGATTGCGAAACGCTTCAAAATTGCTTAATGAAGTTAATATGACGTCACGATTTTCTTCATTCAAAAAGTAATTAAAAATTGTTTTGTACGAATTTCGTTTCGTCATTAAAAATGCGTTCATGAGCGATTTATAAGGGTTGCGGTCGCGAACTCACACTTCATCGCTTGAGTCGTACATTCCGACTGGTGCGTTGAGCGAGCGGTTGTGTAGAGATTGAAGGGATCTTTGTTAATGTTGAATTAAAAATAAAATAATAACCGGCCAAGCACGTGTCGGGCCACGCAAAGTGTAGGGTTCCGTAGTTGTCCAACACTACTTATATAGGTACCTATTTAAGACAGCTGTTAACATTCATCAAATTTTTTTTATGATATTTTTAGTACCAAATATATTTAGCAGACTTTTGAATGAACGACTTTCGATTAAAGGAATGTAGTTGACAAAGTTCTATTCTCAATAGAGTTGAAGTTGTGTTGATAAGTAAAAAAAGTAAAAAAATATGTATAAAAAACAAAGCCTAATTAAATTTAAAATGTATAAAAAAATTGGCTCCTGTTTGCTAATGGATATTAACAAACAGGTGCCAAATTTTATTATATTTAAATCCTTACTATTGTAAGTTGGCTGTTATGGAAAAACACCAGGGCCCCGTGTCACGAAGCAACAATTTACTAGTAACATGTTACAATTTGATATTCATTGCGTAGCTAATTCGTCTAAACTGTAAGCCCTAATCGTTTTATCTATTTGTCTACGCAATGTACAATGTCCGAGATAGATAACAATGAAGTGTTTTATTATTTCTCACATTTTTTAACGTAAACAAAGATCTCTCACAATCTGTAACTTGTAGGATACATAGTTATCGAAAGGAACCATTGACCTCTCAAATATGTTTGCGGATATTACCAGATAAAACTAAAGATAAAATCAGCTATCTTTACTAATTTGTTGCTACGGGCGTGAACATATTTGATAGGTTTGAAGCTGTCAAGGGTATTAATTCAGGGTGAACTTGGTTGATACGAGTTGGGTAAAAGTAAAAGGTAAAAAGGTGGTCACTAGCCACTAGGCTGGGGCCGCTGCGCTAGGGCCGCTGCGAATGTGTTTTCGAATTTCGAATTCATATGTACGTTTATTCGACGCTCTTACGATGAAGGAAAACATCGTGATGAAACCTGCACTCTCCTGCGAAGAAATTCACAGGTTGTGTGTGAAGTCGACTAACCCGCACTGGGCCAGCGTGGTCGACTAAGGCGTAATCGACTTAATTCAGGGTATGTTCGAGCCCCTTGGTGGGGACGTATATGAGCTGTTGATGTAATAAAAGGTAAAAAATAATCATCAGCTTTAAATTTTATTACAAAGGGTTGCTAAAAGGGCCAGATAAAAACGCTCAAAGCTGTTAGGGAATGTTGCAATAAAAAAAATGGTGCGTTTTTTATTACGCGCATCAATGGTTCTGGATTTTTAGTCGTAACAGCGCCCTTTTATAAAAGTTCGGTGTTATAACTGTCTGTATGTAACGTATCAACCAGGCTTAGTTGATATGGAGTTAGCTAGGTTGTCTTGATTGATATCGGCAAGATTGACTCGTAGCCAAGGCTTGAATACCTGGTTGAATTTTCAAACCAGTTTGCGCGCATATCCATACATTTTAAGAAGAGCTTTTTCATTACAATTCGGCTCGCAAGAAGCGGTATTTTTTTCGGTTCTGACCATAGAGCATTTTCATTTTGATTCCTGCTCAAATATGATTTGCTTCACTCTTTGGTCCTCGATCTGGTTTCGTTGCATTTATTCACAATTTATGGACAAGAAAGAAAGAGATAGAGCATCGCGCTTTACTCGTCACGCGCTGTTTGGGATTAACCAGGTTTATCCCAGAAGCGATATTGCTCGGAAGTCGGTTTCGCTTTACGAGTGATTCGCTTGGGATCTGGTTTGAAAAAATACCGGTTTCCAGCCTTGCTCTTAGCACTTACAACATTATATCTCCATAGATTATGTAGCGATCGAAATTATTTTTGTATTCATGTTAGCATCACATGCATGCTCTCTAGAGATTTGTCTGCATTTTTTATGTAATATTGACGTAAGTACAACGGTTAGCCGAGCGACAGGTAGACGTGAGATGTATAGCATGATTATTGAATCACGTCGGTCATTGGTTGAAGGTCAGTTCTGATTTCCATACAAAAGTATTACCTTACCTTCACATAATATTTAGTTACTGTTGAGTCTTTGACCCGGTAGACTACTGATCGATATAAGAGATATGTTACGACGAAATTGATACCCTACCTGTTTGCGCCAACCGTACGGTGTTATTTTACAAATGTAGACAAAACAGATCATTGTTTCTTCTACAGCATATTCAGTATTTTACACATGAACCAAAGTATTTAAACCGTAAATCCATCGAAAGCGCGTGCAATTGGTATGCTAGGGATGCAGTTATGAAATAAACATTTTGGACGCACCAGTCCCAAGTTAGAATAAGCACTTATTTGTTTAATTTAAATTATTTATTTAAGCACTTTTAAATTTGTATTTATTGTCAGTTAAGAAGCATAATCATGCCTGCGCAGCTTGTGCATTTATAATTCCAATAAAATGTGATTATTAGATATTGTGTTTGATTCTTTTCGTCCCTTCACTTTCCTACGAGGTTCTTGAAAGGTGGCAATAGGGAATCGGACTACTTTTATTTTATTTTATAAATCCAAACTTCTTAGTTTCTGCTATCAAACAATAAATGAATTTTTGCTCTATCTTTAAAATTGACCGAATTATAAAGGTTTGAAATTCAAGATTAGACAGAGAGGCACATACCCACTTGTGACGTCATTTGTTAGTAACGCCATATAATCTCCATACAAACAATCGTTTTTTAAAGAGACAGACATATTGAAACTTTAAAAAATCTCTAAATTCGTTTTTCAAACGATTCTGTTTTTTTCTTCGCGAATCGTCTGCTATTAATCTATATTTTTAAAATAATTCATAAAATATGGTGAACAGTCCGATCCCCTATTATCCCACTTGAAAGAAAATGATAGATACGAACTCTGGAAGAAACTGGTTGTCCTTTTTTGTTATCGACTACTTAATCGTCATACATCGTGTTAGTCAGTTAGTTGAGCTTGTGAAACTTATCTACTTTTCTAAGATGCTTTTTTTATAAATTAGTTAGTTACATTTCATGGACTGAACCACTCGAGGTTTTACGATGTTAAGTTATCACAGATAAACTACCGAAGGACTATAATAGTGGATGAGAGCCTAGTGGTTTTTTAGAGCGTGTTCTGTGCTTCGATAGGCACGAGCGCGAGTTCCGGCGACTATAGTAAATAACACGTTTATCCGAACCTAACACTTCCATTGATATCGACGATTCCGTAACCTAAATGCGGCTGCCAACGAAGCGCATGGTTGCGGGTTCGAATCCCACCCAGAGCATTTATGTCAAAATGTATGACGTACAGATCATTGTTTTTCCGATACCCATAGCACAAGCTTTGGCTAGTTTTATATCTCAGGGCAGAGTGAGGGAGGTCATCCATCACATTTGTTAATTATTATTGTATGTAAAATTTGGTGCCACTTCCCGGTCTTCTATGCAAGTACCAAGGCAATAAAACTGTCTGAAACCTTTCAATAACAAAATTCGATACAGCTTTGTAAGATGAAGCCACAAAGTGGGTAACAAGATATTATATTGCATAAGGCTTTAATCTTATTTTCCACTCAGGTATTTTATGGTTCCATTGTTTGTAACCAACTATTTTCATTGCACATTAAAATGTTTACTACACTACAATACAATGGCATAAATTATGGAAGTAGCAGTAAAAACATTTGATAAGAATCTACAAATTAATCACCAAAATAAATTTATTTACTGATCCACTAAATTTCATAAGCCTAGGCCGTGTGTGTGAGATGCCCCCACATAATTATTTATTTATTTTGGATTAAAATAAAATAACAAAATACGATTTTGTATTCACACTTTTATTTCACGGATATATCTTGCACTGTCTGGACCATAACATTTGCATTTATACAACAAAACAGAAAGTTATAAAATAGAATATACCTAATACAGTGAAAAAATATTTACTGCTTACATCTCTATGTTATTATAAAGCAATACTTCTCAATATACAAATAGTTAAACAAAATAACTCCATTAGAACATAATATTGGTAGAATACTTTTCCATAAATCACAAAAAATATACATTTTTGAACATTGCAAATAGATATATCACATCAAAAGTAAATGGTACCCAATGTTACCTTAAAACAGTCGCTTTTCGTATGAGAAAAGACCGTGAACATTGCCCTCAAGTTGAGCAGAGTATGTTCTCTTCATGAACCTCAGATCTCCGGAGTAACTCATTTCTTTCAGCTTAGAAATGGATCTGGCACCTATATCCTGGCAGCTGTGCTGAATGCCAGTCTGCAGGTAGGGAAGGAACATCAACACGGAACCTTTATCAACAATGCTTCCACTCACACCTTGAGCTACTCGGTGCTTATCGGACTCTTTGTGGAAATAGCGGCTCATTGCAGATCCTTTTCCGTCCTTATTTTCCATAGCCTCCAAACTGCCCATTCCTCTGTACTTCTTCAGCCTAACTCCATCAGAGAAGAAGTACTCTCCAGGGGCCTCTGAAGTTCCAGCAAGCAGAGAGCCCATCATGACCGTGGAAGCTCCTAAGGCCAAGGACTTGACAATGTGTCCAACAGATTGAATTCCACCATCAGCAATGACTGGCACATTGAATTGTTTTGCATATGAAGATACTTGGTACACAGCTGTGGCTTGAGGGCAGCCACAAGCCATAACTTCTTGAGTTATACAAATGGATCCGCTGCCCATGCCTACTCTTAAAGCATCAACACCAGCATCAATGAGATTCTTCGCCTGCATTCTAGTGACAACATTGCCTCCTATCACTTGGATATCTGGATAAGTCTTTTTAATGTATTTTATCATTTCTATTTGGTAGGTGGAGTTTCCCTGTGATGAATCTAAAACAATAACATCTACTCCATTGTCGACTAGTAGTTTCAGCCTCTGGCGATCAGCCTCACGGGTGCCTATAGCGGCTCCCACTAACAGCTGTTTATTGGAATCTTTAGAAGCATTTGGATAGCTACGCGCCTTCTTCAAATCAGTTCTTGCAATCAAAGCCACTAACTCACCAGCTCCATTAATGATTGGCAGTTTTCCCTTCTTACTCTTCTCAAGGATATAATTAGCATCCTGTAAAGTGACACCTGACTGTGCAGTGATCATTTGTTCAATTGGTGTCATAACTTCTTTCAAAATCAGCTGTGGATTCCCCTCCCTGAAGTCTATATCTCTGGATGTCACAATACCTACTAGACGGCCACCGAGCTTACCATTCTCTGTGATAGGATATCCTGTGAAGCCATTTTTCTTTTTGGACTCGATGACGTCGGCGACGGTGTTCTCTGGCCCCAGGCAGATGGGGTCGCGGATGAATCCATGTTTGTATTTCTTGACTTTGTGGACTTCATAGGCCTGGTACTCAGGAGTGCAGTTATGATGGATGATGCCGATGCCGCCGCAGAGAGCCATCGCGATGGCCATGTCGGCTTCGGTGACAGTGTCCATTGGCGTGGACACCAATGGCGCTTTCAGGTTAATTTTCTTGGTGAGAGGAGAGCCGAGGTCTACCTCTTCGGCGGTGAAGTCAATATAGCCGGGGAGCAGTAGGAAGTCATTGTAGGTTAGGCCTTCGCTGTTGGCGAAGATTTCAGCAGCTGACAAGCCGTCGCGCAAGTCCCCATCCGCGCGACCAGACATCGTAACGGCACGTGCTGTCGACCCTCCGAGCGCGCACTCAATACGAGAATACGGCCCTCCTTCTCTCAGCTCACTATTATCATATACTAATTAAGCGTTTACGTTGAAAATCGTCCAATATCAACACGTTACTGAACGTATGTACACGTGGTACGGTACATATGTTTGTTTCTTGATTTAAAAAGTGGAAAGTCTATATTTGGCAGCTAACACTTGTATTACTTTTTATGGAAGTACGTATGAATGAGTATAATATATTTTCTTCTCAAATATATTCATAGAAATTAAAAATTATATTACAAAGAACCACGACGACGCCGGGTTCACGGTTTCGATCAAAATGACAGATTTTTTTACGGTGTTGCCATAACCTTAATAATAAATTAAACAATAAGCAAAAATATTTTTAGGGTAAATAAAATATTATTTTTATCTTTGGAGTAGTTAGCTCAGGTACTTATTTACATTTTAATGTTTTAATATTTTAATGTTTATTACATATTGTCTGCAGATTGTAGCAAACTATTTTATTGCTATTGCTTACGACTAGCTGTCCGCCTGCGTTGTTTGTTTATAGACTTCCACTGTTTTTAAAATGAAAGAGAAACACACACGCATCGTTCTAAGAGATTACAACATTACTGTGTTGTTAGTTTTAGTAATCTTTACTGGGCCATTGACTGGCTTACTGTGGTGAGGTCAACGAAGTACAATAATCAAGAAGAGTAACCACCTAGCAAAGCCCGCTCATAACTAACTCGCACAAATTAATTTTGACAAACGACGACAACGACAGACAGACAGGATGATGTCTCGCTGCTGTAAGCTGTAAGTACATTGAAGCTTACTTTCGATGTTCTTACAAACCGAGTCATATAAATAAAACATCATTGTACCGCGATTCGAATGTGGTATAGTATACTTTTTTCCCGGCTTCTTTGGTATTCATTTGGTGGGGTCAAATTTAAAGCGTAGTTAGTTTCGTTACTTGACTATAGATAATTCGTTGGGTAAAATGCTACACCGCGTCATCGTCTGTGAGATGAGAATCAAAGAAAATGCAATCATTTCCCCGCGGTGTAAAGTAATCTAAGTCTGCAGTTACACGATACGAAATATATATTTTTTGTTGCAGTTGAAATCTTGGGACAGGACAGGATAGGTAGGACGCTTCTGCAATTTTTTACTTTACTGGCAACATAGCTAGATGTGCCTCAAAATGCAAGAACCCGAAGCAGAAAATTAAAACTTCTAAATTACTATTACTGTGACATCTGCTGGCGTTCTAAGGTACTAATTTTAAAATCAAATTTTATTGCAAAAGTTGAAGAACCAAGGAAGTTCAACGAGTTACAGATTACTACAAAGCAACTCTAAAATTCAAATGCCTAGTCATGGTCCAAGATCAATAAGTCGAGACCAGCCCTGTAATACGTAAGTCCTTGTCTTTGCACTATTCTTACAAGGGGCCCGTTTCACGAAGTAACATTATGGTACATACAAGTTTCAATTTGATATACATTACGTAGCCAATTAATCTAAACCATTAGTAGAAAGACTTTTTCTACTAGTACTACGCCTAAACTGTAAGCCTTTATCGTTTTATCTTCGTCTACGCAATGTACGTCGAATTGTACTCGTAATTTGTAACTTGTAGCTTTGTGAAACGGCTACCGCTTCGTACATTGCGTAGACAATGAGATAAAACGATAGGGGCTTACAGTTTAGGCAATTTGGCTTCGCAATGAACATCCAAATTGTTACTAGTTACTAGTAAATTGTTGCTTCGTGAAATTGTGCCCAGGTGTTCTTTTTGTCTAAGGTACTTTTAGTCCTGGATTCTATGGAAACTAAAACTTTTCTAAACCTTTAAACTGGTGCATTTGTCAACAGGACAGGAATGTGCATATTTTCCTTCACCATAAGCCAGAAGTACAGGAGGTTAGTTCTTCAAAGCATAGGATAGCAAGCATGTTAGTTCAGATTCGGTTCGGTGTGGTTAAGTGTTTGACTCTGACTCTGGGTTGCTGCATGCAGCAGTCTTGGCTTAGCACTAGCTAGAGCTTTTTTTATAATATTGCTGCACGTCTAGCTATAACAAATAAAGCTAGTTTATATGAAGCCACACACAACACAACACAAGTTTGCTCTTAGCTTGAAAAACTACTATCCTCAGGCTGGCTGGTAGCCTGTGTTCGTTTATAAATCTCGGATATTAGAGCGTTGAATACACACACACACACTATGATTTCGAAAGAAAACACATTGCAGGTTGTGGGATCGAACCGCCGCCTTTCGAATGACAGGCGACAATCACCGCTCTATAACAGCACGCCTACTGTAAGTAAATATCAAATTACTTCTCGTTTTGTTGCCTTCTGTGTTTATCAGGCGTTATTAGTAACCGTATATGTTATTGTTAGCAATATTCGACTATACGTAGGTTCCAGGAAGTCCCGGATAACACGGAGGTGTCCAAGTGGTTAGGTGTTCGACTCTTATTTCTTTGTGAGACTTTCCCAGTTTGGTCTGATTTTCCATTGGATTTTCCGAAGAGAAAGATGTGTGCACACCCCGGCAAAGAAATTCATAGGTTGTGTGTGATGTCGACCAACCCGCACTGGGCCAGCGTGGTAAACTTACGCCTAATCGCACATATAGGTAGGGCCCTCGCTTATTTAAAAATAGCTGTTGATAAATGATGATGAGTCTGAACTTTCTACTTCCGCAAAAGTTTCTTCAACAACAATAGGTTCTTTGATTCAATCCGGAAGACCTCATCCACTTTCATATTTCATTCATTCATTCATTCATTCTCTTTTCGTCATCTTCCCATTCTGTCCACTCTCCTACCTCGTCTACTTGAAAGTCCTACTTCGTCTACATTTACTCGTGCGTATAAATATTCCTAATGTGTATTTAGCTCCTTAAGCCCACTATAGCTCTGCTTACCGCTTCTGGAATAGAACGGTGAGCGTGATATCTGTATCTAATAATAAACATAAGTAGTATTTAAAGATTTGTAGGAAAAAATAGGAAATAAACATTCATTAACAGCTCATATACGTCCCCACCGAAGGACTCGAGCCTACCCTGAATTAGGCGACTAGGCCTTAGTCGACCACGCTGGCCCAGTGCGGGTTGGTTGACTTTACACACAACCTTTGAGTATCTTCCTAGGAGTGTGCAGGTTTCATCACGATGTTTTCCTTCACTGTAAGAGCGTCGAATAAACGTACAAATTAATTCGAAATTCGAAAACACATTGTCGATCGAACCCGCGTCTCACGGACGGGAGGCAGCGGCCCTAGTCACTAGACCACCGACGCTTACAAACATTACTATTACTTTATTACGTAACTGTCATTGCGTAACTGGTTATTTGACGTAAATCCTATGAAATGTTATTGTCCTCCTTAGTGGTAATCAGAGACTATATAAAGTCCAGATCACATTACAAACGATCATTCCTGCGGTTAACATCGTTCATACAGTTCAAGTAACTGCGATCTCTGTAGCCCTATTACAGGAACGGATACAACCAGAAACAACGGAAATCTAAGCTGCAGTTCCTGAAAGCACAAAACATTCCGAAAAAATGGGCATTCTAACCTTGATACAACAAGTTTCTAGTGAACAACTAAACGTGACTGAAGATGAGAATAATTACAATGAGCAATATGAAAATAAAGAAGTTGGAGAAACGGTTGAAGAAACGAAAGCTGATGACGATGCTAGTACACTTGACAGTATGATGGTGCCTAACGATGATGAAGATATAATCGAAACTGATGCTCCGGTGGCTAGAAATGTCATTAAAGGCGATCTCCCATCAAGTTCGTGTCCAGAGGGACACATCCTTGTGAATGGAGAATGTGTACCAGAATTCTAAATGGACTAGAAGTTTTGTTTGTTATTTGTTTTCGGTTATGTATTTTTATATGATTATCTTCGATCAGAGAAAGGGACTTACACCTATATATATATATTTACTTACATAATATTATATAAGTAACTGCATGTTTCATCTGCGTCTTGTTATCTCTTCTTTCTCTTCCGTGGATTCGCTGGAATATATTTCTTTAGAAATAAGTAGGCCTGTATCGTTTTTTCAAATGTAATTATATTTTTGTTGTTTATTGTGTACAATAAATGGTTAAATAATTAAATATTCGTTCTATTTGGTTCCTCGTACAACAAAACTTGGAAGATGTAGCAAATGCTGCTACAAAAATATATTATTTATATAGAAGAAATATAGAAGAATTAAAGCAAAGTAAAGATTTTTTATAGCTAAGTCAAATACACAAAGTCAATTATTTATTTCCATAGGATGTTATTACATCACTTAGATCCGTCATTACATTTTTAGGGTTCCGTAGTAAAAAAGGAACCCTTATAGTTTCGGTCTGTCCGTCGTCTGTCTGTCTGTCTGTCCGCGGCTTAGCTCAGAGACTCTTAGTAACAGAAGGCTGTAATTTGGCATGGATATACATATAAATCATGCCGACAAAGCTGAAGAATAAAATCATAAAAAAATAAAATTTTTAGCGTTCCTCTGGTACACGTCAAGAGGGGGTTATTTTTTTTATTTCACGATTACCTTATCGTGTGAGGTATCTTTGGATAGGTCTTTTAAAAACAACGGGGGTTTGCTAAGATCATTTTTCGATGCTAGTGTAAGTTTTAGAAATATTTCGTTTTAAAGTGCTTATTTTTGTTAGAGTCAAGTTCCCCCCTCTACCAACGAAACCGTTGTATATGGAAACGTGAAAAAAATCATGATAGTAGCGTATATGATGATGAATTGAAAACTATAATGAATTTAAAAGGAAAACTATCAAAATCAAGTAGGCTTTACAGGTTATCGAATAATAGACCAACTTATAAAAAGTACTAGTACAAGTAAGAAATTTGGTACTACAAATATCATAGAAAAATATTTTGATGAATGTTAGAAGGCTGTAATTTGGCATGGACATACATATTAATTATGCCGTCAAAGCTAAAGAATAAAATTAAATAAAAAATTTTTTTAGGGTTCCTCTGGTACACGTGAAGTGGGGGTTATTTTTTAAATTCACGATTACCTTATGGTGTGAGGTATCGTTGGATAGGGTTTAAAAAAATAATGGGAGTTTACTAAAACCATTTTTCGGTGCTAGTTTACGTTTCAGAAATATTTTAAGTGCTTATTTTTGTTAGAGTCAAGTTTCAACCCCCCCCCACCAGCGTAAGCGTTGTATTTGGAAATGTGAAAAAAATCACGGTAGTAATGTATATGATGAATTTAAAAGGAAAACTATCAACATGATGTAGGCTTTACAGGTTAACTAATAATATATCAACTTATGAAATGTACTTGTACTAGTAAGAAATTCGGTACAAATATCGTAAAAAAATACTTTGATAAAGTTTAAACTGTCTATGTAGTAAATTTAAGTACGAGAAAAGTAAAAAAAAATGTGAAATAAGTAGACTTGACAGATTAACGAATAAAATACCAACTTTAAAATGTACTTGTGCTAAGTAAGAAATTCAGTACAAGTAAGTATCATAGAAAATGACTTGATGGAGTCCGTCTATGTAGGTAGTAAATATAAGTAGGTATTAGAACAGTAAAAAGATTGCGAAAAAATAAAATCATAACATCATTTACTAAAATAATTTCATAACCTATATACCTTATTTACCAGTCAGTTTTAAATGTGTAACAATAAAGAGTAAAAAACAACCATCCATACATCCCTACTTACAAAATTTCGGGTTTATAATATAAATAAGGAAATTTTTTATCATTACTTATTAGCTCCGTGTGCTAACTTCTGCATATTAGGCAACTACGGAACCCTACACTTTGCGTGGTCCGACACGTGCTTGGCCAGTTATTTTTTCACGGTTTACCAATGCACCTACACAAAAATAAACTTGTGTACTTACATTAGTGGTGTCAGTGTCAGAGTTAATACAAGTAGGTAGGTACCTAAGGAAAGTCGCCTAAGGCCTGAGATATGGCACATGTATGTATTGCCTTCATTGCCTTCTGAAGTAGGACATTATCTTACTTTTTGTAAAAATAGTTGACTAACTACACCGGGGATACAAAGTTTTTTTTGTTGAACCAAATAGTCTACCGGGTTTCATGCTCATAGCTTTCGTAATGAGATCCGAACGGTTGTCACAGAATTAAAATTTTTATAGTAAAGTCGACATTAATTCTGTGGTAAATTAGTAAGTACAATTAATAAGGCTCTACATATCCGCGTGTTGTACAAAAATACTTGAAATATTATATTCTCAATCTTATTTTTATTTATGGCGTTTTAAGTATTTCGCCAGTATCAAGTGGTTTTGTTAAGTAAGTAGCTTGAGTAACACAGACCACCATAATCCTAAGACTAGGGAGCTGTGTTCGGTGAAGGACTCCAGTAACGTGGAGCCGTCTAACCATCAAGATATGTCAGAAAAATGCTACCATTTTAGTTTGTAGTTTAGCGAGTCGTTCATTGGATAACACACTATTTAAATAACCAGTAGCTCTGTGAGCTGTAGACCTCGCGAGTCTGTATGTCTCTTTATATTTATTTTTATTATTTTCCACAAAGATCCCCGATCTTTTTAAATTTATTTAATATTTTATTTTATATTATTTTATTTTAATTGAGCAATGTGACCTGTAGAGTAAAACAGCTTCAGCGGTAGACTTTGTACGCTGGCAGCCCCTTTAACTCCGTAATTTTTTTAAATTTCCAAAAACTGACTCGACAAAAAAAAAATAATTTATTGAACCTGCTCACAAAATTTCACGAGAATCGGTTGAGAAACGCGATCTGTAGAGTGGAACAAACAGACACACACACAAACAGACATACAAAAACAATTTTGGTCAAGCTGAAGCAGAGACGCTTCGCTCGCTCGGTCAATTATACACTGAACTCTCAAATAAACTAAAATAAAAGAATTCAAATTACAACATGGTTCGCCATTACCGGATGTTGGTAAACGACCGTTCTTGAAATATAATAATATATAATTAGTATTTCTATAAATAAATGTATAAATCTATAGTTATCAATCATACATAATAAGATATGATATTGATAGTTATTTTATTGTAAAAGGAAAAAAAGATCCTGCATATTCAGGTGCAACGAAAATAATGTAAGTATTAATTAATAGTAAGTTCGCTACTTAGGCACTAATACACTCATCATCATCATCATTATAACCATCATCATTTCAGCTGAAAGATGTTCACTGCTGGACATAGGCCTTCTCCTGGGGTCTCCACTAATACTTAAATAAATACGCGTAAATTATTTATTTACCTACTTATATAGGAAATAGGAACCGAAGTTAGTAAAATAAATCAAATAGAAAAACAGTGTTCAGTTTTTTATTGGATGTAATACGGAGCTCTAAAAGAAGAAACGTCCCTAACTAATACTACGTAGTTGTGAATGACTGGCAAAGGGTGGGACACATTGTTTGTAGTTACGGTCATATAACAAGAAGATTTTAAGAGTAGCGCAGCGTAGGCAGGCCACCCAAAGGGACCAATGATTCCGGGATCCGGGTAGCAGAAAGCCGCTAGAAGTCATGGATGAACACGTCCGAAAGACCCTTATACTAATTATGATGATGAATCAGAATCGGAGTCCACATTACCCAAATTTTGTGGTCGCATTTCCGTGATGTCAATTTATAACAAAAGAAGAGAGGTTCCATTCTATTTTAGGCTCGACGATTTTTTCGGTAGGTAGGTTGTCCTAGTCAAGCAAGTTAACCAGCTTTGTTTAGTTGGAGTCATGGTAGACAATTTTATTAATAAAGCAATCAAAATCAAAATAAATTTAGCCTTTCAACTTTCGTTTATGTTTAGCCTTTCGACTAGAAGTCTTCTCTCGGTAACTTTTCCGTATTCACTATGATATATTTTTCTTGACTAGTGAATTGGCCGTCAGCTACTGCCTTTGCTTTCGGAGATTCAGTCTCATAGCCGTCAATATCTTCATCATCATTGGGTTCCATCATAATTTCATCACAAAAGTCTTCAGGAGAAACTGGTCCTTCAACAATTTCCTCAACTTCTTCGTCATTTTCGCAAGTACCTTTATTTTGACCTTCAATAGCGTTGGTTATTATTGGCTCATCCAAATTTTGTAGTAACTGACGGTCCATATTTTTTCAAAACAATTTCCGTCTGTTTTGAAGCTTGGTTTTCTTCCAGTAAGAGAGTAGGACTTGTACGTAATACGTACGTATGGTATGGTAGTACGGAATGTATGAGTGTCGTGAATATTTAGTTCGGTTGGAGCGTCAAAACAGGAATGTATGATTGAATGAAGCTCGATCTGGAATTTATATAAGTACTAAAGCCCGGTTAGAACACAAAGAGCTATTATTTATAGAATGGATTTATCGCTGTCTGGGTGTTTTCCTTATCGAATGTTACTAAGTTGTAGCCGGAGAATTCGAATGTGGTACTAATAAGTCTTGTCGATAAGAAAATAAAAGTAAAAAAAGGCCCTAGCAGCTTATTAAAAAAAACATAAAAAAGCGGTAGATGGCGTTGACAAAATCATGGCTCTAAAAATTTTGAAAAACACAGAAACCAGTCAGGGCAAAAAAGACTAGCTTGAAATAATAATTGTCTGTCGTAATCTTACCAGATGAAAAACTCCTTCGTTGCTTTTTATTGACCGAGCGAGCGAAGCGTCTCTGTTTCAGCTTGGCCAAAATTGCTTTTGTATGTCTATCTGTCTGTCCCACGTTTGTCCATCTGTCTGTTTGTTCTACTCTACAGGTCGTGTTTCTCAACCGATTCGCGTGAAATTTTGTGAGCAGGTTCGATAAATTAATCAAATATTTTTATCGAGCCAGTTTTTGGAAATTTAAAAAAAATACGGAGTTATGGGGGCTGCCAGTTTACAAGGTCTACCGCTGAAGCTGTTTTCCTCTACATGTCACATTTCTCAATCAATTAAAATTTTTATTTAGGCATCTGATTCCTTCGAAAAAAGCCATAATTTCTTTAAGCGAAATCTAACGTCTTGGTACACTGAGAAAAATTTAATGAGCCGTTGTAACTGAACATCTGATCTCTATAACAATCAAAATTGGCCGTTGATCATTTAGTAGCAGATCCATACTACGTTGTGAGAGTAACCCAAACTCTTTTAGAAATTTACAATGTGTCTTTATATTATGTTTTCTAACTGTGGAATTAAACATAGAGTCGCCTACTCAACTTCTATGTTATTCCTATATACTGATTCGTCCCTATCTCTCGCCCGAACACAGGAGTACCAGTTGCCAGCTGGCAAGCAGCCTACTCCTGATTACCCATGCTCGCTGACTGAAAGAATAAAGTCACCAGGAAATCCCAGCGACTCTATTAAGCAATACTAACTTCGTATTCTGAAAAGAACTTCGAAGTTTATTGCTTTCTGATATGGGAACGGTTAATTATGCCTCTATGGATGCATAGAGGCATAATTAACCGTTCCCATATCAAACAGGCAGCACGCCAGTCTTCAGGGACCGAAATCCCGTCGAAAGGCAGTGAGAGGCTGTGCAGCGCCTGCGACTTTAGGTTCGGCAATTATTTCACTTGGTTTTCCAAGTATTGATTTATACTAGTCTATTTTTGCACTTTGACAATAATGTCAATTTTCATGAACTTAACGTTCCGCCAGCCATCTATTCCTAGACGGCCGACTGCCTCCCACCATGTATATTGGCGACACGCATCGACGGTACGCGCTAGGTCAACAAGACTTTTTCCTAAACTTTGTTCGATATTTCTGAAACTCACAATGCAAACGTATCTCAGTCTCTGCACCCCAAGTATGCATTTAGTTTTGCATTATCTCTTTTAGTTTCAGAGTTATTAATTTTAGAAATATCAAAAACGTCCAATACAAGAACGTATTAAAATTAAAAACATTCATTACAAGAACGTATAAAAAAAATAAAAATTCTCTTAATTCGTCTCAAATCTTTTATTATATATAACTTTCTCTATGTCATACAACAGACACATGTTGTTCTACATAGCTTTACTTTACATTAGGGTCGTGGAGTTACACCGTACACCTAAGTAGCAAAGCTCTAGAAAATACGTAAGAAAACGGGATAGACGGACGTAATGAGCTAGACGCATGACGTAATGAGCTAGACACATGACGCGTATGAGTTGGACTCATTATAAAGAGTGACTTACCCCAGTGCACTTTGTTCTCAGTGTAGAAACCAAAGATTTCTGACGCGCGTCGCCAGGGAGCGAAGCGATCGTCTTCTATTTCCTCTGAGGTAGAAACTACTTTTTTATTTTTTTACGTGCTGTCAGAAAATTCCGAGAGTAACAACAGACGATCGCTTAGCGCGAGGCGACGCCGACGACGCGCTTTAGAAATATTTGTTTTTAAATGTCTGTACTGTACGCAAATAGTACTTAACTACTTAGATAAATAATTTATAAAAAGCAGACTAAATTAAATAAATATGTAAATATTGATCGCCTTCGTCCACAGTTCATACCCCGTCTTGTTTGGAATTTCAAACAATAATATTGATCTACACTTATCAGGTGCTGTAAAAAATATATAAAATACTAATAATATTAAGTTTTTAGTATTCCATATACGTTTCTAAAATAAATATACCACCAGATTACAATTAATGGAAAGGATTGCAGTTGCCTCACCGAATGTTTTACATTTTACTAGCAAAGAATAAGGAACCAAAAGTAAGTTACGATACGAGTTAATTTTTGAGGTATAATTTTTTTATTTACTTCTTAGATTACTGAAAAAACAAATGACAAACAAAAAGCTTCAATAACAAAAAAAACTTCCTCAGCACTATCGAATAAAAAATATTTATTATTAAAATCTTTATTTTTTATAAAAAATAAATAAAAAAATAAAATAAAAAAAATTTATAGGAAGAAAAAATCCACATATTTTAGATAGGAACATTAATGGTCTAAATCTACATCTCCAAACATTGGCAAGCGTTGGGTTCATTCCTGTTACCTACGAGTAATTGAAGTTTGAAACACATTCTCCATTCACAAG
Organism: Carpatolechia fugitivella; assembly: GCA_951230895.1. NCBI lineage: Eukaryota > Metazoa > Arthropoda > Insecta > Lepidoptera > Gelechiidae > Carpatolechia > Carpatolechia fugitivella. The sequence goes on along the minus strand of OX579653.1, from coordinate 2,095,759 downwards.
AATTTGATCGTTTTGACACTTGCGTATGGCATCAGTGAAAGATTTTGCCACTGGTGCATCAGTTTCGTTTGCATCTTCATCATCGTTAGGCACCATCATGCTGCTGTCAATTGAAGCAGCATCATCAGCAGGAGGTTCTGTTTTTTCATCTGTTTGTCTAACTTCTTTATTTTCATGTTGTTCACTATGATTATATTCATCTTCAGCCACGTTAAATTGTTCACCAGAAGTTTGTATTTTTGCTAGAATGCCCATTTTTTCGAAAATTGTTGTACCTTCGCGAACTCTGCAATATATTTAGTAAGTTGATAACCATGGGACTTACCACGAAAATGGTCGTTTGTCAGTGCGCACGTAGCACCGTCTAGTGAGCTAATAGATGAAACAAAATAGCTCGAAGAATAGCCCGAGTTTTGTTTTGAGGCTACAGTTTTTTTGTACGAGATGAGGCATCTGTACGGTGACGTGGTCTGGACTTTATATAGTGCTAGTTAAGACCAAACACCAGCCAGACCACTAACTAAGGAGGACAAATTTTAAAAAGTTTTAAGTGAAATACCTACTTACTTACGCTTAGAATATTTACGTATAGCCCTTTTTCCTTTTAATATATAATAAAACCCTCAAACTAAAATTTGTTTGATTAATAGTTTACCCTGTATTGTACGTAATAATTAAAACCGTAATTCGTATTCGTAGCAACAGTGAAATATCTAGTGAAAATCTAGCGTCCGTTTCGATTGCTCGGCCACGACGAAAAATAAGAAAAACGACTTCATTAAGTTTTCGTAGAAATGTGTAAAACTCTAATGCTCAAAACCAAAAATTTGTAAAAGTAACTGTTCATACTCAAGTAGGATGCGTTTCCGTCCTGAGGTGTAGAGAAGTGGAGCGATGCAGAGATGACTAGAAATTGACTTGACTAATCAATCATCAACATCGTTCCAAATAAACATCTCTCCACTCTACTTTAGGGGTAACAGTGCTAGCGTAGACGAGGAGAGTATAAACGGCGCGCTAGCTGAGCAAAGCAAGAGGAGCTCTCCGCTGCTTTGGAAATGTCTTTTCATATTAAAATATGATACGTTTTGCTGACTGGCGCGAAGTCCGCTTCTTCCCCACTCTGCTCCGCTTCAATAATCAAAAGAGAGTTTAAATTATAATGATGTAAATTTTTATGGAAACACATTTATGTTCTACTTTGCTCAGCTCCGCTATACCTACTCAGCGCGACTTACATTTTGATACAACTCTACTCATCTCCACTTGCACCGCTTATCTGTGCTTCCGCTGATGGAAACAAAGAGAAAATGTTTCGAACAATGTGATTGGTCAATTTCTCCTTTCTCCGTTCCGCTCCTTCTTTACCTTAGTGGAAGGATACGCACGCACCTGTCAGTTAAATGAGATGTTTATATTTTTTTGTATAGGACATCATTTGCTTCATCTTTAGACATTTATACGACCGAAAGTAAGGGCAGTCTTTATCACCGATCCTTGCTAATCAATTACACATATCAATTACTCACTTTCTTTTACTTGTATCTTTTAATGTCACGTGTCCTTGTGGACAACCACGTTCTTGTCCCATTAGAATATCAGTCTCATTATCTCCGGTATCTTGCTTGTCGTTAAGTTCTACCATAACTTTAAATATAGCAGCCTCATCAGTCTTATTTGGTTTTAAGGAAGTTTCTCCAACTTCTTCACCATTTATGTACGGAGTATCATCACGATCACCATGATGTTCGCTTTCTTTAGATCTGTACAGTTCACCAAGTTCTAGCTGTTGCAGATCGTGATTCTTCATTATATTATTGTAATGTACATGTTCAGTTTTTAGTACAAAACTATTACTAAATCCAAACATAAGCACTTGTGACTCACAAATAAATATGACATTCAGCACAAATCGCCAAACTCCTTTTTTGCCAGCCATTTAACAGGATAGTAATTTCTTTCTGGTTACTGACAAGAATCTGTTGATAGGTATTGAATAATCCCTTCTTTTTAACTGAGAAAAATCGTGAGAGGTTAAAAACTTATTAAGTTTATTTTTTAACTTTTACCTCCCAGTGATATCCTTGAGAAGGGATAGAACAGTAATGACCTACTGACTTACACTCTAAAGTATATATAGGCATACTTACCAAGAAGAAGAATCGTAAAAAGAGGATAAAAGTTTACAAGTTGTCACACAAAATGCGCAAATCGGTTTACAGTTCTTACGAGTATGGTTTTTACGTAAACCGTAAACGTACCTACTAGGAATGTGACGTTGTAAGTAACTATTATTACAGCTCCAGCTGTGGCACGATGCGGTTTTTTTGCAAAACACTTTTATTGATTGATAAATAAATAAGTCTTTTATTTCTATTTTGATTATTTTTAATTTATGTACCTACCTACTTATATAAGGGCCTACAAGAGAAGTGGAAAACGTTTTACGTATATAAAACGATTGGGGAAATATTTTTGAAATATAACAATTCTTCAGTCTATTTTTATCATTAAGGTACTTAAATCTTAAAAGGAATTTTCGATACAATTTAATTTCATTGCATATAGAAAGATTTATAAAAATCATAAAACAACAGTCCTTGGAGTATTTTGTTCTTGTTGAAATAATAATAAACAAAACCTAATTATGAGTCACATGAGTAAGTAAATAGTAAATGAAACTAAATTTATTCGTATGCTTGCATCATTATTATCTGTATGCTGCCGCCTCCACTGCCGTTTATTAGTAAAACATGGTAAAACCCAGAATAATAATAATTAAATACTCTGATTATAGTTCGGATCAAGTATAATTAAAAAGTGCACAATTTCTTATAAACAATTTACACTCCGCATTATTTACATAAACAACAATAACAACACACATTCACTGACCTAGTCAATCGGTAGGTACACATTCGGTAGAGCCGTTTATTCTGATGGATCCCGTTGGACATTTATCGCCTGAAAAATTGGCTCTTGTATCCAATGTTATTCCTGTTGTAGTTATAGTTGGCGTGCTTTTGTTCAGCTTTTTTTTATCAAGACTATTCACCATTTTAGGAGTAGTCGCTTCACTAGTCGTTGAAATCACTTCATTAGGCTCTTTAGCTTTGGTCTTATCATCGTTACACATCTCATCATTGTCATATTCTTCGTTAAAGTTCGATACATCACTTGGTTTTGATGTTCTAGTTAAAGGTCGATTGTTTATTTCAGATGCTGCTGGTGTAAAAAGTTGTTGTCTTTGTAGAGGTTCCGTGAATGACACAGGAGTGACTTTACTGCCTTTCGTGATCCAAAGTTGGGGCGTTGGTTGTGATGTGTGTTGATATCCTCGAGGCACTGGAGAAAAGTAACGAAAATCCTGCAAAGGAGGTTGTAGAGACTGCACAGGAATGGGCACCAGACCAGGCTGGGGTTTCAAACTGAAACTTTGTCCACTGATAGTCCGTACCGTCACTAAATACACTGTGAGTAATAATTGAATCATTTCTGATTTGTTCACTGAGCAGGGTTTAATCAATGACTATTTCCATGAAATCACAATGGTGTTTGTTGGGAAACAGCTGGTCGCGTAATAATGAGATAAGTATCCATCCACGGTTGGCTGTCGTCTCGGTTTTTGCACTTAAGGTCAAGAATAATGACACTTAATGATAGTTCCTTAATCTACACAGATGAGATTTGGTACAAGTAAAATATAACTTTAAAATTCGACGTCAAAATATCGCTGCGTGAATATCTCGTGACTAGTAGAGTCTAGATAAAGACGAATAACTGGAACGATTATTTGTGTTATTTAGGTAGTTTTGCAACTTTTGAAGACTACAGTTACTAAAAGGATATAAAACTAGTTTTGTATTCGCCTTAATAAGCGAGAATATTTCCACTAAGTAGGTGAGTACAATAAAGCCATGGTCGATTAAAGACAACCTTCGACTTGGACTTGGAAAAATACTTCTGGTATTCCCAGTAAATCGCAGACTGTTTGAATAAAAAGCACATTAAGCACATGAACTCATTTTAAACAACGAAATTTTAAATAAAAAATGCTCATCAAGTTTGGATTGCGGTCGGTTGGGAATGTCAGAAATACTAAGCCTTTTAATTATGCGCAAAACTCGTCTGGCTCATATTCACGAACCTCATGAATCTGTATGCATTTTCTTCAAAAGAGAGTGTTTAAAATATTATAAAAATCTCATAAGAGAGAAAAAAAATAAGAGAGAAATTCGAGTATAAACTTTATCTAATTTTTTAAATATTATTTAAAAATAAACATTTTGAAATGCATCGTTTATAACTCACTTATAATGTCAATCACAAATATCACACGCTAAATTAAAATTATTGGTCTTGGAACCTTATATCTATGGGGAAATCTTCATCTTTATCTTCTGTGTTTTTTTCAATATCGGTCTCTCTTTTAGGACTGTTATTTGATCCTTTGTCACCCTCAAAGTTATGCTGGTTAGGGTTAAGGGGTACAAACAGCGGTTCATCTTTTTCTGTATTTTTCTCAGTTATAGGATTTTGTGTTGGTTCTTCATGGACTGTTCCAAATGTAGGTTTGGTCTCTTCTTGTTTAGGCGTAGTTTGTTGGCCAAAATTGTGATTACCACCATTGTTATTGTAATTACCTCCATTGCCGTTATGATTACCACTGTTAGGATTTTCTTGTTCTGGTCTTTGGTTATTGCTGTTATGATTACCTCCATTGCCGTTATGATTACCACTGTTAGGATTTTCTTGTTCTGGTCTTTGGTCATTATAATCATATTGGTTATTTTGATCTGGTCTTCCGTTACCGTAATTTCCATTGTTTTGGTTGGGGCGCTGCTGATAGTTGTTCTGTCCTTGTTGAGGGTATTGATGAGGTCTTCCGTAATTACCGTTCTGATTTCCATACTGGTTTTGACCATAATTTTGGTTTCCATATGGATTATTTTGATTCTGATCTCCATTCCATTGGCCTTGATGATGGTTGTTGTATCCAGGTCTATTTGGATAGTTGTTATTGCCGTTTTGTCCGTAATGGTTTGGTGCCATACCATGCTGATTGTTATCGTCGTTTTCTTCGACAACCACTATGACAGTTTGTTGTCCTCCTGTAGGCGGCATAGGAAAAGGAGGAGGTCTATTTGGGTATCTCTGTCCTCCATGGCCGATGTGCCCTTGAAAGTTGAGATTTAATCCTCCGAGAATTCCTCCTGCTACCTTATCAACAGTAGCATGTAAGTGTTCATGTGCACCACCTACTATATCCTTCAGTATACCCAAATGTCCGTTGCATTCGAACATCACACTCAATCCAACAATCAATATAATTTTAACGTTCTTAAACATTTTGTCGAAATAATATCAAAAACACATTTCCTTATAAAAGTATACACTTGTTCGTGTTCGGGCGATCGACTGAGGCAGTCAACACATCATGGTATAATTGCGAACTTAAGAAATATAAAACCAGTTTCTAAACTGGTAATTCACCGCATCTCAACTCGTACATCTTTTTTGCAAAACACGTCGCGATGAGGGAATATAAACCTATTTATGGTTCGTGGAATAAACACGATTGCGGTAACGGAATAAATATTATTAATTTATCAACATAAATTACTGATTCAGAATATACGACTAAAGACGAGAAATCAGATATAAATTTTGTACAAGGTTCATTCGTACAATACTTAAATTTATAGGTATTATAGTTCCGTGTAAATATGGGATCGGACTACTTTTTTTTTAATTTTATAAATCCAAACTTCTTAGTTTCTGCTATCGAACACTAAAATAATATTTGCTCTATCTTTAAAATTGACCGAGTTATAAAGATTTGAAATTCAAGATTAGACATGTTTGGCACATACTCACTTGTGACGTCATTTGCTCTTAAGCCATATAATCTCCATACAAAAATCGTTTTTGAAAGAAACAGACATTGAAACTTTAAAAAATCACTGTAAATTCGTTTTTCAACCGATTCTGCTGAGAAAATCTGCTGCACGTTCCCGCGAAGAATTTCAAAGGTTGTGTGTGTGATGTCGGCCAACACGCACTGGGCGAGCGTCGATTAAGGCCTAATTGCCCTACTCCAGGGTAGACTCAAGCCCCTCGGTGGGGAGATTCATGAGCTGTTGATGATGATGAAAGAAACGAAGAAAGTGATTTAATTTTTGAAATAACATTACAAAAATATACTTTACTTTTTATACCTATATAAGTGTTTCACTCATAGCTTACCTACAAAAAAGCTAGTTTTCAGATTTCACAAAAAACGGAATAGTAAGAAAAGAACTCTCTGCGACTAAGTCTGACTCACTCTTAACCTTTTTTTAATTAAAGGAAGCAGCCAGCAGTTGTCATAAAATAAGCATGCCAATATGGCAAAACATTTCTGTAACTTTTTGCTCATCTTCGTCACGTTGGAGGTCAAAGCCTCTATTAATTTGTTTTGTTTTGTGTGGATAATCGGATCGGCTATAAAATATCAGTTTTTTTTAAATAAAGAATTCCTTCTTTATTTAACAAAAACTGATATTTTATTTAGAGGTTATATTATATTTAGAGGTTTTGAATTCCTTCAAACGATTGATTTACAACTTTTTTTTTTAATTATTTTTACTTTATATACGTAGTTTATTTATTTATTTATTATACACAACCACAGTAATACTTGTTACTTATATTTTCTTGTTGCTAATATTGCTACTATATTCCTTGTCCGTGCGAATATCAATATCGTAATCTTCGTCTTCTTCAACTGGAACGTTTCCTTCTCCTATCGGAGGCTTTGCAGGATGCATGTTGAAGTTTGTTTCAGGTGGAGCACCACAGGGAATCGCCGTGATTGGTTGATTGAATATAGGGCGTTGGCTGTAGCTAGGTATTGCATGGGTGTACAGATGCTGACCAATAGGAGGTCTAACAATCGGCTTGACTGGCGGCAGAAGAGGAATGGGATGTTTGTTAAAATGTGGCTTGAATCTTTGTTCCCATTGTGATTGTAACTGCTCAGCGTGGGTTGGAATTTTGTGAACGCCTAATATATGTTTTGGTGGCAGAAGAATGCCGCCATTTTGAATTTGGTGCAAGTCTGACCGGTTTGGCGCGGGAATATTCGTCACTAATCCTGTTATAAAATTATTCACATTTTGGACAGTCGTTGTTAACAGACCGTGTAGAGGATGTTCACTTTTTCGATAATGGACAATCGGAAACACTGGCTGGATAGTCAAAGAAAGGAAAATTAATAAAAAAATATTCTTGATACACATTTTTGACGGCTTCTTTACCAACTGCAATTTGACAACTAAATAGGTAGTAACGTTAAAATTACATTAATATAATAATGACCTACATAGACTGACCTAATGACATTATAATCATCATTCACTTAATTTGTTTAATGTAGGTTTATTTTATTGATTCCTTTTTGCCTAATTATCTAGTCAACTTCCGGATGTGTGTTACCCGATGATCATCTATACGAGGGCTGATTGATAAGTTTCCGAAACGACAAAGAAAAACTTTAAAAATCTATTTAAAATAAAATTATTTCTCAACGTAGTTTCCTTCTACCTCGATGCATTTAGTCCAGCGCTTCTCCAATGCCGTTACACCAGTTTGATAAAATGTTTTCTCCAACCCCTCAAAATACTCGTCCACGGCAACAATGACTTCTTCATTTGATGAAAATCTCTGGCCACCTAACCATTTCTTCAGGTTTGGGAATAAGTGGAAGTCACACGGGGCCAGATCCGGGGAATAGGGTGGATGCGGTAGCAATTCGAACCGCAATTCATGGAGTTTGGCGACTGCAACCATTGACGTGTGTGCAGGTGCGTTGTCATGGTGGAACAAAACTTTTTTCTTAGCCAAATGTGGTCGTTTTTTCTGGATTTCTTCACTTAATTTTTGCAGCAAGCTTGCGTAGTACTCTCCATTTATTGTTTTTCCTTTTTGCAGATAATCCACTAAAATAATCCCTCGAGCATCCCAAAAAACAGTCGCCATCACTTTGCCGGCCTACAAAACCGTTTTTGCTTTCTTCGGCGCAGGTCTTCCGCTCTCAGTCCACTGCTTAGATTGTTATTTTGTCTCAGGAGTATAATGATGTATCCAGGTTTCATCGACTGTTAAATAACGCCGCGAAAACTCGTTAGGATCTCGGTTAAACAGCGCCAAACACTCCGATGAATCGTCCACTCGACGTTGCTTTTGGTCAACAGTGAGCAAACGCGGCACCCATCGCGCGCAAAGCTTTTTCATTCCCAAATGTTGGTGCAAAATATTAAAAACGCATTCAGATGAAATGCTCACCATCTCTGCTATCTCTCGCAACTTCAAGCGCCGATCATTCAATACAATTTTTTGAATTTTTTTGATCATGTCCGGATTCGTGACTTCATTTGGACGGCCAGACCTGTGGGCGTCTTCGCAGCTCTGTCTTCCACGTTTAAAATCAGTTACCCAGGTGTGAATTGTACTCAATGCAGGAGCAGAATTACCTAAAACACTGTCTAGCTTGGTTTTAATCTGGGTTGCCGTTTTCTGTTTTAAAACGTAAAACTTTATCACCGCACGAATTTCATTTCTTTCCATTGTTAAGAAAATTTACGACAGAGAAAGTTCTACGTCCTATCAAACAAATTCCACCAGTTCGATTAAATTCAAATTTGGCGTTCTATTTTCAAAAAGATGCCAAAATATAATGTTATATTTTTTTTTTGCGTATCATTTTTTTAAGTTCGTCGTTTCGGCCAGTTATCAATCAGCCCAGGTATTATATAAAAATGAATCAACGAAATGTCTAACGAACACATAAAAGAAAGATTTATCCAATTTGTTGCAGTCGTTTGGAAGTTATGCGCGTACAAACATTTCGGTGATTCATTTTTATTGTCAGGAGAAGGTTTGTATGAAAATAAAATAAAAATAATAATAATAGTAGTAGGTGTAGGGCAGGTGTAGGGTAGGTGTAGGGTAGGTGTAGGGTAGGTGTATGGTAGTAGGTGTAGGGTAGGTGTTGGGAAAAATGGCAGGACAACGTCTGCCGGGTCAGCTAGTAAGATGTTTAGGTATCCATTTAAGTAACAAAATAATAATTTATCATTACTTTATGTCTTATTGTAGCGGCCCGAGCCACTATTCACTCAGAAAAAACTCTGATATACTTAAATCAGAAACGTAAAACACTTTATTGGAAATTTACTACATATCATCAACTCAACAGCTCATATACCGCCGAGGGACTCCAGCCTACCCTGGGGTAGGGAGATTAGGCCTTAGTCTACCACGCTGGCCCAGTGCGGGTTGGTCGACTTCACACACAACCTTCGCAGGAAGTTTTCTGTGTGCTGTAGGTTTTCTCATGATGATGTTTTCCTTCACCACCGTAAGAAAACACATTGGTACCTACGTGGTAGAGATTGAACCCGCGTCTCCCGGACGGAAAACATCGGCCCTAGCCAACCACCGACGCTCTTATTTACTTAGATAAATGTAATTTAGAAACTTTTTATGATTTAAATCGACTAGGTACTACTTACCTAGCTACAAGGTAAACGAGCCACCATCATTAATAACAAGGTAGTACTATGCAGTAGTGTAAGTAGCTACATTTTGTTTCCTTTTCCTATGTTAAGATTAGGTGCGATCAGGTATTATTTTACCTATTTATTTGAGTAGTACTAGTACCTAATATAGGTAATAAAATTAGTCAAATAAATAGGTAAAATAATACCTGATCGCACCTAATCTTAACATAGGAAAAGGAAACAAAATGTAGCTACTTACACTACTGCATAGTACTACCTTGTTATTAATGATGGTGGCTCGTTTACCTTGTAGCTAGGTAAGTAGTACCTAGTCGATTTAAATCATAAAAAGTTTCTAAATTACATTTATCTAAGTAAATAAGAGCGTCGGTGGTTGGCTAGAGCCGATGTTTTCCGTCCGGGAGACGCGGGTTCAATCTCTACCACGTACCAATGTGTTTTCTTTCGGTGGTGAAGGAAAACATCATCATAAGAAAACCTGCAGCACACAGAAAACTTCTTGCGAAGGTTGTGTGTGAAGTCGACCAACCCGCACTGGGCCAGCGTGGTAGACTAAGGCCTAATCTCCCTACCCCAGGGTAGGCTGGAGTCCCTCGGTGGTATATGAGCTGTTGAGTTGATGATATGTAGTAAATTTCCAATAAAGTGTTTTACGTTTCAGATTTAAGTATATCAGAGTTTTTTCTGAGTAAATAGTGGCTAGGGCCGCTACAATAAGACATAAAGTAATGATAAATTATTATTTTGTTACTTAAACGGATACCTAAATATCTTACTAGCTGACACGGCAGACGTTGTCCTGCCATTTTTCCTAACACCTACCCTACACTTACCCTACACCTACGACAGTGTAACCGTGTAATCAATCATACGTGCGACAGTGTAATCAATCATAATTTACTAAAATATACTACGTTAAATACTTAATTATTAAAAAATAATTGTTACAGCCAGCACATGCAGCTAGACCACCCACATTACGAATACCAACCCAGAATACCAGTCCAGCGTGCCGAATACTAGTACAGCATGAAATTTACATCGTTTTGTTCCCGCCGTGTAGTGATAGTACCCGTCAAATTGAACAACTTTTCACGAAAAAATAATTTCCTGTGACAAAAAAATTTTTGGTCTCTCCATACAAAGTGAGACTCCCGACCGACCCATTTTGTATGGAGAGACCAAAAATTTTTTTGTCGCAGGGATTTTTTTTTTCGCGAAAAGTTGTTCAGTTTGACGAGTACTATCACTACACGGCGGGAACAAAACGATGTAAATTTCACGGTGTATATCATACTAAAACCACCTAGTCAGGTCATCACCAACAGCTCATATACCCCACCGAGGGGCTCGAGCCTACCCTGAATTAGGGCGATCAGGCCTTAGCCGACCACGCTGCGCGCTTTGAATGATACCCATCACACATTTTTTCCAGCAGTAAAAATTGTAAATAAAATCACAGATCTTTTGTTAAAATTGTATTAAATATGAAATCTATAAGTTAACAGCCGTGATTAACATTAAAAATTAGTGACGTAATAAAATTGTTAGACCAAAAAATTAAATAATATGACTTAGGCATTAATAAAGTTTTTGGTTTGATAACACTAATGTAAAACAACTTTATTATTTTCTATACGTAAATTCGAGAATTAATAGGGTTCCGCACGAGTTTTCTTTTGCCAATTTTATTTAATAAGTAATATTTTATTTTTCTGAAAGGAATCGAACCTGCTGCGTCTATTAGAACAACGCATTGAGCAGCATTTGATTATTCTAAATAAAAAAAAAAAACGTTTTTAGAGATTGATTTATTTGATATTATTTCCATCGCAATTAAATTATCATCTCGTCCATACTTGTCGTTGCTATAAATAAAAAAATGTTTAGTTTGATAGTGAAATACATTTTTAAAGGAAACTAAACACAATATATTGAATAGTTATGTCATTGAAAAAGAATTTGCAAGAAAATATTCCCATTTGAGCGCAACAAAACCACAAACGATGACGTCAAAAATAATTGGTATGTTATTTTGGAAAATACATGTTATTTATTATTGTTTAACTTTATAGAACTTGAGTATTTAGTAGGTATGCGCTAGTTTTTCTTGCGTCATTATTATGACGACGCGTGTACAGCTTGGCAAAAAAGAGTTCGGAAAAAATGAGGGCGCTTCTATCGCACTTGTGGCCACCTCGCAGTCAAATAGGAAAGGAAAAATTACATAATTTATAAAATATTGTAATATTAACGAATAACAATCAACATGGCATACAAATGGGATAATAAAAAGCAACCCAGCATGAATGGCAGCAAACTAAATATTTAGTTCCACCTGTCACCGCGCCAAACTCTTTTTTGTCCAGCTGTAAGCTCTGAGCAGTACATGTTTTTTCAACGATTTATATGTGAAAGAGTGCAATAGTCGGTAAATAATATTTTCTATAAGATGTTTACGCATTATTGTGCAAGTAACTTAAAAACAAGTTACAATTTAAAATAAACAAAAAACTGAAAATAAAAAAGAATCTTTAAGAATTAAAACTTTTTTTATACCGTACTTAGGTATATTTTACGTATTGTATATATTATTTATATACCTAGTATATAATATATTTTAAACGGATGAAGTATAGAATATGATGTAAGTACGAGAAAACGGTGGATGTACGGAACCCTTTGATTGACTTAAATAAACTTAATTATGTATAACAAACAAGAACGTAGACGTTTATTTTTTATATACAAATAATATTGAAAATCAATACATTAATTCTTATATCTTATGTCTATAAGGCACATGACACTTATGTATATTTAGTTAACAATTAAGAATAATTTAGTGATCTACAGCAACGTTTATATTTTATTTAAGTATAAAACCAGTGCTAGTGGTGAACAAAAATAAATATAGAATTTTAAAGGTGGACAAACATAGGTAGAGTGATAACTTATTAGCTCAACATCTAGATGAAACTGGTAATTAAGTACCTACTTAAGTATTTAATCACTTTTTGTTTAACAATAAAACTGATTAATATTGATTTTGTTAGACCAAAAGAAAAACAATCAATCAGCTTTGATTAAATAATCTAAACTTTAATATCAAATAAATGAAATATTTGTGGCGTAATTCGAAAAGGTAATAAATAAGTGTAGTCCTGTTTTCTTCTTTTGGGGCGAAAGAAGGTTGAAACTGACGTATCTTTCAAACCGCAATCGTACATTTTATTGAATATATTTTTCCATTATAATTGCGGTCTAGGGAAAAACGGCATTGCATAATGTTTTGAAATGAAGTTCAGAAACCTACTGTACCCTATCTATAGATACCTACTACAAAATAATAATATATTTTTTCTGGGCTAGGAAATACCGAAGATAATATATTATTATGTATTACATAAGTACAATAGTTAATAATTTAATTTAAGTACACAAATGGTTTATCATATTTATTTGTAACAAAATATAGCACCATCCACATTTAAGTATTCAACATTTTATCGTCTGAATATTGACAAAACCGGGCATTTAATATTAAATATAAATGATATTATAAACTCATAAACCGTATATTTTTAAGAATGTCTATTGTTAATTTAACACGTCGCCTGCTATGCACCTACGATGTAGGTGGAGCGTGTTTAGACTGCCGTGCGCGTAAACCCGCCTCGTAGGTGCGCTGTTACCAAACGCGTATGACCTACCGAGGGGGGGGGTTCGCATCGCTGTATTATTGCGTTTTTCTTTTCAGCCTACATGTAAGTTAATTAACGCAAAACCTTTTAGGACGATAGCTCAGCCCATGAAACTGAAAAAAAAAAATCTATGGAAGTTTCCCGAAAACACATTATTTTTAAGAATTTAAAATGTTCCAGCAGGCAGGGGTCCAGTCCAAAGGGGAACAACCAAAATGTTTGACCTCTGGGCTTCAATATGAACATAAAAATATTATTATAATATTGACTGTTTTGAGTTGTCTACAGACAACTTTAAGATAAGGATTTCTCAACAATGTTGGAATTTTAGTACCAAAATAAAATAAAAAGTTCTTATTATTTTCGTCAGAATGTATTTGGTAACAATAATTGGCGTTATCAATCGATTGTAAGTCTTACAAAACATTATTTTTTAAATTTTTATACTTTCATATAGGCAGCTAAATTTATTATAGGTATATTATTTCAAAATGTTTCAGATTTAATTATTTGTTTAAATGGCTGTTCAAGGTTAAGCCCACTTTGGTTGCTCCCCTTTACTCAGTTTGATTGTTGCACAAACAGTTTTTATTGGAAAGAGATTTTAAGTAACACAAAAACTATTCTCAATAAAAACACATATGTAGGAGACCGGATGGGAAAAGATGGTAACAGGTCTTGAGGTGGAAAGAGGAAATTCTGATGAAAATGACAAAACCGAAACAGATCGATTCATGGTTGATGAAACTGCTAGTACTAAAAAAAAGTACTGGATTGCCAGTAACAAAATAGCAGGAGAAGGTAGGATAGCAGCTCCGCTACAAGTTTTGTGGCTTGATCAACCACAGGTTTTCCGTGGTTTAGCTAACATGTTGTATACCTACCTATTTTACGTATTCAATCGTTTTGGTTACAACATCAAGTTTTCCCTCTCCTAATTGTGATGAATGTAACATTATAGAAGACGTTATACATATCATGACCGAATATGTTCGAAATGAGGACCTTGGATGTGATATGTTGACTAGGTTTAGTGATTTAGAAAGGGAAGTTGGGTGGTGTAATAGTGTTTTGGCCTCTCCTTGTTCGGAAAGTGCCAGGGCATTATATAAAGTTGTGCTAGTGGGTATTCGCAGGAGATGTTCTCCTTAATGGATACCTTTTTTTTTTTTTGCATCATTGTATGATTTTTCATATCTTGTATTTTGTAATGTGGGATTGTACTATGGAGTGACATTGTCAATGTATGACAAAACTACTTAAATAAAGAGAGATTAATAAAGATCTAGTTGTTTAACAAGACATCTTGGAGATATCAGGCAGCGATTGTTTTTTTTATTGTAACTTGCAATTGAATCCGTTTTTTATGGATAGCGAAGACGAGGTCGAAGATGGAACACGCTTGCCCAGACAGAAGATGCCTGTTCACTTTGCAAACATAGAATAACAAAGGCGGTCGATAAAATTTTAGTTTGTAACTGGTTACAAAACAGTTTATGATTTCGAGTAAAACAAAAAATAGTCTAGAATAATTACTATCAGATTTTCGTCAACATCAGACACTCTTCTATTATTTTTTTAAACATTTGACTTGGATACAAAATATTTAGACATAAATTCGGTATCAGTTTCTAATTACTAATTATACCATTTATACCTATCTAACAACCTATTAATTTGTCTCGGACCAATCAAATTCCTGACACCAGAAGGGACAAGAAAGTAACCAGGGAAATTTTTCGTATTTTTTTTTATTTTTCGTTGGTTCATTCAGAAGATTGTGTAAACTAATTTAATCATAGAATATCAGATATTTTGATGGAAATTCATTTAAAGAATCAAGGATTTTGTTCACCCCTTTCCCCTTGGACCAACTATGTATGCACAACTTTAATTGTGTCATATGAATATTTTTTCAAAAAATGGTCAGAATTCTCACATGATCTGATAATCTCATGTGGGCTGAATAAGTTGCTGAAGTCGGCGTCAGTAATTTGATTGGTCTGAGCAATATTTACTCAGAGATTCTATGAGAACACAATGAACACGTCATGTTATGGGAAATTCATATTTTAAATTAGTATGTAATCACTTTATAATAATTTTAATTTCATTGCATTCATATTTTGGTATCGTTGAACTATAATTAAATTAAAGCCGGGTTTACCCGGTACGAATATGCTCGGATGTCTAATGCGAGTGAAATATTTAACCTGTCGATTACTTATTATAATTCTGTGTTATTTATTACCACTCGTACCGTGTAAATCTGGCTTTAAGCATTTCTATTTTTTAAACATCTAATCGCTACACACACTGAATTTATTACTGTTAGTAGATAAACTTAGTACATCTGGGTTTTCGGTACCAGGATGCACTGGGCATGGAGGAGGTTGCTTCAAAGACAAACTTCTGGATTTCAAACGTTTTCTATGTTTGGTATTTGATCGAACAGGCCGATCAATGTTCTCATGCTAAATACTGACATTATCACTGATAGTCGATATTGGTAAACTTGGTTCATCAATCACTTCGGTACCAGGATGCAATGGGCACGGAAGAGGTTGCTTCAAAGACAAATTTCTTCTGGATTTCAAACGTTTTCTTTGTTTCCTATATGATCGAACTCGCCGATCAATATTCGTATGCTACACACTGAGATTATCACTGATAGTCGATATGGGAAGGTTGGGTAGTTCGTTATCTTCGGTGTCGGGGTGCACGGGGCAAGGGGGCGGGGGTTGGGGGGGTCTATTTATGCTGGACGTCGTACGTTTTCTATGGGGTCGGTCGATTGGTCGGTCCGGGAGGCGGGGCCCGCGTTGTGATGTCCTGGTGGGCTGCTTGGAGAGATCACCGACTGAAGCTGACTTGTCAAATACCTGTAACATTAAAAGGAATTTAAAAATTTAATCATGGAAACGATCCGACCGAGACGGCGACGCTCAAACGCAAATGAAACTTTGATCGATTCACAGTTTTTCGGTAAAATGAACCTCCGATGTAACAGTAGTGTCGCGTAAGTGAATCTTCGGTTAATAATAATGTCAAAAATACGTCATCGATAAAAAAACACTCGATAAAAAGGGTTTCGAAATGGCGTAAGGAACCCCTATTAAGTATTACTAATATGACTTGTCATTTAAAAAAAAAAAAAAACTTTTTAAATAAAACTAGAGATACACCATATTTTTTGGTTTTGGAGTATAAAAGGCTACGTTATTCTTATTTCTTGACTTGTATGTAGACCTCACCTTCCGATTAGCCGAAGGTTTGGGCCGCGGTCAGTCGTCCACGTGTTTGATCTTGACGTAGAGCACGCAGGAGAACAGGAAGCCGAAGATCGGGATGACGGACATGCCCACGCCCACCGCCGCCAGGATGATCAGGTGCTCCCGGATGTGGACCGTGAAGTGGCGGATGCAGCCCTGGACAAAAAAAAACTATAAAAATAAAGCGTCGGTGATGTGGCTAGGGTCGCTACCTCCCATCCAGGAGACGCGGGTTCGATCCCACCCCGTACCAATGTGTTTTCGAATTTCGAATTCATATGTACGTTTATTCGACGCTCTTACGGTGCAGGAAAACATCGTGATGAGACCTGCACACTCCTGCGAAGAAATTGCACGCACGCATTTGCCGCACTGGGCCAGCGTGGTCGACTAAGGCCTAATCGCCCTAATTCAGGGTAGGCACGAGCCCCTCGGTGGGGACGTATATGAGCTTGATGAAGAACTAAAGCACAGATAAGTACGCAAAACTTCTTGGGTGCAATAGAGTAGTTCGTGTGGGTCTTTTCCACCAGGGATGTGCGAGGAAAATTAGCGGTGCGAGGATGCGTAGCGGACTCATCAGATATGCGGGCGCAACCCTCGCACGTACATATTTCTCGTTTGTTTTGTTTGTAGAAAGATTTCACTTCGCTATGTTCTTTTCCACCAGAGCGGAGTTGAATAAGGCCAGGAAAATAGAGTGATTATTGGTCCTATTGGTGGATTTTTTCCTCGCACATCCTTGGTTTAAAAAATCGGCCTTATCTTAAGAACATACACGGCTGAGACTCTGAAACTTCTTTAGGTATAAGAGATACATTCTAGTGTATGTTGGTGTTGATAGTCGTCTTGTTTTGGAGACTAGTAACCTTCACAACATGAAAAAGAAAGAAATAAAATCGTTGGTCGAGAACTCCTGTACTCCTTTAAATTATCAATCAATCAGCCTATTGCAGTCCACTGCTGGACGTAATTATCAATCAATCAGCCTATTGCAGTCCACTGCTGGACGTAGGCCTCCCCTCGGGCACGCCAAAGCGCACGATCACCCGCTTTCCTCATCCAGCCACCACCAGCGACCTTCCTCAGGTCATCAGTCCACCTGGCAGGGGGGCGTCCCACACTACGTTTCCCGAGACGTATTGAACCCGTACCCGTCTGCTCCTACGCTCGTCGGTTCTGCGACAGACGTGGCCAGCCCACTGCCACTTCAGCTTGCTACACTTCTGGACGAAATTTAAATTATAAGTATTCCTTTAATGTCGTACATTGTAGTGAATGTTGGAGGGATGGTCCCTCGCCCCGCAGCGGTTAGTGACGGTCTTGCAGCAAGAGTCGGGCACGAGCAGCCTTGGATCGTGTTCGTGCCACGCGCTACGTCGCCAGTCTTGGAAACGCACCGCGCCGCAACATTTGAACTGGAAATGAAGAAATACGGTCATATGGGATCGATCAAACAGTAACAAAATAACATGATATTTATCTTTTTTTGTTTTTCTTGAGTACACCGTCTTGCAGTTGCATCGCAATTATCTTGGACCCTAAGGTTTGAAGAGGCTAGCCCCTTTTACGGTGCAGCCTCTCCACACAGACTACGCATCAATCCTCAGTGGTCACTGCAGAGAAATTAAAACTACACGACCATAAACTTTCTGAAGAGCACTAAAACTACTACACTAATAAACACCTACTTAAACATCTGGATAAAATTATCAAGACTAAATTAGATCATAATATGTATAGCACACTGAAGGCTCAAATTCGAAGCGAGCTGCGACTGCCAACTGCCGACTGCACGTGCAGCGACTGCCGGCAGTCAGCCGCAGCAGCATGACAGGTTCGTATTAGTATGAAATGATTTACAAACGCCGCTGCAGCAATAGCCTAGTTGGTAGTACGCTTGCCTTCGAAGCACAGGGTCGTGGGTTCGAATCCCACCCAGGGCAAAACCGGGCAAATATTCGTGTGAAGAGCACTTGTGTTTGTCTTGTGTCTGGATGTTATTTATCTAATGTATATCAGCTGTCTGATATCCATAGTACAAGCTCTGCTTAATTTGGGATCAGATGATCAGATTCATGTTATTTGGTAAGAAAGACCACGATCTCGTGACCTGATAAACCTGAGTTGAAGTTCGCAATCCGCCGCAGCAGTTTTTATTGCACCGATCACCAATGATGCTGGTTAATTTATCAATCAAGTTTGGTGAATAATTTGCTATTTAGCGTGTTGTCCTCGACGGCCTATACCTACTTATTTGAAAACAAACAATAATGTTATCTCTTTACAAAATGCTTCTAAAACGAGCTTCAACGAACCTCTTCCTGCATACTATCTACAGCGTTGGTGATAGTGGTGTCCAGAGCATAGTTGGACAAGAAAGTGCTGTTTAGTTCAGCCCTCAATTCTTCTTCCACAGCCACCTCGTAGTAGTAGGCCAACCCGCCGGCCCCGACCTCCAGGATAAACGTTATCAGCAGGAAGTAAGTATACTGGAACAGATATTCAAGGAACGTTTTTATATAATAGCATGGATAATGGGGCTAATGCGCTGTTTAAAAACAAAATCATCAACTTAAAAATAAAAACACGATAGCGCCGCCAAAAAAATTATAGCCAGTGTCACTGGGGCTGATGATGTAAGGATTTTAACGATACCTCAAACATGCAAATCTGTTCAGGTATAAATAATTCAAGTTGTGGTGTAATAAACAAACTCACATATTATATAATACAGACATACATGAACCCTAAACACGTGTTAAAAGAGAACGGTCAACGACCATATAAGTTAAGAGCTATCAAACATAAAATTAGACCTTATGGACGCGTCGATTGTGACCTTATGTACCCCTGGGGGTACAACTCAGGGGTACTTCTGGTTCTGGATGAATTTTTATAACGGATGTACCTACAGAATATGACTTAAAATTTAAAGTAATAAAATAGCCAAGCCCATATGATTAACAATAATAAATAACTTATATGACTGCCGTTAATTACGTACGGCTAGGTTAGGGTACCATTCATTCAAAACATCATTCATTCATCTTTTGTCCCTATAATTTGTCACAGAAACGAAACAGATAGAAAGACTCGAATCGGGTTCAACATATTATAAGTAGGAGAACAGTTTCTTCATCCAGATCATAAAAAGAAGGTGATTTAAATAAATATTAATATTACATTGAGTAAGCGTCTTTCACTAGCATTCGAAAATAGTTGTGTTTGTAAAGTGAAGTCACAGAAGTGAAGTGTCGCTCTCAAAACCATCGATTTTATATGTACGAACGGCAGAGTCACTTCAATACCGAGTTTTGAATAATACCAGCGCCATCTGTTGTAAATGAAAAGCGTCTTGTTCGTGTAGACCAGGGGTTCCCAACCTTTTTTTGTCTATTGCCCACTTTAAGAATAAATTATTTTTTAACGCCCCCCTTTTTAAACATACTTAAAAACCGCTAAGTACTTATAACTGATTATTGAAACGCAACTTTATAGTATTCGGACAGAGTATCTTTTTTTGAAAATAAAACAAACATAATCAATTCTTATATAAAAACTAATGTGAAGGTTGAATTTGATGCTTTTCAATAAGTTTGTTGATATCAGGTTCCAATTTACTCAAAAACAGCCGCAAGTCGCCACGTTCGGTAACACGCAAACCATTTCTCTTTTTAGTAAGCAGCGTTGCCACAGCACTAAATCCACGTTCACACAAATATGACGATGGGAATGCTATCAAGAATCGTTGAACAATTGACCACAATCCAGGGTACAATTGCGGGATCGGTTTTTGTAGCCAAAATTCTTGATATCCATTTTTGAACTTGATTTTTATTTCTTCGTTTGAAGTTCTTCTTCCAGCTGAGGTGACATTGCTGTGTTGATATTTGAAAACGGATCCAACACCCAGTCTGGTATTTCCAAGTTTAAAATGTCCTGGTATCGTTCGGTGAAGTCAATGTGGAGGTTTTCCAAATGTTGGCAGTAGGCAAACAAGTCGTCGTTACTGCAGGATACTGATAAATTCGGAAAGTTGTGAAACTCACGTCTGCCCATATTCTTTTTGTGCAGAAGCAGTTTGGCTGCGAAAGCTCCAACGACATTTTTTGTTTTAATTAAATTTAGTTCATCGCCTTGCAGTTGGAGGTTCATGTCGTTGAACAATTTATACTGGTCTGTCATGTAAGCTATATCATTCTTTGATGTTATGAGCTTGTTGCGCAGTTCTGTATCTTTAGTTTCCAAGAACTCTATCACAGAGTCAAACAGGTTGTAAAATCGAATCAGACAATTGCCTCTTGACAGCCAACGAACTTCAGTATCAAGCAACAAACGGTTGAAATCTTCGTCATTAGTAACACAAAGCTGATGAAATAATCTTATAATAATTATTGACTGCTTTGATGACATATTGCAGTGATTGAAATAGTCGTTCACTTAAGTTTCTAGCAACCAAATGTTGTCTATGAATAACGCAATGTATAGCAAGGACATCTGGAATTTTATTCTTTAAGTACGCTATGAAGCCTTTATGGCACCCTGTCATAGCCGGAGCGCCATCCGTAGCAACTGATATAATATTTTTCAAAGGAATCTCTTTCTCTTCACAAAACTTTTCCAATGTATTGAATATGGTTTCGCCTTTTGTATCTGTCTCCAAATTTCCGGCAAACAATAGTTCTTCACGTATTTTCTCATCTTTAATAAACCTCACGTAAGATAGCAACAACGCTTCATTAGTTGGTAAAGTGGACTCATCGAGCTGAATTGAGAATTGACTAGTCCTCAGATGATTGCACAATGATTCTTCAATGTTTTCAGCCATTTCATCAATTCGTCTTTGCACAGAATTATTACTCAAAGGAATTTTTCGGATAATATCTGCGGCCGGTTTATGAAGCACAGTAGTTATTACTTCCTTTATTGCTGGCAAAATTAACTCTTCTCCGATGTTGTGTGGTTTGCCTTTTTGAGCAATTAACAAAGAGATATTGTACGAAGCTCGAAGTCCGTCGTCATCTTGCTTAGCAGCCGCCGAAAATAGTTTTGATACACTTGGCTGAGTATTATGCTTCTTCTCTAGGTCTTGAAAATATGCGACATTCTTGTGTTTCTTATCTGGATGCATTTTATTCAAATGATCTTGCAGTCTTGAAGGCTTCATTGCTTCGTTCGAAAATGTTTTTAGACATAGAAGACACAAAGGCGACGACGGGTTTGTGGGATTTTCAATAAATCCGAATTTAATATATTCCGCAGAGTATTGCCGTCTCTTCTTTTTTACTTCCGACATTGTTTTGTTTTGAGAAATACGTAAGTGTTGAAATCAAGTACTGCTTATCTATTATGCGCGAAACCGCAAATGAAAATAAAATAAATTTACGTCGTTTATATAGGATTGCATAAGCAGCACGCACCAACAGGAATAAGACAAACGTGCATAAACTCGTTTATCTCATTCGACGCCCAATCGTACTCGACAAGCAAGAACAAGTATTATAGAACCAGCCGATTGATACAGGAATGTACAAATCGGATTATTTAACAAAAACTTGTTAAAACATGATTGCCCGCGGTCTACTATATCGGACCGAGTTTGAACTATATCTTAATTAATATTAGTTGATATTCACAAGATGTAGTCGAGAGCTCAGTCGGTGTCTAAGAGTCTTCCTAGCTAGGTAGATGAAATTATAAATCGACCCCAAAGCCCTACACAACGCCCCCTTTTTTTTCTGGGTCTCTTACCGCCCCCATTTAGGCCTGCAGCGCCCACAAGGGGGCGTTATCGCCCACGTTGGGAAAGCCTGGTAGACGAATGGTTCGTACGTGTAGAGTATTTTATATTCTTTCAGATTTTCCGTTATATCTGCTTCGGACTAGAGAAATCAAGCAGATACGAATGAAGCAACCAAACAAATTAAATATATTTATTGACCGAGCGAGCGCGTAATAGCGCGAGCGAAGCGTCTCTGTATCAGCTTGGCCAAAATTGCTTTTGTCTGTCTGTTTGTTTGTTCTCCTCTACAGGTCGCGTTTCTCAACCTATTCTCGTGAAATTTTGTTAGCAGGTTCGATAAATATATATTTTTTTTGTCGAGTCAGTTTTTGGATATTTAAAAAAATACGGAGTTATGTGGGCTGTAAACGTAAAAAAATCATAAATCAGCCATTTCGAAAAAAAAAATACTCGCGGGTTCTACAGCTCACACAATATTTTATACAGTAATTTTATATACGTGTGTGTAAGTATTTTATTTTTTATTTTATGTATATTATATCATCATAATGTATAGTTTATATATGTTTATAATCATAATTATATATTATTTAACCCTATTTACTGTACTTGTCGTATATTTTTAATCTTTACTTTTGATCTGAGTATATTATTTACTTATTACCAAGTAATAGGTATTTTTTTTATAATTCATGTCTTTACTCTTGCACTTCACCTCAGTTTTCTATACAAGTATCCTCTCGTAAAGTGTTTTACTTACGCTGACCATTTCCTGTTTTTTTTTGTATATTCAGCTATAAATTCTTTACCATGTTTGATCATCATCATCATCATCATCGTGTGGGTAGTAAGGTCGACAACCGACCTCACAAACCCTGGTGTCAGTGTTATAGGGCACCCAAACTTGGCTCGTGTAACGACTAGATAGTAGCCGGGGACCAACGGCTTAACGTGCGCCTTCCGAAGCACGGAATCATCTTTCTTTTCAGACAATCAGGTGATTCAGCCTGCAATATCCTAACCACACTGGGGAAAGTCTCACGAAGATATTTTTGCTTGACAGCGTCCCCACCGGGAATCGAACCAGGAACTTCCGTAATGGGCGTCGAAACCTCGACCACTAGGCCACGGAGGCTGTTGTTTGATCTTAATGATTCTTTTACCATAAGAGTCATGGTCCCCGGCAGGTCCTCGACTCTAACCAAGCTGACGATCTAAGACAAAAATCATCAAACTGTTGAAGCCTCGGAGTTTTCCTCCGAGGCTGAAGCAAAAGTACACCGAAGAAGCGCATAATGAAAAAACACAAAATCTCGCTTTTTAATTTTTTTGCTGAAGTATTGAAAGAGTTCTGTTGGTCCTTTTTTGTGTATTGGTCCACGTGTGACAGTGACATAATCACCATAGACGAAAATGGATAATCACAACGTATTTATGCAAGAGGTCCAGAAGAATTGTAAATAATATCAGAATTAACAATAATATGATACGTTTTTTTGAGTAGAAACACTATGTGACATCGCAACAATAATAATAAATAAATGTGACTTTAAGAAACTTGAATTTAAATCCACGAACATGTAAATTGATGTTCAGTAACACCAACATAGTTTCGTGTTCTTATTTTTATTATTTCAGCGGTTTACTTGTAAGTATTTACCATGTTGTTGGTGTTATGTGTTGATGTGTGTTAATGTTAAAGGGGGTTTCCTCCACACTTTCCCGCTTTAAACCTCACTCATTTCCCGTTCCCCTCTTTTATATTAAGGTACTTAAAAATATCTCTCTCTCGAATGGGGACCACGTCTCGGGAAACGTAGTGTGGGTCGCCCCCCTGCCAGGTGGACTGATGACCTGAGGAAGGTTGGATGTGGAAAGCGGGTGATCGTGCGCTTTGGCGTGCCCTTGGCTCGGGGAGGCCTACGTCCAGCAGTAGACTGCTATATAGGCTGATTGATTGATTGACTTAAAAATATGCTTCGGGTGGACTTGTTCTTCCTTTACTTGGTTTGATTCTCGGTCAAGCAGATATTTGAATAACTGTTGAAGGCCATGAGTAATGAGTGTGCTTGTTTTTTAACAGATTTGGCGACAAAACAAAGGCAAATGGCGGACGAACCAACAGATGATGAAAGATACGATCGCATTGAATACTGGACGAAGAGGTTCTTTCTCTTTTTAATCTTTTTAGGTCCGACCTCACAAGTCCTGGTTTCAGAGTTACGGAGTCGATTAGCCGGGTGGGAGAAACGACTTAACGTGCCTTCCGAAGCGCGGAATCACCTTACTTTTCGGAGTAATGGGAGGGCCTGGGGACCTTCACACAGTGTTTTTGTTTGATCACAGTCGAGCAGTCTCCCCACCGGTATTCGAACCCAGAACTCTTGTAATGAGAACCGAATACTCTAAGCAAATGCACTTTTTCGTTGTTAGATTACAAAATGATTGTCACAAATAGCTAAATTGGCACCTATCGAGCTCCTATCATATCATCATCGTGGGTTATAAGGTCGACAACCGACCTCACAAACCCAGGTATCAGTGTTATAGAGCCACCAAAAGCCACTGACTTGACTCATGTAACGACTAGATAGTAGCCGGGGCGGCTTAACGTGCCTTCCGAAGCACGGAATCATATTTCTTTTCAGACAATCAGGTGATTCAGCCTGTAATGTCCTAACCAAACTGGGGAAAGTCTCACAAAGAGATTTTTGCTTGACAATGTCCCCACCAGGAATCGAACCCGGAACCTCCGTAATGGGCGTCAAAATATCGAGATCACTCGGCCACGGAGGCTGCGACGAGCTCCTATGTGAATGACAAGTAATGCTTACAACACCTGTTTATTTCAAAGGTTCTACGAAGGAGAAGGCATCGATTGGTTCAGTACAGGATTCTTGATAAAAGTGGCAAGTTATGTGATCGTCATAATAATCACGGCAGGCGTAACGTTTGTAGTAGCGAAAATGGTTTAAAGTTTATTGCTCTAGCATTTGTTTCATTATTTGAACGAGCTACCCTAATTATTTAGAACTAGAGATCTTCAGGATATTATTGTTTTTTTTTCTAGGCGGGGAAAGATATAAAAAAGTTAGGTTTTTGAAAATCGTCATTTTTAATGAAAAGTTTATTAATTTGTATGTAAAGTTGGCCAATAAAGTGGTTTACCATTTTTTTATTAGATTCCTATATAGTTGATGTTAATAAAAGAAGAAGTGAAGTTTGAATAAATAATATTGAGCAAAACGTAAAACCTAATATTGAAGGCGGCAACACTTATCAGATCGACGATAGTAAAAATAACAAGAGAAACAAACATCAATTACACCTCGGAGACAGTGCGCATATTTTTTCCATGCTATCAGTATCGTTAATAGATCACATTTCACGAAAAAGAATCATAATTGTTTTTTTTTCGAACTATTAGTTTTATCTCCCGCAAAAAACAAATATCATGGTCACTCTACGCACGGGCTGTGGCGCGGGAGTGCAAGGGGGTGAGGGCGCAGCGCGCGGGCGTGCGCTCTTATCTCGCTGTCGTAACTACGTAGAGTGACCATGATACTGGTTTTGGTGTGGATATTTTCATACGATGTTTTTTATATATTTTCGTTCGAAACATGTTAATACGAAAAAACCACGTGTCTTTTAATTTTTAAAAACCTTTCTGTACGTAAAATTTGCGCACTGTCTCCGAAGTAACCCTGTATAAAAAATGTATAGGCTACATGTCGAGTGCCAGTTACACCACGCATCCTTTTTAACACTAGTAAACGAAAATTTACTGACAGATCGATCTGCAAACGAAAATAATCTTTGTTGTCCCATAGTTTGCAAATGACATTCAACCTTAGGGTTGTAAACCAGTTTTTTGGCCTACTGTACATTGGGATATCATAACATTTTTTTATACAGAGTCAAACCAACATCATCATCATCATCATATTCAGCCCACATCCACCCACTGCTGGGTATAGGCCTCTTCTCGACTGCACCACTCCTCACGGTCCTGTGCCATCCGCCCTATCCAGCCTGATCCTGTCAGTTTGGCAATGTCATCGGGCCATCGGGCTGGTGGTCTGCCCACTGGCCTTGTTGTTCCCCTTGGCCACCACTTTGTGACTGCTTTGGTCCACCAGCCGTCATTCCGTCTAGCCAAGTGTCCTGCCCATCTCCACTTCAATCTCGTGATCAGTTTGCCTACGTCTTCGACCTTTGTTTTTCGTCGAATTTCAACGTTTGGCACACGATCAATGAGAGAGATACCCAACATGGAACGCTCCATCGCTCGTTGCGCTACCTTAACTTTATGCATATTATGTTTCGTGAGCGTCCACGTTTCGCAGCATTTTATTTAAAAATGCGCAAAAATTGTCATACCATTCCTCTTCATGCATACAATCGATGTTGCCGATATGTCCGTCCAGGACAGGGACCCCCTTGCCCCCCCTCTAGATCCGGGGCTGGAAATCTGAAGACACCGAAGTTGCAGTGTAAATATTTCAAAAGAATTATGTACATGAAAGACAACATCAATAGTTTGCTGTGGCAATAGGTGGGATAGGTGGAGTGGCAATAGGTGGAGTACCCGCCTGCCAAGCGTGGAGATTATGGCAAAACCCACCACTTAAGTGGAGGAGGCTCATAGTTCAGCAGTGGACTGTAACGGGCCGTTGATGTTGATGATGTTGTACCACAAGTTAAACAAATACTCACACATAACAAGCTGGTTCGGTTCTCAGTCTTCAAACCGCAGCAGCCGAGGGCGCTCAGCGGAACCCCTAGGGCTCCAGCGATGGCCAGCAGGTACGCTATGGCGGGGTAAGTGGGCGTGGGCAGGAGCGCCACGAATTTGTGTCGGGAGGCAATCGTCCACGCGCCCACTGCTAGCACGCCTATGCCTGCAAACTGGAGAAAATGTGGCTAGAATTATACTAGACTGGTCAGAAAACATTATTGAAAACAATAATAATTATATTGAATCCTTTCGACAAGTAATATAAACGAACAGGATCTTTTTATTTAAAAAAAGCACTGAGTTAGTTTTATGTGGGTGGATCCTACTTTATCCTTAGATATAGATATAGGAATTATTAAAATGACTAGTGCCTTTATCCATGTATAAAGTGGGTATAAAGTGGGTGGTATAAACATTTTTAATTTGGCACACAAAACTTATTTTTATAAACTCGCGATAAAACAGATCTAAAATCTTCCAAATCCTTACATAATATTATGTTATATTATACAGCATGATTTTGTAATCCCTAGCAAAATTTAAATATGATGTGCAGACCATCATAAGCAACAACTTTTCCCAAGGAACATGGGTTGAAAACCCCCCAAAAAAAATCGACTTTTCATACAAGATACACAATCAACTTTACTAATTTGTATGGGAGGCCGAAATTTTTTTGGGGGTTTTCAACCCATGTTCCTTGGGATGTTCCTTATGATGGTCTGAACATCATATTAAAATTTTGTTAGGGATTACAAAACCATGCTGTAATAGGTATAGGATTTACGCAGCGAGTGTGTCGACATCGATTTTGCTCCATAAAATGTCACTCCTTGTTGACATTCATTCCCGGTGAATTACGAAGGGGCAAGATGGCATGGCCAACGCCTACGTGCACCAAATTGAAAATTAGACTCAATTGCTCCACAAATTGCCAAAAGTTTTAAAAACTGCCATCATACGAGTGCTTTGCTAATGTAGAGTCTAACACATGGTCTATACATGGCTCTGTTTAGGTAACACTTTGACGGTTACTTAGTAGGTATTCTATCAGACCTGCAGAGCACATTATTAATAGTGTAATAAGTGTTGTTGCGTAGAAATCATGTTGTCTACTGGCCGCTATGGTTTATAAATATTCTCGTCTGTGTACAATAAAATTGTCTCTAACAAAAATTTGCACTTTAAAATAAATATATCTGAAATGTACACTTCGAAAAATGGTTTTAGCCAACCCCCATTATTTTCAAAAAATCTATTTAACAATACCTCGCACTATAAGGTAATTGTGAATAAAAAAAAAACTTCCACTTCACGTGTACCAGAGAAACTCTAAAAACTAAGTCTTTGAGCTGAGCCGCGGACGGAATACAGACAGACAGACGGACACGGCGAAATTACGAGTATAAGGGTTAATTTTTGACTACGGAGCCCTAAAACCGAAACGCAAAAAGTCAAAAGTCAAAAATGATTTCCATAGGATATTAGATCCGTCATTACATTTTTTTGGGTGAGTTCACTAACATAAATGGCGGAATCTGTGGAGAAGAGCTCAGCGAAGAAACTCCACAGTCAGCGCATCTTTTGCGTTTCCTTTTTTAAATAAAATATGCGAGGATTTATTAAACAGGCCTCTGCTATACTACTAATAGGCCAGGTTATAACCAATAATCTTGATGCTAACGGAAACTTACACTGTTATCGATTCAATTTTTTCCCCAAACTGCAAATGGCGCATGGCGTCTAGGTATTAATTATCCTCATTTATCGGTTTTGAAACAAACCGAAATTACGATAAATATGCTTTTTACCGGCCTTTTAATTATCATTATCTTATAGAATGTCGGTGGTACGTGGTGGGATCGAACCCGCGTCTCCCGGACGGAAGGCAGCGGCACTAGCCACTAGACCACCGACGCTCACTAGACCACCGACACCGAAACAAAAATTACTACAGTAAAATAATAAAATAAAAATTAAATAGTAATTTTCTTACACTATTTTTCGCTATCGAGTCAAAGGGTTACTTTGGGCAATATTTTGGTAAAATAATTAGTGGGAAAGTCCGGGTCGCGGCTCATATAAACAACCATATTTGACATATTTTTTGTTTGCACACATCAGAGAGAATTTTTTCGGGGTCCTTGGGATTTTTTTCAAGGAGTTTTATGTTTGAGAAACCCTAGACCCGCTGAAGTATGTTTCTTTTTAACACGCTTTTATTAGCTTCACTTGTAACTAACTATGTATGTAAGAAAATCTTGGAATCTTTTTTGACCCACTTCCCGGTCGGTTAGGATGAAATTTTGCACACGCTCTGAGTTCTGATGACAATACATGACTAGCTAAGAAACGTCATTACAAATCCAATATGGCGGCCTCCCCAAGATGGCGGACTGGCTGTTTGAAATCCACCCCCATGATATGGGTATCAAATGAAAGGGTTTGCTGTCAGGAAAACGAAAAAAGTAGTCACGTGACTATTTTTTAATTTTTAGTGCGTGCTAAAAGCGTGCTTTTTAGTTTTTTTAACTATTATTTACTTTTATTATTACTGCACACAGAAGCATCAAATTGTGCCGTGTGGTGACGGCAGAGTAGAATACATATTTTATCACCAATCCCTACTCTTCCCGTGGGTGTCGTAAGAGGCGACTTAGGGACTAGGGAACGGGCAGCAGCGCTCTCTGATACAGTAACCTTTTAATCTGCGATCTCCAACCCGCCTGCCAAGCGTGGAGATTATGGCAAAACCCTCCACTTAAGTGGAGGAGGCTCATAGTCCAGCAGTGGACTGTAACGGGCCGTTGATTTTTGATTTGACACAGAAGCATCAATACAGAGTTAAACGTCTGAACTATTTTAGTTCTCAATGCGCAGAATAAGGTGTTTATCTAATTATAATATTATTATAATTAGGTGAACAATCTTGATAGGCACTTAGAGGTCTTTTTTATATAAAAAATATATTTTCTAAAGTGAATTATAACTGCTAGTAAAGAGAAAAACCCGCTATCAAACTGTTATTATTGCATGTCTTCAGATAAAAAAGATGTATCAAGATTGTTTTAACCGATAGGGTCAAGTGTCTAGTTTTAAGTGTAATTATGTATGTATGTATGTATGTATGTCTAATGGAAGACGCCAGCGACAGAGCGCAGACGGGTGACCTGCTCTGTTTAGAGAACTATTTCACCCCTAATTCCCAGTTCGGTTGTCGCCCTTCGGACTCGCGGTGCATCGGACATTTCTCCCCGTTCCCTCGCTCTCCCCGGACGAGTTCTAACCCCACACGTATCCTCTCCCATCGCGTAGTGCTCCCACACTTAGCGTGGGATCCTCTCCGGATCGCATGGTGTCACACAACTCGCCCCCTTCGGCGGTCCAACAGGTTAGTCCTCACACCGCTACTCCTCTAGGAGACAACCGAGGAGCACTGGTTTTACTGGTGCCCCGGCTGCGTCGACCCCTCGAATCTTCCCGATGCTCTGCAAAGTCTAATTATGTTCCCTATTGAAATGTCTCTTAATTGTTCCCCATCAATCCTATCGGTTCCTAGTATCTCCCATCTTGGTAGAGAATACATAGGGCATTTTGCAATTAGGTGAATGCTTGTCTCTTCTTCTCCACATTCGGGACATGATGGATCTGTGGCTTTCTTCATTATAGTGAGTGTAATTAAGTAAAACATGAATCATAATACAACTGATAAACAGAATATAAACTGATGTTCTAAATGTTATTGATTGGGTCATATTGTCATGAATCATGAGTGTTGTTATATTATTATAACATACGTTCAATGCACACGTAAATTACCCCGATATGACGTAGATTTGTAAATATATTTTGGTTTGTGGTTTACCTGTACTGGGTGTGATAGGCAAAGGCATACCCTAAAGAGTATGCCTCTATGTAGCATGTTATGCGTAATTTATTTCATTCTAATCGCTTTAATTCTGGAGAAGGGTGCGAACCCCTCGATGGGGACATGTAAGCTGATAACTGGTTGCTATTCTGAAACAAGTTGCTTTTGCTTACCAGAAATACGATGTTGAAGATATGCAGGACACACTTGAGGAAGTTGACGCTGCAACAGTCGGCATCTCTGGACTTCCTCGGCCTGATCTTCTTCTTCTTCCCCAGCAGAGCACTACTGTCCTTCTTCTTCTCCTCTGCCATAGTCTTTCCCTACTCGGCACCGGTTATATCCGGTTTCACCTTCTCATGTCTATAGATTCCTGAAAAAGAAGAAAATTAAACGTGACTTTTTGAAGGTAGGTTTAAGTAATAAAACGTAATGAGGTAGAAAATAATACTTACAAAGGATCTGAAATATATTGGCTAAGGGATAAATGGTTTTAAGGTATTATGGTATTTCAGGGGCTTCCTGAAACTAAGCTACCATACGTGCGCGATAACGTAAGACTTTTTTGGAATCGTTTCGCCACGCACCATTCTGAAAATGGGAGTGCAGGCTACTGCTATGACGACACAAAAAAATACATTTAAGAATTCTGCCAATCAGGGCCCACATTATCACGCACCGGTAGTAAAGTTATTAAAATTCAACATAACGAATTACATTGTTTGTTTATTAGCAGGGCCTTCATAAACCTTATAAAAATGGAATATCGTACAACACTTAATCTAAAATTGGACAAAAGAATGTCGGAAAATAATTGACCCATACAGTTAGTACTACAATTTAAAAATAAGATAAAATGCATAAATTGATAAAAAATATTATTCCATAATCGCAAGAATATTTACAGTATAGCTCAGTTCATCAAAAGTTACTTGTAAGCAGCCAAGGCATCAAATTATTTGTCAGTTTTGGTGCTTTTAAATTTGTTGCATTATTTTTGATGTCAGGGAATGTGAAAGTTTGTGCATTTTGCCAACAAATACAAGTTATAAAGTTTCAAAATTAAATAGTATCAAAACTGCAAAATAATAAAATATTGTGACCGTACATTTAGATTAGAAGGTAATGTATTTCATAATATTATACACTCAGTCCTAAGTCATCATCACAAAATGTAAATTCATTCATTATTATAATTATTATTATATAGATTACTAATCCTTTGGATTATATATATAAACCTAAGAAATAAACACATAATTTTAATTGATTTAGTATAAACATTAAAGTTAGAGAATAAGCAAGAAATGGTCCATTATCTCGAAAAGACATACAAGTTAACACTATCAATTCCTTGTAAAATGCAATATGGTTACATTACTCATCATAATGCCGAAGTGTGTTCTCTAATTTATCAACAACTTTCTTGTAAAAAGAAATTTGTTGTTTAAGAAACTTCTGCATCGTTTGCTTCAAATCCACTGTTCTTTCTGCTTTGAAGTGGTTAATCTCAGAAAGAAGGGCATAGGATATCACATCGGTTCTTCTCAATACTTCATTCAGTTGTGCAACTTTCATCTTGTGTTCAGCTGTCAACCGTTCACATTCCCTCTTCTTCTGCACCGCACTCTTGTGATTGTTAAGACAATCAGGGAACCCTCCAACAATACCCTTGTATAGATGAAATTTGTCTCCCAGCGGTTCAAAGTCATATTTTGGTTGTTCTTCGTACATCCTACCGATATCTATATAAGCACCGCCTGTCATTTTTATAGCAGAAGTTAACTTAGATCTGGATACTATACCACCTTCATCAAAACTAAGAGAATTTCCTAAGTGGTAGAACGCTTCACCAATTTTCTGGTAATCTGATTTGTATGGGCCTTGGAATCTCTTTGTCTGACCGAGGCACATGTTGGATACGGCTTTGACTGAAGTGTCCATGCTTATTATAAAGGTGTGGCATTGTTCGACCATGGTATCAACCGTAGACTGTAGTAAAGCTTTTTCAGGTACAACTAAGGATACACAATAATTAAGACCTAGCAAGTTATCTCTCTCTGCTTGTCTTTTCCCTGCCTTCCATCTTTTCTCATCGGTGCAGGTTAAAAAGTGCTGCCATACCTCACATTTAGATAAAACTGGGTGTTTGCACATCCAATCGACAAATTCTTGCAGCTGAACTCTTCTGCGCTCGATAAGTTGGTCATCAAATCGTCCGGAGATCTGTTTGTCTGGCAATGGTGGGATTGGAATTAGTGAAAACTTCTCCTGCAGCCTCTCATGTAACCAATCAAAATGCTTGTATCTCCTAGACACTTGAATGTTATTAAATGAGGGTGTCAACTGATAAGCTATAAAACTCTTTATCCCTTTAAACTTAGATTCCTTTTTTGGAGAAGCTACCATGACTTGGTAAGGCTGTGTGACTGGTGACCAAACATAACCATCTTCATCTTGAACTATGTACACTTTTTCAGAATCTGGCACTTCTACATTAAGTGTTGCCAAGAGGTAACTTTCACCACTTACTTTGGATGATGGGGCAAATTTGTTTTTTCTGACTGTGCCCATGGAGGAGCTAACAACTGACATGTTGTCATCAATGTGTTGATGATTGTATTCACTAATGGGCATGCCAGGGAGTGGAGTCAATGGAGCTTGATTTTTATGATGTTGTTGCCCGGGGCCTATTTCTGAGTATGTGTCATCATCCCAATCGTCATCCCAGCCTTCATCATTTGATGCTGTGCGTTGGTAATTACTGTCACCGGCACTGAGCTGTTGGTCTCCCCAATCGTCTGCAGCTTGATCATACCTAGGAGCAGCTGGAGCTGCACTTAATTGTGGTGCTGTTTCTTCTGGAGTTAATTTTCTTACGTATGCAGCTGGAAACAGACCAGTTTCTCCTTTAGAATTTCTACCTTCCCACCACCCTTCTCCGATCTCTGTGTTGATTAGTGTGAGTATCTCCCCGGTGGCTATTGACATCTCCGTCGTCCCCGGCTCACCGGAAAAGTCATACAAGGCTTGCACTTGGGTCGTCATTGTGGGACCCTTTTACCTACAACAATTGCAAAACAGATTATTACTAAGAATATTATCTGTAGGATCTAAACACACAGATACATGTATGTATGTGTAAGTACTATCTTATCAGTGTTATCTAGAAAAGTAGGTGTGAGTGATAAATTGAGTTTTTTAAGTTGAAAACTACTACTTTCCATATATTATTATTAGAGAGGCGCGCTATTTGGGGCGTCACTTAAGCCGAGTTAAGCCACAAGAGCTTGACACATATTCTTAATAGTTCCAATTAACCATGCCCAGTAATTGTCAAATAAAGCAATGGTTCATTGTTTTAAGGTCTTCTAAAGAACTAGAAAGTAGCACAATAGTATCCTAAGAGACTTTCTTTTGTGTAAAACAATATAAATACAAGAAACAAGTCGTTACCAATTTTGAATGCTAGGGACAATAGTCCATGGATTCTAACATTCGAATTGCGATTTCGATAGCACAGTATGCACAATTACTACGTAGTCGTGGAAAATATGAATAAATACGTCTTGATTATCGGAAATACACAAAGAAATCTGTTTAAATTCCTTGTTTTGTGATGGAAATCTATGACGTCAGTTCGGGAGCATAAGCCGTGAATGAAACGTAGCAATTAAGGAAGTTTTAGTAACTTAAAACACTGGACACTTTCACGAGCACACCATAGTTGAATTTTACAAGTAAATCCCAAATTACTTACTTTTATTCACTGTAAAACAACTATTTTCGAGGCGGATACACACGATTATTCACTCAAATAATGACAGTTGTCAGATTGTTCTCTGTGCGCAGTTTGCGCTCATAAATATCATCGTTTTCATTTACGAGGCAGCAGACGTAGACACAATAAACCACTGATTGGTGAAAATGACGTCAAGTAACACGTCATTTTCCTCTGACCAATGGCTGCTGAGAAATCAACGTATCAATAATCGCTGCTCTTCACTCATAGGTTACTTTTTCAAGGCGTTGTTGGAACGAAATTAAGCTTGTAATAGTTCCTCTGAACACTGATAGATGGCAGTACAACATGAAAAAAAAACCACTTCGAGTATTTACCAAAAGTAAACCCAAAGAGAGTAAACCCATGGTAAAACCTACCCTCGGAGGAAAAAGGACTGGAGTTCGCTTGAGTCAAATCTTAGTACACTTTTTTCTGTCGATTTTTGCGGCGGTCCTTTTTCCTCCGAGTATATACCTATACCTACCTATAACATAAACATTTTTTTCTATTTTCAGATATAATAGAATATAATATATAGATTGCGCCAAACTTCTAGACCGCTCTGAAGTTGCTTCGCGCATTGCGCGTTGTCGTTTTTACCTATATTTTGCAGTAGCAAATCGAATAGTGCCGTGTTCAGAGCGGTCTAGAAGTTTGGCGCTATCTGTACCTACTGATAAAATTAAATATACTAAATATATTAAATAAAGATCAATGCGGTGTGGTGTATAATAATATTGTATGACCTTAGTTTAGGTGCGTGCGTGCGTGCATATTATGCCAAAATATTAACCCAAAATTTATATAGTGTTTGCTCCTTGGGACTCAACTAAAGCTCTGCTCACCCCTTTGGGGATAGAAGCGTGATTTTAAGATTGTATGGATGTATAATAAACTCGAACTAATATCAACAACGTTCTTCTTTCACGCTCACTTTGTTTGTTAGACCAGAATAATCGACTTGAATATGTCTAATATTTATTATTAACAAAACAGGGCTGACTATAATAGTGACCACGAACTTGCCTTTGACTATTTATAACTCCTTGCTCATCGTACAAAACCCGAGACAACCTAGGTTATAACCTATAACGACTACCTACTAAAAGCACACGATTCCATCAAATCAAATCAAATGAAAAATATTTTATTCGAATTAGCATTTTTACAAATCATTTTTCGACGACAAAGCTATACCAAAGACAAGGAAAGCTTGTTCATGTATAATAATGTTTTTACGTATAAAGCAGAAAATGAAATATTTTGTCGATATTGGACAGGATCACAGGACTGGAACCTGCATCTCCTTCAAAAATATTTTTTTTTGCAAATTTTATATTTTCTGCTTTTATAATTATTAGATAATTCGTTAACAGACGTAATCTGTAACAATAATAATAAGGCTTGTTCATGGTTGGCAATTAAATTAACATGCCTTAAGCATGCATGAACTCCGTAGCACGTAAAACGCTCTAGTGACATTCATTTTTTTTTATCTACCCGCTAACCACAAAATGCTTCATTTAGTAGGCGTAGGTACCTAGGTATTATAATTGCGGTTACACTAACAACTTAGTATCTGATATACAGTTACAGTTCCTAACCTAATGGCTTTATCATGACAGCGTTTAACTGGGTTTGCGCTCACCACAGACCCGGCTTGTTCAAATAGCAGCAATCAGGAAAATTGCGACCTCGTTAGGAGTGTTACAGGCGCTTATTTCTCTATGCATGGATAATAAGGTTAATAATTTAATTGCTGAACTTTGCTACGGCGTAGTTAAAAGGCTACGGTGGTGTCGCTACGCGTGTAGTAGCTGCGGATTTCAAAGATTTCAATGCAGGTCTTTTAAAAATAAATAAATACATGCCATTGTTATAGTTTACCAGGGTTTGTTTTTGAGGCCGGTCATCGACCTATCAAGTTATATACTACAACCCACATTACAAGAAAAATACACGAAGCTACAAGTTACAAATTACAAGTACAATTCGACGTACATTGCGTAGACGATTAGAGAAAATGATAAGGGCTTACATAAAGCTTAGTTAGGCGAATCAGCTACGCAATATATATCAAATTGTAACTTGTTACTTGTAACTTATTGCTTCGTGAAACGGGGCCCAGCTCATATATTATAAGGTTCCCTTTCAATAGAATCCGGCAATAATGTAAACAAGATAATTTTTGACACTAACTTTCCAAAGACAAACAAGACTTTGATGAGTAAAAAATTAATATGGGATTAATATTACAAATAATTGAAAGTTTTGTCGTACGAGTATTTTTTATTAAAATAATTATCATAAAGTTATTTAATAGGGGGCGAAATCAAATGATTGTAAGAATGTATGGTTCCTTGAAATGTGAATATGATCAGGATTGATACTCAAATTTAAGTAATTACTGGGTAATCGTGTTTTAATTGGTTTGTTTACATTACTGCCGGATTCTATTGAAAGGGACTTTACGTCGCTACTAGGGGCTTAAGCCTTGTCTGAAGAAGTGTAAGAAAATATATTTATAAGTGTCCTATTGTACAATGGGACTCTATAACTAAGCTGTTTTAATGAACTCTATGTTCGCTGCGATGCCAAATGACAGCCATCATCATCATTTCAGCCTGTTAAAGTCCACTGCTGAACATAGGCCTCTCCAATCGCATTCCAGCGCGACCGGTCCATAGCCACCTGCATCCAACGAGACCCAGCGATCCTCACCAGGTCGTCGGTCCATCTCGTAAGTGGCCGTCCCACACTGCGCTTGCCAGTACGTGGTCTCCATTCAAGGACTTTCTTGCCCCATCGGCCATCCGATCTTCGCGCTATGTGGCCTGCCCATTGCCACTTCAGCTTGCTTATCCTACGAGCTATGTCAGCAACTTTGGTTCTTCTACGGATCTCCTCATTTCTGACTCGATCTCGTAGAGAAATACCAAATATAGCCCTCTCCATAGCTCGCTGCGCGACACTGAGCCTCTGAAAAAGTCCTTTTGTGAAGCACCACGTCTCAGAGCCGTAAGTCATCACTGGTAACACACACTGGTTGTACACTTTAGTCTTCAGGCACTGAGGGATTTTGGACGAGAAGACGTTGTGTAATTTACCGAACGCTGCCCAACCTAGTTGGATCCGTCTACTGCCCTCTCTCTCAAAATTGGACTTACCTAATCGGACTGCCTGTCCCAGGTATATATATTCGTCAACAACTTCGAGAGTAGAGTTTCCAACAGTTAGTGCGGTGGGTGCAACATGGACGTTAAACATGACCTTCGTTTTGTCCATATTCATTTTAAGACCCATTTCTTGAGAAACTCTATTGAGGTCACTGAGCATTTTTCCAAGATCTTCAAGCGACTCAGCCATGACTACTATATCGTCGGCAAATCGAAGGTGAGTGATGTATTCGCCGTTGATATTGATGCCTAGTCCTTGCCATTCCAGGAGCTTGAAGGAATCCTCCAGAGCAGCAGTGAACAGTTTCGGAGAGATTACATCTCCCTGTCTTACTCCTCTCTTTAGGGGAATTTCCTTCGTGGAATGCTCCTGTACTCGAACTGACATGGTGGCGTTGTTGTACAAGCACTTCAGCACTTCAACGTACCGATGGTCAATACGGCATCGCTTGAGAGCTCTTAGAACAGCCCATGTTTCGACGGAATCGAAGGCTTTCTCATAGTCCACAAACGCCAAGCATAATGAGCGATTATACTCTTCAGTCTTCTGTATGATCTGCCGCAGCGTATGTATGTGGTCTATGGTGCTATAGCCCTTTCGAAAACCGGCTTGTTCAGTAGGCTGGAAGTCATCGAGCCTGCGTTCGAGACGGTTCGTGATAACTCTCGAGAACAGCTTATAGACGTGGCTCAGCAGTGATATGGGCCTGTAGTTCTTCAGTAAGGTTTTGTCACCTTTTTTGAAGAACAGTACCACAACACCCCCGTTCCACGCCTCAGGCGTTTTGCCCTCGAGCAAATGACAGTAATCAGCGCCATTCCGAGCTCGTTAGTGGATGTGTATGCATATCGGTACTTAGCGTTTATTACAAGTATTACTTTGTGAACAACGAAGTAGTAGCCTATAAATGATAATTGCAGTAATTATACTGCGTAATTTTATTCTGCCTCTGTTCCTGGAATAAATAATTAAATTATACGGTAGCTTGGTATTCTGTGCGATCATGAAACTTGTGCGACCACAGTTTTTTTTCAGTCGTTTCGGTGGTTCTAACTATAAGCACGTTTTAAGACGGTGGTTCAGCTGTAGTTTGGCCACATCGTGGAAAGAGGCTGCTAACTCAGATCTTAGCCAGCTCTACCTATGCATCTAATACAATGGCCTGCTCGCGCTGCGGCTTCCGGTGCGTGGTTCCCACTCGAAAACTATTCTGACAAAGCGACCCTTAGAAAAATATATGTTTGAGTTGTATAATTTTTCGATTTCACTTTCTATTTAGATATAAGTTGCCACAGTGGACTGCACTATGACGTAACGTATTCTCTAGTTACCTACTATTAACTGAGCTCAAATCCGGCAATGCGAATGCAAATCCGAATCAGTTCTGGGAGTAGAGTATTACGAGGAATCCAGATAGCGGAGCAGGATTAGCATGTGGGTGTACCAAACATATACGAGAATATATGTATCTATTCTATATATTTGCTAGCTGTGTGCCCGTGACTTGGTTTGCGTGATCAAAATTTATCTACTAAATAATTTTTTGTACAAAAATGATTAAGAAAATAACTTGGTTTCTTGATGAATGCTCCAGTTTTCTAGTTAGATCTCACTCAAACAATAGAACTGAGAACATTGAATACAAATTTGTGCAGAAGCCTTTGCGTGATGCGCGTACAAACTACAAACATTTAATAAGTACATAAAGACAGACAGAAAAACAAACAAATAAAAAATCTAAAAGTACTCCCATGGGAAAATTTGGAAAAGACGGGTGTAGTCGTGGGAATACAGCTAGTTTATATAAACCGTAAAAAAATAGTTTTATAAACTTTGATCAGTCCACGGTACTGAATATCTTCCCTTAAGCGAGCGCATAAGTTTTCAGACGAAAAAATCTTGCATCTTCCATAGTAAATCAATCCGGAGGCTTTGTATGAAATGGTAACTTTTTGTCACATATTTAAGACCTTTATGTAAATATTGCCTGAAATAAATGATTTATTATTATTATTATTATTTGTCGTCTGGCAGTACATATTATGTATTTTAGTGAAAGATTTTCAATTTCATAGAGTGAAAACTCTCGTAAATTTCGGAAATTTCACGGTATATATCTAAAAGGACTCAGACTTTCTCATACATAGCATAGTATAAGTATATCTTCGCTGAGTATAGTACGTATAGTAGAGAATATTGCGTTCACGGTCCAACCCCAATATTTCAATACATATTTGAAAAGTCACACTGCGGTGCCTCCTGTCGATATTTTTGAACTTGCAGATGCGGACAAGTCTAGTCTAGTATTAAAAAATGTCAAGAATTCTGATGTACTAGTAAGTAAAAAGAAAATTGGATGTGGTAACAAAGCTTAGTATTTAAGTACCTATATATTTTATTTTTTATTTTGGAAAACTTCGAATATTTTTTTATTTGATGAATCTCAATTATTTGTTTGCGATTTGTCTCTTAGGAATAAGATCTTTTCTTACGGTAAAAAAGTAACTATGTCCGTTGTTAGGTATCAAATACTATTATAAATCTATCGTATTACCAAATATAATCAAAATCGGTTCAGTAGACTTACCGTTAAACCGAACAGACAGACTTTCGCATCTCGTATAATATTTGTATGTATTCAGTAAATCGCTACCGAGTAGTCGTAAGTGTGATTCACGCGTTATAATTTCCTACAGCAAAAATTACCCGTACATTCTGGAGCAAAAAACAAAAGCTTCCCTTGAATATAAGAATTAATTACCTGAGCTGTCCCAAACAAAGACAAGGGAAGAATAAATTCGTTCCCAGCTTTGATCTCACTTAAATAGAATAATTGCGGGTAATCACAGACAATTTTGTCTCTGTTCTTTCTAAGTATACGACTTCTTTGACTCTGTCTGAATAGAATAGAATTATTATTTTTATTTTGCTTGAAACATGCGACTTGGTTTGCTGACCATTGTGGTTTAGCCCTGTTATCTTCTCATGTAAGTAATTGTAAAACTATCGTTTGTTATTCGTTAAAAAATTATCATCAACGGCTCTTATACATTTACTTCCCCACGAGTCTACCCTCAGGCCCGGTTTCCACCAAAGCGGAGAAGGAGAGGAGATGTGTTTGAATTACCAATCAGATTTCGTTATTTCCACATCTCCTCTCCTCTCCGCTTTGGTGGAAACGAGGCCTTAGTCAGGTCTTAGTCGACACGCTGGCAAAGGCCCACCGAGGGGCTCGAGCCTACCCTTAATTAGGGCGATCAGACCTTAGTCGACCACGCTGGCTCAGTGCGGGTTGGTCGACTTCACACACAACCTTTGAATTTCTTCGCAGGAATGTGCAGGCTTCATCACGATGTTTTCCTTCGCTGTAAGAGCGTCGAATAAACGTACATAATATGAATTCGAAATTCAAAAACATGATGGTACGTGGTGGGGATCGACCCTAGCTACTAACACTGACGTCACTGACGCTCTTTAAAAAAGTTGTTCACTCGTGTAGCTTTTGATGTTTTCTAATAAGAAAAATATTTTTTCCCATGAGGTAAAAAACTGGGGACCTATTATTCCTTCCTTAATTATGAGCTTTGTAAATTATTTTATTGTATTATTCTATAGATTTGATCTGTAAGTATTACACACTTCCACGTTGTATAATGATAAAACGTCAAAATAATTTATTTTTTGTTGATATAGGTAGTCCAGTTGGTATACCCAGTATAAGATGATACTCAACGATTTCTGGAACTTTAATGTCTCTAGACCGATTTATACTGGTTGGTAGTCGCCTTGTCGTACACGTGTCTCGAAATTCTGGAGGTGAGAGAAATCGTGGATTAATAGAAATATGGAGGGTCGAGCTTTTTCAGTAAACTACTTTTGTGATACAACTTTTCAAAATTCTCTTTTCTATTTTGATACAAGTTAGGTTGGAAAGCTGATCAGTGTGTGAGATTTAGAACATTTTTTTTTGAGAATTTGGAAATGACCAAGTGGTTTTGCGTTACGTTGTATATTTCACGCACTAAGAATTAAAAAAACTAAAACTTCAACATTACAGAAACAATATTATTTATAGTAACACATTATTTAAATGCAATTGAACATTTTAATACTTTAAATACAACTTCTAAGTTTTTTTTAACAACCGTTCAATCACGCTGCTATCACAAGACTGTCTTCCTCACTCCGACTGATCCATCCCAATAACTCCCCTCCCCAAAACTAAGCCGCTATTGGTCAGTTCAGTGCTTCTTGCTCGTGATTGGACGCTTAAAAATTAACAGAGATACAAAATGTTGCAATCTTAAAAAAAAAAAATTACTATTAAAAGGTAATAAATAAAGAAATCATCACATAGTATTCATAAAAAGGTGCGGTTATATCATAAAAATTAAAACTTAAGCTTAAGATTTTAATAAGTTGTAAATGAATATGTCGCAGTAAGATAGTTGTAGCCGTAATATGATCATATCACTAGGGATATGATCATATACCGGATGATAGTCATACGAAAGCTCCTTTGTACTATCTTACTAGGGATATGATCATGTCACTAAACTAATCTAGTAAAATAGTTATTATCGATCAAATTTACCCAAATTGCACGCCTGCAAGCAGGCATGGGTGGTCACAAAATAACCTAACCCCGAAGGGTATTGCGGAGGGAGCCGAGCTCGTTTCGCTCGCCTGGCTCCCTCCGCCCCATCCCCTTCTAACCTAATGTTAGGGTGCCCCGAACTCCCGTGCTCGCTACGCTCGCACCCGCCCTGATTGTACTTGTACTGTAGGTACTTTATCCATTTTTTAATAATAATGGAATGCTTCGTACAGTCATTTGATCGATAATAACTATTTCACTAGATTAGTTTAGTGATATGATCATATCACTAGTATGACAGTTATAGACAGCTTTCGTATGACTATCATCCGGATATGATCGTATCCCTAGTGATATGATCATATTACGTCTATTCCTATCTTACGGCGACAAATATATATTACAAATCAGAAATAATAATTGTAGAACAAATGTTGTTTAGTTTTATGAGCAGAATTATCACCCAGTTTTATGTTTTCTAACACGTTGTTGTGGTACAAACAACCACGTCCCTTAATCTTTTCCCCTTGTTTCTCTGCTCTATGTCTATGGGTGAAACAATGGGGGATCTTATTAGGGCGACGTGCAGGCAGATTACTCGGCCCGACGTTACATGAGCCGGGGTTTTACGTAAATATTACGCACCTACGACCTACGTGATGTAGTAAAACAAAAAAGTACTGAAGGTAAAAAAGAATCGAAAGATTTTGAAAATATTTTCTTTCAGGTCTCACGTGTTTTTCTACTGACACAGTGAAGCCTTTTTGCGGGTTGACCTTATTCGAAGTTATGCCCTAATTTTTAATAAATAAATAAATATGTGGGGACATCTTCACACACGGCCATCTAATCCCAAATTGAGCTATGGGTATCAGACAGCTGATATACATTACATAAATAAATAAATAAATACATACTTATATAGATAAACAACAACCAGACACAAGGGAAACACAAGTGCTCATCACACGAATGTTTGCCTTGGGCGGGATTCAAACCCGCGACCCTGTGCGTCGGAGGCAGATACACTACCACCTAGGCTACG
Organism: Carpatolechia fugitivella; assembly: GCA_951230895.1. NCBI lineage: Eukaryota > Metazoa > Arthropoda > Insecta > Lepidoptera > Gelechiidae > Carpatolechia > Carpatolechia fugitivella. Next base: position 2,052,265 of record OX579653.1, on the reverse strand, counting down.
GAGCCGTCAAACGGACGTAAATTTGGAACGGGTAGAGATCTAAGGAATGAAGGCGAATGTGTTGTGCTGACCCTACCAAATATTCCAGCCCTAAATCTCGTGAGCGCCAGAAATTTAGGACGCGATAATATTTTGTTAATTTCACAAACTATTTCGTAATTTGCAGCCAGGGAGGATAGCGTGATCAGCATTCTTGGGGTTGAATAACTGTGAGGGTCGTTCTAAGATTGGAAGGTATCATTATACCTCAACGAGTTTATAATTTATCGCAAAACTTCTCGGGTAGTTGATCAGCTAGTGAATCTCACTGAAAAACTTTTGTTCCACAACTTATCATTCATAATTTTATTTTCAACTAGCTTTCCGCCCACGGTTTCACCCGCGTTTAATGAGTAGGAATGAAGAGTGTTCTCGCGGTAAAAAGTAGCCTTTGTCCTATTCCAGGACCTAACCTATATGTGTGCTAAGTTTCATCTCGATCCGTCCAGTGGTTCAAGCGTGATTCGGCAACAAACATCCAAGCATCCAAATTTATGCATTTATAATATTAGTAGGATTCAAATACTCGGTCAGTTGATCAGTTGCTATACAAACACAATACACGAAATATGAATGTTTTGAGTTCTTTATTTTTAGTAAAAAACACGTTGTACATCCTAGATGTATATATCCATAGCAAGTTGAAGTGGAAATGGGCAGGACGAACTGATAACCGATGGGGAAGAAAGGTTTTCGAATGGCGACCACGAGCCGGAAGACGTAGTGTTGGACGGCCTCCAACAAGATGGACAGATGATCTGGAGAAAATAACTGGGCGTCGGTGGATGCAAGTAGCGCAGGACCGTTTACAGTGGAAACCAGGGTGAGGCCTATGTTCAGCAGTGGACATCTTCTGGCTGAGATGATGATGATGATGACATATCCTGTAGTAGACAGGCTGTAGTCATGCGAAAACGACTTTTTATTCAAAATTTTCTTTGACTCTTATATGCGATTACTAATACGTATTTAGAGTCTAAAAACTATCGTCTTTAGGTACCAAACATATGTATACAAAATAACATCAAAATAGGTTTATACTAAAGCCGTAAAAGCATAGACAGACAGACACAGTTAATATTATTTTCGCATTTATAATATTACCGATGTCAATGATGAGACAAAGGAAAAGATGAGACTTGAGGTTCGGATATAATTACGATTTTTAGTATTTATAACAATTGTTTAAGAACGCGCGTAACGAGTGTCCTTTGGGTTCGACGACCCACCGCCGCGCCGCTGCGCCCGCGCGCTTGCCACCGCCGCCGCTGCCGTCCCGAGTTGCACGGTCGCCCCCGCGCGCCTACCCGCCGAGTTCTATTCTATCTACTACGTGCTTGAACAACCAATTTTAGTAAGGAAGTAACGATCCTGTCTCTTGAAGGTAAACTTTTACTTCGGTAGGGAATTCAGGGAAGCGGGAAGAGCCGCATTATATCAACGGCCGTGCTCGGCTCATAGAGGAGACTAATTAAACCGAGACTTTGTGAGGTACAAAGGCGACAGAGCCGATCCAGCGGAGCCTTTGAATATGGCACGCTTTATCATTAAATTGTGTGGCTTTTTTGCCAAGAAAATTAAATTTATAGCTGAAGTTATAATTTGATTTTAATGTTTTTTTTACTTATGAAGCAAAGAACGTGATTTTGAAAAAAAAAAACTAAAATGTCATATCATAGCTTAATGATTGTAACTTAGAGCTCAAAAAATGTATACACGTAAGATACTGCAACACATTTTTACTAGGATGCGCTGCTCAATCCGCTGGATTCAGGATTTTGAGAGCACTTTTATACGAACTCAAAGCATACAAAAACCCTTTGAAGGAATAAAATAAAATAATCCGTAGAAGACTTGATCGCTACGAATTTGCTACGCCGCCACCGCCACCGTAGACATGTGCTACGACGAGTCTTCCTGCATTGATGTTTTTGTTCGGTTACAATTTTTTAGATCCGTCAATGAAATCAAAGATGGGTGTCATGTTTGAGGCATCCATCAATATTTAAGCAAATACTAATTAGGAATAATTGGTTCGTTGTGTGAAAAATGTGTTCAGCGGTTTCAATGTGTGGAGGATGGTAAGAGATAGTTAATTTATGAATTACTAGCAGTCTGCCCGCGGATACGCCCACGTTGAGTAAGATTTTCCCGTAATAAGTATCCTATATATTGATCCAGGGCACAAACTATCTCTATTCCAAATTTCATCCTACTCCGTTCAGTAGTACATAAATACATACAAACTTTCGCGTTTATATGTAATATTAGTAAGGATTTCAGATGATCAGTTCAGATGATCAGATGATGAAACATTTTGAGACATTCCGATTACGGCTGATTTTGAATATAGCAGAGATTTTCTTTTTTAACCTTTCGCTTGGGATTAAATACAACTAACATTGTACTGAATAAAACTGGAAGTAACTGAAATAAAATGGATTTCTCTCACTTAATACAAATGCACACACGTGTAAACAACATTCACGACCACTCAAGCACACATTTGCCAGGATTTATTCAGCAATGGATTAAAATCAGTAAACATTATAATTGGATTGTTGTGATTGGTCGAGCGCGCTTAATGTAAAGTTATGGAGAACTCAGCAACATAGTTTGTATTCCACCAATAAATCCTACATTTATTTCATTACGTTTATTTTTTTTTATTGTTTTATGTGCATTTATCACCAGCAACAAAAGTATTTGAATGAATGAATGAATGAATGAAACGTTCTTTAGCTTTAGGTTGCTACATCTCCAATAAGTTTTTTGGGTGAAGTTCACTACACAAAGTGCGGACTTTTATCAATGTCTTTAATTTACTTTCTTATTATGTTCGAATTTGTATTTCATTTAATTCCTCAAAAAAAGAATCTTCTCTATACCATCATTAATAATTCAACATAACAGTTCCCCACCGAGGGGCTCGAGACCACCCTAAATTAGGGTAACCACCACGTGCTTTCTGAGGGGCTCGAGATCACCCTAAATTAGGGCAACCACCACGTGTTTTCTGAAGGGCTTGAGACTACCCTAAATTAGGGTAACCACCACGTGCTTTCTATAATAAATTGTTACTAATTGTTTGACCAATTCTGATGGCTAAGTATAATCCCAAGTAATCTATCTGCCAGTCTAAACCTTTTTATGGCTCAGTGGTTAAACCGGTTTTGATGAAATGAAGCATGAAGGTAGCTGAAAGATTAGATAAGGGTTAAGCTAATGTTTTTTATCAATATGTTATTTTCTTTTTTTACGAGGAAATTTAGAAACCATGGAGACAAAACTTCACTTCTTTCTTAAATTGTCGTTTCTCGGCAAATAAAATGGATTTTTTAAATTACAAAAACACAAACAGACAGACAAATCTAACTTACAACACCTCTATTCGCTGGGGATTTAAAACGTATCTATATACTTATGCTGCAACGTACGTAGGTCGGTCTCTACCACGGACCAAGTTGGTCCGTGGTCTCTACTATACGGACTACGATAGTAAAAATTACCATTCAATTTAACTGCATTTTAATGTATCTTAAAGCGACTGCAATCAACGATTTCGTATACCCAGCAGGATTCTCTGTCTGATCGGTTTGAGACCTATACGGTTAAGTTGTTATTTATTTTATACTTACCGATTTGCACACGACTTCTATCTTGACCAAAAAAATCGTGCTAGAGCGGGGCTTTTTATGGTTTGAATGTTTACAGTCTGAACGCTACAATGCAACCGCTAGTGCAGCTAGAATACAGTCGCTTGAGACACTCTGACGTTATTTCAACTGCCATTTTGCAGTTGGAATGCAGTCCGTTTGTGACCTTTAGGTAGGTGCTCGTCGCAGTGGGCTCTTCAAACGGGCCTCTTGAGTCTGTCTGCGGCTGCCACACTCGACTCCTCGCGCTCGCTTTGCTGTAGAGGCAAAAACTAAAAGCTGTGTTTGGTATACCAACTTGAAATAGCTTATTTTACATGTTTTGTGAGTATCTTTAGTGGAAATAAATGACATCGTCAACAAACTGAGAGATTAGCACTACTTGTTATTGTTGCTGTTCGTTTTTTGTTAACATATTGTTTGTTTAAATTAAGAAAATGTCCGCTTTATATTTTGTTTGTATTCGTCAAGAAGAAGAGACAGAACACATCGATATAATATAGGTATATTCTCAGAGTTACTGTAAAACATGACTTTTTTTTTAACGGATTAATCGCTTCTTCTTCTTTCGAGTCTTTTGTTTGCCTAGTATGCCGCCAGCCTGATTGCTCCATCTGAGGCCTCCATGACTCCTCCAGGGAGCACAAGTCAGGACAAGCAGGACACGACAAAAGGTGGGATGACTAATCGCTATTTCTACCAGAAAGGTAATATAGCGGGCGCGGATTTGTTCAAACTTTGTTTTAAATTACATATTATCTTCCTGCTATAGAATAAAGGCTCTCCAAATATTTTACGAGTTTCAGCTAGAACGTTAGACTTTTATAAAATATCGCGACAGTCTACAAAGTAATTGCATTTGATTGTTAAAAATGGGTTATTACCATGGTTTACCGTTACAGTTTCATGCATTTGAAACATTTGGAACTCTATTGAAATATCGGATCATCATCAATCATCAACGGCCCGTTACAGTTCACTGCTGGACTATGAGCCTCCTCCACTTAAGTGGAGGGTTTTTCCATAATCTCCACGCTTGGCAGGCGGGTTGGAGATCGCAGATTAAAAAGTTACTGTATCAGAGAGCGCTATTGCCCGTTCCCTGTTCAAGGTGTAGTCCCTAAGTCGCCTCTTACGGCACCCACGGGAAGAGTAGTGACAAATGTATCGGATACTAACAATAAATAAAATTATACAATATAAAATACATGTCTACCCACACACTTAACTCACACCCTGATCTTTTCACTCACTTTCCCATCACATTTACCTACACTACACAACCATTTACACTCTTCATACATAATCTACACAAACATAACTTTTCCTCCTTCAGTAACCATAAGCTCTTATTTACTAGTGCATCAAACCAAATTGTACTTCTGTGCTTGTACTTACCTGACAACGTTTCATGCGATATCACTGACATCTAAAATACAGGGCTGTTCCTAGTTTAAGTGTCAGAGAAAATATATTTTGTATACTTTGTGCTAGCTATTGCAGCATTACTGCAGGTTTTTTAATAACCTTTTTGGTATGATTCTTTTTTCTTTTGGCCGGTTTTTATGTCAATTTTTCAAATTTTCTTGATTTGACCTTTTTCTAAATTGTTTATTGTTTTCCCAGTTGTCGTCTATCATCAGATAGAAACGATTTTTTCCTGAATCGTTAGATTATCAGTAAATATCTATAAGTCTGGTTGAATATTAGTAAATAAATATAAGTAAATGTTATAAATAACTTGGAATACAATACATATTAGGACAGGCTCCTACTTTGGACTAGCCGGGTAAGTCTTGTGTTGTCTTCCTCCTGGTTTTTATCGACGCACCTTCATCTTTCCTTGTCTTGGTTGGATGGCGATTATTTCTTTGTCAATCTTTACAGTGTATTTCCGGCCTCTGCGACACACACACGAGGGTCCCTCCGTGCCTTTCACGATCTCTCGCTGTGGTTCCGGACACCTGAGGCCACCAGGCATTGGACGTGCCTGGATCCCTGCGTTGTGTGCGTCCGCGCCCGTACCAGCTGAGTGCCGCAGACCTCGCGCACCGGCGTCCCCTCTGGGATACTGCCCATCTCGCGGATTTTTTTAGCCTGTTTTTTGTATCAGTGTAATTTTGTATGCGGATTTTACCAAATTCTGTCTAAATTCTTTTCTAAATTCTAAAAAGGCCCTTTAGGTTTCTCTGGCCCTCCCTTTTTTGGTTCCCGTTTGGTAATTACTCTCCGGGGTACTCCGCGGTTTTTACACCTTCCTGCATCGATACACTCTCTCAACACAACACTAGTTCAGCGACACTATATCGACGGAGTCCCCTCAGGACCCGGCTCTCGGCTCATTTTTTGATACTTTGGCAATATCTAGGCCCTTTTTAAATTCCTATCATACCGTTTGGACAAATTTAACTAACTCTTTCTCTGTTCTCCTAAATTTCACGTTTCGCCTGTGGTTGTCAACCACAGCTTAGCTAGCTTCCTTTTTTTAACGCTACACTATATTATAAGTAAAATTGTAAAATCATTAGTAAATAAAGAATTATTATTATTATTATTATTATTATAAACACCACTGTAAGTATCCCGTTTTGAACCATAACAATGTAAACAACCGAGGAAATTGTAAATACTTTTTCAACTTCGAAATGACTAACTGCCAGCCAGCATCGATAAAGACATCACAGCAAGTAGATATTCCAACTTTACTAGCGCTCACCTATAAAACGTTTGGCACTTATAAAGGTTATACAACATGCTATTAGAAGAGAACTTGTAGCTTTGAGCCGCGTTTTCCGGAGCATAAACATTTGGCAGACCACTTTGACCTGGAAACGCTGGCTGCTGGAAATGTCTGAGTTCGCTCGTGTGGTGCTTGTGTTACACTCGTAGGTTATTTATTTTATTTCCTCTTACTATTAGCTCAAGAGTATTCGGCTTTTACCTGGATGCCTAAGAGTATCTTTTATAAATTATGTGGATGTTTTGTTTGTACGCTGAATGTTTATATTGGTTTTTGTTTTTTGTATTATTTTACTAGAGCTCGTTTATTATTTTAGTGGCTATTACATCTTTATCGATCTAGTGACTAATTTGGGCTGCATTACTGCGTTTGGATCACACTAGGGACGCTACCGCCGCCGACGCCGCGCCGGTGGTAAATATTCTATAGTAAATTATTTGTATATCAACTCACAATTAGCTAATATTCTTTCCCACCCTCGGTGATTACTTCACCAGCATTATAACTTAACTTTCTTATCAGTTTAATCATCCACAGCTAATTTTATTTTTACCTACCTTACTCTAAGTTTTGTATTGTGTAAATGTTTTCTTATCGCTTAATTATAATTTATTTTAAATTTTTTTTTAATTACATAGCTGCTATGGCCTAGCAGAATAGTCGAAGATCCAAGATGGGTAAGTTCTATATTCCAGATGCCTGTGTATCTACAGCTAGAACACATGCTATGTGTGTTTATGGAAGCCTCAGCGTTGCGACTGCCTTGTACAACGTGCAGGTGATTGAGACGTGCCTAAATTGGCTTTATGTAGGTACTTCGTTACATAAGGAGGTCACAGAGAGGCAAGACAAAACCACAGACTACATAGGTAGTTCTATCTTATTTATATTTTTAGGATAAATTGTCGAGTCAAGTTTGGCACCTTATAACATCTGTTTTTGGTTCTTGACATCACAGTTTCGTTTTCTAACCAAAAAAAAACCTAATTTTTATTTTAATGTTATTTGTTTCTTTTTCATGGCATGTTTACTTCTTCTTCATCGTAAGTGTTGTAAGTTCGATAACCGACCTCACAGACTCTAAATGAGTTTTTGAGAATTTGACCACAACCTATTAAATTCCTAACTTGGACCAATCATGTCCTCAAAATATCTCTGCATATCTCTTGGATCAACTGTTTTACATCATATAGATATTCGGTGGAGTGAAGCTGTCTGTCTGATGCAAATTGCTGTGAGTGCTGTGGGTGCAACGGAGGCGTCATGCCAACTGCCGCTCGTGAGTTTAGGCGACAATTGTAGACTGCAAGATGAAATGAGTGTCAAGGATACTCATCCCTACAGTGTCAAGGATACTCATCCCTACATGCTTGTCCGGCAGGTAGAGGTATGGTATACGGGTATGCAACCCCGGCCTCCTGAGCTACTGCTGACTCAATCCTTATCTTCCGAGACAGTAGTATCCCTAGACCCTAGTTACTCCTATCCAAATACATCATTTTCCTTTCAAGTCTCCCTCCTTTCCCTTCCTAATTCCTTTCTCTCCGCCAATCCAAGGTCTGCCGTGCTGATGGATGCGTAGCTAGGGGCAAGCCTAGTTTTTAGCGTGCCGAATTGCCCTGGGACTGGTGACCCCAGATCAAGGCTTACCTTGTCTTGGCATGCGGGGCTCTGTCAAGATCGACATTTTATATCCCTTGCTGCTCGTGGGAACGCAATGATTTATTACAATAAACAATTTAAAAATCAAAATGGCGGCGGTGTGGGTCGCAACATGCCACGTCTCGTTTCCGGCGGGAGCGAAAAGCGGTCCACTGAGAGCCGCTTTGCTACGTTGAATGTAAGGGGTGGAATGTGTGATAAGATAGATGAGGTATATCAGATGATGAGCGAAAGAAAACTAGATATTTTGTGTGTGAATGAAACGAAGCGAAAGGGATGTGACACCACAAAACTACCATATGTTTCATATTGGTCGGGGGTCCCCAGCTCTAACAGAGGTAGTCAAGGGGTTGGTGTCATATTATCTGAACGAATGGCTGAATGTGTTATAGAGTATGAATGTGTAAGTCCAAGACTCCTCTGGATTAGGCTGAAGGTCGGACTTACCCGAATATTTGTTCTGGGTGTCTATGCACCCACGGACGTGGGTTCGAGTGGGTCCACAAAAGCCAAAATAGAACGTGAGGAGTTTTGGGTTAGTATGAGAGATACATTGAAAAAATGCAAGGATAATGAAAGAATTATTATGCTAGGTGATTTTAACGGATGGGTAGGTGTGAAGCGTGATGGTTTTGAAAGAGTCCTTGGAGCGTTTGGTGATGAAAAAGTAAATGAGAATGGAGTAAGTATGCTTGAGGTATGTTTGGAATGGAATCTTGTTGTGACAAACACTATGTTTGCTCACAAAAAGATACACATGTATACAAGGGAGGAAGGAGGTGTAAGGAGTATGATTGATTTTGTGGTTGTAGATGAAAGACTGAGAAAGCAAGTGATGGACACTCGGGCGTATCGTGGTGTTGGCATCGACACAGACCACTTCCTGGTAATATCCCGGATAAGTGGTCTATTTAAAAAATGGCGGCACAAGGCGCGTGAGCCCGTAAATGTCTTAGAACGTGTGAAAGTGGAATGTTTGCAAGATGAAAAACTAAGAGGGGAATATTTGAATAAATTGAATGACAGATTTGTTGATTTGGATGAAGTATGTGAGATAGAAGAGTTATGGAAGTCGTTCAAGGAAGGTGTTGTAAATGTCGCTATAGAAGTGTGTGGAGTTAGTAAAAGGAGAAAAGGAAGAATGCAGAAGAGTGCTTGGATGGATAAAGATGTACAAATGGTTGTGAATGAAAAGAAGAAAGCTTGGTTAGATTGGTTAGCAATAAAAGCTAACCAAAGAGTAGGAATGTCGTCGAAGGAGGAAGTGGATGAGGCAAGAAAGAGTTATAGACGTCTGAAAGGTTTAGTGAAAGAAGCTGTTCGTAAGAAAAAAGAAGAATGGAAGGATGAGTTTGATAAGAGGCTTTCTGAAAATTTCCGGTCTAACATAAAAGTGTTTTGGAAATCCATAAGGACAGCTCGAGGTAAAACTACTACCTCGGAGCTACACCAAATCAGAAGCCAGGATGGAAGTATTGTAAAAGGAGAAGAGTGTGTGTTGAAGAGATGGAAGGAGCATTTTGAAAGCTTGTTTGAAAAGGAAGAGAGTTCAGAGCAGATGCCGGAACCTCCTCAGGAAATGAATGTTAGCGATGATGAAAGCGAAATAAGTATGGATGAGATTATGAAAGTAATGAAAAGTATGAAATTAGGTAAGGCTGCAGGGTATGATAGGGTTTCCGTTGAAATGCTGAAAGCAGGGCAGGGAGTGATTGCAAGTCAGTTGTACCGCCTTTTCAATTTGTGTTGGAGGAATGGCCGAGTACCAGATGACTGGTGCAAGGCTGTAATAGTACCACTGTACAAGGGAAAAGGGTCACAGCAGGACTGTAAGAACTTCCGTGGAATTAGCCTACTTAGCGTCGTCGGGAAACTGTATGCGAAAGTGTTGATTGAAAGAGTTATGAAAGAAACGGACGAAAAAATATGGGATGTGCAAGCGGGATTCAGAAAGGGAATGGGATGTACGGATCAGGTCTTTTCCTTACGATGTATAGCTGAGAAATGTCTGGCTAAATGCCAAAAAGCTTATTGCGCATTCGTGGATTTGGAAAAGGCCTACGATAGAGTGATGAGGAATGAATTGTGGTCAGCTTTGTCATGGCAGGGTGTTGGTGGTAGTCTGATACGAGCATTGAAATCTCTATATGAGAATTCCAGTGCTTGTGTCAGAATCAATGGGGCGTACACGGACTGGTTTAATATCCAGAAGGGTGTTAGACAGGGATGTGTGGCGTCTCCGTGGCTGTTTAACCTCTTCATGGACAAATGCTTGACGGATCTGAAAGAGACTGATTGTGGTTTGAGAATGAAAGAGTTACTCGTCAAATGCCTTCTGTATGCTGATGATCAAGTATTACTTGCATCCTCGGCTCAGGAGTTACAGGAGATGGTAACTATTTTGAATGACGCTTTGGAGAGAAAGGGAATGAAAGTAAATATAAGTAAAACGAAAGTTATGGTGTTTGAAAGAGAGGAACGTGTGACTGAGTGTGATATTAGGATTGGGAGTGAACGTTTAGAGCAAGTGAATGAGTTTGTATATTTGGGTTCTATGTTTACTAGGGATGGGAGGTGTGAAAGTGATATTGAAAGAAGAGTGAACGCCGGCAATAGTGTAAACGGAGCATTGTGCGCTTTTATGAACAGTCAGAAAGTGTCTAAAAAGGCCCGTCTGGCGGTTCATAGAGGGGTGCTGGTTCCGACACTAATGTTTGGGAGCGAAAGTTGGGTATGGCAGAAGAAACATGAAAGTAAAGTATGTGCTGTGGAAATGAGAGCTTTGAGAAGTATGATTGGTGTAAAATTGAATGACAGGATTAAGAATAGTGTGATAAGGGAACAATGTGGAGTGAGAGATGATGTAGTGACTAGAATAGAGAGAGGTATGTTAAGATGGTTTGGTCACTTGGAAAGAATGGATGAGAAGAGAGTAACCAAACAAATTTATGAGGCAAGTGTGAATGGAGATGTTGGAAGGGGAAGGCCAAGGCGTACGTTTCACGACCAGATCGGGGATGTACTTAAAAAAGGCCAGGTCAGGAGTACCCTAAACCGACGAGCGTGCATGAAGAGGTTGATGAATGTGAATGAAGCGAAAGAAGTATGTCTGGATCGTAGCAAGTGGAAGGAAGTGGTCTCTGCCTACCCCTCCGGGAAAAAGGCGTGACTTTATGTATGTATGTATGTAAGATGAAATGAGAATTAGTAGAACAGCTCTGAAATAGTTACGACAGTTTCAGATTTCGCTATTGAAAGACTTTTCGTTGGGATAGATTTTTAAAGCAAGATTTTATCGATCATAGTTGACTCTATGGGGACATTATAATGAATTAGTAAGTAAAAGTAAAGAAAAAGTAAATAGTAGTAATAAGTAGTAGTAATAGTTAGTCTATGTCTAGATGATAAAAACGATATTCTCACTCTCTATGTCTTTATGAAGTCTTGTCGGAAAAATACACATATGCACTTCTATATTACAAAATATTTAATTTACAGGCCCCTAATTTAACCGTTTAAACAGGTTCCACCTCAGAGGAAATAAAAGACGATCGCTTCGAGGCGACGCGCGTCAGAAATCTTTGGGTTCTACATTAAAATCATCATCATCGTAATCATAAATGCTTAATCTGCCCCAAAACGTCATATTTATTATTACTATCATTACTGTCACATTAACAGACAAATTAAGAACTGCTTCATAATCGTCAAAACGCACGAAATTAAGCGCGCACTAAATGGTACATCTTACCGGGATCCGTGGCTAAAATTGCAGACAAAGTACAAGTTTAGCTTTGCGCTTACAGAACCCTAACTTTTCCTTCACAACCTTGCAGGCGTTGTGTTACGGCCAGGCCTTATTGAGTTACTAACCTAAGAATGCAGCAATTTCACGCTGTATTAACCTGAAACTTCTTACATAAGTACTATGCAGTGAAGCAGCCAGTAATGGCCCATTAGTTCGGTAGGTGGGACGAGACGGCTCGTATCTTACCGAAGATCTCTTCGCCTATATGCATTTTAGTACAAAATGCATCATCAATATCAACGGCCCGTTACAGTCCACTGCTGCACTATGAGTTTTCTCCACTTAAGTGTTTGGTTTTGCCACAATCTCTACGCTTGGCAGGCGGGTTGGAGATCGCAGATTAAAAGGTTACTGTATCAGAGAGCGCTGCTGCCCGTTCCTTCTTCAATGTGTAGTTCCTAAGTCGCCTCTTACGACACCCACGGGAAGAGTAAGGGTTGGTGACTAATGTATTCTACTCTGCCGTCACCACACGGCTAACAAAATGTACATGCAATGCAATGTATTTGACGAGAGTTTAGAAACTGATAGACTGTTTTTGTTGCGATAAAACAAAGCGCTAGACCATTTTATGCAACATGTTCTCCAAACTGCTGGGATGATAGCTTTTTCTTTTTGTCGTTTAAATAATGACTAAAAATTATCAAAATAAATAATAATAGCCATATAATTTTTTGCCTACCCCGGGAGACGTGAGTTCGATCCCCACCACGTGCCAATGTGTTTTCGAATTTCAAACATGAAACCTGCACACTCCTGCGAAGAAATTCAAAGGTTCTGTGTGAAGTCAACCGACCCGCACTGGGCCAGCGTGGTTGACTAAGGCCTAATCGCCCTAATTTGGGTAGGTTGGAGCCCCTCGTTGGGGACGTATATGAGCTGTTGGTGATAACTTTTTCATAAGACATGCAGCGCTGCAAAAGGAAACGCCTCAAAAAGACACAGTTTTTTTTAACTTCAAAAGAAAACTGTGAAAACGGAATAAATATAACAGTAAATGCAAGGTTTTTTCAATACTCAAATACCAAAGTAGCCTTTCGCCTCACCAAGAAAAATATTTACATTATGAAAAGCAATTTGATAACTGTAAAACGGCATAATATTTAATAAAATGTCGTAAAAATATTTTATTGCGACGATCCCTTATTCAAATTACGAAAGTTACACAAATAAAAAAAAAACAATATTATTTATAGCCCGAAAAAGCCGAACACCCCAATCACAACCCACCAGCGGTTATTTGTCATCTTGTCAATTAATTTTCGAATCTAATTAACAACTTTGCTTGTATAGCGATACATTTTATTTTGATAAAAAAGGGACGATACCAAATGTTTACGATATCGCATTTTTCCGTTTGTGTGAAGTGTGATATCCGGTGTTATGGTGGCAATAGCTGAACCAACTAGTGATTTCAATCAATCAGTCATTCAGCCTATTCCAGTCTACTGCTGGACGTAGGCCTCCCGAAAGCGCACGATCACCCGCATTCCTCATCCAGCCGGTGTGTGTTCTCTTTGCCAACTTTCTCTGTTAGCCAACTTTCGAACATCTTGGTACAATTATGATCCTTTTGCCCACTATTCAACATCCGCATACTAATAGTTTCATTTCGCCAACTTTATCCCTTTGCCAACTTTTAAATACATTCTTACATGTTGTGCTAGTTTGTCAACAAATTAAAAATTCCATATAAAAATTCTCGGATTGCCATCTTTTTGTACAGTTGGTTTAAAAAACCATTTTTAATCGCTAGTACATATTAAAACTTTTTTCAGTAGGTACAAAGTATGAAACAAAGAAACCAGAAGAGAAATCGGATGATACACGCATTCGTACAAGCGGCCTTCCTCAGGTCATCAGTTCACCTGGCAGGGGGGCGTTCCACACTACGTTTTCCGAGACGCGGAACTAGTGATTTAATTTTCCTAAATACCAGACAAGCGGCGGATCTTCAGTAGAAATATTTTCACGCACCGGAAAACGCAGCGTGGGTAGGGCTCCTGTCCACAAGATGAACCAACGATCTAGTGAAATTCGCAGGAAGAGGATCAGTCGTTGTGAAGATTTTTAAGCCTTTGTCCAGCAGTGGGCGTCTTTCGGCTGAAATTCTGTTGATGAAAATATCCGATGCTAACGATCATTGCTTTGTATTACTAATTTTGCTAATTTACCGTTCTATGTGTGACGCAGCAATGTAATTCGATTTAGTCACTAAAGCTAGATAGAGAGATGTAATTGATACTGAAGCCTAGGCTATTCAGTCGTGTTACGCTCGAATATTGTTTACGGTAATCCAAATTGGTTTAGTATTATTATCATTATATCTTGGAGAGGATAATCGTATTAACTGTCGAGCTTACATACCATTGAAACTAAAGGACGAACTGTGTAGTCGCATTATAGAATTTACAATAGGGATCGGACTGTTCCTAAATTTACCATATTTTATGAATAATTTTTAAAATATTGATTAGTAGCAGACGATTAAAAAAAACAGAATCAGTTCAAAAACGAATTTACTGTGATTTTTTCTCATTTAATCTCCATACAAAAACGATTTTTTGTATGGAGATTATATGGCGTTACTAACAAATGACGTCACAAGTGGGTATGTGCCTCTCTGTCTAATCTTGAATTTCAAACCTTTATAACTCGGTCAATTTTAAAGACAGAGCAAAAATTCTTTTAGTGTTCGATAGCAGAAACTAAGAAGTTTGGATTTATGAAATAAAAAAAAAGTAGTCCGATCCCCTATTGAAATTATGCAGCTATCTTGAGGGTGTGTTTCATAGATATCACACTAATATTATAAATGTGAAAATATATTTGGATGTTTAGATGTTTGGATGTTTGTTTCGCTTTAACGCCTTAACTACTGAACGGATTTGGATGAAATTTTAAATAGAGATACCTTGTACCCTGGATTAACACTTATTTTTTACGGGAAAAAGTCTTGATCCCACGGAAAAATCTTACACAACGCGTGCGTAGCCGCGGGCGGACTGCTAGTTTAAACTAATCTGTGGTGTTTAGTTTATCAACAGTCCACCGGAGGGCTCGAGTCCACCCCGAAATACGACGTCAAAATGATTGTGCTTCTTTTAAAAACATGACAATGAAAGAGAAACCGCAGAAACGTACCTATACCTGTATCTAAACGTAACGAGTTCTTTAACAAAACAACAGTTGTTTTTTGATTAGCAATCGAATGACCACGATGTGGTGGCCGGCCCACACACAACGAGTTAAAATCTTCCGTTAAAGATTTCAGCTTTTGTTACAACCTCTATGAGAAACTCAGCTATCTTGAATGTTAGACCTTAATGCCTGTTAGTGCGCTGAGATCTAGACTAGACTGATCTAATTTACGTAACAAAGCGACCTCGCATATTGGTTCTTGTCTACTATTGGCCCCGATTCAGGATTTCATGCTCTAATTCTAATTTTAAAATCAGCTATCTTTTTCGTTTTTATGACCGAGAAGAAAAGAATTCAAATGAACAGATATTCATTAACAGCTCATATACGTCCCCGCCGAGAGGCTCGAGCCTACCCTGAATTAGGGCGATTAGGCCTTAGTCGACCACGCTGGCCCAGTGCGGGTTGGTCGACTTCACACACAACCTTTGAATTTCTTCGCAGGAGTGTGCAGGTTTCATCACGATGTTATCCTTCACCGTAAGAGCGTCGAATAAACGTACATATGAATTCGAAATTCGAAAACACATTGGTACGTGGTGAGGATCAAACCCTGGACGGGAGGCAGCGGCCCTAGCCACTAGCCCACCGACGCTCTCCAACAGATATAAATTTATCAAATTAAGAATCTTCAAATGGGATGTTTTTATGTGGAGTCAACGCATCCATAAAGTTCAAATTTGATGTTTATCAGCTCTAATATTAGTATGTCCATCTCATGTCCCTTTTTTATTTTTGAAAAGTATTCAATGGACAGACGTACTTAAACGAAAAATTAGAGCTTAACTATCTGAATCAGCCCCATTGTGTAGTCTCTCGATCAATTAAGGATTTTCTGCCCTGTTGCTCTGTGGATATCTGAAGATATTGCAGTAGGTATAATAATAATAATAATAATTTTATTTTTTTATTTTTATTGGAACACCAACAGTTAACACAGTTTTTGGATCATAAATAATGTACACATAATAAACCAATTACAGGCGTTCACTTAAGTATACAACATTTGAATGAGAACAGACAAAAATAAAATAAAAAACAGTAAACCTTATGTAACAAAAGTTTGTCCGATGGTAGTTCTATTTAACTATAAAGTTACAGTTATGGTTAAGTGGAAAGTTTTAGGAAAATCTCTTTTTTATATTGATTGCATAGATATATCTATATCAACATACTTTTGATTATAAGTATTAGTTGCCCTACGTATATAGCAATTAAATAAATAAATATGTGGGGACATCTTCACACACGGCCATCTGATCCCAAACTAAGCAGAGCTTGTACTATGGGTACCAGACAGCTGATATACATTACACAAATAGATAAATACATACTTATATAGATAAACAACAACCAGACACAAGGCAAACACAAGTGTTCATCACACAAATGTTTGCCCTGGGCGGGATTCGAACCCGCGACCCTGTGCGTCGGAAGCAGATACACTACCACCTGGGCTACGGAGCCGTCAAATTACGAACATAGTTTGTGTTACTTACTTCACATAGAAATAGTCGTGTTTTTCTCAAGTTCAATCTATTCGGGACTGAGTATAGAATATAATTTGTAAGCTCTGGACAATCCAAATGGTTATTTACAATTTTATAGAGGAAAACTGATCCAAAAGCTCCCTTCTAGCTACTAGAGGTAGAATTTTGTGATACCTACAAGCTTCCTCATGGTTATCAAACACTCCGCACACAAAATTGAGAAAATTTATAAACTATCGTAGTTTGCCTTTGAGAATTCAAAGTGGTTTGCTAGAAGGCTGAAATCAATTCAAGGGTTAAGAAAAAACAAAAAAATTGTCGATGGCGATCGGCGGTTT
The DNA here is from genome assembly GCA_951230895.1 of Carpatolechia fugitivella. Classification (NCBI taxonomy): domain Eukaryota; kingdom Metazoa; phylum Arthropoda; class Insecta; order Lepidoptera; family Gelechiidae; genus Carpatolechia; species Carpatolechia fugitivella. Next base: position 2,035,331 of record OX579653.1, on the reverse strand, counting down.
GCCTATATAAAACACGCGCAAAGTATGGAAATCCTTTCGCATCATTCACCGCGTCCGATGCGAAAGGATTTCCATACTTTGCGCGCGTTTTGTATAGACAAACCGTCGATCGCCGTCGATAAGTGTGGCCCGACCCTTATACGATAAATGATTACTTAGTTAGATGATAAAAACGTCTGGTCAACTGTTGTTCCAAATCAGCGGAGTAGATTGTAATTATGGCTCATGTATGAATCTTTATATATTTAAAAGAAAAGTACAAAAGATACAAATCCTGTGGAGTTTCTTCTGGCCGTTCTTCTCCACAGAGGGCGTACACTGGTCGTGAACGTGCCATCCATGATAGCTTTGACGTCGAAAAATTATTTGTAAAAATCTTGATTCGAATAAAATATTTTAGATTTTTTGTTTATTTTTAACAAAGGGTATAAATACAATAACAAATTGTTAAAACCGCCGCCATGAGCAATTGGTACAATAATTCCATTTTTTCCTGTCTAACTCCTATGTATACCAAAGTGGTGGTAATATTGTAGAGGTGGACCTTAGTATGACTGGCAGTTCCTATTACTTTAGTAAGTTTTCAGATTTACAATTCAAAAATATTTTTTGTAATCTTATGAAAAATATTATATAAGGTGGGTTCAACCCCCCCGGTACGATGGAAGGACGTGTATGATTCATGTATGACTAGCCGTCCGCCCGCGGCTACGCTCGCGCTATGTAAGATTTTCCCGTAGGAATAAGACTTTTCCCGGTAAAAAGTATCCTACGTGTTAATCCAGGTTACAAACTATCTTCATTCCAAATTTCGTCTAAATCAATGCAGTAGTTTAAGCGTGAAAGCGGAACAATCACCCAAACATCTAAACATCCAAATATATTTTCACATTTATAATATTAGTGTGATAAAGATGTCTGCAGCTGACACGATGAATTTACATTAACAGCGTGCTTGTATCTGCTGCGTGTTTGTAGCAGCCCTAATCTAAGTGTTGAACTACATTGACAGGAGGAACTTTCCAGACTACGTTCAACCGTGACTTGTGGAACTCGGCCCGAGTTTCGCGGCCTTTGATCCATTGCGTCAATTGGGGGGGAGCTTTAACTTGGAGTAGCGACGCTATCTGATTTATACCCTCATCTTGGGGAGCACAGAACTGTTTAATGTCGTTGACAGCTGGACTAACTAACGAAGCCTACCTAAGCTTAGCGAGAATGAAAGCAAATTGTACGTACTTTTAGGTGATTCATAACCAAATTGACCTCACCAAACTGTCCACAGTTTGGTGACAGTTTCACTGAGTGGTTTTTGTTTGTTGTTATTTCATTTTCATTCTTCTTCTTCTTCATTGTGTGGGTTGTAAGGTTGACACCAAGACACCTGTGTCATAGAACCAAAGGCCACAGACATGCATGGCTCACGTCATTGTAACACTTTTTATTGGATAACCCATTTGTACTCAGTAAATGAGTACAAAAAAAATATATATAAAAAAAATATTATCATCTGACATGATATTTTCTGTTTTTTTTTATATACTCTTTGACGTGCTCTTTACGAATTTTTTATAGTTTTAAGGAATTTGAAATGTAATTCAATTGGCAAATCGAGTTAATAAATGAAACTAAACTAAACTATTCGTTAATCCACTGTGATCACTCTCACAAAGTTAACGATATAAATTTATAGAATTATTATTAATATTTAACTGCAAGCGAAACAGAAGCAAAATTCTGAGGATCATAAATCTTCATTAACATGAAAAATAAGCTCATTGCATCATTATCATTGATGCAACTCGAAAATAGAAAAAGTTTATAATATCACTTCTATCTTATATACAACACCACGTTATTTATGAGTGTCGATTTAAAAAGTTGCGTTGCTTCGATATCTTCGAGGGGGATGTAATCAAAGTTGAACGACGTAACGATGACTCGCTGCGATATATCGTTTGAAATAAACTGTTTGTATTTTACATCTAATACTTTTAACTGAGAGCACAGAAAAATATGTGGAATGTGAAGAATCTCGTAATTGGAAGCATATTCAATTGTTATTGTTTCTCAGAATAAATTAAAAACTAATGTTTTTCTTACCTACTTATCTATGAATGTAAGGTACATAGATATCAAAGGACTATTGCCAAAATTTATTTACAGATATACTACATTATTCAAATGTTGTGTGTGAAGTCGACCAACCCGCACTGGGGCCAGCATGGTCGACTAAGGCCTAATCGCCCTAATTCAGGGTAGGCTCGAGCCCCTTGGTGGTGACGTATATGAGCTGTTGATGATGATACTACATTGAAATGATATACAGATTTTTATGGTATGACGGCGATCAGTCATAGCGCAAATAATTAAAAAATAATAATATTCGAAAGCACGATTCATAAATCAATCAATCAATCAATCAGCCTATATCTCCTCAGGTCATCAGTCCACCAGGCAGGGGGGCGTCCCACATTACGTTTCCCGAAACGTGGTCTCCATTCGAGAACCCGTCTGCTCCGTCAAGATTCATAATTCCTTTTTATTTCTTCTTTTTAATGAACTAAATTACAAATTCCCGCACGAACGGCGGAAACGCTAAAGAGACGGAATAAAGACAATTTACGAATCAATTTATATCCGGAAGCGGAACTTGATTAAACCACTCGAATTATTGAGTTTAGGCTCAAAGGAGAATTAGCCCTTTCACTTTTACAGTTCGAAAACACAAAGTTTACAGAAAGGCCGCTCTCGCCTTCTTCAAAAATAATTACGTCATCTTGCCAGACTCTCTCACTCACTCTTTGGGCTAACGCTATGGAGCACTGTTGGGGAACTGCGTGGCAAAATTCAAGGAACTCTTTGAAAAGGGGAGTAACCAAGGGGGCTTAGCCTTGAATAGCCACAGCAAAAAAAAAAATCACGAAACATTTTGTAATAATAAATAATGAATTTACGCGCCTATATGGGAGTATCAAAATAAAAAATAATGTTTTGTAAGACTTTCGATCGATTGATAACGCCAAAACTAGTGTTGCCAAATACATTCTGACGAAAATAATAAGAACTTTGATACTAAAATTCCAACATTTATTTTTTATTGATGTCCTTATTACAGACAACTCAAAACAGTCAATATTATAATAATATTTTTATGTACCTATTGAAGCCCAGAGGTCAAACATTTTGGTTTCTGTCCGTTACAAAGGCTTTGAGATACTTTAATAAATTTTTACCCTCGTATACCTGAAGGAACTGAGACAGTGTACTAAAGCAGTACTGGACTGCGAATAAAAAAAAACATACAATATTCATATTTATATTATTTTTATTTTTAATCTTCTGTTACACACTGCTTCTTTTTGAATACCACTTTATTAGCTTGGCGACGATAAAGCGAGACAAGTCGCATAATTTCAAAAGTATTTTTAAATTAAGTGGAGTGGGGCTAGAGGAAAAACCGTTTTATAAAAAGAAAAAAAAAGAGATTCAAGTCACCCCTTTCCTAATGAGACCTTCATTCTCGGCAAACCAGCAATCATCCAAAAATTACGCAAAAAAAAAACGGAGAGAAACTTCGTGAGCTAGCGAAGAATTGTAAATTCATTTTACCCGGGTATACCCATTCCCTTCGCACCCTTCATCAAGAATTCACTTTTTCATTTCAGAATTGAAAATAAAATACCTAATGAGAACAAACTTTGAAATATTGGGAGTAGCGAGTTACACAAATTAGGACCGAGAGAGTCAAAAGGAATTTTAAATTTGTTGCAATGAGGCAGCCGTGTTCTCGAATAAATCCCTAGTTAGTATATTCAGGCGTTACCTTGCGGAAATCCATACTCCATTTCATATAACATTGGAAAAAAGAAGCAGTGACAGTAAACATTTTATCACAAGTACAAAATATTAAGAGTAGATAGGCTCAGGTAGGTTTTATTATGGAATTATTAGATTAACTTGTTTTCTGAAATGGTTGCCTTTTGATATTAATCAAACCGGCATTATAACAAATTTAACAAGAAATAACACGAGTAGCTCATAGCAGAACAGACTTCAACAACGCAAAACAAACACCACAAGAGCCAGAAGGAACTGAGGTGACGAAATTTATCAATCACTGACAGTGACAGTTCAATTCATGACATGACGTAAAGGGTGCGTTCGAAATCTCTTAAAAATTGTGCATATCAGTACTAATGTTTGTGACCGCTGTCTCCTTAGGTCTTTTCAGGACACACTTTGCGTGAATATTAAAAATAAGTACTACGCGAAGTGTGAATATAAAGTAAACTTTTTACTAGTTTTTTACTTCTTTCCAAGCCTATCTGGGACAGAGTATACTTCACCAAACAAAAGGAAATACCTGGCTACCATCTTCCCACGAGACTCCTCATACATTCCCACACATCTAAGCTCCCGCTGATAAGTTGTGACGTTCCATTTTGGCGGGAAGACACCCTAGCTGCGGTTTTTAATCACTATGCTATGAAATGAAAGTTTAAACACTCGGAAAATCCAATAACATTTTGTTTTTGTTTTTAATATCCAAACATCCATCAACTCATACGTCCCCACTGAGGAGCTCGAGCCTACTAGGGTTTCAGAATTCCCGGGTTTTTCATATTCCCCGGGAAAAAATATCTATAATTCCCGGGAATTCCCGGGATCAGGAAATTTTGTTATTTTTTTTATATAAGGGAGCAATATTTTAAAAAGGATCATTTTTATTATTCGTAAAACAGTCTTAATTTTTTAATCACATCATAACAGCACCCTTCTCAGTCAGAATACACTTTTATAATCATAATGAATTGAAATTCTTAATTTGAATTCTAAATTTAACAACTTACTTAGCTATAGTTTTTAGTTTAGGGTAACTATATATACAGCATGAAATTTACATCGTTTTGTTCCCGCCGTGTAGTGATAGTACCCGTCAAACTATTTTTATGTTGAAAAATGATTTGTAAAAATCTTAATTCGAATAAAATATTTTTGATTTGTTTTGATTAGAATTTCAAGTCATTTTGATTATAAAAGTGTATTCTGACTGTTTGTTTGTGGCCACCTTAATTGGCAATATTTTGTTTTTACCTGTTCGGATAATAAAAACGCTCTAAAAAGCTATGTTTTATTCGCTCTGCTACAATTTACAGTCATTGTGTCATTGATATTTGCTTGTTTTAATATAAAACGCAGTTCATAAAACAGTTATTTTAACTTTTTAAACTTAATTTAAATTCCCGAAATTCCCGGGATCTGGGGCGCATATTTCCCGGGATCGGGAATGAAAATTTTCCCGGGACTTCCCGGGAACGGGAACCCGAGAACGAAACCCTAGAGCCTACCCTGAATTAGGGCGATTAAGCCTTAGACTTCGACTAGTCGACCCAGTTCGGGTTGGTCGACTTCACACACAACCTTTGAATTTTTTCGCAGGAGTGTGCAGGTTTCATCACGATGTTTTCCTTCACCGTAAGGGCGTTTGCGCACTCATCCGTATCCGATTCTTATCCGGTCCGTTTTTGATCCGTAAATAAAACGGACGGTAAATTCACGTCTAGCGTTTGCGCACTCATCCGTATCCGATCCGGTTTTCATTCGTATTTGAGACGATATTGCATGATATTGTCGTAGTGATGTGCCGAGTCGAGCTGACTGACTGAGCTGATCTCGACCATAATGCTATAGAAGCAAGAAGCGTTCAAGGTCAAAGTGTTAACACTTCACCACTGACTGATGAGCAGTTGACTGTACTCGAGTATAGATTTTGGGTACTTATAGAATTCGAATACTAGGTTGATCTTTTTTAATTATATCTACTTATGTAATGTAGATCCCTTAATAAAGTCGCTCACGTTACTCGTATAGTTCGTTTCACGTAAATAGAATCCTGGAGTCTCTTGTCTCGAGTGTGCATTCGATTATTTTTGTAACGAGTACCAAAATACTTGTTTATCAAAAAATATTCAATTTGGCACATCACTAGCAGCGCGAGCTTTCACCTCCCCGTACCTCACTCTTCATCCGTAAAAAAATCATGTAGTGCGCAAGCGTACGTACAATTTGTATGGCGGCCACTTCGACTCGGTTTTGATCCGTAAAAAAACCGATCCGGAGTGAGAATTTACGGATCGAAAACGAACCGGATACGTATGGGTGCGTAAGCGTCCATACAATTACTAGGATGGCCAAACCGGATCAGAAACGGATAAGAATCGAATTAGAATCGGATACGGATGAGTGCACCACCGACGCTCTCGTCGACGATCCAAACATACATAAGAGCATCTTCCGAGCCTTCAAAAAATTCTAGCGTGTTGTTCGGAAAGTTATAAAAAAAACCAATCGCGCATTATAAAAAAAATGAAAAGTAGATACAGTTTGCTGTATATAATATTTGGTTCGCACAAAGCTTTATAAAAAGTTTGAATAGCGTAAAACTGTTTAGGCAGTAAATAAAAACGAGTGCAAAACAAAATTCACCCTCTAAACTCCAGCTAAACTGAACCTTGTCAAGTGCCTTTCCAATATTCTCTACCTTTCTCGCAAACATGAGCAATTCCAAATTGTGACCAAGTTAAAGCCGCAGGTGTCGACTATTGTCTATTGAATAATGTATAATAACAGGCGATTACCATTCCGCCTACAACCGCAGAACACCTGAAAACAATATGCAAATCGCCAGAAATAATCAAATACGTAACCGGAGATAGAAACACGTGAAATATGAGGTAGAACCATTTATATGTGCAGTTCATGCCAGGTGATTAGGCTAATCAAAATATAATAGTAATAAATAAATCATTACAGAATAAATAATAAGAAAATAATGACGAAAATTGTGTTTTTGCTGAACCTAGTAAAAACACTCAGTGTCTCTCAATTCTCAGTCAAGCTCGGGATCTTGATTAGTTACCATCAATAGCTTTAGTCATCGGTTCTAGCTTGCGGATTCAGTGTTTAGAGTCTACTCTAAACTCTCAATCAGAGCGATCAGTCACGGGCCTAGTGCGGATTCGTATGCATCACACACGTATAATATTTATATTTATTCGAAACCTTTTTATATTTGCAGGTTTGGACATTTTCCTGCACATGAGATTGAAATTCAAAAGCATCATCATGACGAGGTTTGAATTGGCACCTCCCGAACAAGAAACATACTACTTACAGCAGCTTAGCAGCATGGTATTTATTAATCTATGCCCTTTTCACGTTAGGATAGACATTTTGTCGGGAGTCAAGATGAATAGTCCCACGCGGAAGAGAAAAGCTAAATTACTAACAGAAGTAGTTGGAAGTTTACTAAGGAACTCGTCTTAAGTTTCTACGGTACATTTTAGCTCCTACGCTTACTTAGTTTGGCTTGCTTTGTTAGGTACACGTCTAGAGGGACTTAAGTTATCTAATGTATTTTGTATGGAAACTAAAATAAACTTTAAATGAATGTGACTAATTTACTTTTGTACGCAAGTTTTGCTGATTTTCTTTGGTGTCGCGAATTAGCTACGAAAAAAGACATTTAATAGACGCAAATATAGCCTATATATTTTTCTAAGATTTTTAATCTCCATAGCACATTTATCAAGATTAGTTGTCTAAAAAGATGAAAGAAAGTTTTCGTGAATATATTGTAATCAAGAAAAAATATTTTATAAAGATCGGGAACTTTTATAAGACGTTCTTCTACAATGTAAAGAGGAAAGATTTTAAAATTACAAATCACGCCAAATATTCTAGCAACCCGTGTTGCGGCTGGTACGCGGCTGAGACACGAATGTGTCAAATAACGAAAGTTGACAATAATGCAGACGCGGAGCGCGAGACGTGATCACTTGACTTTAGAACATTATTGCCAATAGCAAGCAAATATAGCCATAATCGACGTGGTATTCGTCTATGAGTAGAGCAAATGCTACAATACTCCGTGGAAAGAGGACAAACAAAGAAACATACATTCACATTTATAATCATTTATGGACCAGTACCAGAAGGCTCATGTTCCTTTACAATTACTCTCAACTCGCCCAACGAGGGTCGGGTGACGTCACAAAGTCGTAACAGCCAGAGTTGTCAAACCGAAACGAAATAGTATAAGAAGAGGCAGTAGGTTAACTTCCAGTTTGCGCTGTAAGTAAAAAGAATATTCTTATGATCAACCGAAAATATTTATTTATAAAATGACTTCCTCTCATCATCAGAAAGTAAAAGATCCTGAATATAACGTCGAGTAAATCGATTTTTATATCTGAGTTCTGGGCGGCGCCGTTTAAAAAGTTATTAACTCGACACGAAGGAGAGCCAAAAGACATGTTACTGCTTGACCTCTATGATCTTCTACAACAACCGTCCTTGCAGTACCCCTCAAGGTCACTAGGAGACCTGGTGATCTATAATAAGTACTTAAATGAAATCATAGTCTATTAGAATTTACCTACGAAAAAAACTAAGGGAGCAAAAAATTCGTTGAAGCAAATTGGTGTAACCTGGAGTTTTTTTTTAATAATAATAATAACAAAATCTTTATTTGTTCTTTAGTTGACCGATAGATTTATCAATAGCTGTGTTACGTACGTACACGACATACACTACACACAAGTTTCAATTGCTTTGTGTGAAGATGTTCTACCTCCTTCCTTATACTTTGTTTCAGTTCTCCAGTTGTCAAGTCGAAACAAAAAGGTCCTTCGTGGCTTTACAAACTGTTTCAATTTGAGTTTCAGTAAATTAATATTAAACTCAAATCTTGGACCAAGAAGTTTCATATTGTGCGGAAATGCTCAAAGGATAGATAAGAATAATAATTTAAGGGTAAAATTACAGGGTAATATCGAGGTCGAACGATATTTAAGAGCTTTCGAACAATCTTTCAAGTGGTACCTCATATAAAGGGGCTAATAAAATTCTCGACATCATGCTCTAATCCTAATAAGTTTTTCTGTCCTTTTTACCTTTTAAATATTAAAAAGGGACGGGAGATGGACATCCTAATATTAGAGCTGTCAAACATAGAATTAGAAAATGGACGCGTCGATTGCACAATTGTGGAGCGCACGTAAAATATCCGACTTAAAATTCTTAATTTGACAACTAGGTGCGCTCTTATTTTAGATTATATTATTTCATTCAAAATAATATCACTCGTTCATCTCAATTCTACTTCTCTCTTTCATTTGTCATAAAAACTAAGTAAGTAAGTAAGTAAAAACACTTTATTGCACACAAAAGGAACATAAAAAACAATAAATACTTAGCAAACATATAAATTGAGTGCGCAAAGGCGGCCTTATGGCTTGTAGCGATCTCTTCCAGACAACCTTTGGGAAGAGGACATTTAGAAAGAAGACTGTGGTAGTGCATGAGCAAAAAACAGAAGAGTAAAAATAAAAAAATACAATAAAACATATAAGTTAAAAGTACAATAATTGCTACACTTATACATACATAAATACATCAAAGACATAATAGAAATGCTAATGATTACAAACAGATTGTGCCAGGAGATGAATAACTCAAAAGATAGCTAGATTTGAAAATTACAGTGACATCGATATTCAGTCCCAATTACCTCACCAATGGGTTTCAGTTCAGCCTATCGTAAATCATGCCTTAGGCCTTACGATGCTAAAATAGACGGTCATCATTTTTTTTTCTGCTAACCGTAGTGTTCAGAATAAAAATATTTAAATTTGTTGTTCTTCATCGATAAGCTTTCCTCAATATTTTCTATATTTATCTTTACGTCCAACCATAACAGCAAATTCGTATGTCAGTCAAATAAAGATCCTATTTATGAACATTATGAGCATAATCATAAAATTGGAGATGATGCGAGCGTATAAGCGAATTCACCATAGATTTTGCTTTTATGTTATCGACAAAGGTTGTGTAGTTTGCTCCACTATACAAAGCACAGGGTTCGATCTTGTATGGAGTACTATCAGTTGGATGTGATGGAGGACTCGGTGGACGGACCGCAGAGCACCATTCACTGTCTGCCATTAGAGTATTAGAAAAACATGGTCAAATAATCTAGAGTTCCTACACCTATCAAATGCCAAAGAGTGGTACCACTAACCATAGAAAGTTTTAATGTAAATTGAGCAATGAATACGAATTTAAAGCCACCATGTTATTTCTACAATAATATCGACAGTGGGTTTAATAATAGAACTATTTTGGGCATAATGGGACTAATTGACCACTTAGGACTGTCTGAATACTCATGATTTTGGTCAAGCGTTGTCGTGGTCAGCTGAATGCGAGTACTTGAATCAGATTGTGAAAGGTAAAAACGATGTGGACTAAAGGGTAGGTAGTTATTTTTCATAAGTAAATAGATGAATGGTTCTACACGGGGCCGGTAGTTCTTAACAATCAGGGTAAAGATCAGAAAAAAAAATACAAATCACTTAACTACTACTGCCGTGTGGTGACGGCAGAGTAGAATACATTTGTCACCAACCCCTACTCTTCCCGTGGGTGTCGTAAGAGGCGACTTAGGGACTACACATTGAACAGGGAACGGGCAGCAGCGCTCTCTGATACACTAACCTCTTAATGTGCGATCTCCAACCCGCCTGCCAAGCGTGGAGATTATGGCAAAACTCTCCACTTAAGTGGAGGAGGCTCATAGTCCAGCAGTGGACTGTAACGGGCCGTTGATGTAGCTACTACACAATAATTAAACTTAATCAATTAAAAGATAAATTAGATATATTATTGTTATTAAATTTTATAGATCACTCATACGTGTTACAAAACTCTGTATTAAAATTTAATTCGCTTTGATTTAAAAAAAAACTAAAATCTATAGGTTAGGTATAAGTTTCTATGAATGAATGAATGAATATAATCTTAATAAAATCTTAATATAATCTTAATATAATCTTAATATAATCTTAATATAATCTTAATATAATCTTATAATCTTAATATAATCTTTACTTATTTAAATCGTTTCATGCCAGCATTAATCGCAACTCAAAAGCTTAAGTTTTGAGTCAATGAAATGTAAATTAATTTGAATTGAATAAAGAAGCAATCTGATTGAAAGTTCAGCTCATCAATCATGCAAGAGTAGGCCTCGAACGTAGTGATTGGAAACTTTAATCAATGCGTTTCATTCGGCGCGCGAATCTCTGAAAGCGTGGTCGGAGAGAGCGCTTCAAACGTGGATATAGAGTGAATACTTCTATTGCTGCTGTGTGATTGAGATATACAAAAGAAAAAAATAGAGATGTACAAATCAAGTATGCGAAAACTAAATAATTAAAAAAGGAAAGAGCCAACATTTTGGTATTAATCATTTGCTAGTTCTTAATTTTTGGAATTAAACGTTGGAATTACAATAAAAATCCGTTTTTAGTTAGAAAGTGTTTTCTGTATTATATATTTTCATGATTTTTTTTCTATAAAAAAAATGACGAGTACAATTTGTACCTAAACGCTTGTATTACTTAAAAAACCTTATTTGCATTTGAATATTTAAAACTGGGGACGCGTTCCAACTAAAAACTTCAATGTGACATCTAGGTATAGTACACCTAATGATACTAGCGACGACAAGCGACGGAGCCAAATTCTTTGTCTTTACATCGTTGTCGCAAACTCCGAGTCATTAGAGGATGTTCCCGATGTCCGGGAGATGGAAGATGGATGAAGTAGGGAAGACCCGATGGACGAAACAAAGCCCCCTCATTACCGAGCTAATTGATTTCTTTCAAACAAAGCTTTTTATAAGTCAGTGACGGCTCTCAATGGAGAATTCGGGACGAGGGGAAGTTCTTACGCGGCCAATCTGTGGTTTTCATTAGTATTTGTAAGTGGGTTTTTATTTCATTATTGTGCGTTTATTGGAAGTTATGAAGAGAAACGATTATGTTGTTGACATAAATATACATCGCAAGTACATAGGTTTGTTATAATTAAAAGTTTTTTTTACAAACTGCTTATTTTCTGTGACAAATAATTCGACATCATCAACATCAACGGCCCGTTACAGTCCACTGCTGGACTATGAGCCTCCTCCACTTAAGTGTTTGGTTTTGCCATAATCTCCACGCCTGGCAGGCGGGTTGGAGATTGCAGATTAAAAGGTTACTGTATCAGAGAGCGCTGCTGCCCGTTCCCTGTTCAATGTGTAGTCCCTAAGTCACCTCTTACGACACCCACGGGAAGAGTAGGGGTTGGTGACAAATGTATTATACTCTGTCGTCACCACACGGCGGTAATTCGATATAATATGACCGAAATTCGAGTGTAAAAATCACGAATATTAAAAAATCTTATTCCTTCTTCTTTTTATTTCTTCTTTGTTTCCTTTATATCTTGAACACTTTGAAAGATATGAAAAAGAATTGTCGTGCGTGTAAAATATATTGGCCGTCACAGCCGGTATAAAGTATGCAGCAAAAATGTACACAAAAAAATTACTGTTGATTAAAAATTCAGTATCCTCCTAATGCATCATCAGACGTTGCTTTCTATCCAACCATGCGGAGCTCAAAGTATTTTGAAAACCCTTATCAGAGACTCCGTCGTCTAGCTCTCCGACAGAGCAGAGAGAGAAAAAAAAAGCACCGTCGTGCAAGAGAAAAATTAGCAAAATTATTTCCGTCAGCGAATATTAAAACTCGTCGTGTAAAGAAGCGGAGACAAACATTCTGTGTGTGTTTATTACTGAAACATCGCGTTAGATGAAAGGAAACCAGCAACGTTGCCCCCGATTCTTGCCGCCACGCTCTAGAACGAATCGGTCTCAACTTAAGACTCTCAAGAATCTAGTGATGAGCGTGGGGTAATGAGTGAAATTTTGATGGAAATTCACCAAAGTTTTTGTTTAAGGATAGCCTTGATCATATTTATTTCGTTAGGCAACCCATGCACTTTCTGTTCGTTTACGTACTATGTTTGATAAAATATACTTTTTATCCGGGGTATGCGGATGGGAGACAAACGTTGGGGACAAACTAAGTTCGTATCTTGGACTAAGAGACAGGACCAGTTAAAACAAGACGACAAGAGAAGATTATTTATTTTTATTACGTCTTAAGTCGTCTAATTCTTTCCGAATGTTAAAGAAATATAAAAAAATCTGCTGGTTTTTTAGAGCAAAAAACATTTTTGAACTACGAGTCGATAATGCATAGTTTTAGGTGGAACGTGAACAGATATTTTAATAAAAAGTCTTGTCATTGAATGATCACGATCAGTAATTTAAAGCATAGTTCTTGTATTTCTTTTACTTCCAACAAAAAAGAAATCAGCATTAGTCAGAATCGAACCCATTATCAAAAGCGGAACTTCATTTAAGGCTGTCCTCAAAAGAAACAACTTGCGTTTCATTTAATACGACATTTTCCCGTAGAAAATTAAAATTAATAAAACATCTCATTCATATGTTATTACTTTTGAATTAGAATTTCATGGAACTCATGTTTCAAGATTAAAATACATGTATAATGCTCTGTGGTTATAACTAAAAAGGTATTTTTAAGCGTGGATAATCTTGAGACTGCTTCTAAATAACTAAATAGATAATTGGCATAAATTAGTTTAATTTAGTTGACGTCATGCCTAGACGATTTTGTTGTTTAAATTAATGATGAACTTCCGAGTTGAGATAACAAAGCAGGTCTTAAGAAAACAGGCATCTTGGTTAATTTAGTATAATGATGCCTGAAAAAAATTCTATCTATCTATAAAGCCTGTATTATTCCACTATGATCACCCACGTCATAATCACGTCATCACGTGTGGGCGCCCCCCTGCCAGGTGGACTGATGACCTGAGGAAGGTCGCTGGTGGTGGCTGGATGAGGAAAGCCGGTGATCGTGCGCTTTGGCGTGCGTGCTCTTGGAGAGGCCTACGTCCAGCAGTGGACAGCTGATTGATTGATTGAATCTATCTGTTGTTGTCGGTAACAGTCTCTGGTCCCTGCTGTTGGCTAAGTGGGAAACATGGTAATAGTACCACGTATCCTTGCTTGATAACAAATTATAAACCAAGATAAACTCTACAACCATAGATATGCAAACACACCCCCGGATACAAACACACATAGAAGAACTGTTGACTGGTTAGTGGACAATACCCACAATAGTACCTGATCCCGAGACATTATCGTCGTAGGGCTAACCACTCAATAGTTTCTCTATCTCGCTCATCATACAAATACAAAAATAAAAGATCAACTCACATCCCCACTACACACACATACAAATGGAGGAACTGTTGACTGATTAGGGGACAACATAGTACCCGTTCCCAAGACATAGTTGTCGTGGGGCGAATCACTCAGCAGTGCCTACCATGCTCGCTCATGCTCATACATACAAACGCACGCACACATTCACATACACAACCGCAGCAGTGGCACACTTTTTCTTTTCTTTTTAGACTCGCTACTTTTGGTTTGTATTTTGGTTTAACCTGGTCTTTTACTTTAAAACATAACCTTTTCTCTTTTTTGTCGTTTTTATACCGGTGGTAATCTTAAGCCTACCTGCTAATTGTTTTTGGAAGAGCGGAGCTTCCTTATACAAGCAAAATTTTTAGCTTAAATGGAAACTCCGACCTCAGTTTATTGTTCACTAGGATTAAGTTACCGAAATAAATAATTTGAATTTGAATCTGTACCTATTTTTGTTGTTTTTCAATGTGCTATTCAAACGTATTTCCAGCGTATTTAGTCGTTAGACTGTGGACCATTTTAGGATTTTTAACGGGCAACTTCACAACTTCACAGGCTTATCCATGCTCTACTAATCTCATTAAAGTTCCAGCCTTTTCAAAGAGTTTCCATGTCACTTCAAGACAGTTCGGCAATGTATGTGTAGCAGTCAAAGAATTCAGACGCGCGTCGCCTCGCGGCGATCGTCTTTTGTTCCTCTGAGGAAGCAGTAGTACAGTAAAAGGGGCTGGAAGTAGGTGAAATCAACATGGCTTTTAGGAAGTATCGTGTAACAGGTTAAAACGGGATTAAGGAAAAGGGGAGGAAAAGCGGGAGGAATTGGCACATTTCGAAATTTTGATTTTTCATACAATTTGACCTCAAGTCAACGGCCCGTTACAGTCCACTGCTGGACTATGAGCCTCCTACACTTAAGTGGAGGGTTATGCCACAATCTCCACGCTTGGCAAGCGGGTTGGAAATCGCAGATTAAAAAGTTACTGTATCAGAGAGCGCTGCTGCCCGTTCCCTGTTCAATGTGTAGTCCCTAAGTCACCTCTTACGACACCCACGGGAAGAGTTGGGGTTGGTGACAAATGTATTCTACTCTGCCGTCACCACACGGCAAATTGACCTGACCAAAGTTTATTAATGGGTCAATATTGTGTAGTTGTTCATAGCCTAGTGGTCAAGGATAGTTGAATCATTTTGGATTTTGTAATAATTAAAAGGTTATAAGTATTATGCACGCTTTAGTTTATCAGTTAGTAGAGATAAAAATTGGTTTGAATGTAGAGATTTTTTGCCTAAAATGGATACAAGCCGAGTAAAAGAAGAAACGTTAATACCTAAATACTGACCTTTGGTTGTCAAATTGAAGACGATCTGAAATAAAAAACAAAATACGTTAAAGTTAATTATAAATAAATAGCAACAACAGATGAAGCTATATAGTTTTTAATAGAAGAAAATATTAAAAGTTAAAGCTTTTGTCGATTGATTTTTATACCATAAAGTTTTATAAGATGTTGAATCTTTGTGTTTAAAATTTTAGCTAGGAAGTTAACTGAAAGTGTCTTGTTTTAGATACTTGTCAAAATTGCTTTTGGATAACCAATAAGTATCCAAGTTTAATTAATTTATCTTTCATTTTTTTACAATTTTCTCGATTCCCAGAAGCAGACATAATCCGACGGAGGCAGATAATAGAAAAATATTTACAGCTTCACAGAAAATATGAAATTCATTTTCTTTTTGCCGAAGGAATGGCGGCCATTGATGCTGCTAGTGAGGGGAAGATTAAATCATAAGTAGAAATATATTCGAAGTGAGAAAGTAATATTTGCTTGTATTTTAAATAACACAGAAGCTTAATAACACAAAATATCTAATAATTATAAAGCAAATTTGTCGATTTTGGACAGGACTTGACAGGAGACAGGAGAAATACAGCAATGACAACCTTATTACTCATAACGGTTCATAGAAAACAAACAGGAACGAATTTTGGCGCTGCCACTGTGCCCTCCGTGGTGTAGTTGGCAAGCACGTTGACTGTGTATAGGCCGAATGTCGTGGGTTCAAGGCCCGTTTTTGGTTGTTTTCTTTGAATCAGAAAATATTTAGCCTTAGTACTGTTTGTTTACAGACAATCTTGTTCAAATCTTATTTCACGTTACTATGTCTGTCTACCATAAGTTATAGGGCAATTAGATCTTAGTCGAGTACGCAGGTAGATTGGGTTTCCTCAATATATTTCCCTTCAGCATAAGAAAGTCGAATACACTTACGAGTATGTTAGGTACAAATGAATTAAGAATATGAAATCACATTGGTAAGTCACACAAATAGCAGGACCCGTGTTCGAAGTAGCAGATATACCAGTGATTTAATATGACATTACTCATCCCTAGGGAATCGTGGGGAGATACTTTATTCCAGTTTGATTTACTCCCGCAGCAACGCCTCCTTAATAAGAGGGTAGTATGGCGGTGGAAACGATAAAACAAATGACCAATTGTATCCAAACTTAAATAAGGAAAATTTTGGGGATTTTGAATAATATTGCTCGAAATATAAACGATTTAGCGGGTTCTTCAGGAATTTTCTTATTTTATTATTTAGTGTACACAATAAAGTTAACAGAAAATGATCACATAGAAAAACAACACAACAGGCACTGCTTATTTCTAAAGAAATGTCTTACAGCATATCTTATAATGTCTTAATATGACTACAATCATAAAAAAATTCAAAATTTTCTTCGAATAACAATAACCGGCAACATCCTTACTACTTATATTATAACTAAGAACAAAACACCACCATTTTTGGCTCCGTCGCCGTAGACAGGTAAAATCAGCTCGTACCATATACCCGCTAAGGGGCTTGAGCTTACCCTAAATTAGGGCAATCAACCTTAAGTCGCAGGCTCAATGCAAGACTAATACAATCGTAAGAAATAAGTAATAACAGATAATTAAAATGTAATTAAGTGCGCTCCAATGTAAGTTTATAATAAATTCCAAATTCGAAAACACGATAAGCTTCGAACTACGACCGTACAAAGTCCTTTAAACCACTGAAGCGTTTCTCCGATTAATAGTTCAAATTCATCCAGTAATTATTACAAAGCTGCTGAATTGAAATGAGCTCTTAAATAATGTTAATTGGATTAGCCGCAGGCGCAGCCAACTCGGTCGGGTTATCGGAACAGCGGCTTCGCAGCTCATTTGTTCGCTGAGATATTGGAACGAGAGAAAACTGTTGTGCGAACAGATGATGGAAAGAAAGCAACGGAGCTGTACTGCCGCCGCCGTTTTGTTTAATAAAGCTCTGGTGTAGCATTTTGCTACGAACCTCTCATTATAAATTATGTTCACGAGTGTCTATATTCTGTGTACCAGGTCTGTGCCACTCCCATAAAGACAGAGCGATATGAATGCGGTTTTATTATTTAACTAAATAATCACACTAAAATTATAATTGTGAAAATATATTTGGATGTTTGTTCCACCTTCACGCGTACTCAACGGATTTGGATGAAACTTCGAATGGAGATAGTTTGTACTCTGGATTAACACATTTTTACGGGAAAAGTCTTATTCCCGCGGGAGAATCTTACACAATACGAGCGTAGCTGCAGACGGACCTCTAGCTATGTACACATAATAATGTAGTCTAAATATCTGTTTTATATTAGTCTATAAAACTTGTCATATATGAATTATCTGGTTTTAAACCAGTTTGTTTCATGTGATAGAAATCAACTGTATTTCTCTTTTATCGGGGACTGGTGCTTTTTTTTTTTTTTTTTTTTAATTTATTTTAGAGACAAACAGTCAAATGCTTAAATAATTACACAAGTTAATAAATGTAAACCTACAGTCCCCTATATTTATACATAAAAATAGGTTTCAAAGTTAAATTTTTACAGAATAAAACCATACTTTAGAAAGAGCAAACAAAACACTATGTAAAATTTTATAGAAAACAAAAACATACTTTTTAAAAGATTTAGGAAGCCGAATCAGTGAGGCAGTCAAGAGCCTGTTTCTTAAAAGTATGTATAGACGAGGAAAAAATATCAGCATTGGATTCATGCAGCAATTCATTGTACAGACTACACGCACGTCTAACAAAACTGTTCTTGTCATAACATGTCTTGGCTGGAGAGATAAAGAACAAATTCTTTTTACGACAGCTTCTTTCATTTTTGCGAGGCACACGGAAATTGTTTTTTTGTAGTAGTGAGGGGGTATCGACATAGTTATTAATGATTTTTAACCCCCGACGCAAAAGAGGGGTGTTATAAGTTTAACGTGTCTGTGTATCTGTATATCTGTCTGTGGTATCGTAGCTCCTAAGCGGATGAACCGATTTTCGTTTAGTTTTTTTTGTAACATAGATAATTTTACCCCGAGTGTTCTTAGCCATGTTTCATGAAAATCTCTTCAGCCGTTTGAAGATCATCAGCTCTTTTCTAGTTGATGAGGGGATCTGACGAACTTCCTTATCTCCGATCGATTCGAAATTTGGTACCTTGTTACTTCAATCATATTGAAAGTATATGGTAAGGTAACTATGACCTGATCAGCCGTTTGAAGATCATCAGCTCTATAATAGTTGATGAGGGGATCTGACTTACTTCCATATGTCCTTTCGATTCAAAGTAAAAATACTCTCCAATTTTCTTTTAGATATAACTGTACTCATATATCATAATTTATTTGTTATAAAGTTTAAAAATTATGAAATAAAAATAAATTAAAAATTTAAAAACCCCCGAAGCAAAAAAGCAAAACATTAAAAAGTAAAAAATAATACCTATTGTTGAGCCATCAAATTCGATAAAGTAACACCTATATATTTTAATTTTATTAGAGAAATTGATGGATGGCACGATTTGGTTTGCTCGTTGAAATGACGCTATAATGTCACGTCGGGGTACCGCTAAGTTTAAAAAAAATATCGTATGAAAACAAGTTGGTCGGATATGCTAACAAATTAATCAAATGAAGCGTCTGACTTAAGCGGTACACCGACGCGACATTATAGCGTCATTTCAACGAGCAAACCAAATCGTGCCATCCATCAATTTCTCTAATAAAATTAAAATATATAGGTGTTACTTTATCGAATTTGATGGCTCAACAATAGGTATTATTTTTTACTTTTTAATGTTTTGCTTTTTTGCATCGGGGGTTTTTAAATTTTAAATTTATTTTTTAAATAAGAAGGTGGCATCGCAGAGATCGCGACGTTGCCTCAAAGTGTTAATATCTAATGATAATAAGATTTTGTATCGTTTTGATAGTTTTTTATTATAAATCTTTCATTAGATTTAGGTAAATAATATGTTTTACTATCTTCCGTTAATACAAGCCGTGGCAAGATACAGGAACAAAGTAGCCTATATCCTTTACCATCATCTCCTAATTTATCCGAATGATTGGTTTAGTTGGGCCATGACCAAAATGGTGAACAAAACCACTCACTGTCACATCATAAAACAAACAGAATAAAAAATCTAGTAATAAAATGGATAAACTTGTCTCTACTTGAGCTAACATCCTTTATTTTATTTGCGCATCTCAACGACGCAACAAAATCTTTCCCAATTCCTCCCAAACTCCCAATAAAGGTTAAATGGGCGTATTCAAAAAGGGTAACAGTAATCGTTAGTGCCGGTGAATTAGTAGAGCCCTCGTTTAACAGTAATCCAGAAGGTTCCAGCGACCTTGTCGTGAAGTACAGGAACGCAAGAGTTAAGGGCATATTATTGTATTGTATGTATATTAATGTACATTACATCTGTCGTAATAATATGTCCGTAAAAATATACATAAAGTTTTTAAAAATAAAAACAGATTTAAATTTAATTTCCTGAGTACTGTGTGTAGGGTTAAATAAGAGTAGGCATACGAGATTAGTACGTGATTAATATCCTCACCCCAAATCCTCGGGTCCTAATTGTCATAAAGGACCCCTAATTAGTGTCCCTATTAGGATAATTAATTTACCTAATTTAAGTTTAAACTCTCGGGAGTTTCCTCATTACAATAATATTTATGTAAACATTAGATATAAAAATTGTCCTAACAGCGGTTGTCCGCCCGTGGCTACGCCCTTTCGTCTCTTTTAACAATTTCCGTGGGAAAAAGATGGTTTCCTGTGGTAATGCGTATAGCACTCTGTGGTCTGTAATCTGCATATTTATATGTGCCATAAAACGTCATCGATCCGCTGATGATCCGTTGCTAATACTCGTAAAACAAGCCTACACACTTTCTTATTTATAATTTGTTGTTGTTGCTGTTGTCAGCTCTGCTGTAACCGTCCCCACCAAGGGGCTGGAGCCTACCCTGAATAAAGTGATATCAGGCTTTTATTGTAATTTTTCCTTCATTTTAATCATCAACATCAACGGCACGTTACAGTCCACTGCTGGACTATGAGCCTCCTCCACTTGAGTGGAGGGTTGTGCAATCTCCACGCTTGGCAGGCGGGTTGGAGATCGCAGATTAAAAGGTTACTGTATCAGAGAGCGCTGCTGCCCGTTCCCTGTTCAATGTGTAGTCCCTAAGTCGCCTCTTACGACACCTACGGGAAGAGTAGGGGTTGGTGACAAATGTATTCTACTCTGCCGTCACCACACGGCAAATATTTTAACGTAATTTATTTAGGGTAGGTTTGAGGCCTTCAGTGGGGACGTCTATGAGCTGGTAACGAGTCTCTTGACTTTGTCAGCATTTAAAAAAAACATCTACTACTCTATCAACATTGCATACATGAACTGAAATTCTCTCACGCATCATTTGAAGATTTCCTAACTGTGTATTGCGGTGCCGCGCGCCGGCGCGGGCGCTCAATCATGCAGGTATGTAACGGGAATTTTTCGATTAAGGAGGCGCGGCCCGCCTTTGTATTATACATTACATGACTCAGCGATTGATTTCAGGCTTTTGTGCACTTGTTTTCTGTAGGTGGTATAGCTTGCATGGTTTTTGAATTTTCGAATTTCAGGTAGTTTTAATCAAATGGCCTCTCTTCTTTATCCTAACCATTTGCCGCTACCCGGGCAGTATCAGTTTTTTAATTTCATAATAAAATATTTTTGTGATGTTTATTAGAGTTACGACCAGCTTTCCTGAACGAGCGGTAAAGCGGAAAGCGCAAGTGGTAAGCGTTTGGCATTTGGCTTTTGTTTGATTGTGTTTGTGTGGCAATAGTGATATGATAAGGTACTTCGGAAGGTGTCTAAACCTGTTGATTGGATCTACGGAAAAAAGTAGTTTTCGGTGGCTTCGTAACTCTGGTACGTGGATTTGTGAGGTCGGTCGTCGACCTTACAACTCACGCGACTTCTTGATGACTGACTGACTGTACTAATCTTACGCGTTTCTTTGTGTCAGGCTGTTTATTTATTTTACTGTTTCGCACTATTTTTGTAGCTGGTTAGAACCTAACAGCGGTAAAACATTATAACATTGTTCCTATAGGAGACATACAGTAATAAATCTTGATATAAAACATGAATATCTGATATTGATAATCGATTTGTTAAACAAAAAGAACTTTTTTAATTTATCTGAAAACTCTTCGGTAAAGAAAGGAAGGGTCAGAATCGTAGACAAAGAATTTCCAGTTGATTGAGCCGAGGGTATGAAGTTTGCAGAGTTTGGTGGAAAATTTGAGAAATGGGTTGATTATTTTAAAATTCCTTTTTTACCAAGTAAGTTTTTTTTTTTTAATTTGACAAGTAATTAAATGAAAAAGCTGAAAGACAGCGGTTCTATCCCTACTATATACCACATTTCAACGTGTTTGTATTTGAACGTTTATTCAACGCTTTTAAGGCGAGGAAATCTGCATAGCCCTGCGAAGGGATTTAAAGGTTGTGTTGTGTGTGAAGTCAACCAATCGGTAATAGGAACAGCATGTTTTTTTTTATCAAATAAATTAAGCGCCGATCGAAACTGTGCTAATAATTATGATAATGATAATGATGTTTTAGGACCTTTTAATAAATATGGCCTTAATGTCGTACTCACGATTATCGCGTATAATGAGTTTGTCACCTGTTCTTACTTCCACTCTGTCATTTATTATTTCTGTGTGTGCAATAAAGTATATTCATTCATTCATTCATTCATATTAGTATGTTGATGCTCGTATACGTCCTTACCGAGGGGCTCGAGCTTACCCTGAATTAGGGCGATTACGCCTTAGTCGACCACGCTGGCCCAGTGCGAGTTGGTCGACTTCACATACAACCTTTGATTTTCTTCGCAGGAGTGTGCAGGTTTCATCACGATCTTTTCCTTCACCATAAGAGCGTCAAATAAACGTACAAATGAATTCAAAATTCGGAAACACATTGATATGTGGTGGGGATCGAATCCGCGTCTCCCGGATGGGAGGCAGCGGCCCTAACCACTAGACCACCGACGCTATTATTTATGTAACCGACCAAATTTACACGGACTCAATTTAAAAATACATATGCTGATAAGTTAACGTTTTATGTTAATAAATTATTCCCGAAATGTCCTAAATATTCAAAATAAGTGGGTAAGTAAATTCTGTAACTTTCACAACAGGGAGAACTTGGTGAGTTGTACCGAACAAGTGAGGTGAATACCAACTCAATACAAACAGCTAACTTTTTGGGGTTCCGTTTCCAAAATTTTTTTTTATTAATTGGTAATTAAGTTCAACAATTAGTTCAATCAAGAACTTTAAGGATATTTTCACTATCAATAGTGATTTATTTTTATTTTATTTATATTTTATTAGGCAGCATCAACAACACAAAAAATTAAAATTAAATAATAAATATGTAAGCCAATAAAGTTTCCACAAAAAATTACAAAATAAGTCGATTATGACAACACACTGAAGACCACTCAGAAATAAAAGCAAATAGGTAGCAAGTCTACATAAATAAAAAAAGATAATTCACCTAACAACAACAGTACCTATTCATTCTTGATTGCATTTACATATACATTATATTTATTACAAAATATATCAGTATGAGACTAGGATTCATCGTGTCTATTACATGCCCTAACGATAAAGCGATTTTTCGCCTAGTTAGTCCTACAAAACGGTGGAGCAAATAAGTTTTTGGAACGGGCGTTTAGTCTTGGACATACTTTCAAAGAAGTATTTATTTGATTTTATAAATATAAAATATGTCTCACATGTAATAGAACGCGAAGCAGCTCCTACAACATTTAAGAGATAGATTATTATTGTTACCGATAACGTCTGTTAACGAAACATTTAGTAATTATAAAGCAGAAAATGATAAATATTTGACGATCTTGGACAGGACTCAAACCTGCATCTCCTTGGCTATCCGGGCCAGAAACAGGTGCATTTTAGAGATGTTCAGTGAAAAACTTGCCGAACCAAATGCTCAAACAGTTTAAAGGTGTGTTGGTTTGGCTGAATAATATTTTTTTGATGTCCTTAATTGTTTCTCATTGTTAATTGTTTTGTTTTACTAACATAGTATAAGTGTGTATTGTAAACTAACAATATAAGACCATTTGTTGTCCAAATAAATAAATATTTGAATTTGAAGCTTAAAACGATACAGAAAAGCAACTTTGTACAGAGCCCTGAAAAATGTAATATACAGCACATGCCTAGCTGATTTGAAGTCGGGAAGTCAATTGGAATTGCGGTTGGGCTGTGGTCGAAGTGCGGTCGGAATTCCGCGCTCAGTTGGGGGTGCGCCAAACAAGAATGCTCTAAATTAAATACCGAATTCGTTTCCATCAAATTTTTCCGACTTCGTAAGGCGATAACAAAAAAAAAAAGTTCGCTATGAATCTTTAAATTTGATTTCTCTTGTAGACTCAACAATTTAGAATAGAATAGTATATTTACCACATAATGTTTTAAATGTACGCTATAGCAGTTTGGAGTTAACGGATCTTACCAGTTAACTTCAAACACCGCAAGAGCGAATCACATCGCTTTTAATTTGGACTATATTTCATCTCTTTTAATAAGCGAATATGATCCTACACTTTTGATAGGAAAAAAAAAGTTGTTTGTTGCAACGAGAAACGTTGTTGCGTAATAGTTATTAAGAGAGAAAATACTAGAACGGCGTAATTTTGTAAAACTCCTAAAATGTTTTGTAATGTTCCGAGCAAAATGGGAGTTGAAATAAGACTGGTGTCGAATTTAGCAAACTCTAACATTTAAGGTTCCTAAACTTGTGCCGTATATTTCCTTATTTTTCTAGCTTTTGTTCAAAGAGTACTAGAATATAAATAATAATAATAATAAATATGTGGGGACTTCTTCACACACGGCCATCTGATCCCAAACTAAGCACAGCTGATATACATTACATAAATATATAAATACACACATATACAACATGAAATTTACATCGTTTTGTTCCCGCCGTGTAGTGATAGTACCCGTCAAACTGAACAACTTTTCACGAAAAAAAAATTTCCTGCGACAAAAAAAATTTCGGTCTCTCCATACAAAATGGGTCGGTCGGGGTCTCACTTTGTATGGAGAGACCAAAAATTTTTTTGTCGCAGGAAATTTTTTTTTGTGAAAAGTTGTTCAGTTTGACGGGTACTATCACTACACGGCGAGAACAAAACGATGTAAATTTCACGGTGTATAGATAAACAACAACCAGACACAACATGAAACCATATGACAGAAATGTTTTAGAAAAGCTTCTACAAAACTACGAGATGAAATTTTTTTTTTTTTTACAAAAAATGTACATATCCAATTTATAAACTGAACAAATTATAGAAGTCTTCTGTAGTACCTAAACATATTTTTTTATCATCCTCAATTAAAGCTGTTACAGTTTTTAAACTGCATTATAAACTTTAATAGACAATAGATATTATAAGCAAAAGGTGAAATTGTAATTTAACTAATTTATTTTTAACTGACTTGTATGAATATTTTAATAGACAATAGATGACGTATTATAAAGAAAATGTGACATTATATTTTTTTCAAACTTATATTAAATTTTGTAATCAACTTTGTAAATTCTATAACATTTGCATGCTAATAGAGTTTGGCAAGACATGAAGAACTACTCACTGAATTTTTACCAATTTGTAATACCATGTTTTTTGCAAATAAACGATTATCTTATCTTATCTTCAATTTAGCTGAATATTTTTAATTTTACGACCGGTACTAGTAAAATGAAAGTATTATTAACCCTGTCAATCCTCACTTCACGCTCGTTTTGATCCTGGTTATCAGCGGTTGTTATGATACCTATACAAAGCCATAAGCGCGTCTGGTACAGTTTGTATCTTTGAAATGAATTAGTCGCTCGGATTAATCAACCCTCAAGCCACGTTACTTTGAAATTCAACCTCAAAAGCATTGAGCCGTTAGTTTCACATGGCATGGGGGAAATAACACGCATAGTACAGTATTACAAAGAGTCCTACAAAGTCTATGGAGTAATATAAATGTTAAGGCTGTCATGTTGAAACCTGGTAAATTATGTCTCTTTAATCTAATAAATTATGTCTCTTCGTTTAATTAGTTTCCTGGTTAAGATTTATTTCAGTTATTAACGCCTAAGAGGACTAACAACACTGAGAATAAATATAAATTTTGTTTGCAACACACAATTAAATATTGATATATATCAAATTAATAGTAGATAAGGTAAAAATGGTGCTTAAGTATTTTGTTGTCACTTAACGCCTTCCTAAAGTACTTTATAAATATTTCTGTATGGTTCCTAGTATTTCAAGTCCACAGGTTCATTAGTCCTTCTAGTCATCAGTTTTGCTTCCCTGAGATGCTGACAATAGCAGTCATGCTGTAGACAACCCTAGCCGGCCAATAATTGGCGAGCGGCCGACAATAGACTCCGCGTCTGGCCTATCCGGCTAAATCTGAAATCTCTGACAGATGCTGCGCTAGCAATGGTTTATTAAGCTAAGGCTGTGATTTCTCTATGATTTATTTTTATTTCTCTGTATGATTTCTATGAGTGAAGTATACTAAAAGTAGAAACCCGTAATTTGCCCTTTTACTTAACAACTACAGCATTTATTTTATAAAAATAAAATAAAAGTATTTATACAAACAAGTTGAACTTGTTGCTCAGTGATCGCCTTAAGACCAATTTTAAGTATTTTAACTCCAAAGTATTGAAGAATGGATGCTTTTTATTAGTAATATCATTAGTAATTATCAAGTGCGTAATATTTATTGTTAAACTTTTCGAAAGCCCACTTCCATTTCAATAAAACAGCGGCAAAAAGTAACCTTTGAACCCGCCCGAACTCCATAAAAACGATGTCACGTCGCTTCCCGTCAAGTCCCCAAAATATAATATTTTCCTAGGGCTGTCCACACGAGGGGAACGGCGCACTAAAACGTGTGCGCGCATCATTATTTACTGCCAGGGTATAGTTATGGCCGTGACAAACGACTTTGCAGAACAATGGATAATATTTTAAGAGCTGAAGGACTACAAAAAATACGGGCAAGTGAGAGTGGAGCTAGGGTTTTAAAGGTTTGAAAGTTGAAAAAAAAAGTATTAGGTCTTAAATAGGATATTAACTTCTTGCCGTCAAGTTTGAGGCCCTAGATTTTAACGATTAGATGACGTTATATAGCTGTAAAAGCTAGTGCCCTAGTTTAAGTAGGTTTAGGGATCACTTCGCTATAAAATAAAACTGTAGACTGAATTACAAACTGCTGGCTATATTAAAAACGAAGAAAATTTCATATGTTACAAAGGTCGTACGTAACAGAGGTCGTCGTTAACAAAGCTAGTAAGAAAAAACGAATGAATAGACTTTTTGAATTTGAAAATAAAGGTGACCTTATTAGTCTGTTTACAAAGATAGTTAAGAAAAGTATACTAAGACAGTTATTAAATAATAAATAAAAAAATAAAGTAAAAAATATAGTAAAAAGGAGAAATGGAAGTCCATAATGGACCATGTTCTTAACAATAGCACTTCTGTCCAACTGAACCACTTTGACTATCTAGTATGTAGAGTTGTCCCTTATAAAGCATCCGATGACGATCAGCTGGATTAGTCTAGTTTCTAATTCGAAGGATGGACTACAATTTCCCAAAGTGCTTTAGTTTTTTAAACTGTATAAGGCTAAAAATATTGTTGACAAAACTTTTTTTTTTCTGCGAAACCATAAGTACGATACATGCCAGCCTTTATTTTGAATTCTTATAATATTATAGTTTATAGTTTACGGACCATAGAACATTTTATGGCTGATTATGGGAGGTTTTAGGACTGCTAAGAAATTTGCATTTTTAGCTACCCTGTAGGAAAAATAAATTGACATACAGACAGACTGACAAAGTTACCTTTGAATACTGTTTATATTTTATTTTTCCTTTTCATTACGGACCCCTGAAAGTATAAAGCTCTTGGTACAGAAATGTAGCGTCTTGTTTACTTGGACAGACGTTTTTAGCGCAGCAATAAAAACGTGCTTCGTGGCCGTGGTCTTTGTTAAATATAAATGTTTGGGTTGCCCTAGAAGGTACATACAAAACGGTACGTTTCAGTTTGATATATTCAATTAAAACAGTCAGTTGTATAACATTTTCAAAACTTTGGCACAGAAATAAATAATCTCATATGATATACGGTCAGCTGAATTTATTTGAAATAATTTTTACTTGTATTCTATTGAACACAGCAAGACTTGGGAATATATTTTTTTCTCAAACAAATAGTGGAGGCGCTGGTTAACATTGAAAAAATCAATTATAAAAACGAAAATTAGCATCAGTCAGAGAGGGACTAGAGAGCACGGGGAAAATGGACCAGCACATACCTCGTTACAGGAAACGACGGCTCCAAAGGGGGTTAGGTCAACCCTCACTCGAACTGCACTGTCTGCACTTCACATCAAAGTCCACATGGAGATCCACAAAATCACTGACACAGGTTTTTGTCTTAATGAACACCACCATTTATTTGCGGGATGCGATACTTAAAGCCGACGAGCTTTATCGTAGCGAAAGTAGCGAAAAATATGCGAGGCGATAATTTATATAATTGATGCACACGAGACGACGCGACCGTTAGCATCGATGGCAGCGGTAGAAGCAAAAGTGTCTAAGTTTTATATTATTGCCATAGAGGGCGCTTTCCGACAGTGCACCCCTATCGGAATTGGGAAGGGGTTAAGGAATGACTAATGCTAATCACTTTATTAATAAAATAATATTATAATAAATGGCGCAACCATTTTGTCTAAAAAAATACGCCATATGGTAGCAACCGACGAAAACTACAATAAAAGCATTTTATGCCGTTTCGTAGCAACCAGCGTAGCTAGTGCTACGAAAATGCTACGCGGCTGGGTGACTGATAATGCGATTATCTACCAAAGTTATACTATTCGTGTTGATACAATGTAAGTTCGTCAGGAAGCGACCGTACGCAGTGAATCAGCGGTCGCCAGGGGTATACATTAGGGGCTTCGGATCCGGACAGCTTGGACAAATTAAAGTGCTCGATTTATCGGGAGCGAGGCAAAGGATAGGTGCCGTTCGGCCAGTTGACTTATAGACAGGGAGTGAGGTCAGACATGTGTTTTCATTAATTTGATTGCCGAAGGCGACGTTTAGACAGATAAGGATTTGTTACGTCATTGCCGACGATAAATAGTACATACACACCTTCTGACTGGCGATATATCTTACTTGACAGATATCATGTTACTTTCGATAACGTCGTGAGAAAACTTGGACACAAAGAAATTAGAAGGTTGTGAAGCTAAAGCTTGGTCGGCCAAGTTCAGGGAAGGTTAAAGTTTCTCAGTGGCGCTGATAACAACTTAGATGCATATTTTCAGCCAGTTTATAAAATTTATACTACTTAAAGCACCATTAAATCGATATAATCATAAAGGAATAATGGCGCGAAAATAGCTAAAATAACCACTAACAAGTATATATTGCGTGATCTATGAAATTATTATCTCACAACTCATTAGGCAGAAAATGGTACTTGTTTTTCCTTTTCACTAGGTAGGGAATACAGTTTGGCATAATACACATGTTGGACGTGAATTGTTAAAAACATAAACACAGGTTGTTATTAAAATGTTAATTATATTTGTAGAGTCGCTTATGGAATACTGCGTGAGCATTCGCCATTTTATAAACGATTTATCAATCATAAACATCGTCGTCGTGTGTTTATCAATACATTTATGTACATATTACATATAGTACATATTTTATATCTATATCTTATATCTAGTGGGCTGCTTTTGGAAAGCTGGACGACATCCTGAAATCACGCACATTTCCGCAAAGCCTAAAGACCAAGGTTTACAATCAATGTGTGCTGCCCACGCTAACGTACTGTTACGCGGGACCGGCGTTTTAGGTTTTTAAAAAAAAAGAATGTTTTATACACTAGCTTATATTACTTAGATTACAAGACTTGGAAATTGAAATGACAATTTGAATTATAGAAATTAGGCGTATGAGCCGCTCGGAGGATCAGGGCGAACTGACTGGCGCTGGACGGGAAGGTGGGCGATAGGAGAAATTATGATGATACTGCAATTGGTTTTTGGGATAGCTAAGCCTTTTCACGAGCATAGTTATTTTATAACAACTCCCCGCAGAAGACTAAACTTACGCGTTTGAAGAACGCGAAGTTTATGCTAAATGAAACAGAAGTACTATATAACCCTGAGTCTGGGACTGGTTGAGGTTGAGATTATTTCTGGAATTTCAATAGTTTCAGGATTTTCAGTACTGGGGGTAGGAGAGCGGCATGACTCATAAATTTTAAACTTAAATACAATTAAAACTATGATTAAAATAACGCTTATAAGACTAATCACAGATATTGTAGAATAAGTATTATCAATAATATTTGGCTGACTATTTAATGATTTTAATTCAGTTGTTAAATCATCTGTTTTTTTATTAAGTCCAGCCAAATTATCAAGATTTAATGACGTTAAATTTATATATGACATGGAAGGTAAGTGACTTTTATACTTATCTATATTACAACAACTATCATTAATTATATTAAAATCAGAATTAATTTCATTAATGCTAATCTTAGGGCTAGACTTAGAAAATAATCGAATATTCTTAAAATAGGCAATACAATCGTCGGGTAAGTCAAGGATACCCGTGCCGGATAAACTAAGTTCCGTTAGGTCTGCATTACATTCGACTGACAATTTACTATTTTCAGACTGAACAAACAACCATTTGTTATCCTTGATTTTTTCCCAAACATTTATATTACCCGATACAAATCTAAAATTGCAAGATTTCGGTAAAGATGTTACTGATTTTGTTATTATTTCGAGCTCACAATTTGAGCTAGTTTCTACTGAAGAATATTCATTTAATTTGTTACATATAAATAGTTGACTACCAATTTGTTTGCATGCGTTCAATTGAGATAAGGTGCAGTAGGATGTTTTGTCTTCGCTTATCGCTACGTAGTCAGTAGTTGGAATAATCATAGCATAGGAATTAGGGTTCTGTGCATCGTGAGGCACAGGTAATGGAATGTTTTGGTATAGATAATATACTGTGTGATGTACGAGTGGAACTTGCACTATAAATACGACCTTATTCTCTGTACTATAACAACTTAATTCTGATACAATCATTATTCTATGAATAGAATCTAATTCAATTTTAATAGGAAATTCTCTATATCTAGGTAAATGACTAACACTACTAATTAATTCTTTATACAATTGATTTGGATTAAGAACTGCGGGATGCAATACATTGCTTTTGGTAAATAAAATAGCATTCAATAAATCGTCTACTTTAAAAGATAAAGTTAGCAAGCTAGTTTCAATAGTATTTATAATTTCATTAACACTAAGTCTGACATTAATGATGTCCGATATAATTGATAAATTCTTAAAGTCTAAAGCTAATTTTTCAACAGCATCTTTCAAACGTGCTTCATTTACGTTAATAGAGTTTGCTGTTTCGTTCAAACTCGAGATTGCGGATGTTGATAGTAGGATATTTTGTTCCATTAGAGATGCAAGTTTTTTATCGTTACTCTGGAGAGTTCGAAGGGCGCTGTTATACCTAATCGCATCGTCCTCGTCCATAGTCCCAAAAACGTGCTTAAAGACTGTGCCAACTCCAGCGAACCACGCAGAGCGTTTTGATCGTGTTGAAATGAGATGTGATACGGCATCATAATCTTTTAAAACGTCTTGATAGCGAGATTGGAGGGGTTGTAAAGAGTTATGACATTCTATATCGTCTATGAGTTCGTTTTGTTGACACAGAAAACGAGACGTGCCAATTGCTTGGTTTATATTCTCTAGATGTGGGAGTATGTATGAAATATCCATAGGAACGAGGATGCTAAGATCTTCATTTGTGATTTTCATTTGTCCCAAGGGGTTGAAATAAATTCCAGGGTTACTACGTATGGGTGTGATGAGGCTTCCATACGTTATCGATACAGAGGAACTGGAATGAAACAAATAAAGTTATAGCTACGGTTACGTGAAAATTACATAGATATCTACTTAAGCTGGCTTTACTTGATCAAAATGGTGTTTGACGTGACGTCGATTAATTAAAAGAGTTAGGGTATTATTGGGGTGGACACTTATAATCTTGTACGGGCCCTTCCATATTGGAGAGAGCGCTTTCCGCAGACGTAAGTGGTTTTTAAGGTAAACCATATTTCCTGCCTTATAAACAACGGGACGGGAGCGTTGATCGTAATGAGTTTTAGATTTCTCTTTAGATTTAGTTATGTTTTCTAGAGCTTTATCACGGGAGAGTTTGAGACGGTGATGCAGAGTTTTGACGTATTCAGGGTATGTAAGATCGGATCGTAATTCATAAATAGAATCTGGGATATATGGTTTATGACCGAATACAAGTTCGTAAGGAGTGAACTGAGTTGTGCTGTGTACATTGGTGTTGTAAGCTAACATGGCTGTATATACATATTTGTGCCAATTACTATGATTTTCGTTCACATATGACTTCAAATATTCCTTCAAGGTAGAATGACTTCTTTCAAGTGCACCTTGAGTTTGGGGGTGATAGGGAGAGGCCCATAATTGTTTAATCTTTAAGAATTCGCATGTTCTTTTGAAAAGTTCAGCTGTGAAGTTGACACCTTGATCGGTGAGTATAATTTTAGGAATACCGAAAATTGTAATAAAATGTATTAAGCACTCACAGGTCTCTTCTGCTGTGGCATTTGAGATGGGATATGCGGCAGAATATTTTGACAGGTCATCTTGGATGGTAAGAATAAATCTTAATTTATTAATACCTGCTTCAGGAAGAGGTCCGACAATATCTAGGCTAATGCGTTCAAATGGTTTAGTAGAGGTTGTAGTGATTTGCATTGGGGCTCTGTTTGTTAGGCGTAAGGCTTTATTCATTTGACATTGGCTACAATTCTTAACATATGTGTCAATATCGGAGCGCATATTTTTCCAACTGTATTTTTCTTTTATTCTGTTGTACATTCTGCTGCATCCTAGATGACCAGCAATGGGAATGTCATGGTTTTCCTTTAATATTTTTGGGATCTCACTAGGGACGGGATAAATGATGTTGTTGTGATAAATATTGACAGTAATGTTGGTATGATTGAAAAGGTAAAGTATGATGTTATATATTCTCAGGAGAGCATGGTTCTCGAAAGGATTTTTAAAATCAGAAATTGCTATGTCATCTACTGGGTTTTCAGAAATTAATAATTTATTTCTTAAATTTTTCAGGGCTTGGAAAATATCTGAATAAGAGGCTTCATCGAAGTGATGGACTTTTGTAAAAAGGAAATGGTAAGTTTGGTCTCCTTTTTCTAGAGTATTTGACCTGTAAAGACTTCTTTCTTTGTCTAAAAACGCTTTGGTATCACCGTGGTTGGTAAGTATTTCTTCTACATAAGGGTTAGATTCATCGAGATCAATGGGGCAAGGTATAATAATTGTTTTCGATTTAGATTTAAGTATGGTTTCGTTATGTTCTTGAATATTTACAACTGGGGTAAACGATTTATTATTGATTGCTTGCAAGCATTTACTATATGTGTCATCGTCTTCTAGGAACTGTAGCGGATCTTGCGGATTAGGGGCATCTCCTTGTGCAGGGATTTGGTCGTCGGGGACAGAGGTTGGTTCGGGATTTTGAGTTTCACTTCTAGGACTTGGACGGCTGACTTCTCGAAGGTAAGTTGTCCGAATTGATATTTGGACTAGGGATTTTTCTTGTTTCAAGGAAAGGGTTGAGTTGTTCGTCTGAGTTGAAAGACAATGGGTCTAGGTCTGGAAATAGGTTCTCATCGAACATCATATCTTCTGGAGGAGGGACACTGCCGTCACTATGCAGATCATCGTGAGGAGTATCAATTGGGTTTACTGGATATCTGGATAAAGCATCAGCTGCACAGTTAAGTTTTCCTTTCTGGTACAAAATTTCGTCAAATTCGTATTCGCCAAGTTTCAGTCGCCAGCGTTGAAGTTTGCTACTTGGATCAGTGTGATTGAATAACCAACGTAATGGTCTATGGTCTGTGACAATGGTAAACCTTCGACCATAGAGATAGGGCCTAAAAGTTTTGCAGCCAAATACAACGGCCAGTAGTTCCTTTTCCGTTGTACTGTAATTGCATTCAGCTTTGTTCAGTGTTCGCGAAGCGAAAGCAATTGGATGTTCTTTGCCTTGTTCTCCTTGTGAAAGGATGGCTGAAATAGCGTAATTCGAAGCGTCGCAAGTAAGTACAAAAGGCTTTAAAAAATCAGGGTATATAAGAACTGGTGCAGAAATTAGTTTTTGTTTAAGATCCTCGAAAGCTAGTTGATGTTCATTGTTCCAAATAAATGGAACATTCTTTTTCAGAAGCGAAGTTAAGGGCTTAGAAATTTTGGAAAAATCTTGTATGAAGCGTTGGTAGTAGGATGCAAGACCTAGGAACGACTTTACATCTTTGGGTGATTTAGGGATTGGAAATTGGCTTACTGCCTTGACCTTTTCGGGGTTTGGTCGAACTCCTTCGGCATTGATAATGTGTCCTAGGTAAGAAACTTCTTTGCGAAGAAATTCGCATTTGTCAGGCTGGAGTTTTAGATTGAAATCTCGGAGTCTTTGAAATACTTCTGACAGGTGTTTGACATGGGTATCTAGATCATATGAGTAAATTACAATATCGTCAAGATATACGAAGCATTTAATGCCTTGGAGACCGGCTAGACAAGTGTTCATTAGCCTCTGGAACGTAGAAGGGGCATTTTTGAGCCCAAATGGCATTCGATTAAATTGGAAGTGTCCCTGAGGGACAGAGAACGCAGTCTTGGGAGCATCGTTTTCGGCTATTGGGATTTGATGAAAGCCGGATGCAAGGTCGAGGGTTGAGAAGTATTTGCTTTTGCCTAGTTGATCTAGAATCTCTGATATCTGAGGTATGGGATAAGTTTCACCGATAGTAACGTCGTTCAATTTCCTATAATCGATGACTACTCGCCATTTTCGTACTCCTGAAGCGTCCATTTTCTTTGGCACAATCCAAATAGGCGAAGACCAGGGAGAAATAGAAGGAGAAATTATGTCTTGTTCTAACATTTTATTTATCTGTTTCTCTACTTCCTGTTTGTGGCATTCGGGGAATCGATATGATTTAGTGTGTATAGGATTATCATTTTCTGTTCGAATTTGATGTTGTATTTTGGAAGTACAAGTCAGTTTGTTATCTGGTAGGTGGAAAATGTCTGAAAATCTGGAGCAGACATCAGTCAAATATTCGGATTCCTCTTGATTGAGATGTGACATTCGTAGTTGTTCTAAAACATTTTTAGTTCTTTTAGTAGTATTTGAGCAAGGGTTTTGTTGATCTAGAATTGAATGGATAGACTGAACATCAAGAGGTTCCAGATTAAGTTCAAGATTAGAATCGATGATGATAGGGTCGTCAGACGTGTTGATTACGGTTATATTTACTCGGTTATTAGACTTCACCTTTACAATGCAGTTGGCTACTAAGAGAGATTCGGAGAGATGTTGATCTACAATAATTCCTTCTTTAATTTCAGGATTTTTGACTGTGCACTCAATCACGGTCTCGCTTCGAGGTAAAATCTTATAAACTGGTTCGCTGTACTTCATCTTTGTCACAATGTTACGGATTTGGAGTGTATTTTTATTATAGTCTATTTTCCCATCCAAATTATTTAAAAGGTCACTGCCTATGATACCGTCATAGCCAAGGTTTATTGCATCGACAACATGAAATTTGTGAGAAATTTCCGATAAGGTAGGAAAAAGAGTGAGTTTGAAGTGACCTAGTGTCTCTATAAGACAACCATCGGAATTGATTCCTTTCAATTTGATTCTTTCATTGTTTAGCTTTGGGTAATGCTCGATAGATTGTTTCTTAATAAGGCTGATACTAGATCCAGTGTCGACTAGGAATGATAGGGCATGGTCTGTGATTTTGGTCTCCAACATGATGTGAGGTAAGTACCTTAGAGTAGGATTCGAAGAGATTTCATAAACTGGATATTGTTTAGAAAATGACTTAGAGGATACAGCGGGCAGACTATCAGTTTGGGGCTGGTTACCCTGTCGGTTAGTCTGATGAGATGCAGAGGATGCAGAGGGCAGACTGTCAGTTTGGGGCTGGTTACCCTGTCGGTTAGTCTGATGAGATGCAGAGGATGCAGAGGATTCAGAGGATTTATCAAATTTAACGTCGGCTTTGGCATGTGTTTGTCCCGTGCGACGTCTAAACGGAACACGTTTTAGTTTAAATTTTCGCGGTCACTGTTATCATCGGGTGTTTCGACTACATAGGTGTCGGTAGGGTTATTTTCCTGAACATAATTTACATTTCGCGGCTGAAAAGAGCGAACAAAAGTTTGTTCCGAACGGGCAGACGATCTTTGATTAGTGGAGAAGTTCTGGCGGCGACTATTATTGTATTCGCGCTTTCTACACTTCTCAATAGAGTGACCTTCTGCCTTGCAATATCTACAGATCAGAGGATTGCTGGAGTGAGGTGAATTAGTAATAGCAAGTTGTTGAGAAGTATGGACAGAGGGCTTATACATATATTCCCTAGACGTGCTTGGACGAGATCGATCATGACCTTGAGGAGGTTTATTTGCAGAGTGCAGTAACTTTTCTTCGGAAACAGCAAAGTTAATGGCTTCATTTAGGGTCTTGGGGTTGCGACATCTTAAGACGGTAGACAATTTTGACTGGAGCCCAGAGACGAAGGTATGTAGTGCCAAATCTTCCATTGCAGCTACACGTCCAGCCAATTCTTGTTTTTTGTTGGTTGGGATCGAGACGTTTATTTCGGTAAGAAGCTTGCTTAAGCATGTCTCAACTCGTAAACCAAATTGATTTACGGATTCGTTATATTGTTGTTTGGAATTTTGAAGTTCGGACAATAGGTGAGAATAATGTTTCTTTTCGCCGAAATTCTCTTTCAGAAATTCTTCTAGTTGCTCCCATTTTTCAAATTCCTTAATAGAGCAAGCAACTTCTGCTCTACCTTCAAGTTGGCTAAGAATGTACTTGAACAGGATATCCGTCTGGGACGCTGATGCTAAATTTAGAGCATTTTTGCAGTTATTCAGGAACGCGTTTAGTTTATCACGACTGCCATCGAATTTATTGATAAATCTTATCAAAATGTTCAAGTCTATAGGTGCCAACGAGGCACTTTCACCGTCACCTTTCACCATTTTGAATGTAAAAAGTTAAGATGGTGTTGTAAATGAGAATAAGAAATAATCACTCTGATGAGTTATGATAAGAGATGTCTCAATAGAAATAAGCACAGGAATGTTTAAGCGTAGGCGAGAGTCTCGAATTCTCAGAACTGATAGAGTCACTCACAGTATGATGATTGCAAAATCCATGTTGAAGAATATTCCCAATAGAATATTATGTGTTATTATTCTCTACACATAAAACACAAAAAAAAGCACAATCACTTTTAACACTTTCACAGAGACGTTCCGGGATTTTTGTTATCCCTTTACGCTGCCACCAAATGTTACGCGGGACCGGCGTTTTAGGTTTTTAAAAAAAAAGAATGTTTTATACACTAGCTTATATTACTTAGATTACAAGACTTGGAAATTGAAATGACAATTTGAATTATAGAAATTAGGCGTATGAGCCGCTCGGAGGATCAGGGCGAACTGACTGGCGCTGGACGGGAAGGTGGGCGATAGGAGAAATTATGATGATACTGCAATTGGTTTTTGGGATAGCTAAGCCTTTTCACGAGCATAGTTATTTTATAACAGTACGGTGCCGAGACATGGACACTCACTAAGGAGACTATGCACAAAATAAAAGTCGCACAGAGAGCCATGGAGCGTGCCATGCTCGGCATAAAACTTCAAGATCGTGTACGGAACACTGAAATCCGAAACCGCACCAAGGTAGAGGACGTAGGTAAACGAATCACTAAACTTAAGTGGGCGTGGGCGGGGCACATAGCGCGGCGGGATGACGGAAGGTGGACCAAAGCAGTGACAGAGTGGCGGCCCAGACTTGGACAACGCTCGGTAGGCAGACCACCAGCCCGATGGTCAGATGATATAGTGACAGTGGTAGGGAAGTACTGGATGAGAACTGCACAGGACCGTGAAAAATGGCGCAATAAAGAAGAGGCTTATACTCAGCAGTGGGTGGATGTGGGCTAGATAGATAGATAGATAGATAGGTCAATATACAATCTTTAGATCAATTATTACAAGCCTACTACCAAATAATTATGGAATATCACATCACATCACACTAATATTATAAATGTGAAAATATATTTGGATGTCCAGATGTTTGGATTTTTACGGAAAAAAAAGCTTATTCCCACGGGAAAATCTTACACTACGCTAGCGTAGCCGCGGGCGGACCACTAGTGGAGTATAAAAGTTGGAGTATAACACATCAAACATTTATACATTTGAGGAATTCAACGATTCATTATAATATGAAATCGTTCAAACAGCACTGATCTACGGTTCTGAAACTTTTTTTCGATTGCCAAATCTGCCTGTCGACTGAAAAATTGTTCGAACCAACTCTCCATCGACGAATCATTATTACGAATCCACTCTGTGTCGTCACACCATTTATTACTCGACAAACGCCTGACCGAATGAAATATCTACCTAAAGTTTTTGAATCGAAAACCCGTGATGGCGACCAAACCGAATAGAACGATTTACCGAAAGGGTATAATTTTCTTCGATGGCATGGCATTAAGAAAATATGAAAAACATGTTTCGCTTACAGTCTGGCGCAGTATGGATGAATAACGCCTTATTAGATCAGGCTATCTAGCCTCGAAACTTCGAGCCCCTTGGTGGGGAGCTGATAAACACAACATTAAAATTAGGTCTCAGTATACACATAATATTGAGTGTAAAACACTGTGTAATATCTCGACACGTATTCCTTAGGTACTCGGTCTTCCCTGGGGAAGAGTTACATCGCCGCTTACACCGACTAGCGACGACGGCTGGGAATATAGGGTGAAAATAAAGGATTTCCTAAGGGAATAGTTATCTTTTAACATGCGTCACACGCAACTAACTTATAGGAAGCACTAGGATTCCA
Source organism: Carpatolechia fugitivella (assembly GCA_951230895.1). Classification (NCBI taxonomy): domain Eukaryota; kingdom Metazoa; phylum Arthropoda; class Insecta; order Lepidoptera; family Gelechiidae; genus Carpatolechia; species Carpatolechia fugitivella. The sequence goes on along the minus strand of OX579653.1, from coordinate 1,996,518 downwards.
TGAATGAAAAGGACAGAATCTCCAGAATCCTGTTTTTTGAAGAATTAAGTTAATTGGTAAGTTTCTACGGGTTTAAACGCAAAAGATGCGACGACTGTGGAGTTTCTTCGGTGAGCTCTTCTCCACAGATTCCGCCATTGTGTTAGTGAACTCACCCAAAAAAATGTAATGACGGATCTAAATTATGTAATAACATCCTATGGAAATAAATAATGTTGACTTCGACTTTGACTTTGACTTTAATAACGGGGTTATAGCTTTGCTGTTAGAAGTTTCACAAAGAAATGAAGAATTATTTTGTATCGATATTGTGGGCGCCTATGTTTAATATTGTGGGCGCTTTATCATCTTAGACATTTTATTAGATATCAGCAGTACCTTTTGCGTTGTTTTTATGTTGTGTTTGTTTCCTGTCTAATTTATTGGGTCTGATTTAATAGGTAAATATAACAGATTTAATAGAATATTTCTTCTATGCAAAATCTTTAATAAACCTGTGAAGTTAGTAACTCTGGATAGAATATAGCACAATTCCAAGCTCATGTTTCGAGCGAGCTTTTCAAATTTTAATAATCTTGTTTCTTGCTGCGAGCCAGCATAGTATAATAGCATTGAATGTGCAAGAGTGGAGATGACACCCGGCAAAGGAGTTCATCTCCTCCTATCTACACTTTGAAAACCGGATATTAGAAATATCGTGTCTGTTAAATATGCTCCACAAGGCCACTTTGATGTCTTGATGCTTTTAAAGATAAGTTGGTAGATATTTGAGGAGAAGATTTAGCTGCAGCTGTTTTTTGCCAAGAGCTTATAATTTAGCTGTTTGAAAATGTTTAATGCAAGAGCTGGTGTTGTCAAAACATAGTTTTTAACAGGTCTTTAAAGAAATTACTTGCTTAATCACTGTTGTGTCGTTATACTGGATGTTTTGTCTTCGTCATCTTTATTGTCTACAAGTAAGTAAGTAACACTTTATTGCAGAACATATATGGAACATACAAAGAAAACATTATTATAAAATGTGCGCAAAGACGGCTTTATCGCTAATAGCGATCTCTTCCAGACAACCTTTCTTTTTATAGAGAAACAATGTACGGAAACGGAGTAGTGAGTGCGTGAAGGAAATGCAAAGTTACTTTAACCTGTAACTATGATATATAGACAAATATAGTAAATATATAAATACAATATACAATCTACAATAAATTGTTAAGTAAATTTATAATTGTGAAAGTATGTTTGGATGTTTGTTCCGCTTTCAGACTTAAACTACTGAATAAATTTGGATGAAAGATGATTTGTACCTTGGATACTTTTTACGGAGAAAAGTCTTATTGCCAAAGCAAAAATCTTACACAACGCGAGGGTAGCCGCGGGTGGACATCTAGTGTATGTGTTGTGTTGCTTAGTTAGACCACTGGTTTTTCAAAGCTATCTGGTTGCGCCATTTATTATTATATTATTTTATTAATAAAGTGATTAGCATAAGTCATTCCTTAACCCCCTTCCTGATTCCGATAAGGACCGTGCACTGTCGGAAAGCGCCCTCTATGGCAATTATATAAAACTTAGACACTTTCTCTTCTACCGCTGTCATCGATGCTAACGGTCGCGTCGTGTCGATCAATTATATAAATTATTGCATATTTTTCGCTACTTTCGCTACGATAAAGCCCGCATAAATGGTGGTGTTGTTTAAGACGAAAACCTGTGTCAGTGATTTTGGAGATCTCCATGTGGACTTTGATGTGAAGTGCAGACAGTGCAGTTCGAGTGAGGGTTGATCTAACCCCCTTTGGAGCCGTAGTTTCCTGTAACGAGGTATGTGCCGGTCCATTTTCCCCGTGCTCTCTGATGATGCTAATTTTCGTTTTTATCATTGATTTTTTCAATTATTAACCAGCGCCTCCACTATCTGTGATCACAAAATAAAACAATATATTTAGATATTCTACAGATTGACTTATACGGCAGATACCTACAAAGCTAAATTATAGATCTAATTATGTTTAGCATATTTCTCCCATAAAACAAGGAGACACCTCGACCTGTTCAAGTCGGGTTACCAGTCATAGATGCTATCTGTCCAGTTATACCCGGATTAGGGCTGCCAACATTACATAAAAAGAATAAAATTGCCTTACCTACAAGTTAAATTGTTTATTTAGCGAGTGTTGGACATGATTTTTTGTCTTTAAAAACAAGAGTTTTTGATAATTTTTTTAAACTTCGGATAAATGGAAGAAAGGGAAGCTGGTACTTCTTTCAATCTTTGACCAGTATAGAAGTAATAAGAAGAAAGAAGAGCAGAAATGAACAGAAATATAGAAAAATACGTATGTTAAAAACAACTGCAGTATCTTACTTATTCAAGATTTTACAGGACAATGGACAAAAAAATAATATTTTTGGTAACCCTATATTAGACGAGTCAAAAGCACGTTGTTCTAGTGAGATTAGCCGGACAGAGGACAGGGCTGGCAGGTAGATGGTTATCTAATCTAATGGACGAAGGACAAGGGACAAAGGTACACTGGGACCGGAATAGGTATTGCTTGCTTTGGCCAAATTGTGAAGACGTAACACGTACGATTTTTTAAAATAATACAGGTTGTGATTGACGGGTGAGATCAAGTACGTACAGTCAGCTGCAGAGATATCAGACCGAATATAGAACGTAGTATGCTGGGGGGTCCGATTTTTCTGCAGCTGCCCTTACTAAGGATTTATGTTATTTTAGTCTTTGTTTTTGCTTTTAGCAGATAAATAGGAACACTTATTAAATATTAGCGTAGAGATTAAGTGCTTATAAGTTTTCATCATTTGCTTGCCCTTATGCCATTATTCGAAGTCGGCGCAGTATACTTATAATATTATAGGTTTTATAATTTTCATGGTAATCTAAAATAAGTATTTTTTTGCAAATAAGTAACTTCTTCATTTACTAAACCAGTACTCACCAAAAACCAATCCCAATACCCAATCCAACTGAAACCAATACTCACCAAAAACTAATCCCAATACCCAATCCAACTGAAACCAATACTCAACCGAAGACTGCCACGAATACGGCATTGACAAATAAGTAACTTTATAATGCCATAATAAGGAAAATGCACATTTTTTAAAACTCATTAATCGAAATATTATTTCAAGTTCCAGATAAACACGTAAAAATATTTTTTAAATATCTTGCTCAGAAACAAAGCTATAAGGCTTCAAAGTTGATGGTTAGACACAGAGGTCCGACGACGTCACATGTCACATGGGCCATCCGCCATAGAAAATTTTGTTTTCGTAAGAGGGACAGATTATATTCGTTTAATAATGTTGTATCTAGGTAGTTTGTTTGTTTTTCGATCAATTTCGACTCTGTTTTGACTGTCAGTATTCTATTTTTGTATACTTTCAGATGAACTATGAAAATAACGAATATTATTATGCATATTCCCTATTGGGCTGTGTGTTTTTCTTTTCCTATTCCACATTAGAGACACCGAATGATTTGGAAACGGTATCGTCCTTTGTCCTCAAATAGTCATTACATTAACCAAAAGCTTTTATAAAAACAGAAGATAAAAGCTTTGAGTAATAGACAAAGGAGTGGAGTAATAAATAAAAACAGTCGGTTTGTTATTTGCGACTCGCTTCGGAAAACTGAAGCGGTTTTGTTAAGAATTAAGCTGGTGCTTGAGTAGAATCTAAATACAAATGCTTTCTGCGGTGTTTCACGATATTATTTGGATCCATTTATTTAGAGCGTCGGTGGTCTAGTGGCTAGGGCTGCTGCCTTCCGTCCAGGAGACGCGGGTTCGATCCCCACCACGTACCAATGTGTTTTCGAATTTCGAATTCATATGTACGTTTATTCGACGCTCTTACGGTGAAGGAAAACATCGTGATGAAACCTGCACACTTCTGCGAAGAAATTCAAAGGTTGTGTGTGAAGTGGACCAACCCACACTGGGCCTGCGTAGTCGACTGCGGTCAGGCCGCACTAATTCAGGGTAGGCTCCAGCCCCGCGGTGGGGACGTATATGAGCTGTTGACTTGGACGAATTGATGATTAGGGTACTGTCAGGTGGACGTAGCTCTTTGAAGATGGGAGGCACTCGCTTCTAGCGCATAAATCCGTAGCTAAATAATGACTCCAATATCGGATTACAATATTTTTGTATTATCTTTTCTTCATTTCAATCCCTAATCCACACCATTATTTTTTTCAGCCAATCATTCTCTGACTCCCTACGTCTAATTAGCTTTTATACGATATATAGGGCGAATATCGAGTGCCAGCAACAACAAACAAAGGGAAAAGTGCGCGGAGACTGCATGTAACCAATGCAATCTCCACATCCCTCCTCCTACAGGAAAATGATCAGCCGATCACAAAAGATAAACCTAACTAATTACCTAAAAGTGCGTATAATATTTCATTTAACAAACCCTATGATTTGTACAAGAAGCCATAGCTAACAGCTACCTGGTGGAACAACGTTTCACCAAATACGAATAATTAAAACCACGCCAAAAGATTATTCATTCAAGTACAACTCATGGTACACTACATGAACCAAAAGAACAATAAATAAATTTTGAAGAATTAATAGAACAACTAACAGCGACACAAAACGTTCAACATAATATCAACATTGGACCATGCTGCTATAATTGACCAACAAGAACAAACGAAATTATTATTATGTAATATCAGATAAATCAAATTATGACAACAAAATCCCATCAACATAATGAACAAACTTTAAGTGATCACACCTAATCTAAACTTAAATATTTCAACCTAAGCTAAGACAAAAACAAATGAAAAACGCGAATACAAAGTCTAAAAATCGAAGTAGCGGCAGGTCTGGAACAGGAGCTCAGGCCTATTCGTATATGTAGAAAAATAATGATCACCTACACTATGCGTCACTTACGTTAAATATTAACCGAATAACAAGATCTTTTCCGAAGAACTATAAATATTCGATAGCATATCTAAAATGAGTGGCCTATACACTAAGCTCACCCTCCCCTTATAGAAAATAACAACCCCATTAAATAGCTAGATTTTTAAAACCTTCTTTTCTTCATGAAGTTTCTTTTTTTTAATATATAAAATGTTTATAAACTACTTATTACGAATCTGCAAATAAGAGCTGGATTAATCCATTCGAGAGAAAAACAAAAATTAATAGAACTTGACTAAATCTAATAAGCATAACATGAAACCAATAAGCGTTCTCGAATCCACCGACTCATAAAATACTAAACCAATACGATCGTGCTAAGAAAAAGCACATCTCATGAGGATGCATATGTCCTATTATGAGATCCGACAAGTAATGCTCAAACCAAACGAATATCTCGAACGATTGTTGATTAAATGAAAATACCATAGCTTAAGTCAAAAGTCCATGACAAACAAAAATAAATAAAATGTAAGAATAAGTTATCAAACTATGCCATATATAGACAAACATTAAGTTACCCATCATACAAAAATAAAAATAAATTTATATATAGAGACAATAATAATTATTTGTTGACAAAGACGCTGACATAACATATCAACTACAAATGACGATAGAAGTTCATGACGAGTTGTGAATAAAGTAAGGCATAGGACAGATCAAGGGAAACAAACGCCAAGTTACTATAAAATAATATTTTTAAACACGCAATCTGAACGGTTTCAGAGAATTATGGTGAAATATTAAATCACGTCTGGAGCTTCCATCTATCTTACGTAGTAAATAATTATTATTAGATAGCCTTCGAATAACACGAAACGGACCTTTATATGGACGCGATAACTTCTGACCAACATTTGTTATTCTTTTAGGATTATATACCAAGACTAAGCTACCTGGATCGAACGTTACGAACCTGACTTTCCTGTCATAATATTCCTTTTGAGTCATTTGCGATTTACGAATATTTCTCAACGCACAAGAGATCATTCTAATATTAGCATTATTGCGAGCAGCAATATCCAAATCATTACGATTAGATACAATATCAACATCAGAACGCAAAATTGGGTCTCTAGCAAAAACAATAGTGTAAGGAATCGTATTTGATGACGCCTGTCTCGATATATTATACGCGTACGTTGACATGGGCAAATACATGCACCAATCTGCTTGACTCTCGTTTGTATACATCGCTAAACTCTGAGATATAGTGCTATTAAAACGTTCCACGAGTCCAATGGTCTGAGGATGCCTAGTTGCAGCAACCGATAACGTGGAATCAAAAAAAACTATCGTATTTTTAACCATGTGTGATGTGAAAATTGATCCACGATCTACAATGACTTCATTTACCATACCAAATTTACAGAAGATCTCTTGAGTAAGAAAATCACTAACGGCCTGAGCAGTTGCACTTGGGACTGCTCTAGTTATCGCGTATTTCGATAAATACTCTAAACAAACTATGATGTATTTGTTTCCTAAATCCGAGGTCGGAAGAGGTCCTAATATGTCAAGGGCTATTTTATCAAAAAGATGATTGACTTCAATCGGTTGCATCGGAGCAATCAAATACGATCTCTTCCTCTCTTGACATTCTTTACAACTTTCGATATATCTAGAAATTTTCTTTTCAGCATCAAGAATAAAATATCTGTCCCTAAATTTACATAAAGTCTTCGTAAGACCAAAATGCGCTCCATTCCAAGGATCATCATGAATTTCCTTCATAACGTCATTAAATGAAGCTTGAGGAACAACCAAACGATCAACATATCTGTTACCTATCCTACACCTGTGAAAGAGCTTATTGTCTCTGGTAAGAAAACCTTTATAGTTTAGCCGAGATCTAGAAGCAATCCTTGAAACTTGTTCAGCGCAAAAACTATCAACGCTTTGATCAAATTCAAAACGAGAAGCTTCAATCCTGTATAACTCTAAACCATCCTCAACTACATCCTTAGGAGAGGTCTCCTTAACATCAACATCCTCAATTAATGGATTCCTGCTTAGGAAATCAGCAATTTGGTTATCTTTGCCCGAACAATATACTATATCAAAATCATATTGTTGAATCGCTAAAGACCAACGAGCTAAACGCCCATTCATATCCTTTTTAGTACGGAGCCATACCAAAGCTTTGTGATCCGTCACGACGTCAAATTTCATTCCCCATAGTAAATGCTTAAAATAATTAAGAGCCCACACTAGAGCCAAACATTCCTTTTCGGTAATCGTATACCTGGTCTCACAATCAGAGAGCTTACGCGACGCGAAAGCAATCGGAAATATTTTATCATCACCCTGCAATAAACAAGCACCTAATGCTTTATCACTAGCATCGACAAATAATCTTGTAACTATGCCTTCGCTATTCGAAAAATGTCTTAATAAAGGGGGGTTCTGAATAAGAGAAAGAATTTTAGAAAATGCATGTTGCTGTAGTTCTGTCCAAATAAATTTGACACCCTTCTTCATCAACCTTGTTAGAGGCATAGCCAAATCCGCATAATTATCTAAGAATTTTCTATAATATGAAAAGAGTCCTAAAATAGATTTAAGTTCTTTAGTCGATTTTGGCACTTGGATCTTCATAATCTTTTCAAACTGTGATTGATCTGGTCGAATTCCCTGACCCGTTATTTCATAACCAAGAACGGAAACTTTTTCAAAACCAAATTTGCACTTACTAGGTTTAAGTGTCAAATTGCATTCTTTAATTCTATATAAGATTTCATTTAAAGATAAAGAAAATTCTTCAAATGTTTCCCCATAAACCAATATGTTGTCAATATAAACAATAGCATTCCGATATTTCATGCCCCCTAAAACACTATCCATAACCCGCTGGAAAATCGCACCACTTGTTTTAAGGCCGAACGGCATGACGTTAAATTCATACAATCCCGAAGGGGTAACAAAAGCAGTTTTATGCTTATCAGATTCCTTGATTCTCAACTGCCAATATCCACTATTTAAATCCAGATCCGCAAAATATTTGGCTTTAGCTAGATATAAAATTATGTCATCTATTCTGGGTAAAGGATATGAATCGGTAATTACTTTTTTATTCAATGACCTATAATCAATGCAGAATCGCCACGTGTCATCAGGTTTCTTGACCAAGACAACCGGGGATGCATATGCACTTCGCGACTCACGAATGATTCCATTTTCCAACATCTCACTCACTTGTTCCCTAATTATACTGTGTTGATGGTGTGAAACTCTATAAGGAGCTTTATGAATAGGAGTCTCGTCTGAAGTATTTATTTCAACTTCCATTAATGAACATGCCCCTAAATTCTTCGAATCAAACGCAAACTGCTTTTCATATTTGCCCAGTAATTCTGACAACTTACTTTTCTGATCTGATAATAAAGCATCAGAAATATTAAAATTATTACATTTCGTGTTATTCGTTAGGATCGTATCCTTTTTTAAATCGTCCAAATTTTCATTTATTGATTCTACCGTATTAAGAAAATAGATATAATCACCTTTCGGTAACGGCAATAAATGTTCGGACTCAGTCCCGGACTGAACATAATCAAGTGAAAACGCCGCGATTTTTGTATCATTTCTGAACCATACCTTATTCCTATCCAGTTCAATGAACTGTTTACCAAAGTTGACAATGGCCTTTACTGCATATAAAAAATCCTGCCCTAAAATTATATCAGGTACTAAATCGCACACAACAACAAATGCATGATTATAAACAATGCTATTTATTGTAAAGTCCAATATAACAGAACATTCAGCTAATAACCTAATCCCATTCACCGTACGCAAACAAGAGGCGTTATCATTATATGCGTGTGACGGAATGAATTTATCCACTTTTTCAAGAAACGAAGAAGAAATCACAGAAATTGTGGCACCTGAATCAATCAACGCATTATGCACTATACCGTACAAATCAACACAAATAATAGGAGAAACGGGACGACTAAAATGACCGTCTACCAATGTAGTCCCATTCACTGGCGACGCTGAAAGTTTGGGTCATTACCCTGTATATTCCCAACGTTATCACGCGAACCGCTTCTTAAATTATACCGGTTTTGAGTGTATTGGGGTCTTGACGATCTCGCATCATTGCGGGGTCGGTTTGATCCAAAGTTAGTAGTACGTGGAGAAGATGGACTCCTCGGCGGCCAACTAGAAGATCTATTTTGCGGCGTGGAGTATAATTCCTGCGGCGAGGCTTGCGCACTACGCTGCCCAATATTTTCACTGGGATAACCATCACCCATTGAATTCGTATAACTGCTGGGCTCGCCACATCGAGTCGAGGTTATCTTCACTGGCAACGATAATTCAGTGTGTGTGGCCATAAAGAGCATCGAATACTCCATGCCGCAAAATAGATCGCTTCTAGCGCATAAATCCGTAGCTAAATAATGACTCCAATATCGGATTACAATATTTTTGTATTATCTTTTCTTCATTTCAATCCCTAATCCACACCATTATTTTTTTCAGCCAATCATTCTCTGACTCCCTACGTCTAATTAGCTTTTATACGATATATAGGGCGAATATCGAGTGCCAGCAACAACAAACAAAGGGAAAAGTGCGCGGAGACTGCATGTAACCAATGCAATCTCCACAGTACTATAATCAAAAGTCATTGGTTGGTTGGTTTTTTAACTTATCTTATCTCATCCTTAAAAGTCATTGGATGTTTCTATAATTTATAGTACCTATCTCTTTCTGTAATTTTTGAGTGAAACTTAAAAATTATGACTATCTTAATCACATATGATTGATTGCATATTGACTGCTTCCGTAGACAATAACGGCATAGTTATATTTGTCTTTCTATAGATAGTATATAGATAACCAAGAAGGTGATTCAGCCTACAATTTCCTAACTAACCTTCCCATTCTATGAAAGTGTTAATCTAGCTTTAGGCATTCTCAAGCTCATATATACGTCCCCACCGAGGAGCTTTAGGCATTCTATAGCAGACAAAATGTAGATTAAATCTATTTTTACGGCAATAAAAGCTTATAGCTCACAAGCTCACAGCTAAATCCGAACACAATCGACAATCTCTCGCACAAATTTTGCACCAAAAATCCAAAGCCTAAAATTTGAAAATAGAACAAACGGGAAAATGTTTTTGTACAACGTTTTTTGAGCATTCATTTTGTTCGGTGGAATAATAGTTGAGCGGCAGTTTTCTATGTTTGCACACAATGGGTGGCAGGAAAACTGAAAAAAATCCTCGGCGAGACTTCGTGACGCCAAACAATGTGTATCGGGAAACGTGCGCTTATTTTAACCGACACAGAAAAAATATGGGCGTTCAGTTCTTATTATAGTAAATGGGTTTATGATCATAGTGAATTATCTATCATGGATGAATATCGTGCAGGAAGATCATAACGATTGCCAGTATTCTAATAAAAAATTGTAAATTGTAAAACATAGAAGAAACAGGAGATAAACGGATGGAATAATGTAGCAAAAAATCTAAATGTACGAACACTGATAGTGTGGGTATCAGAAGTCAGATAAAGCTTTTTTATTATGGAGAAACTTCTTCTGTTATTATTATTATTAAATGTAATTGATTTTCTTCTTTGCTGTTTTTATTAAATTATCATTTCTTTCTTTCTTTTTCAAGACGCATTTTATTAGGTTATTGTATCACTTGAATCTAAGCATTTTTAAAGTGTTATTATAGAACAGAATATACTTTATTGCACACAAATTTCTTTCAGAAAATTACAGTTCGAATAATAGCGTAGCAGATGAGCGGCCTTAATGCTAAGGTAGCAGTTTCTTCTAGGCAACCTTGGGGTACAGGAAAAACGCAACGAATATTGCGGGATAGTGCATTGCTCGCCGGGTGGCTGCCGATTGGGCTAAGAAAATTTAAATGTTTATCATCTACTCGCAAAGAAGAGAAGAAATGCATTATAAAATCTACGTATAAATAGAAATATAATACAAAAATAAAAGTGTTAATACAACGATGAACGTGATCCGCCGTGTGGTGACGGCAGAGTAGAATAAATTTGTCACCAACCCCTACTCTTCCCGTGGGTGCCGCAAGAGGCGACTTAGGGACTACACATTGAACAGGGAACGGGCAGGAGCGCTCTCTGATACAGTAACCTTTTAATCTGCGATCTCCAACCCGCCTGCCAAGCGTGGAGATTATGGCAAAACCAAACACTTAGGAGGAGGAGGCTCATAGTCCAGCAGTGGACTGTAATGGGCTGTTGATTTGATTGATTTTAACGTGATAATCTTTCTTACCGAATGTTTAAGTGAAATATATGTATTTCATATACTAAATTGAAATTGTAAAAGTTATATGATAGCTACCTAAAATTACCGATGTTTAATTAAAATAGGTTTAGTTCTGAGATTCACTGAATTAGGGGATTAGGCTTGAGTAGGCTCAGCGTAGGCTGATGAGCTGATCACAATAACACAACAGTATTTGCTTACTCAGGTTTGTAAAATAAAGAAACGACAACCGAACTACAAGATAGAAGATCTAAAGGCGTGTCTCCTGCCATGTTTTGGTCTACACAATACACAGAAAACATCTACACAAAAAAAAAAAATGCATGTTTGTCTATGGTTCCTCTACACAAATTGTCTATGAAATGTTTTGCATTTGCGACGGAAAACATTCGTTCAGAAATCTTGATTGCAAAGATTTCCTCCTCCTCTTCGGAGTCTCTCTATGTGCGCATTCCGAATCAGACTTTCAACACTGTCAGCGATCAGAAAAGCAAAAAAACGTATGAGTTTTGCCTGCTGCCAGTAATTCGGAACGCGAATACGGGTACTTTAATCGATTTCAGCGCGTCTCGGAACGCAGGGCTTCTTTGTTGAACCGAAACATTTGTGAGCAGGAGACGTCGTTTGAAACATTTGATTTTGTGTATGTATAGACTAATTTGTGTAGTGTGTAGACCAAAACATTCGCAGGAGACACGGCTTAACAGTTGCATTAAACGTCTTATTAGAGTAATCATACTCTCAAATATTTTAGTCAAAGTGTATCCGAATGATGATAACCAATTTCGACAAGAAAGGGATTGGATTAAACTTTTACTACAGAGTTTCATTCCGAACGAAGTTGTGATAAAACAATAATGTAAGGAAAATGACTGCTATTTTATTTCTGGAAATAATAACTGAGTGGGTCCACTTGGAAAAGTCTTCAAGTGGTAGTCTAGTCGTTAAAATAACGAGTTCTCAACTTCTCGCGCTGTTCATTTTTGTGCTACTTACCTACTTCTCTTTTGAATAATATTTGTTTAAATGGAGAAATCAAAATAACTTGAATATCTTTTTCAAAAGGATTTTTAATGAGAAAATTAATTCGTTCCTTAGTTAGTATTTTTATTAAATTTTATGACCTTTTGACCTTTACAGGGAGATTTTTTTATCAGTGCCCATATTTTAATGTGATACTTGCGCACCTTAAAATATTATACGTATCTGACCGCTTCCGTCTGTCAAGACCAACATATTACAATAACTTTTCCCCAAGAAGCAGAAACAAGAAACAATCGACAATTTTATTTCAACTTCTTATGGGAATAGTGCGAGTTGGCAGCTTTCGTATCATCATTACTCATCAACAGCTCATATACATACGTCCCCTCCGAGAGGCTCGAGCCTACCCTGAATTAGGGCGATTAGACCTTGGTCGACCACGCTGGCCCAGTGCGGATTGGTCGACTTCACCCACAACCTTTGAATTTCTTAGCAGGAGTGTATAGGTTTCATCACGATGTTTTCCTTCACCGTAAGCTTTCGTATGGCATATCGAAACTTTTGTCGTTAGTCGGCCCATATTCCTTGTTAAAATTGTAGTCTAAATACCATATTAAAATATGCACAAAGATAAAAACAAATGTCCTGTATAATAATTAGCATTTTCCCTGTTGCATCATTAAGTATAGCTCTAGAGGCTTGTCAGTTTATCGGAAGGTGGGGCGACGGCTTGGCGACGGGCAATACCGGCCGACGACGTTGACAAATTACACTACACCAGTGAGTTTACTCCAAACAGTACTTTAATGTTGTATAGGAGTTCACGGTTAGAACCTTTGGATACATTTATACTTACCTAACATACAGATAATAAAAAAATAATACAAAAGTTACATAATTTTAGAAAAGAAACCTGAAAAGTGTCATATGCAAACTCTGTTCAAACTTTTGTGCGTTTGCGTCGTTCGCTCACGTGTCGAGTTGGTTTACTCTCAATTTTCTGGCCTGCTCATTTCCTGTACCGCGAATTTTTTTTGAACAGAGCTTAACCCTATAAAGAGTTTCATAAGAAACAAATCGATACATCCAAAATACCTATCTAATGTCGAATTCGGACACGCCATGCCATTTAGAAGTCTTACATGGACACAATAAGCCACAATAAACCAACACATTACACATGCCGGGTAAATAAAGTATATTATGCTTTGGTACGTGTGACTGATTCTGTCATGAGCTCTATGTAGATTGATTAATGACGGACGTTCAATGGAGCGAAGATATTAGATTGACGCGGAGTTGTATAGGTCTCATTGGGCCCTTTCACACTGTCAATAAAAGCTCAACTAAAGTGTTGTTTATTGGAATCCTCTGGAAGCGAAGTGTCGCGAGTGGCATCAACTCTTGATGTCATGTCGCGAAGGCAAGCGCTCGGAAAACAAAGTATCGTCACGGTAAATGTTGGTTTTACTTCAGTTTTGCACAGTAGGTAAGCTAAATGTCGCTGCTCTTTGAGAAGTTTTCAAGTCTTCGAGTCGCGCGAGTCAGATTTTATGGTATTTTATCCTACAGATTACGATACACACACCATAATGCGATTTTAACGTGCTATGTCCAAAATAATAAATTACGTGATAAAATAAAGTAAAATTTTACTGATTCAACAACCGAAGAAAAACGTCTTGTTTTCTAAATGATATTAGTCAAGGATTTTAAAGTAACATATTTTTCATTTTGCAGAATAAGATTTTGAGCTCTTGCTGTTTGAACGTTATTATTTGTATGTTCTCATGTTTTTTTTTATTTATTTAAACGGTAGCCTCAGTTAAAAAACTTGAATAGTAAAGTTTTTTAACTAAGGCTACTGTTTGAAAAGACGCTGTCGTTTTACCGTGGTATAATGCATTTGGAGTATAATGGCGCGGCTGACAGAGAGGAATCGGTACCTATCGCCGTTGGCCTGAGAAGAGCATGTGCGACCCGATTTTAACGGATGATGTGGAAAAATTCAGAAAATGTTTGGCGTGTTTACTTTGTACGGTTTTTCAAAAGTAAACATCACGTAAATTACATGTTCTAAAGACTGCACGCACATGATGGTACGAGGATTATAATGTAAGGGTTTTATTACGAGTTTATTTGAAAAATATAATTATATTTTTTAATTATTAAGGAATGAAAACGCTCAGAAGAGTGCTAAAGATAATTTCAATCAAATCAATAATTTATTCAATCGAAAGACGTCCACTGCTGGACTAACTAATGGATAGATACTTATTTTTTATGACAGGAAGATGATTCACCACATTATCGAACTCTATGGAGTAATAGACAGTTTTCTTTGCTTTGGCTTTTAAAAAGCCGCCGAAAAATAGTAGAAATAGGAAAACCACGGATGGCACTACACTTTCATAGTCCAGTTTTATATATAAGAAGAACTTAACAAAAACTAAAACAACAGCTATGAAACTTCACAGTACTTTGAGAACTCTACAATTTCTTTGTAACTGTTAAGCGGGTAGATGCTCCGCGGAATACCCGCTAGTTGCGTCGCTAGTTGCGCCACTCGGCTGCTACGGTAATAAGATTTGCTTACACTTCGATAACATGAAAATTCTCTTCCTTGTCAAGTTTTTCATTGTCTTTTAAAACTTATAGCAGCTCAAAAATAACTAAAGCAATGGAATACAATATACAAAATGGATGCAAATAAAAAATGATAAACTTCATTTGTCTTTTCCCTTATCTCAAATCAAATCAAATCAACGGCCCGTTACAGTCCACTGCTGGACTATGAGCTTCCCCCACTTAAGTGGAGGGTTTTGCCATAATCTCCACGCTTGGCAGGCGGGTTGGAGATCGCAGATTAAAAGGTTACTGTATCAGAGAGCGCTGCTGCCCGTTCCCTGTTCAATGTGTAGTCCCTAAGTCGCCTCTTACGACACCCACGGGAAGAATAGGGGTTGGTGACAAATGTATTCTACTCTGCCGTAACCACACGGCACCTACCTACATACCTTACCTATTAATCTAATTTGTTTTTGTTAATGTGTATTTGTTGGTGTAAACGCAGCAACAGAAGAATAGAATATTTCCACGAAAAAAAAAATGGTAAAAATGCGGGCGAAAATCAAGTTACTATTCGCTTTTATAAAATGCGACAAAAAATAAACATCTTCATTTTAGTTTGACTGGTATTTAATTTCTACTGTTATTATAAAAATTTTTTTTTTGTATATTTTAAATAGCACAGACTGTGTATTTGCAATGCACAGAAACTTTCCGTATAATTGTGCTTCTAGCCTAACAAGTTTTATTAGTTTCGCTGTCTGCATAGTTTCAGAAGTTCTTCTCGAAGTAAGGCTTAACTAATTGGTTTTGCCCAGTTACGGCTAACTTCTATTATTTTAGAAAGTTTTTATTAATTGCTAGTATATTTCTTCTAATTGCTTTTGCTAGTAGCCAACTGAAATTAGCACTAAGATAAAGTTAAATGCTAGCAATTTTGAACAAGAAAATAGTTTAGTAGCAATTACAAAAAAAAACTTTCGAGAAGGAAGAAAAAGAGAAAAGAAAATGGCCTGTAGAATAAAACACGTATTTTTATTTAAATATGAAATAGCTACGAAGAAATGTACATTGTTAATGCGAACGAATTAGATTATTTTAAGTGGCTGCGCCACACACACAATTTTTACAATATTACTCAAAACGAAACGCATCTTTATTTTATGTATGAAACGAAACGTTTTCCTACCCCTCTCTCCTCTCCTGTACCAGTCAAAGAAAAAATGGCGTCCTAATCGCGTCAACTCGCGCGCCGCTTAAATAAAATTGAAAAAAATATCAGTGTTTTCTCAATAATAAAAAATAGTGCCAGTGTTGTGTAATCAAAACCTAAAAAATAAAGCCTAAGTGAACACCTAAAAGCAACTCTAACTTGGAGAAGCCCTGGGACCAACTCCAGCGCCTGAACGTCCACATATCGAAGGTACCCCTTTTTCCCTTACCAGCCTCTCCATTAAGACTGATTTTTTATCCCATTTATACACGGTGTTACAAAAAAACCCGTAAATTTTGTATGGAGACCATCTACATTTTGTATGGGAATGCGATTTTTTTAAATAGTTTTTCGACCTATGTTCTTTGGGGAAAGTTGTTCAGTTTTACGAGCAGATTCACACCCTTTCGGCTTTATTTGTAGTTTTGTAACACCTGGTATAAAAGCCATCAAAATCCGGAACAATATAATTCACACCTGCTTTATATTTTCTTTATGTGTTTTGCATCATCAAGATGGCTGGCTAGTTGTGATCATCATCATCATCATCATCAAAGCCCTGAATTACAGCGATCAGCAATGTAATGTTGACCACACGTGCATTTTTATTTTTTCGCAGGAGTGGTCACGATCATAACAAACATTTCGTAACATACATGCTAACGAAAACCCTATCCTGTCACGTGTCACGCGATCCCCCAAGTCCCAAGCGGGGTGGAATCACAACGGATCGAACCTATTTATCACACGCGCCGATAAATGTTTCAACTGATAACAATTTCAGCTGGAATGCTGGTCAATTTATAAAGCTTGGGCGCTGTATAAATTGCTTTAATTCAATCGCTACTTATAAGTTAATTTTACTTCATGAAGCTATTGGTATGCTAAGGATTTCAATTACGACGCGCTATTAGTTAAGAAATCGATTTCTCAAACACGTCTATACTTTAATTAGTTGATAAACACAATTTTTGTTTTGCTGGCTTACAATAATAGATTACAATTATATTTGTCTATATACCTCCTTTTAATTCCAGCAAACATATTTTACCTGTAAAACCTGATTTAAAAAGTAAAACATTATCAAATATAAATTGTGAGAGCCACAAGAATGAATAATAATTCCGTTTACATCAAGTTTCGGTAATATCAAGTCCGTTGACATCGGGTTCGGTTCCGTTGGTGTTGATTCTGCTTCAACTATCATAATAATAGGTAAAGTACAGTCAGGTAGATTAGTGATGGAGTACATTTAAAAGTATCATAAATTATTACGTACTAGCGGTCCGCCCGGTACGGTCGCGTTGTGTAAGATTTTCCCGTGGGAATTAAACTTTTTCCCGTAAATAGTATCCTATGTGTTAATCCAGGGTAACTATCTCCATTCTAAAGTTCATCCGTTCAAAAGTTACTAGAAAGCGGAACAAACATCCAAACATCCAAATATATTTTCACTTGACCACCAAAAGCCTCGGTACGTTACCCAAGCCATTAGTCGATCAACACGTAACAGGTTGTTCTAATGGCACCCCTAATGAAGTCACTCAGACTCCGTATGCGGGTTAACGTGCGCTCCGAAGTAATGACAGTCGTTTGCGAGTCAGAGGAAGTGGGGAGATAAATTCTTGCAGGCTAAACTGGTATGGGAGCAAATGGAGTTTGCTTCGGGAATGCCAGGAGGTGATATTGGGAATGTTTGAGGAGTCTGTGCAATTTGGGAGATTTTTGTGGAGGTGAAACTTAGGAATAAAGGTTTGGTATTCATAATTTATTTATATATATATTATTCAAAGAAGAATGGTACGGAAATAGTTTTCAATTTTAATAAGGATGGGAGTAGTCAATTATTACATAACGTTACGACCGAGCTCTGGCTCTGTTTTATTGATCTGTCTAATCGTTAACTGAAACTCGACACTGCTGCTCATTTCGAAGAAAATCTCAGAAAGATTTTTGATTTTTCTGATAAACGACTTGTCCGACAACCTGCACTGGACCACTATCAATAGCTCATATATGGGATATACGTCCCCACCGAGGGGCTTGAGCCTACCCTAAATTAGGGCGATTAGGCCTTAGTTGACCACCAGGCCCAGTGCTAGTAGGTCGACTTCACACACAACCTTTGAATTTCTTCGCAGGAGTGTGCAGGTTTCATCACGATGTTTTCGTTCACCGTAAGAGCGTCGCATAAACGTACATTTGAATTCGAAATTCGAAAACATATTGGTACGTGGATCGAACCCGCGTCTCCCGGACGGGAGGCAGCGGCCCTAGCCACTAGACCACCGACGTTCTTACTGGTCCTTTGTTATGACTAAAACTAGAGCAATCTGATTCTGGGTAGCTTCAAGCCTTTCGATGGGGCCGAATTAGACAACAATTATTATGTAAATTTTGAAGCCAGTTTTGCATCTGCAAAGCCAAAAAGATCTTATTATCTTTGGGAAGCAAAAAAGGCATATTCACGTCAAAACAAGAATCATCACAACCTCACTTGAAATCATATCAAAGGCATCACATTTGATCACCCTGCCAACACAAACATGCCCCAAATTGAGCGAATAAAGAGGCAAATGCTGGGATAAGGGGTAATATAGTGAGTTTGTTTACGAAGGTATCCAAACAACTTGTGGGGTGATATCGTCCCATTACTTGAGAAGAAAAATAGTC
This sequence comes from Carpatolechia fugitivella, assembly GCA_951230895.1. Taxonomy (NCBI): domain Eukaryota; kingdom Metazoa; phylum Arthropoda; class Insecta; order Lepidoptera; family Gelechiidae; genus Carpatolechia; species Carpatolechia fugitivella. The sequence continues at coordinate 1,977,833 of OX579653.1, read as the reverse complement.
TATAGACTCGCATCGAGTGCTTTATAAGTTAGCGATGTGAATGGAAGGTCGCCAATAACTTAGAATAATAGTCAAGATTTATGTATTTATCGTTAATAGCTAACATTATATAAATGTGTATAGACACACGATAAGAAAACTGTCTTTTATTGAAAACTACCTTTAAATAGTAAGTGAGAGCGTCGGCTAGGGCCGCTGCATCCCGTCCGGGAGACGATGTATTTTCGAATTTCGAATTCATATGTACGTTTATTCGACGCTCTTGCGGTGAAGGAAAACATCATGATGAAACCTGCATACTACAAGAAATTCAAAGGTTGTGTGTGAAGTCAACCAACCCGCACTGGGCCTGCGTGGTCGACTAAAATCTAATCGCCATAATTCAGTGTAGGCTCGAGCCCATCGGTGGGGACGTATATGATCTGTTGACATAAAATTTATTCGTTTTGGTTTGTCCAGTAAATTTAACGATATCGATATTCACTGGCTTGCCACTCTGACCACAGTAACCACTGATGATTGTACATTAAACCCGATTTTAGGATTTAATAAACACGTTTTGCTTAAGCTAAATTAGTTCTTCCTATACGCGATATAGTAAACTGCTTAGATTACACTGGTTTATCCTAAGTCCAACCTGAGAAACCAGATTAATCTGGAACAAACTGGTACGGCCTGGCCCAAATACGCACATTCTAAGATAAAACTGTCGTCCAGCAGCCGCCACAAGCTGCTGCACCACACGAAGAGTGTTGTAGGAGTCTGGTATGTGGCAATATCTAGGGCACAGTCCGAAGAAAAGGTATTTATATATTTATGTATTATATATTATATATTGTATAACTGACATGGAAAAATTTAGATAATAGTAATAGTAATAGTTTATTTGCTAGAGAATACATGTTATTTTACAAAGGTCTTATCGTAACAATTACAGAATCAATGTATTCTGCCGACAACACTCAGCATGCAAAAATCTTAAGATTAGCAACGATTTAACATAAAGAAAAACGTACTAATTAAAAAAGAAATGTCATAATTATCATGCATAAGTAAATTATAATAAATAGTAAATAGTAAGATAGTCAATGTCACATTTTCTTTATACACTAAAATTCCATAAATTCCTTAACACTATAAAATTTGCTGTTATTCAGCCATTGCATAAGTTTTTTCTTAAACAGAGTTAGATGCAGGGACTTAATACTTTTTGGAATCTTATTGAATACTTTTATACACATTGTTATACAACTTCTATTATACAGTGTCGATCTTGGACCGTTAGTATCCACAAGTCTATATGCTTTAGGAGTTTACTGTCGGAGATCATGAAGTGAAGAATTTGGCAGAAAAAAGACAAAATCGAAACGTAAGAAATCTAAATTTGAAAATGAATTTAAAATGAAAGATAAAACTGCCAGCAAGAAAGGTTGCCAGTGATAAAACAGGAAAGAGGACGAATGCCTCGTTACAAAACTAGTGGCCTAGTTAGTCTGAACTAAAATTTTGCCTAATTTCAATTTCGCCGGCCATCTTTGTCGATTGCTCTTAAAATAGCAGGCAATTGTTTTGTTATCTTAATTGCTTTGACTCCATTTCAATATTAACATAAATACCGGGATCTATCACGATTCTATGCAAATCTGGTCACAATTTGTTATTATGGAAGCCGTAAGGAGTCCCAAAGGGCAAACGGGAGGGAAATTAATTATATTGCTTTGCTGGGCGCGGCTTAAACCTGATTTGCATCACAAGACAGTGGGCAAGGGCTAGGATAGTACAATGAAATATGACCATAAACTGTAGCTGTATTTGTAAATTTTGTAATAAATTATTGTACACTTTCTAGGTAAGCGACTGTACAGTCGATCAAGAAACTGAATTACCAGTTTTGATTTGGTTTCAGTTTATGAAAACAATAAAGGTTTTATACTTGGTATTTGACAGATTACAACGGCAAACGAAAAAAAAAAGTTGTTAATTTGCAAATGACATTCAAACAAATTGGCCAACGATTTGCGGACAAATCATGTTGGTACTTTTATGAACCACTAGCGGTCCGACCGCGCTTACGCTCGCGTTGTGTATAAGATTTATCCCGTGAAAATAAGACTTTTTCCCGTAAAATAATATGCTATGTGTTAATCCAGGGTACAAAATATCTCCATTCCAAATTTTATACAAATCCGTTCAGTAGATTAGGCTTAAAAGCGGAACAAACATATAATATATAAAGTATATACTTATTTACTTAACATAAAAAATAAAATAAATATATGGGGACATCTCACACACGACCATCTGATCCCAAACTAAGCAAAGCTTGTACTATAGGTATCAGACAGCTGACATATGTTTCTGCTTTCACATTTATAATATTAGTGTGATATGATTGCTAATTTCCCCTAGGATCTAAAATCAAGAGCTATATGCCTGGCTGTAGACCTTGGAGGCTGCTAGGTCAGTTTAATTTGGACATCTAAAACTTCGTCAAAAGCAAAAAGTTGAGAACATCTGGCAACATTATCTAAAAGTTTCACGGTTATGAGTGGCTAATGTACGAGTTTTTGGTCGAATCAAATATAAAAACCTCGAAAGTTTATAAAAATGTTCAAAGCTAAAAGTCTCGTAATGCAAAGTATTAAGCTTGAGGCAAATACAGTACCCACACAGTTAAATAGTTTTGAAAATGGAACGCAGAATGTCGAAGCTGAAAATATGATTAATCTAGTGAATAATTCGAATTACATTGCTGTATTTAATTCATAATTGTGACGGTAAATTAGTAATTAGTACTGCAAGATCAATGACCGGTAATACATAAATTATAATGAAGTGTAGTCGACGCAGTAGTCATATGAAAAAACATACATAGCGGCTAAAATCATAACCCTCCTTTTTGCTTCGCCGTAGTCGGGTAAAAATAAACCCTTTGTATACATAATATTTTTTAATTGCATGTATAATTTATTATCAGAACACCCTTGTGAAAAGAAATAAAATAATATTTAATTGTTTTATAATCTAAGAATTATTATCAAGTATAAACACACACATCCCATCTTCTTATGAAGGTACTCACTTTTATTACCCAAATAAAAAAATAAATCCTTTTTGATTATAAATATTTGTAATTTAATTGCATGTATTTATTAACAGAACACTTTTGTCGCAAGAAATAAAATAATATTTAATTGTTTTATAACTTTATAGAATCAAGTATAAGCACACACATCTCCTTCTTATGACGGTATTCACTTTTATTACCCAAAAACTTTTACTTGAAAGAAACTTTGGTACAGAAGTTGGGTAATAAAGCGGCGGTCACGCTAGTCTGCTTGTATTTCTGAGCACGTATATTCTGGAAGGCGCTTGTTTGATGTAAATTATGATCCTTTACACTATACGCCGAAAAAAGTCAAATACTTACCGTATACGTAGTCATTTCATCGGATGAGTAAAGTTGGCACACAGAGAACTTATCTGTTTCTTAAAAAAAACGAATTATACCTATATATATCTCTGCAGAGTGGAATACATTTGTCACCAACCCATACCGTGGGTGTCGTAAGAGGCGACTTAGGGACTACACATTGAACAGGGATCGGGCAGCAGCGCTCTCTGATACAATAACCTTTTAATCTGCGATCTCCAACCCGCCTGCCAAGCGTGGAGATTATGGCAAAACCCTCCACTTATGTGCAGGAGGCTCATAGACCAGCAGTAAACTGTAATGGGCCGTTGATTTGATTTGATATACCTATGTTGAAAACATATTTTCATAATTTAAAACAAAACTGTGTATGTTTTAAGATTTTCGTGGTTGTTTACTACACTTAAATATAACCGTGGTGACAAACCCGAAAATTGTGTCAATTTTAGTGTAAAAAGCCGTGAGCGAGCGCAGTGCTTGTATTAAAATATTAGCTTTTATTACAAAAACTTTTACTTGAAATACACTTTGTAATAAAGCTGTGGTCAGGCTAGCTGCTTTCATTTCAGGGCACGTATATTTGAGAGCCCTTCCGGAGGTTCTGTCTATGAATATATAAAGCCTCCATGAAGGGTTGGAGCCGCAAACTTTGGCCCATCACGACCACGCACATACTTGCGGCCTTGCCAATCCCTTGCTAATAAATTTGTCTTTTTAAGTCAACCTTGTCAAACAAGAACGTGGTTTTATAAGAATTTTGTAATATTGTATGATTATAGTGGGGCTAATATTTAATTTTATCAAAGGGTACAAGTTTTGAGTTAGCAGATTTTATTATTAAAGTCTAAACCAAATTAAAATGTACTCAGTTACTAGCAACGGCTACCCCCAGGCCCGCGGCGACGTCTACGCTGTTTTAAATTTTCTTTGTTAGATTTTTTTGGTAGTAATTCCGCTTACTTCACTCTCTAGACCGTAAACCATCTCAGGCTGCGTGATTGAAGGCCAAACCAACAAAAACATTTTCATAATTATAATATTACTTAGTATTAGAAGATTTGAGCCTACTCTAATTTAAAAATAAGTAAATTAGGATTTATTAAAGATGAAATCAGTGTCAAACAAGCTTCAGATCTAGTGCTTAGAGTATAAAATAACTATGTTCTCTAAAAAAAACTATGCCAAAATAAAAGAAGGTAAAAACTAACAGTTACGCACGTAGAGGTAATTCAAAGGGATCCCGAAGGCTGAAGATTTTATTGCTGTTACAAGAAACTTGGACCGGACGTGTGCTGAAAGACGACCCCAGATGGGTTTCAGAATTGAAGAATACAGAAAGTATTGTAGCCGTATTTGTAAGGAAAGAGACTGAATTATAGAAAATATATAAATAAAATGCTAGATTTAAGAAAAAGGTCCTAAAATGTTATTTTTTTATTAGGTTGTGACAAACTCTATTAATATATTCATACGCCATGGACGAAATATGAATGTAATATTTACAATATATGAAATAAAATAATAAATTTAATATAAATTAAGCACAACGTACATTAAGAAGTGTGTACATAATAATTTTATACAAAGATATGAAAAAAAATCATATGCCTCAACACGAGATAATAATATAGGTAGAATTCAGAGATTTTCACCTAAAATTAATTACATACATTACCTCGGTGGTAGAAATCCCCGAGCCTCGTTAGCGTGTCACAAATAGAGCTTGAAAAACCGGTATTTTTAGACACCAACCGGTATTTTACGCCTTTGGCCAATTTGGTGTTAAATAATGATATTACCAGCAGCATTCTTATTGTTTATAATAACGATGAGACCATGATGATAACAAAATCTACAAGTATTGATGACGCAATTCATACATCAGAATTTAATTGTAATATGTAATAAACGGTCATGACACATTATTAAATGTTCACACTTAATTGGTTCTTATACCCGGACTATTATAGGATAAGCTCTGACAGATTAAAATTTTAAAAACTTTTTAATATTATTTCGTTTATTTATTAAGTAAAATTACTGTATAATGATAAAATAAGAGGTAAGGTTACTTTTTTATATTTTTTAGCTATTATGATTTTTAAACTGAATATTATATAAAAAAGTTGTTGCAGTAAATCTCATTTATTTTATGAAATTTGTGTCCGATTGTACTAAAGTAGACAAACTGAACATATTAAAAGGACAATGTAAAATTGTTGCCAAACAGAGACTGTTTATAGTAAAATATCATAAAGTAGTCAAAACGAAACTTTCAGTATGCAGAAATTGAATAGTAGGCAAAAGGATCACAAATGTACCAAGATGATTGAAAGTTGGCAATGGGAACACACATCACGTCGTATGAAGAATTTTGAAGCTGTCAGAGTTCATCCTACAGTAACCCGGGTATTAGTCGCATTCAAACCCTTGTCTTCCACGGATTCACTACACGACCGACTGTTGCATATTACCTGTAATTGTGAAATCGGTTCGCTCCGGGCCCAGCACTAACCACAGGAGTCTCCACGTACCTGTAATCAATTAATATAATGAGCGCCTTTTTCAACGGACACGTAACGAAGACCCTTATTCCAGGTTTAGGGTTTAGAGAGCTCCGGTTTTGTTTAATTTGTGGGATCAGTAAATTTAGGGTCGTATTTGGACTGTGAGTTTGCGACCCCTGCCTCAATTTATCACGAAGTTGGTTTAGTTATTTTGCTTTGGTAATGTAACCGGACGTGGATAGATGGATATATTTTTTAATAAATTTTATGATTTTATACAACGTGATTACGTGATGGACAAGATTTGTAAGTTTAATTATGTAATAGTATTAATAAAAAATCTCAGTGTCTTTATGATTAAAAACAGATTTTCTATATTTTTTCTTATTAGCGAATGCCGAATAGTATACTGATTTTACGAAGACTTTTTTTAATACAAAATACTGCAATCTCCTTAAATTTAAGCACGTAAATTCTCAAGCCAAATTTAGGTCGACCATTAATTCTACATAATTAAATACTTTAAAACTTTGCAGATATTAATATTGTCTTCACATATATCTATAATTATATTTAAAAAATCCAAATCTGTCTTTTTAATATAGAGCCTGAAGCCTTTCTCTTTTGAAGCCTGCTCTTGCCATTACACCACCGAACCACAAAGATTACAATTTACTTAAGACAAAATATACAACAGACGGAGACTTTGAATTATTATCATAAATTCCATGTACGAAGCGAGGCGTGTGCCGAGTGCATCCGAGAACATGCCAAGTGCATCCGAGAACATGTCAAGACGAGAATCAGGCAATATACTGCCTAGAATGGCGTTTGACATGGCTTGAATTGGAAATACTATTTTGGGAAGGTGCAGAGACGTAGAGAAAATCATGAAGTAGCTATATTATTTTGTTACAAAAAACAGACGTTTTATCTTGTAATTATTGATTCGGGCACGCGTGCATATGTGCATAGCTACAAATGTGGCCTCACAAGCTAAAGAACATGGTCTCCTGTACTGTACCACAGATTAGATACAAGTTGTTACTGTACTAATAGGGGGCCATGTTTAATTAAATCTCTATGTGTACTCGGACCAACTCGCCATCGTGAGGTAAAATGCTTGTTCTTATGTATAACGTTTTAGCTTTTTCCATACAGCCACAATGTATAATTATGAATATTGTTATTTCATATTTGTTTACACCTGTTGCAGCTAAAACAACTGCTAAAAAAATCCCATTAAAAATTAAAATATTCCGTGTCAGTTTTATTCATGTCCAATCAGACAGCTGCACAGCACAGTCTACCAAACAGCTGGGGCTGGATTTCAATCAGCTTCTATTGACATCGGACAAGTTGCAAAAACTGTTGATTTTACACGAACTCAAATGGAAAACGTGGGTAGTTGGAAAAATAAAACGTACAAACTAAAAGTACAGTTAAATATAATTCGAATTCGTTTTATGAATCGAAATGCTTCTGGAACAAAGAATTTATTTTCATGAAATAAAATGTGTTAATTTAATATGTTAAAATCACATTGATACCTTTTTTCGATTCCAAATGCCATGTACGACGCTTTCAAAAAGTATCATCAAAAGCTCACATACGTCCCCACCGAGGGGCTCAAACTTACCCTATATTAGGGCGATCAGGCCTTAGTCGACAAGGCTGGCCCAGTGCGGGTTTGTCGACTTCACACACAACCTTTGAATTTCTTCGCAGGGGTGTGCAGGTTTCATTACGATGTTTTCCTTCACCGTAAGAGCGTCGAATAAACGTACATATAAATTTGAAATTCGAAAACACATTGGTACGTGGTGGGGGTTGTGGTGGGGGTGGTAGTGCCGTGTGGTGACGGCAGAGTAGAATAAATTTGTCACCAACCCCGTGGGTGCCGTAAGAGGCGACTTAGGGACATTGAACAGGGAACGGGCAGCAGCGCTCTGATACAGTAACCTTTTAATCTGCGATCTCCAACCCGCCTGCCAAGCGTGGAGATTATGGCAAAACCCTCCATTTAAGTAGAGGAGGCTCATAGTCCTGCAGTGGACTGTAACGGGCCATTGATTTGATTTTGATTTAACGTGGTGAGGGTCGAACCTGCGTTTCCCGGACGGGAGGTAGCGGCCCTAGCCACTAGACCACCGACGCTCTCAAAGAGTATACGTTGAATTAATAAGGGACGAGAATGAAGCGTCAAAGTATGAAAGAATACTGTCTTAACTACGAAAGCAGCTGTTTAAATTAAGTATGAAAATACCCTCGCACAAGCTGCGCAGGAAACGTTGCCGGAACCACGTTCTTGTTTATTTTGAATGAACTTTGGCTTTTCATCCGCCCTCGCTTATTTTAAATCGCGAAATAAATGACTGCCTGTAAAATTGTAAGAAAAATTGTTCATCTTCTGGGCAAAGGTCTTTACATTCTTATTATGTTCTTTACCATTCTAGAAAATTGGAAATATCCATCCAATCGTACGGATTTTTAGTAGATTCATCTCTTCATTTGCATTTCACTTTAGGATTAATTCAATTTGAATGAGCAGTGACGCGTAGTTGGCCGTATAATAAGTTAATTCATTGTATAGAAAAGAAGTGTTGTTCAGTTCTCCTTATTTACTAGAAGATAAGATTAGTAATTCAAGTGATGATCAACTATAGTTACACTTTATGCCGAGCTCCGCTACGACTCGTAGCAAAAGGCTACGCTATCGTAGCAATCAAGTTAACGTGTGCTACACCGTAGCAGAATCACATAGGCATAGGACAAACTGAGAGTTTTCTGTGTTTCCAGGTGTCTGTTTATTTATATCGTGTACGTGAAGATAATAATGCTACAAAAATTTACACTGAAGGTTCTGGGTTCAATTTCCAACAGGACTGATTATTAAAATAAAAAGAAAAACTCAATCAAATCACTGTGTTTTTAATACTACCACGCAAGGAATTTACAAGTGCGATGCATGTTTTTTAAAATATGTCATGTTAGTAAACTATTTAGGCAGTAAAATATATCATCCTTAAATATGAGCCGATCATTTATATTTTTTCGTATCAAAAACGTGACAAGGTACGTAAAATGAAAGTTTTATTCCAACTAACTGCCAACGGTGAAGAGTTATGTGAAAGTTTCGGATAGATAGTGTTTTAAAATAGCAAGCAAATTTATAATAGCTAGTTGACAGTCGACAGAAATATCTGTTTTTCGCAAGTAGTATTAATATTTTATAAAATTCATTCTACTCATTTCTAGAAAAGTAAAAACTGTGTCTTGAAAAAAAATATCCAGTGAAAACTTTGACTACGAGTCCGGTTTCAACATTTTGGGTAAATGGTTACTAAAAATATGTAACTGAATCTTTTTTGTTAGAGGTCTTATTTCCACGAAAACTTTACTTTGCGGACCTAGAAACTAAAGTTAGCACTTCCAGCCCACTTGTAAAATAATCCACGCTTAGGAAATATGATTTACTTTCCGAACGAGAGCAGCGAGAAATCATTTTCGGTTCAGAAATCACACGATTTGTGGTTGAAATGAAACTTTAAATTGATTTAATAGCAAATAATTAAATAAAATGCAACAGTATTTGCATATAATTTGAAGTTTTTTTTGTAAGAATATTTCAGCTTTGTTACAGTATTGATCTCAAGAGCGTCGACAAGGATAATATCATATAATATATGGAATTGAACTGAACGGAAATAGAACAAAAAGTAATTGTACCTAAATATAATAGTCCTGTCACCATGGTTGAAGAAAGATGTACAATAAAACATCAAACATGCACCAAGGAAATGTGTTGTATTTTATTCAAAGGCAAGGGCTAATTTCGATGTAACTCTCTAATCTTCAATTTAACTTCGTCTGTCTTTTCCGCCTTTTAAAGAGAGACAGAAATATATAGGTATCCTAATATTAGAGCTGTCAAACATCGATTTCGAACCTGCCCTGTCGATTGCACAATTTTAGAGCGGTCGTAAAGAATTACGACTTAAAAAACCTCAAATTACCAGCTGCACCCTTATATAATATTTAAGTAACCATTAATTTTAAATATATCATTTGCTCGTCTGAATTCATCTCCAAACGAAAACGTTAGCTGGATTCTAAAAGTGATATCGAGAATTTGCCCCAATCCCAATATGCATATTATTATATTGACACTTCATCCCTTCTTTTTTTACGGCACTGCTTTGTGCACAAAGTATCAAGTGGTGTCACCCCGTATTATGGTTTCTTAAAACAGTCGAACAAATAAAGAAAAAACCTCAATTAATCTTCCCGGACCCGCTTCCTGTTAACCGGCGGTGCTACAAAAAGCGCGGGTGAACCGGGGCAAGAAGAGCCAGTTGCCGCTAGTTGAACAGTCATGCTGGACTGAGTCAAGCGTGGCTGTATTCTGCATTTAAAGGCAAATACCTATTATGAGGCGTTATCTGAGAAGTATGAATATTCAGTTACAGTTGAATCGGATATTGGCTGTGTGTGGTAACAGTTTTATTATCATATCGAGTAAATGAAAGGTCGATAATCCACGCCAGAAATATGTATTATACTACAAAACCACACATTTATTTCAAAAAGTTTGTTACGTTTTTTTTTAAATATATTTTTAGTTTTTCAATAGATTTTGACGTTGACGATCGGGGTGGAGAAATATAGCAAGTTAGTGTAAAATAGACTATTTGAAATTCGCGTAAGATTGAACTTAGCAGAATTAAAAAATGAATTAGATGTAATTCTACAGTTAAGCAGTGATTTCTGTACGTATAATGTTTAATATTCTATGACCGACTCTAATTGCAACCAGTTGGGAGAGTTCCAAGAGTTTCAACTCTCAACGCGCCAAAGAGAGAAATAAATTGAACTTGGAACGGTCAGTTCGGAATGAGGTACGTTCCACTCGTTGAACGTGTAAATAGCGCGGCAAATTGCGGTTTTGTGAGAGTAAATTCAATTGTTACTAGTCTTCATATTTCTATTCTAGACTGGTTTTTCGCCTCTGACAAATATGTGACTGTTGAAGGAGTAGTCTCTGCTGCTGTAGAATAAAGACGAATTTTGAAGTTGAAGACGTTTTCACAAGATTGCGCTTGCCGTCCCAGGTACAGAAATGAATTTGTATGACGTCACACTAGACAAAATATCTTAAAGCATGTTTTATTTTCAAATTTAATGAGCGGTAAAAAGGAAAATATGGTTTCAACATCTTGTTTTTATCTTTAATAAACATGTTTTTCCACTAACTATGTATAAAAAATAATATGCATCCCTCCAATAAAGGAATATACAGTGTTAGTAAAAAAAAAATAGGAAACCACTCGAATCTTTTTTACAGGTCAGGATTTGACCGTGTTTGCCATATTCCGGCTTTCCGATCACAATGCAAACGAGAACCTTGCATGAATTATTCAACATGTTCTCTTTTGCCCCTCTCCCCGCATGTGCTTTTTGCAAGTCATCTGCCCTTCGACACTCCAATGACGTGTTTGTTCATATTTATACTATACACTGTCCGCCCGCGGTTATACTTAACTTGTTTACAAAACTTCAAACGACAGATTTTATTGCAAAAACGTAATATAATACCCCCAACTAACAGGCGACGACCGACGTGGCAGACCTCGGCGGAGATGGCAGGACGAGCTAAAAAAATTTTTCAGGATCTGTCTTAGCGATGCTATAGACAGAGAAAGGTGGAAAGAAAAGAGAGAGGCCTTTGCCCAGCAGTGGGACAGCATAGGTATAGTAAGATAAGATAAGATAAGAATACACTATGGGCCTTTGTGGTGGCAAAGCCCGTCGTGGTACTGTGATAATTACTTTCTTTTTTCAAACGATTAGTTTTTTAATGATACCAGTCCTTTATCGAGCTTTGAAAGCTTTCAGAGCCTACAGGCCTTTTCTTTAGCAAATCCTTCTTAAAAATCCAAATTAGACATAAGATCTGCCCAGATGAAAAAATTGAATGAGAAAAATAACAAGCTTAATTTTAGGTTAACAACGTTGTAAGATTTCCTTTGAGAATTCTACGTACTTGTGGAACTAGCGAACAAGCGTCTCTCTTTCTCTACCAAGCTTTGCCAAGTTATTACCTACCTACCTGCTTTAAAGTTCCCGGCTTTGAACGATTTCTCAGCTTAGCGTTGTTTCTCAGAAACAACCTCAACTAGAAACTAATAAGGTAGCTCGTAATACTAACAACTCTTCCAGACTTCTAATGGATGGATTAATAAAATAATAATAATTAAAATATATTTTTTTAAATGGCTGATTCATGATTTTTTTACGTGTTCAACCCTCATAACTCCGTCCATTTTTCCAAAAATTGACTCGACAAAAAAAAACTATTAAACTATCAAACCTGCTCATAAAATCTCACGAGAATCGGTTGAGAAACGCAAACAGTGGAACAAACAGACAGATGGACAGGTAGACATACAAAATCTTATTTAATTTGAATCTTGTAATACCAACTATAGTACACAATATTTGTAATAACCGAATTTAACAGTGTGGTGAACATTGTTGGTGCATTATTAAATTCAGATAATAATAATAGTAGTAAATAATTGGGTTGCGCGCTTCAAATCTAACCACGCCACGTATTAATAATGTGTTTTTGAATTTCGAATCGTAAGCATTCTTTCTTACGTGAAAAACCAGTCAAAGCCTGTGAAGATATTTAAATTGAGTGAGAAGTCAACTAACATGCAAATGATCAGCCTGGTTGGTATCAAGCCCCTCAGTGGGGCCGTATTATAGATACCGATAAATTAAACCAAAAAACTTTGACGTCATAGTTTTAAAACAATAATAATTACACCTCTCTAAATCACTAGATCTAATTCGAATCAGTTTCACTTGAGATAGTAAATTAGTAGAGTAGTGACCGGTTCTAACTATAGAATCCGATATTCAGGAACGGAGAGTACACGTTCAAGCGAATGAATTTCCATTGATATTCATGAGTTGATTTCAGTAGTTCTCAAATTGTCTAGTTGTTATGTAAGCACATAGTAACTTAGTTTGAACGGACTGAGATTGTAACTAAAGCACATAATACAGGTATCGCCAATTTCTGTCTATAGTGGATAGTAAAGTCTTGTTTTTTATGCCATAACCAATAAAAATGACAAGCTTGTAGTTTTGTATGAAAGGATTTTTGTCTTCACTAAGCCTTTCTTCATTGAGGATAGACTGTAGAAGTACTTGGGCGACCGAGCTTTGCTCGTGGAACATCCGATCTAAAAAAACATTCGACTTCTCTGTTATAATTTTTTTTTATTCAAAAAACTAAATAATAAAGTAATAATAAAAAGCTTGTATACAAAAAAAAACTTAAGGATTTGAACTCAAGAGTATAGCCTTCAAAGTCTCGCGGTTTCCCGATTAGCTAATATTACGTTACCAATGATGGTGAAATCTATTATAATGATATTGCGTAGCAACATTTTTATGCCTGAAAATAGAGAAAAACCCGTTTCACTAAGAATGAAACCTAATTTAACAACTGGTGTAGATATTTTGGTCAGGACTTAGAAGGAATTAGCAAGAATCATTTGAACTCTTGATTTGAATGACATGAACCTACTCGTGAACTTTCCTGTTCTCCGCCCTCAAACTTTGCTAATAGAGTCGGAGTTTCAAAGCTCGTAATCTTGTTCTAGTTACTTACAGGCAATTTCACAGATTTTCCCTGTAATACAACGTATTATATCAAAGATTACGCATATAAAAATTAATTTAAAAAATAAACAACTCTCATATCAATCTCATTAAATTATGTTCAAAGCTTAAAAACATTCGTTTACCAATAAAATTTCCTGAAAAAAAGTACGGAAGAAATTTTAATATAAAGGGAACACAAATTCTGCTATTTGGACCAGGCAATTTTCATCTCAAAGCCTATTTAGGTTAACTTGCCCTACCCTTCCGTCCAATTTAAATTTCATGTGGGTATTCATTACACCTTTTTACGCACTGAAGGTATCGTCGTTACGGAGCGAGATGAACTTCAAACAACCCGTTATATTTCTAACAGTACCTACTGTTCCGTGACCAAAAAATCGTCAATGTAATTAAATTTTTAGGGATATGAGCCTTTTGCTTCCACGCAAGCCTGCGTTTACAGCAATTATATTATAGCAATAATCAATTCATTTTATAGCAATAAGATCAGTTAGAGGAAAAAATATCAAGACAAATAAGTACAGACTGAGTCATTCAAAATATACAAGGCTATTAAGCAGGCGTTGAGGTAGGCCCCGTAAAAGTTGGTGGGACGAATTTAATGCCTATTGAAAAGACTCTGGTGGGAGATTGTTCGGAATCGTGACGAGTGGAAGCAGAATGGGGAGGCCTTTGCCCAGCAGTGGGACCTTTTAGGCTAAATATTATAATAATTTAAAAAAGCAAGCTGGCCGGCCTTTACTTGTCTCCAATTTGCACACAAAATCTAAGCGATGAAACTCCTGGTCGTTTTTTTTCCTTTCAACATGTTGTTTTTGATTACTTGTTATAAAAAGATTAGGTTGTTTTTCTATTGTTTTGATCCTACTCGTAGTTGAATATTAAGATCTGTTTAGAACATCATACTAATCTTTACTAGGTATATAGATAGATAGATAGATAAATCGTTTATTTAGTGATACAGTACAAACACAACAAAACAGGTATCAGAATAAAAAACAGTTTAACACATATTGTCCATGCTGTGCTGTGTACTGCACCCCCAAAGAGGCCCTAACTCAGCATAATGCTGCGACACTAGTCGCGTCACAGCGCTGATATTCTGTTAGTGCCCGTAGCAGTGCGAGTGCGTCATCAGAATGGAGTCAAAGATTTTACTATTATATATACTTGATAAAAGTGAAGTGGGTAGATAATATAAAATAATGATATATAATATATAAAATATATATATATAAAAAATATACTACATATATATATAACTATGTAAATGAACAAATGCTTAATATTAATATTTTCCACAAGTTATTGAAAATTCAAGTTCACACGCTCAAACTAATGACAAAAATGTAGTCAAACTCACACTCAACCATCTGCCCGCCTACCTGTCAGAAAAATGATTATAATGAAATGAATTGCGGGTGAAGTAATTTTAAAATCTAGCCGTTGTTATCTACTGCACAGCCTTCTGCTGCATTAAAAAGTGCTTACGTACTTCGTTTGACTGTTATTGATCTAAGTGGCGGAGGAAGGTCATTCCAACACTTGGTGGCTAGAAATTTGAAGCTTCCGCGGAAGGCTGCTGTACGGTGCCGTGGTGTGACCAGCACATGTGAAGCGAGTCTTTTTGAGTGCCTCCAGACGAGTTTGCTGTAAAGATACTTAGGTTTACCACTCTTCACCACGTCGAATAATATATTCGCGAGTTGCAACTTGATGCGACCATTAAGCTTAAGTATATTTGATGAGTTAAAAAATGGTGTCACGTGTGATCGAGGTGGTATGACGAAACAATAACGAGCACAAACATTCTGAACCCTTTGAATAAGTGCTAAAGTCTTTCCAAAAATACAGTTGCCATAGACCGAAATACAGTGGTTAAATTTTGAAAGTATCAGTGAATCACATAATCTAATGCGCAGCTCAGTATTAATATAAGGTCGGATTTTATATAGGATTTTGAGTCTGTAAAAACAGTTTCGAACAAGATCTAAGCAGTGTCTTTCAAATTTTAAATTCCCGTCCATTAGCAAACCCAAATTTCTAGCAAGCTGTACCCGCTCGACCGGTTCGCCCAGGATCTCAACGCCCAGATGGCAAGCCTCCAGATTTCGTATTTGGTTTTTCGAACCGGTGATTAGAACCTTGGACTTCTATCTACTCCTTCTTTTTTCTCTATATCTACTTCTTCTTTTTTCATTATTTATCAATCAATCAATTTAGCCTATTGCAGTTCACTGCTGGACGTACGAAGCCTCCTAAAATTAATTTTCTTTTCAATTATTTCATTTGAAGACGTAAATACCTAGTAGTCCTACTAATATAAAATAATAGGCAATATCGCACAATGAGCGTTGGTAGAACACCGTGGAAGGTCTATGGGGAGAAATATCTGGAAACCAACGCCTCCTTTAAATCTCAGGGTAGCTATTTAATAACGGCTGATAAAAGCAATATTGCGTTGAAGGAGACAATGTCACAAAGTATAAATCTTTTCCTTAGCAGGCGCTGGCACTCGTCTATACAATTTTTCTTTTAAATCCGCAAAGTAATTGTATATTGTGACAAATATTTATGGTTATTTGGATTTCGCTTGGGGTTTCAGCTCTCAGAAGTTTCAGAAAGGAGGATTTTGGTATTGACTGCGACTGAAAAGCGTATTGAAGAATTTTTACCATTCGTTATCTTAAATTATTGTGGACGATTGACGGGTCTCTTATTCTATTAGTCAGAGTGTTTGATTCGGAGGTTCCGGGTTCGATACCCGTTGGGGATATTTAAACAGAATCATTGTGTGAGACTGTCGCCAGTTTGGTTAAGATGGAGGGTGTGGGTAGGGTAAAATTGAAGGTTGATTATCTAAAGGTAAAAATTATTCTATGCTTCGGATTCCGTTGATGGTTCAATAACACTAACACCAAGTTTATTTTTGTCGGACATCGATATTACAACTCACGTATTATATAGTAATAGCCGTGTGGTGACGGCAGAGTAGATTACATTTCGCACATGAAACTATGTTCTGTCATAACTCAAAAAAGGAAGTTTCGAATAAACGCTATTTGAAAGTTTGAAAAATTATAAAGGAAAAATTATTGTAAATATATAATATTTTTTTTGGATAAAATTAAAGTTGATACATCATTTATTAGTTTAGCCGACTTTAGCCAGTAAAAATCATAAATAAATATGTTGCTATATACACAATATTTTTTTTTAAATAAATGTCCGTAGTTGTGACTGTATTGACCGTTTTTTTTAAATATATTTAAGATTGTGTCACTAAAGATTGTTTTTAATTGCTAGATTCTAATAAAATTTTATGAATTAAGTCAAATGAGACGGTTTTCTTTTGAATACAAGAGCACAAACGGTACATTCGAAATTATTAAATCAAAATAAAAACCCATAAAAGATTTATGAAAAATGTGATAATTAATGAAGAGTATAATATTATCATTCTTAAACTTTAATTAATGATATGTTAAATTGATATGGCCAGTTATTTTTTTTTTAAATCAGCCTTTTTTTTCTATAACTTAGTAAATTACTACTCTTCAATTTAATTTTAATTGTAATATTGAACTTAATTAAATATCTAATAATCACAGATTAAAAAGAAGCGTATTTTTTACTCTTATATTAAACCACAATTTTAGGAAAAATTTTAAATATCCAAATTTGGTTAATGTGGAAACGTAAACAATAATCATACAAAAACTAAACAAACATCCTCCTAAATTATCATGAAAATTATCATGAAAATTATCATAACTCAGCATAGAATTTTGTTGTTTTACCGATCCTGGAAACTTAGCACTGCAATTCAATTTACATTTTTCACTACAAGGTGGCTTTACTTATCTTGCTTGAACTATGTTTTGTTTGACATTGCAATATTGTTGGTCAGTGTTGCGTACAATCTTTCTCGTTTATTTAACTGTTTGATGGTTTTAACTTGTATTTCAGAAGAGTAGGGCAAATGTAATGTAAAATGATCAAGACAAAGCAGAGTATCAAATTTTCGCAAGATTCAAATAGTGTACTACTCTTCAAATTTAAATGATTTTTTTGGTGGTGATCATAACGACTCATCGCTGACGATTTGGTCAAGGCAACTTATAGGTAGGATCTTTTACTGTGTCATCTCCGCAGAGTCTCCCAACAAGTACATCTTAAAATGAACATGGATAAGACAAAAATGATGTCGAATGCCCTCTCTACTAAAAGTTGTGGACGCTGCTCTCGAAGTTGTAAACTATTATTTCTATTTAGGACAAACGATCCAGCTAGGCAGATCCAACTTCAAGAAAGAGTTCAATCGTTGAATCCAACACGGCTAGGCAGCGTTTGGGAAGCTACGTAACATTTTTTCATCCCAAACACCGCAGTGTCTTTAGCCAGTGTGTGTTGCCAGTGATGACATACGGATCAGAGACGTAGTCGCTTACAATGGGCCTCATAAAAAGGCTCAAGGTCTCCCAAAAGGCAATGGAAAGGGCTATGCTCGGAGTTTCCCTGTGAGATCAAATCAAAGACCAAAGAATTTCTAAACTTAAGCAGTGGGCGGGGCACATTGCACGGAGAACCGATGGATGCTTTGGCAGAAAAGTTCTCGAATGGTGACCACGCACCAAAAAACGCAGCGTGGGTAGGCCCCTCACAAGGTAGACCGATGATCTGGTAAAGGTCGCGAGAAGCCGCTGGATGCGGGCAGCGCAGGACCAGTCGTTGTAGAAATCCTTGGGGGAGGCCTTTGTCCAGCAGTGGACATCTTTCGGCTGGGATGATGTCGGCTTGTATTACCTGAACAGCATACTATTGAAGTAATTAAAAACTATCTATATTTGGCAGCAATAAGCCTAAGCCAATGGGGTGGACATACCACTACCATCTATTTCTTCGCCTGAATCCATTTTGATCTGAAAGATCAATGGTAAGCATACTCATAACCATTACAATCAGATAAAAGAAGTTTACTGCTAGATTAATCCTTTCTAATGTTAGTCATAAATAAAAAATTGTTATAAATAAAAATACTCGAAACTGTCCTATCACTATTACAACACCAAAATGAAAGTTCATGAAAAGTCTATACCGCACTAACCCAAAATCCTAGGCGGCTATATAGTCATAAAACAAAAAATACTGATTAATCCTAAGCACAAAAACGGGTAATAGAGTATTAACACAAATTAATACATTATAGGTATGAAATAAAAAACAGGCAGTATGCTCCTGACTCAAAAATGACGATATTAACTGTTTTACCTTGTCGAAATCTCAATCTGTACGGCGTATTAATTGGATTAGCTAACTCGCCGCACATGCGTTTCACTCAGCGCGGGCGCAGTAACTAAGAAACTACGATATTCCTTGCCGAGATACGATGGGGTGGGAACAGGCAATAATGACATTCACTTCCATAGCTCCCTAAATAATTTATTTAGAAATAAGACTGTTTTACCAAATTATACAGAAAAAAATCCTTGTTTTGAGTACAGTTTTAACTCAAATCTACAAAATTTTGAGTTATGACGGTATATGGTTTTGTGTGCGACTTGTCACCAACCCCTACTCTTCCCGTGGGTGTCGTAAGAGGCGACTTAGGGACTACACATTGAACAGGGAACGGGCAGCAGCGCTCTCTGATACAGTAACCTTTTAATCTGCGATCTCCAACCCGCTTGCCAACCGTGGAGATTATGGCAAAACCAAACACTTAAGTGGAGGAGGCTCATAGTCCAGCAGTGGACTGTAACGGGCCGTTGATGAATATATAGTGATAAAGGTGAATAAATTTTGTGAAGTAAAAGTGCTTGTAGACAGACCCTATCTGTTTATTAGAAAGGAATTTGGGTACTAAAAATAATGCTTCAAAAGTAATGCTTAGAACCATAATTGAGTTTTGAAAGTTCATTGTGTCAGTAGAGAAGTTGGTGTTTTAGTACGTACTTCACTGTCCCGGCCAGAGCGAGGAACATACCGGGTCTTAGAGATCACTTTGTCTGCAGTAACACCCTTTATGAGTTCACGTTTACGGGGTATAAAGTTAGGTAGAATGTGTAGTAAACTTACACCTATTTCATGTTTGTTTAGAACTTCCTCTTGGTACAGTCAAGAGCAAGTAAAGCTAGAGAATTGGAAAAGTCTGGCTTTGCTGAACATACAAACTATAGGGCATAAAGTACGTGGAACTCTACAAACATATACCTAATATTCACGATATTCATCTCATTTTTTTAAACAAATTCTAAGAAACATCCATTTTTTTAGGTTTAACCTGTAATCAATTTAAAAATTTAAAAACTAAGGTAAAAATCGGAGTATAGAGGCAGGGGCCGAAATTGGTCAGGAAGTCATCATCAGCAGCCAAGGATATAGTTTGTACCCTGGATTAACACATAGGATACTTTTTACGGGAAAAATTCTTATTCCCACGGGAAAATCTGACATAAAGCGAGCCTTAGCCACGGGAGTACAGCTAGTGGTGTCGATTCCCGCAGCAAAACTAAATTTAAATTTTATCTTAGTCTTATCACTTTCTGATCCATGACGATGAAAAAGGACAGGAGATTTTCAACCATTGTGAGCGCCAAGTTTTATAGCGCAAAGGTCAAGTTTTGACGTGTGCAGTGTAATTTTACACGGCTTGTTTTAGGTTCCTGCTTAAAATTGACGTCAATTGTCAAAACGGGCTGGTTTCCGCAACTCGACATCTAATGCGCCTATTTTGCATGTGGGTGGGAATGCAGTTTCATTCGAGCCAACCCAACTCTTCCAGGAAATCCAGCAGGCCCTTTACGTTACCGGTTATCCTTGGAAGGACCCTCGCTTGACCGAGGTGTTTAGCCCTGTAGTCCGCCACTCCCGTGCACTCCATGAGGACGTGAGCAGCCGTTTCTTCTGCCTCCAAGCAGGCTCTGCAAAGGGGGCTGTCAGTAACACCTAAGACATATAGATGTTTGTTAAAAGAACCATGACCAGTTAATGCTGCGGGAATTGACACCAGTATCAAATAAAAGCCGGTCGAGTACGCGCCTACGCGAGTATCAGCCTATAGTATAAGCTTCCGTAGCTATATAAACTGCTTTCGGTAAAATTAAATTCGTTTAGCATGTAATAGACAAAATGTTTTATCTACACTCATGTCGTAAATCCTTCATTTACTTATTAGAAACGCTAAGCAAATGATATACCTTTCGATGGAGCCGTGACTAAGGATCCATACAAATTTCATTTCGTTATCGCAAAGTTGTAACAAAATGAAGTTTTTTTTTTTTAATTTTTACGCAGATGCTTGCTATTTGAGCACACTAGCGTGTTTCGGAACGCAACCTTGGCGGCGCGCATGCGCGGTGCGATATTACTGCAAATTTATTTTCGCGCCATTAACGTTTGTAATGTCAATAATTATTACAATAAACAATGATTACTTTATTTTGTCTTTAATTTAAATTTGTTGTATGAGTGTAGATAAACTATTGTATGCAACTGTACATAATTAGTATTTAACACTCGTGTATACTTTTATGAAACTCGCTGCACTCGTTTCATAAACCACACTCATGTTAAATACCCCTCATTATGCAACAGTTGCATAAATAGCTATTTTTTGCTTAGAAACAGCACAAATATGATTGAAAAATTAACTTTTAACGTCTACAGTTCTTTTTTCAGATTTTCCACCCCGTAGATGAAAAGTTAGAGAGGCACAGTTCTCCCCAACTATTTATGACTTAATAAGAAAAGTAATTTGTACCACATGCTACTGTGTTTAACGCTAACCCACTCGTAACTTGTGCTGTGTATGTATAATTTTAAAGTTGCCATTGATTAAGAAATTCAAAAAATGCTTAGAAAATTGACGTCTAGAATAAACAATTTTATTATTATATCAATTCAATACATTACTTTCAGCAATAGTAAGTAAAAGTAAGTAAGTAAAAACACTTTATTGCACACAAAAGGTACATAAAAACAAAAGATAACAAACATATAGATTGAGTGCGCAAAGGCGGCTTTGTCGCTTGTAGCGATCTCTTCTAGACAACCTTTAGGAAGAGGACATTTAGAAAGAAGATTGTGGTAGTGCATGAGCAAAAAACAGGAGAGTAAAAATAAAATAATACAATAAAACATATAAGTTAAAAGTACAATAAATGCTACAAATATACATCATACACATACATAAATATGACCAAAGACATAATGGAAATAAGTGCTTATAGATTTATATAGTGTTTTTTTAAAGTCATTGTTAAACTTGTGGCGGTTTTTTCAAATTGGTAATATAACTACCCAATTTTCTGGATACTATAAACACAGTCAACCACATGACGATGCGAGTTCAACGATTCGTTCTAACGACATGCATGAATAGACCCTCGAGTTGGAAGCGCTCTCACATTCTCCAGACGACTCCCCTCGACTTGAGGAGTTGTCTGCGAAGGCAAGAGGAATACCTGGTGCATACTGCGTGATTGTGCATTAATGGGGGTTCATAGATGTAGAAGAAACTGTATGAAATATATTAATTATATAAAGTGAACGATGAAAAATTTTTACGATCTTGGACAGGACTCGAACCGGCATTTCGTCGACACTCCGGGCCAGAAACTACTAAGTTCTGTGAAAGGTCGACGATTGCTTCTCAGAGTGCAATACAGCAGGATGTTAATAATTGAAAACACACAGCAGCAGCTTGTCTTTGGAAGCACGTAATCTTTTATATTTGATCTGTCTGGAAACTCAGCGATTTAACTGGCAATGTCCGAGCGATTTTGTTTAACTGTGACTCCACTGGGATTCGAAGCCAACACTTCAATAATGTGAGCCGAATGTATGAATAGTATCATGGAATGGATAAGGCTGGCTAGTTTCTTTCATTTTGACATCTTTTTGTTTTTCGTAACTATTGCTTTTTTGCTAATCAGCTTCTTTCGACGGCTACCAACCCAAGTTACATTTTGCTCATCCCGACGACATTTTACTTCTGTTCTAGTCTCCGGTATCAACCACTGTATGCGGATTTGCGGATTTCATACCAGATTTGGAGCGGATCATCCCATAGAGAGTGTGCATCCCGCCGCGCAATGTACAGAGCTCACCGACCCGTGAGAAATCTATGACACTGCAGCGTTTGCTTTACAATTTTGAGGCAAAAATACTCCTATGATATACGATTGGACTGCAACAAAAATATTTGCACAAAAGCTTATTATGTAGAATATTTGACTACTTAGAAAACAGGGAATAGATTTCTTGTACGATAGGCTATTTCAACATGCATGAATTTTGTAAATGACTATTATTATTTGTCAATAAAGATACGCTAAAGATGCGATGCATGTGGAGTTTCTTTGGTGAGTTCTTCTCCACAGAAACTAAGAGATGTAACATCCAAAAGTTAATAAACTATTAATTTTATTTCATTTCATCTAACACAACTCGGAGTTACGCAAAAAACAATCTACTTCGACATCCTCATGGCAAATTAGGTAATGGTAGACTCAACTCATTATTTAATTTAAAAAACAAAATTGACCCAAATGAAACTAGTGTGACGTCACTCTGCTCATTTAGGTAGGACGCGTGAATTAAAAATGCCTAGGGAAAAAAGTAGGGTTACCCCTTGGTAAATAGGTATAGTGTATTTTCACTTTCTTTTGGGTTTTCAAAATTAAAATATCAATGAATCAATCAATAAGCCTGTTGCAGTCCACTACTGGACGTAGGCCTCCCCAAGGGCACGCCAAAGCGCACGATCACCCGCTTAAAATATTGAAATAATAAAATAACTATACATTATTAAAATAAAATTCCTATAATTATTATTTTATTATTATTTTGCTTATTAAAATATTGAACATCATTATTCTTATGATTCATCATCACAACATATCTAAGAGGATTACCCCAAAGACATAACAATTTCCCTGACCATCAATCACAGGAGAGGGACATATTAATAACTTTCCTGGATAGTGTAGTCCACTCCGTCGTCCTTTGGTAAACTACAATTAGAGGGAAATAGTAATTAATATACTTTATACAACCACCTGTTGGTTGTTATGTAAAAAGACCAAGGAGTATTGTTCGAAATTCAAACGAGCATTATTAATTTCCGCTTTAAGTACACGATTAGACATCTAAGCAAGTCGAAAACTCTAGTATCCTACCTACGAGTATATACCTATGGGTAATATATTGGCACTAGGCAAACAAGTTGTGGGATATAGTCTATCATTTTCATCATGATCGAATTTATTAGGTTCCAACGTCCTGCGCTACTTGCATCCACCGGCGTCCAGCATTTTTAACTAAATCATCTGTCCCCTTTGTGGGAGGCTGTCCAACAATACGCCTTCCGGCCCGTGGTCGTCATTCGAGAACCCCCAAGCGATTACATTCAGCGCTACTAAATATTTTTACGATTTTATACTTCGGAAACTGTTGCTGTTAAATCTATGAAGCTACAGTTCAGCCTAAGGGGAATTGTAACCAGCAACATTCCGCAAATATTACAAACGTACGATGGATCATAATAAAGCCTCAAAGGGGTTACGCACCTGCACCCTTTCAGATGTGCTCAACATTTTCAGTTGGCAACCGTTTAAGTTTCTACAGATACATAAAAGTCGCGCTTTTATCCCTTAAGGTGTAAGGAGAGCTTTAGTTGGTTGGTTCAAAGGGAGTGCACTTTAAAGCCACGTTTGGCAAAAATTTAGTTACAAATAACTGAATAAATATACTACTTTGGATTCAAGAAAAGTAAACGGCAGCAGGAAGATAAAATAAGAACACCAACTATCCTAGTTGAATACCTGTACTTTGCCTTTAGTTGTGTACCTGAAAGTTGGCTAAAGTTCCTATGAAGATACGAGGTCGTCTAACTGTACGCTTCTAACTATTCTAGCGTCATTTTCTGAATGTTATTCTTGTTAGTTAAATAAAGAAAGTTCATTCATTCATTAAGTCAATTATCTAGAAATCTGTACACGAAATATTTTCTAACAAACCTTACAAAGCAAAAGAGTGTTACCGAATAATCGTAGCAATAACAAAGAATACTATCTCTAACAAGGAAGATCCTCTTGCGAATATTAGCAATTAAGATCGACCACCTGTTTGACCGGCCAGGGAATAACAGGGCAGTTACAACCTTCCATTTTCATTACATCCAGGATAACACGGTCTTAACAAGCCCATGTTCACAATGACCAATATTGTTCTTGGGGATTTCTGTTCTCTACGACTTTTGACGCACGTTTGTGCGATTCGTAACAAATCAAGGTTTTTTGAAAAGATTTATTTGTTAAGATGTTATTTGACTACTAATAAAGACTAATAAAACTGTCAGGTGGACTGATGACCTGAGGAAGGTCGCTGGTGGTAGCTGGATGAGGAAAGCGGGTGATTGTTCGCTTTGGCGTACCCTTGGGGAGGCCTACGTCCAGCAGTGGACTGCAATAGGCTGATTGACTAATAAAGAATAAAAAAATATCGTATTTGTTACAGCTCTGTGCATCTGATGAAAATTGGAACTTTTTTAGGATTACTCTTAAAATATTTGAGTTCGAACAAAAAATTTATGGTAAGGAACTTTTCTCTTCGTTTGTTTGGCTCACCTTTGATTTTTATACAAAATAATAAATGTCAGATCATGTGAACTGTAACGTAACGTAACGTGTAAACTTCTACAAGCAATGTATTGACAACAACCATGTATTAAGATCTAAATTTAATTACAGATCGAAATAAGAAAACATAAATTAAGTACATACATGCGTAGCAATTAAGCAAGCCGTTGAATTTGAAATTCGATGATCATGACTTAAACTTAACCTCTGGAAAATGTGGTTTTCAGACGTAAGATATAAATTTCGATATGCCTCATTAATAATATAGAAATACCTTTATCCCGTAGCAGTAAGAGTCATATTCTTAAAACAAGTGTTTCTACTGTACCCCTCGTATGGTTCACTGTAATATGCAAATTAGAATAAACTAGTTGGTTGCCTGTAATTAAGTTTCAGTGATTACACGTCGCTTGAAGATAAATTCATTGCTTTAGTCGCTGTTTGTAGCGTTACATCACAAACTTACAAGGTGGTTACAATGTTATTCAAAATTATTATCTACCTTGCTTTATGGGGACCACATACAAAGTAACATTAAAGAACATTATTATCATGGATCTCATCTCTCAGATGAAATCAAGATCGCCAATAGACAATTTAACTCCAGATATTTCTCTTAAGAGAATCGGTGGTGTTGTGGTTAGAGCTTCCTATTGGAAAGGTGCAGGTTGGGACCCCAACGCGTACCAGTATATTTTTGAATTTACTCTTATGAACGTTTATCTTACAGTGGAGAGGAAAACATATCGATAAAAAATGTTCGCGAAGAAATTCAAAAGTTGTGTGTGAAGCCGACCAACCCGCACTGGGCCAGCGTGGACTATTTCAGTAACCTTGAGCCTCTTGATGAAAACGCACATGAACTGATAATTTCCTCTATCTAGGTTATGAATAAAACAAAATATACATGATATGCAATATGTGCAAGTGAGCTTTTATTGAAATATTTAATTTCAATAAAAGCTCGCACGACTAGGTCCCTGGTAAAAAGTGGAAATATCCGAGTGAAGCAATATTGGAAATTGACAGTCTGCTGGAGTGTAGTAGAAATAAAATATAGTGGGAGCAGGTCGTGGCCTATCTCATAACACGTGGAGTTGGCTGGAAAAAGTATTTCATGCTATGAAAAACTTGAATGCCTATGTCCTCTAGACAACATTCCCAAGATACTGGTGTTTAGCTTGTGTGGGAGTGAGGGAACAGCTATTAGCTATTGATAAACATCCTTCTAGTCATGAAGTTATTATTATGTTTGACGTAGCATTAATTCGGGACAAGTAATTATAATTTTTATATTTATTATATTAAATAGAAAATTTAATGTTAATTTCTAGAGTTCTCACTAGATGTCGTGTGTACAGATTTGCTTTAGATTCATTATAAAAACCGTCAGCATCTTTTTTGTTTACTTCCGTTTTTAAAAAGAAGTCACAGTTTAAATTGCAAATAAATACAGTAGCGTCATCTAGTAGTCATATTGTAGAACTAAAAGGAAAACTCTAGAATAAAATAAATTGTTATGGTATTGATAACAGCGCGTATTATTTCAGCAATTACAGACTAAAAATATATAACTTTTCGTTTATGGTGTTAAAAGTAACACCATAAACGAAAAGCTTCCTTTGAATTCCTTATTAATTGAAAAGCACATTTCAACATTATTCGAAAACGTCCTGAAATAACAGCCTGTATTATGCTGAAATATAACGTCTTTTGTTCATGAAGTATGTTTATTTTAAACCTCGTTTTGTTTTAAGTACCCCAATTTCTCACTTTGAGAATGAGTTAGCCGCAGATTCGGCCAAAAACTGACTATGAAACTTCATATACCCGTTAATAGAAGGATGAGGGCCATACACTTGTTATCGTAACATTAAAAATCAATCAATCAACGGCCCGTTACCGTCCACTGCTGGAATAGTCCAGGTCTCATAGGAGCCTCCTCCACCTAAGTGGAGGGTTTTGCCATAATCTCCACGCTTGGCAGGCAGGGTTGGAGATCGCAGATTAAAAGGTTACTGTATCAGAGAGCGCTGCTGCCCGTTCCCTGTTCAATGTGTAGTCCCTAAGTCGCCTCTTACGACACCCACGGGAAGAGTAGGGGTTGGTGACAAATGTATTCTACTCTTGCCGTCACCACATCGTAATATCACTATCACACTAATATTTTATATGTGGAAATATATTTGGATGTTTGGATGTTTGTTCCACCTTCACGCTTAAAGTACTCTACGGATTTAGATGAAATTTGGAATGGAGAGTTTGTAACCTGGATTAACACATAGGACACATTTTACGAGAAAAAGTCTTATTCCCACGGGAAAACCTTCGAGCGTAGCCGCGGGCGGACCGCTAGTTAAAAATATATATTTGAATTTAGCAATTTTGTTTTTAATAATTACAAAGAAGACTGAAGATGATTAGAGAGAGATATACGACTCCAAAATATCACGAACTCAGAGGACCAAAAGACGATCGCTCTCAGAGGACCAAAAGACGATCGCTCTCAGAGGACCAAAAGACGATCGCTTAGCGCGAGGCGACGTGTGTCAGAAATCTTTGATCACGAATAAGTATTCCACACTGCTCCACTATGATCGGAGTCCATTAGACCAAACACCCATTATACCATTAGCTTAAAAAAAACCCGACTTCTTTTAAAACTTTTCCCTGATTCAATTTCGATAAAATTTATATGGGAGCATCTCTGAAGGTCATAACCTACCAAAGTCATCATAAAACAACTCATAAATTGACGGAGTTAATGTAACAAAATTACAAAAACATACAGTAGAATTGTAAACGTCCTCCTCGGTTAAAAATACCGTCAAAGATTTTCAACATCATCAACATCAACGGCCCGTTACAGTCCACTGCTGGACTATGAGCATCCTCCAGGAGGAGGGTTTTGCCATAATCTCCACGCTTGGCAGGCGGGTTGGAGATCGCAGATTAAAAGGTTACTGTATCAAAGAGCGCTGCTGCCCGTTCCTTGTCCAATGTGCAGTCCCTAAGTCGCCACTTACGAAACCCACGGGAAGAGTAGGGGTTGGTGACAAATGTATTCTACTCTGCCGTCACCACACGGCATCATCATAAAACAACTCATAAATTGGCGGAGTTATTGTAATAAAATTACAAAAACATACAGTCGAATTGAAAACGTCTCCCTCGGTTTATTTATTTATTTATTTAATTGGTTTATTTATTTATTTATTTGGTTAAAAATACCATCAAAGATTTTACCTTGACTTAATTCATGATTCCATTTTAAAAATAAAAGATTTCTACTTGAGTTTATAGCACTACGAGTATAAGCTGGCTAGCTGGCTGTAGTTGAGCTTAAAAAAAACTATGTAGGGACATCTTCACACACGGCCATCTGTTACCAAACTATGCAGAGCTTGTACTATGGGTACCAGACAGCTGATATACATTACATAAATAGATAAATACATCCATACATATATAGATAAACAACAACCAGACACGAGGCAAACACAAGTGCTCAACACACGAATGTTTACACTACCACCTGGGCTACGGAGCCGTCTAGCTTTGTTTCAGTGTCAGTCAAGTTAACTGAAGGTGTGGCAGTATTTTAATGACAAATGTTTAAAAAGCTGAGAAAGCTTCGAAAGCTCGTCTTCTTGAAGCTAAATTCAAACGTTAAAAGCTTTTGCCGATACCAGGAATTCATTCCAATTCCATTTGTACCGACGACTTTCCACACGGAGCTATTCACGGAATCTATTACGTAGGACTAATGTGGCGTGGAGTTTCGAATACCACCCTTTATTATGGTAATAAAATGGCTGTGAGTAATATTGGTAATATGATCGGCTGTAATAATATTGCTTTACTTGGTACGGTACGATCCTTGGGGTTATTTTGGTATGAATGGTTATTACACAATTTATTTCGTTGTTAGGAGAAATGCAAGCGTCGCTAATCGGCAAGTTGAGAGTTTCGCACGGCGCGCGGCGGCGGTTTACTGGTCTCATTTTAAATAATAAACATTCTTCCACGTTTAAATATTATTCTGTTTACTTTTAAATATTTTAGATTCATAAAAAACAACCAAAAACTTCATAAAAAAACAATATCTTTCGGCGGGACTTAAACCCACGACCTTCGGCCTATACGCAGCCAACGTGCTTACCAACTACACCACGGAGGGCATAGTGGCAGCGCCGAAATTCGTTCTTGCTTGTTTTCTATGAAATTATGACGTCACCATAAAAGACAACCACTTGGCACGTTACAGCGTGCTTAACGACATCTATGGTAATGCTTTCGAACTATTTCCACTCAATCCGTCTTAACTATGTAATTTTTACTTTTGTAATTGCTATATCTTGTGTGCAATAAAGCATGTTCATTAGTTAAATAAAATAAAACAAATAAAAAATTTATATGTGGGGACATCTTCAATTTTATAAAACGCGGTCTCTATTTTTCAACTATGCTGACAGGATCTTTTACGATAGGTAAAGTAATAAATGCAAGTGTCGCAAGTCAGCCAATATTCCGTTATGGCTCGGAGCTTGGGGCTGTACGGATTAAATGCATTTGCTTCTAAATGGAGCTAATTAAGAAGTTGGGCTCTAATCCTTATTTAAATTCATCCATCCTTTTCACCTTATAAAGATTAAAAAGGGACAGAAGATGGGCATTCAAATTTTAAAACGAACGCGTCGATTGCACAATTTTATAGCTGATGTACGGACATCCTTCGACATATAAAGTTCTTAGCTAACAGCTACGGCCCTAATTATTTATAATTTAATACATTATCATTTGTTCATCAAAATTCATTTCCTCTCTTTCATTGCTCATGAAAACAAAAAGGATAGCGAGATTTTAAAGTTAAAATGAGAACGTGACGCCGAAAGTTAGCTCCCTACAGTCTTCAGCTTTATAGAACGCGCCCTCTCTATTTTGTCTATGAAGCCAGAGGGTTTCTTCTATGACACGCGAAGTAATAAATTCTAACTATTCTGTCTTTGGCCTGGAGCATATAAATCTTAGTTTACAAGACAAGCTTGCTTCAGAATGCAAACTGAAGCCATAACTTAGTATTTAACTAGACTGCTGAATTTATGCTCTTAATGGTAACCTGAAGTCAGATTTCCTCGTTTGAGCGAGAATA
This sequence comes from Carpatolechia fugitivella, assembly GCA_951230895.1. NCBI lineage: Eukaryota > Metazoa > Arthropoda > Insecta > Lepidoptera > Gelechiidae > Carpatolechia > Carpatolechia fugitivella. Next base: position 1,947,401 of record OX579653.1, on the reverse strand, counting down.
GCGAGAGAAAGTGCATCAAAGTGTTTTATAATTCAAATATCGAAGTTCTAGTTTTACTATGAAAAGAAAGAAAAGAAAGAAAAGACGAGTTGACTTTTGTTTTGAAGTACTGAAATGTAAATTTACCTGCTTCCTTTCACAGTAGTAACAGATACACACTAGCAATTTTATTACGAGTTATTATTGTGAACATTTGCTTGCTTCCTACTATTAAAGCTATTATCACAATTTAATATTCTGTTCTCATAAACAGTTTGCTTAATTGCAAAAACTGATGCAAATTTTAACAATTAAATTTGTACTCCGTAACTTTTGTACAAATTAATGATTCGTTTGGCGTTCTAAATTGAAAAATAAATATTTACATATAAATACACTATGATGTTTGTGGTAGAATAACGTTTATTCTTAATACAAAGCGCGTGATGTTACTTAGCATTAGGTAATAGTAACAGAATGGCGAAAAAATGTTAGTCAAAAACATTTAATTTTTTGATGTGACTAGTTTCAAAGCGAGTAAAATTTCGTACCATTGTGGAGCACAGCGCTGCTTGTTAAAAGTTTCACGGCTCACTCGCCCTACGAGTCCTACAAATTTGGTAGGATTTTCCGACTTTCAAGAGACAGACGGCGACTTAGATAAAATATCTTTCGGCTGAGCAGCTGGTTAGAATAGAATATAAAATACTGCACAAAAGGAAAGAGTTTTAACAGAATTGGTTTTCAGTGCATATATTGTTGCCATCCTTTTGTTAACAGCTACTAGAGTAGCATAGATTGTCAAGCGGTCGGAATATTTGATTAGCTTTGACTCCTAACACGAAGGTACCGGTTCAGTTACCGAACAATGTTACAAGGTATTTGAATAATTTGATTATTACAAGAAAAACAAAGTATTTCCGTCTTCAAATAATAAACTATTTTGAATTCCAAAAAGTTTTTAAATTACTAGAAAGTGCTGTGGGGTTTGAACAGCCGCTTTCTGAATGGCAGGTAGCAGTTCTAACTCCTAGTCACTATGAAATAAATAGGCATATTTCATATTTACATAAACTAGCTTTCAGCGTTTCCGGCTCAGAACATCCTTTTTCGTATGTAACACGAAGTTCCACTAAAACTCACAAGTTTCTTTAAACACGAATTAGAATTAAACTGCCGTCAACCTCGTCTAACGAAAGCTTATTAAAACTTCCCGGCATGTTATACTTGCATCTACAGTTTGAGTAACAAGTAACACGGACGACCACGTTCTAACTTGCTCCGTCGACAGAGTGCTTCTCAAACTGTTTTCTGTAGAAGCGATGGCCAGTTTCAGTGCTATTTAGCTACGTTAGAGTTCGAGTTCACAAATTACTGCTATTTTTATTCATCTAGCTAGTGGTTAACTTTTAACTGGAGTTAAGTTAGTTAATGAATGTACAAAATTAAATCGTCATTATTCTTTGCAAAGAAGGTGAATTTTGAATCTGTCCATTAGCACAGGATCATGGTATACAGGTAATTATATTTTTTGTAAGCGCATAATTATTTAAAAACATCTTGAATACTACGGGATCATGTCGTAGCCCGTAGTCTATAGCTACGCTTGCTACGCCGTAGCAGATTGCTACGGATACATTAAGGAGCCATCAAGTGTTTCTACGAAATCAACGACGATAAAATAATATGCATTTATTGATAAAAATTGGGAATTGTTAAGAGATGTAAACTAGGTTAAAAATACCTTACAGATAAATTAATTTAAGATATATTTCATTTTAAATGGTAAATAAATAAATAAGATTGAATTAGATAACTAATATTTTGTATTCTGTAACACAGAACAAAACCTGCCAACACTATTCAAATTACAAGAGACTTGAAACGCACTTTCATTGGCGTGTTATATGTGTTGTGTTTAACCAAAATATAGACAATTAACATAACCTTAGGTCATACATAATAAATAACCACTAAACCATGGTTAATAAATGAGCAACCTAACCTTAATTTTCCATCCCGTTCAGCCGATCGGCATAATTCTCCAACAACTACCATTTTTCCTGACGTCAGATAATTATTCAAAATTCAAAATTGGAATCCTAAACTGACATCAAGCGCTTAAAGAGTCCTTAATCTACTCTTATAAAATATGGCGCCTGACGTTCCATAAATCAGTGAGGGAACGTTGAAAGTTTCCTCATTTTTTACGTAATCAGTTAATGACAGTGAAATTGAGTAATCCACAAGAGAAATGATTTATTGATCGATACTTCATCATTCAGCAGAAAGATGTACACTGCTGGAAAAGGCCTCCCCTAGGATCTCCATAATATCCGATCCTGCGTAGTCCACATCCAGCGGTTTTTCGCGACCTTCACTCGAGTTTTTTATTTAGTTTCTAGCTCCCAACCTCGGGGCTCGAGCCTACTTTGAATAAGGGGCAACGAACCTTATTCTGCCGCCGCCGTGTGGTGACGGACGGCAGAGTAGAATCATTTTGTCATTTGTCACCAACCCCTACTCTTCCTGTGGGTGTCGTAAGAGGCGACTTAGGGACTACACATTGAAAAGGGAACGGGCAGCAGCGCTCTCTGATACAGTAACCTTTTTGATCTGCGATCTCCAACCCGCCTTCCAAGCGTGGAGATTATGGCAAAACCCTCCACTTAAGTGGAGGAGGCTCATAATCCAGCAGTGGACTGTAACGGGCCGTTGATGTTGAACCTTTGAACCTTATTCGACTACGCTGCGTTAGTCCAGTGTGGGTTAGTCGATTTCACACACAACCTTTGAATTTCTTTGCAAGCGTGTGCAGTTTTTCTCACGATGTTTTCCTTAACCGTAAGAGCGTCGAATAAACGTACATATGAATTCGAAATTCGGAAACACATTGGTACGCGGTGGGAATTGAACCCGCGTCTCCCGGACGGGAGGCAGCGGCCCCAGCCACTAGGCTACCGACGCTCTACAAACATGCCGACTATAACTTACTATTATTACTAAGTCTACCTTAAAGTACTAAGAACCTTATTAGTAACTCTGTTTGCCGTAGCAACAATATACAGGGTTATTAATGACAAGCTCCACACGACAAACTTCCTTATTCTGTTATGCGTAAGATTAATGTAGGTAGAACTTAATTATTATCTGAAATACATTGTATTTTAATGCATAAATATTACATAACAAGGGTAAATATAAAATAAAATTATATTGACTAACAAAACATCCTAAGTGAATATTGAAGACTTTCTCAGCAGCAGAGTAATTTTTAGAAAACCTATCCAATTCACACTAAGGGGTAGTTAAGAAAAAAAAAATAACCCCCCACGTAAGTGAACCAGAGGAACACTAAACATTCTTTTAAGTTCTAAAATTCTCTGGTCTAAGCCGCCGATGGACAGACGGACGAACATGGCGAAACTATAAGGGTTCCTTGTTAGTTAAGGAACCCTGAAAATAACAAAGCGTGACGTCAGGAACATTGACACCGAAAAAGACCGAACATAATTTTAAGTTTAGGACTTGGCTTTACTGTAGGAATTGGCGGTATTAAGTACAAAGATTTCCGGATAAAAATATTTGATTGTGAAAGATTCTAGATTTTACTGACTTTTTAAGAGCTGTGTACCGTTGTTTCGTTCGAGAACTATTATTATAGCGTTCCGAGTTTGGTCATAAAATGAAAATGGCGGAAATACTCAATAACACGATTAAGGAGAACGCTTACCCCTTTATTTCTTTGTGTTGTTTATAACGTTATTCTTTGTCGTAAAATAGTTTTCTTGTTTGCGGTTGAGATGGTATTTTCGCGACTGTCGGAAAATCTTTTGGCGTATTCATGAAGTAGTGTGTAGTGTGCAGACTGTTACTTTTAAGAACTTAAATAATATTCGTCTATGATAAGAATTAAAAAGTGGGTAAGTAGTTGTTTTATTTTTTCTTTCCTGTAACGGACAAGTACTTGCGAAAGTCATAAATAAATAAACAAATATGTGGGGACATCTCACACACGGCTAACAGATCCCAAACTAAGCAAAGCTTGTAATATAGGTATCAGACAGCCGATATACATTAATACCTTGCTTTATTAAATTTGCGTCGTTAGTTGAATAATTGTGCCTGTGTATTTCACATAGTGCATTCTGATAAGACGTGCACTGGCTGGGTGCCATTTTCCAGTACTTAAGGAGCAGCTGGTGTGGAGTTTTCACTCGGAACAAAATGGAGCTACAGAATCTTTATCCACTCATGTATAAACTATTTATAATAAACACTTATTTTACTACCACAATCTTCTTTCAAAGTGTCCTCTTCCCAAAGGTTGTCTGAAAGAGATCGCTACAAGCGATAAGGTCGCCTTTACGCACTCAATCAATATGTTAGTTATCTATTGTTATTATGTTCCTTTTGTGTGCAATAAAGTGTTTTTACATACTTATAATAATGCCAGTCTCATGTGATTGCATAAAAAAATACTTTTTATATCATTTTTATTATCAGAACACGTAAGTATATTAATTCTGTGACCATACGTTGCAATGCAATTTTAATTTGAAATAGGGATAGTGGTTGCATCTTTCTTGCGCATTGATGCATTGGTAATTGTTTTCGTTCTCATGAAATAAGAAATGTCCATAACAGGAACTATACTGCAGCTTATGCTGAGCTAACTAGCCCTTTTGCAGTTCGCAATACAGAACTTACGCTGTTTGCAATACTTAGAATACATACACTATATCACACCAGTTACGTCCTTAAGATTTCAAGAGAGGTCTAGAGCTTTTAAGAATGTGAAGTGTGGGACGGTTTAAGATTCGACTTTACCTTTTTCTGAGTTTGAGTAGGCGCTGCTTCTCACGCTCCAAGTTTAAAGAAGGTCAGATCTTCAGATCCCGTACTTGACGAAGACCTTGAGTAATTAATTACGCGCTTTTTTTCACGATAACATGGAAATGTAACACGAGGTTCGTCCGTCACCTTACTTGATATGATAGACGAAATTCATCATTGCTTGTAATTAGTAATAAGTTAGCACATTTTTTTATGTTCGCAGCGTCACATACACTCTTGTGTAGGCTGATTAAAATTGAGAAATTGAAGAAAGTACATTAAGAAGTCATTAGTAGAAACATAACGACAAGCTTGCTTTAGTGAATTTCAATCTAATGAAGAACCAAACTAAAACCAAATAAAAACAAAACAAAAAATGCATATTGGCCTTTACCCTTTAGGAAATTTTAGACTGAGCGGTGTTATGTTAATAACATATATGACTACGGGTTATTACTATGATTATTCCTGTGATCTACGCAGCCTACCCACGAAAACCTTACTGACTTGAGGTGCAGGTTTTGGGCAAGCGAGTATTCACATTCACTGTACTCCCCCAACGAAAATCTGCCTCCAGGCTATAAGGAACCTTGGCCAACCTGGAGAAGTCTAAATAGGCTGAGGACCCAGGTTGGCCGAAGCAAAGATAACCTGTGTCGGTGGGGGTACTCAAGTTGCGCAGACGCCAGCTGTGAATGTGGAGAACCCTTGCAAACCATGCTACACCTCACTAACTGTCCCGCGTGCCCGACCACCTGCTCACGTGAGGACTTACTTGTCAGTAACCAGAGGGCTACCACGGTAGCCGCTTTCTGGGCAAGTAAGATTTAGCCCGTGTTCTTGCCGACACGAAAGAAGAAGAAGAAGAAGAAGCCTATGATAATGTGTTAGGTATGAGTACATACCTACGCCTCTTTGCCTCTTTGGCTGTTACTGGCCACTTTTATTTGAATTGTTTTTAAATATGAAAGGTTGTCAGATGAAAAAGAGCACATTTTGTTTGAGATCTCAGGATCGGAGCGTTGTACATGATAAAATGAATTATTAAAATATATCGAAGTATATTCAATTCACCAGTCGTTTCTTTTTAAAACCGCCTCACCGCCGCATGGATGTTAGGTATGAGTACATACCTACGCCTCTTTGCCTCTTTGGCTGTTACTGGCCACTTTTATTTGAATTGTTTTTAAATATGAAAGGTTGTCAGATGAAAAAGAGCACATTTTGTTTGAGATCTCAGGATCGGAGCGTTGTACATGATAAAATGAATTATTAAAATATATCGAAAGTATATTCAATTCACCAGTCGTTTCCGTTTAAAGCCGCCTCACCGCCGCATAATGGTTATAATAAGCTTAAAATTTATATACCTATTCACTTAGATCTTAAGCTTTTATATAATAATAATAATAAAAAGCAGTCATATTAAATACATGCGAATTGTCCGGAAATTCTTAACAACGAATACGTAAAGCTTATAATTTTCTTTTTTCCTTTCCAACCCATCCTCATTTCCATTTTGGCCAAAAGTCTGCGTAGATGTAGTATTTCCCCAATTAGATAATAAAAAGAAGTTTATTTGTTCATAAATGGTTACATTACAATCATACATAAAAGTTACCGAAAAACGCTTACAAGCAAAAAGGAAAGCACCTCAGCAAATGTGCTGATTTTTAGGCACTCCCTATAGGATTGTTAACAGTAGTGTTCGTCTTGTTAATAAATTAAAAAAAAGTGAACGTATCTTCACCTTTCGTATCTACCTTCATTAATCTAATATTAAAAGCAAATTATAGATCTAGACTGCCAGGTTCTCTATTCGACACGTTCCAATTTCAATTTGAATCCACGCCCATGGCTTGAATAGGGATCGATGAGTTTGAATACTGTTTGATAAAATGTTCTCCGTTCGGCGGGAAACACTTAGCGGGATTAATTTTTGTGAAAAGGATTTTTAAAGTAAACTTTTGCAAATAAAATACGGGGTTTTTATTTTCAATGTATTTGATTAAGTATGGGTATTTTGAAAATAAAAAGGTGTTACAAATTTTAACGCATTTTGTCTGACTGTAGTAATCGATTGGTTAATCCAAGGGGGTAAAATTTAGAAACTCCATTTAGGTATTGCTAAAATGTCAGATGTTTCTTTTTCTATTTAGTTCTAGTTTTTGCCTATTACAATGCATTTTTTAAGAGCTAGTGCGTTTGGGATTATTTTTAGCTTGTCCCGAAGTTTTTTGTGTCAGAGCTTTTTATTTTAGGTACAAAATATTTTGAATAGCTATTTAGGCACAAGTTTAAAATATACAATACAATACAAATGATTAAAGATGATAAAATAGCTACAAAAAGAACAATTTAAGTGAAACATAATTATTATTTTGTTCTAATAAGCTAATTTGCCAACACGACATAAGTACAAGCTAAAAATATTTTATTATTGCTAGCTAGCTAGATGCTAAAATAAATTAAAACAACTTTGTTCCTTTTCCGTTTTTTCTCCGTCATGAAATGAATTTCTCTTTCATTTTTCATCGCTGGACAGATTGCTAATGGAATATAAGCACAAAATTCACCACGTAGTCGGTAAAAAGTCCTTACTGAGATAAAAGTTTGAAAGTGACTTGGCAACAAGAAAAACAGCTTGCAATATTCAAACATCGTATCTTGTGTTAGGAAAATTTGGAAATCCAGGACGGGATTTTGGCCCGGGATAACAAGGTACAACATCAACGGCCCGTTACAGGGTACAAGGTACAATAGATTATTATTAAGGTACAATAGCTTTAGTCTTCCAGGTCCCTGTCATTAAGAGTTCAATAAAGATCACAAGACGTTAAAAAAGAAAACAGCTTATTTTTCCAATATGGCTGACTACGATTTTTATGATAGTTTTTTATCTAGCAGTTAACTTATTATTCTTTATTTAAAATGTTTCTAGCTTTCGCAATTTTAACACTGAATTGGTGAGTCAAGGAACCGATCAATACAGGCCGTTTCATTTTATATTAGTGTAGATTGGATAATTTGTGTTGCATTTAAGAAAAGAAAATTTACAAATGTAAAACAGTATTTTTTGTTTTGTTTGAATAAACCCTGGGCTCTTAGTCCGGCCCTGCGTATACGTAAGTGAACCATGACATGAAGCTTGTTACGATTCCACCCTGTACTATCCATATCATCGTTACACCGTGTAACGTAATAATGTTATAAATGTTTTGGGGGGTAACGTAACATGCCAGCTAGTATTGCAAAGCTAAACGTAATATCAGTAAAAATGATATGAGGTGTAAAGAAATGTGAATAAAGAGGACCAAACTGCACAATTGAAAAATATTACGACTTTCCAAAATTAGTCCGACAGCTGACATTTTTTTTAGCCGATTATACCTATTTCCTTTTCTGTTTCGTTTATCCTTTTCCTGCTTTTTTTTCTTTGAATCTTTTCCCTTAACTTGAGCAACTGGCGTGATAAAAAAAATAAAATAAAAAAATAATAGTAATTTTACAACAAGTGCACAAAACGTACCATTTTTATCTGAGACTTTTAGCAGCCCGAGCCGGTGAGGGCTGATAGTAATGTCGAGGATAAAATGGTTTTGTGGACGAGTCATAAACTCTGCTTTTCACTTCGATTGCGAGGAAATAAAACAGTAGTACAACATAACATTTCTTTAATTAACCAATTTACAAAAATATCGTTAACTTTGAGATATTTTTCCCGAGACTTTGGCGGTAATATCTGTTGCACAACTCTCTGTGCATTAATTTCCATAAGCATATTTCCATTAGGAGAGATTGTTAAATCCTCTTCTTCACTGGACATTTTTAACAATTTTTGCAAATTGAAGAAATTGATAAACGCACGAAAAAACAAGAGCTGTTTCCCGGCGCTTTATTTATTTTAAATCTTACGACATTGATATTAGGCTTGGGCTGCAGAACTATACAGCCTACTATTAAATTAATTTTGTAATAATAATTAAAAAAAAACACAAGGCAAATAAATTAAAGTAAATATTATTAAATAACAAATTCTATCTATGAACTTCTTATTGTGTTTGGCTGTATGTCTCATTTTCGTTGCTATAGATACATTTATGAGTAGAGGTACGATTTTGTGCAGCCTATATCCTGCACTTTCAGAGCATGAGAAGTGAAAAAATAATTTCGAATAAAGGTACCTTCCCTACTAAAATACTTTTTTTTTTTTTTTTTGACATGGACCTAATGCTTGTATCGCAAAATCGACGTATCAAGCGTAACCGGACTTTTGGGGGAGCGGAAGGCTCTTCCCCTATCATACTACTAAAATCTTCTTCTTCTTCTTCTTCAACCTATGACTACCCAATGCTGAGTATAGGTCTCTTCCAAAGATTTCCACATTGCGCGGTCATGTGCTTTCCGCATCCAATCCTTCCCCGCAACTCGCGTCAGATCGTCAGTCCATCTCGCGGGCTGCCTTCCCACATTTCTGCGCCCAGTCCGTGGTCTCCACTCCAGCACTTTCCTCCCCCACCTACTGTCAGACCTACGACATATGTGGCCTGCCCACCTCCACTTTCTTTTGGCTATTACTTCTGCTATGTCGGTTAGTCCAGTTCTTCTACGGATTTCGGTATTCCGTACCTGATCGCGAAGCGTAATACCCAACATAGCTCTCTCCATAGCCCTTTGAGTAACTTGCAAACGATGTATCAGTTGCCTGGTGAGCGTCCAAGTTTCGGCTCCATATACCATCACAGGGAGGATACATTGCTCGAACATGCGACGTTTGAGGTTGAGAGGGACCCTCTTCGCCTTGAGTACGTCGGAGAGCTTGCCGAAAGCTCCCCATCCCAGTTGTATGCGACGCTTTAGTTCGCGATCTTGTCCGCTCTTCTCGAGACTCAGAGTTTGACCCAAGTAGACGTACTCCGCGACTCTCTCGATCCGCTGGCCGTGAACCGCTAAGTAGTCAATGTCGGTACTACAACACATTATTTTTGTTTTCGATGTGTTCATTTTTAATCCGACTTCGAGGGACGCGTCATACAGCTCCTCCATCATAACCTGCAAGTTCTCGGTGTTGTCAGCAAACAGGATGATATCGTCCGCGAATCGAAGGTGTGACAGGTGTTCTCCATTGATATTTAAGCCTCTATTGGACCAGTCGAGAAGCCTAAATATGTCCTCCAAACAAGCTGTGAACAATTTTGGCGATATTGTATCACCCTGTCTTACTCCTCTCCCAATGGGCACCGGCCTTGTTAGGTCGTGGAGTTTTACCTGCAGAGTTGCAGCCCGGTATACATCTTTGATCGCCTGTATGTATCTATAGTCCACTTGGCTTCTCTGGAGAGCGTGAATGACGGCCCAGTGTTCCACCGTATCGAACGCCTTTTCGTAGTCTATGAAGGCTAACGCTATGGGCTGGTTGTACTCGGCACATTTCTCCAGGACTTGACGAACTGTGTGAATGTGGTCAACCGTCGAGAAGCCGCTCCTAAACCCTGCCTGTTCCACAGGCTGCGTGGAGTCAAGCCTAATGGTAAGCCGCAGTGTAACCACCTTGGTAAATAGCTTGTAAATATGGCTAAGCAATGAAATGGGACGATAGTTTCCAAGGTTGGTCACATCCCCCTTACTACTAAAATACTTGTCTTCAAATGAGCTTTTATACTGTACACGACTTTTATACCTAAACATTTATCTACCACGTTACGAAAACAAGCTGACGCAACCATTTTTTCTTGAAAATCCCTACTAAAAGTGGTTCCGAAATACTGAAACATGGCAACACTACCCGGGCCTATCATAAAGGAAATCCCGCACATTTGTCGGGTTTTATCGCGCACCTGGATGGGCCAAAATAAAAACATACGGCTCTTTTACGGCCGATAACCAGATGGCGCTAGTGGCAATACACCTTTGCCCTAAGTGTTTTACGTGGGATAGAATAAATGGCTTTTAGACATTTTTATGGCATAACTCTCTAGATTGTTCACGGAAATGAATTGAATACGTTAAATTTTGACCTATATTTCATCATCAACAGCCCATATACGTCCCCACCGAGGGGTTCAAGCCTACCCTGAATTAGGGCGATTAGGCCTTAGTCGACCACGCTGGCCCAGTGCGGGTTGGTTGACTTCACACACAACCTTTGAATTTCTTCGCAGGAGTGTGCAGGTTTCTTCACGATGTTTTCCTTCACCGTAAGAGCGTCGAATAAACGTACATATGAATTCGAAATTCGAAAACACATTGGTACGCGGTGGGGATCGAACCCGCGTCTCTCCGACTGTATGGTTAATTTTTACTTTGAGCGTGTGACGGGTGTAATGTGTGTGTAGTATTGACTGTGATTTTGACATAAAACCCAAAAAGATTTTAATAAAACAATATTCCGTATTTAAATACAAGTTGCTAGTTCACTCATTTTTCAATGAAACATGCTTTTATCTTCTTTTATGAAATCTACCCTCCGTTTATGATATAAATTGCTAGAAATAAAACAAATATTACGTGGGAAGCTCCGTTGCAGAAAAGCGAATAAAACTCTGTTTGTATAAATCATTGTTCACGATAAGAACAATTTTCCATTTCAGTTATATGAAAAACTTATGATAGTGAAAATTTTGCAGGTAACGTTAAGACCTTACGTAAGGGCATTTAAACTAATATTTTGATCATCATCATCATCTTCATCGTGTGGGTTGTAAGGTCGACAACCGACCTCACAAACCCTGGTGTCAGTGTTATGGAGCCGCCAAAGGATTTTGATCATATTACTTAAACTCAAAATAAAATTTTGTTACTGCTCACACAAAAAAGTGTCTTATAAATTAAATGTTACCTTTTTTCGATGTCGAGTATTCTATAATATTTTATTTTGTTCCTATGATATTGGTTCTAATATAAAAACAAAAGCTATGCCTACAAAAAAACATGGTATGAGTATTTATGTTAATTCAAAACGGGATACAATCGCGAAAGTTTTTAAAAATATCTTCACTAGAATAACTTCAAAACGAATTTTTATTTTCCCAAAAACTCGTGTAGATTTGAGAAAAGAGTAAGATGATTTTCTCGTGGAATTCTATATTCCAATCTGGACCAAAACAAAACAAAAATAAAATCGCGCATTATGGTAAAAATTACAACATTACGAGAAGATTTAGATCCCGCGCTGTTCTCTTTCTTAGCGAGTCGACGGCAAGTTAAACTCTACAATATTCCCAGAATGTGGCCAAATTGGGGAATAACACAACAAAATGCAAGTTTATCTTATTTAATCTGTGAATACTTGCGCACTCTCAGTATTTGCTTTACGACCAATTCTCGGTTTACGGCCGCGCGCGCGCCGCCCCGCCGCCGCCGTCGCCGCCGCCACCGCGTCCAAATTGGTGAAGGTAACTGCGCTGCGCTTCCGTTTAGTACTTTTCAGTATTTTCACTTAAGGCTGTGTGCTTGCCACCTTTATGTATTTATTCGCTGAGTCAAGTTATATTTGGTCTCACATTTGAAGTTCATTTTGTAACTACGTACAGTTTCATGGACACAGTTACTAAACAAATGTCAAAGTCTGTTCGTTCCGTTAAGAATATGAGGATGAACATAATTTGGATGAATGTATGTCATCTATGCATTTACAATTTTATTTATTGGTTCATCAATTTATTGCACAAAGTATGAAATAAAAAGACAACAATACGAAACGACACATCTGGCCTGTTAATTTCTATAGAAATATCTACCTATACCTAATCTACGATAGATACTCGATGACTTTAATTTTGGGTGGACTTGAGTTCTAAAATATCGAAACAATCAATCAATTTGGGTGGCGGCCGTTCAAGGAAATGGTCGAACTGGGAAGTGGCCTTTCAAGGAATTGGCCGAACTGAGAAGTGGTCGAACAAGAAATTTGAGTGGTGGCCGTCTAAGGATGTGGCCGTAGCTGACCGGAACCCAATCAGCCTATTGCAGTCCACTGCTGGACGTAGGCCTCCCCAAGGGACCGCCAAAGCGCACGATCACCCGCTTAAGTCAAAAAGTCAAAGTCAATTTTTTTTATTCGAATTAAGATTTTTACAAATCATTTTTCGACGTCAAAGCTTTCCTCATCCAGCCACCACCAGCGAACAAAACTAAACAAATGCTTGATATTATTTGTACAAACGTTTATGTAGAAGTACACTCCTTGAATATTTACAGCCGCGTAGCTAAAACATTTTAAGAATACTTTGGCACACCCAACAGATTGTTTTTACGGCAGGTGAAAATAAACCAGTTTTGTTGTCAGCTTAATATCTTTTGAATCTTAAATAATTTAAGGTCGAGACAAATAATAAATAGGTCGGTCATTTTTCATTCTTTGCGTAGTAGCTTTCAGATTCATTGTATGGGTTATTTTTAATTATTTTTAGTGTTTTTTTTTATTTGTTTTTTTGTTGATTTTATCTAACTATGTCAACACACATCATTATATGAAGCCTAAAACATAGTTGTTATTGGCCCAATTCTACCCTGAATAAATACAATAAGGATTTATTTAATTTCATACATACGAGTATTTGAATTTATTTACAGAAATGTACACACTTTCTCACGATGTTTTCCTTCACCGTAAGAGCGCCGAATAAGCGTACAGATTGAATTCGAATATTGTAAACAATTTGGTATGTGGTGGGGTACAAACCGCCGCCTTTTAAACGGGAGCCAGCGCCCCTTACCACTACACCAACGACGCTTTAATCACAAGTGATAGACATAATATTACAATCGCGATATTGCGTTATGAGTTAAATAAGATATTCAGACGGATATAAATTGTGTGCACTTCTTACATTATTCGTGAACGTCAGTGGTGTAATAGCTATAGCTATCTGCTTCCCGTCTCGAAGGCGCTAGTTCGATCTCCACCACGTACAGTCCCCTGGCCGCTTGAAACCGAATATCATGAAATTTCGTATAATTGCGTAGATTGGTAAACTGTTATGTACAAATATATAACATTACATGTAGATATATAAAAAAATATTCTGAGAAAACTTTATAGGTTTCCATTCAGCCTGCCTGACTATCTCCTTTGCCGACTGTACCAATATTGTTTTTGTTTTTATTTTTCATGACAATAATTTGATGTCCGTACGGTGAAGGAAAACATCGTGAAGATACTTGCACATATACTGAAATTCAAAGATTCTGTTCGAAGTCGACATACCGACACTAATCAACCTGAGCACCTTAATTCAAGGTAGGCTTGAACCCCTCAGATATGAGCTGATAACGTGATAACAACTAGGGCATGATTTTATTGCACATATAAAGTAACAGTTCGTTTACATCGGCATACTGTGTTGTTGTTGATCGACTCGTGCGCTGCCTAAACAAACAGCTGACTCGCTGCGATCGGCTCAAAGCTGCCAACACTTCTGGCGACCAAATGAATGTTTGTCCACCTAGCATGTTGGATTTACATTTACATTTCGATACTAAGCGCATAGTGCCTAAAATAATTTGGAAACCGGGTGCGGTTGGAGCATGTGAAACTTAGCTGCTGTTTTTTTAGACGAGCTATTTCAGAATTTGTATATTTAAAACGACCACGACGACGGTCCCATTTTTATTAGCGAATTTCTTTGATGCCCGGAAAATATATTTTAGGAGTAAGGCCGCATACTTTTATACTATTATTTTTCTTAAATTGTTGTTGATTTAATTTTTATGTATGTTTGTGTGCTTTAAGGGAAATTCTCGTTACATTACAATATTATTATTATAACGTAAAATCGAAGTTTTAATGTTCTTCTTCTTCTAGTGGCACTCCATTACTGGAGGTCTGCCGTCAGCCTCTTGAATTTTTCCTTGTCCCTTGCTAACCGGAACAGCTCTTCGACCCCGGTAATCCCGGTCCACTCGTTTTAATCTAAGACAGTCTAAATAACAATCCACCAGTTTCGTGTTCTCTCCAAAATCCACATTTGCCTTTGGATTGAGGAAAACAAACTTACCTTGGTACGAGTATGTAATGGTACAGAGTATGTGCATGAAGATATTTTTAAGATTCTGATAGAATAAGAATGTTGCTATCTTTTCCTCGTAGTTGCACGTCACAGAGTGTTCACGTCTTTTATATTTAGCTTCGTGAGAAAGCAGACAGCTGCAGCTTTTACTCTCTTCTTATAAAGAGTGAATGAATGAATACTAAGGAATGTTGTTGCCACTTTCGGTCTTTTCTCGAGGTATTGAATTCACATCTAAAAGATTTTCTGATATTAAAGACTACTTTGCAACTAAAACAAAACACCCCTTTAGACCGGCTACAAAATAGACAAAATAATATTTTAGACCACTTGCGATTTAGACGAGTTGCTACTATAGAGCTTTTACGTTTACGACCGTTTGATACTAAATCATAGGAATTGAGGTTTGAACGTACCTTTTTTACGAAAATGGAATGAACGCTAATACGCTAAATGGAACTATGTGAAGATTCCGACAAAGCTAGTGAAGATTCCGACACAGCTAGTGAAGAATCCGACACAGCTAGTGAAGAATTTTAAAGATTTTGTTAGATGTAGACCAATGCGCACGGTCTGCATGTTTAACTTGGTTTCAGTTTAACAGAATCCGTGGCCGAGTGGTCAAACGTTCGGCTCTTATAATCTCATAACGTAGGTTCCGGGTTCGAATGCCGGTGGGGACACGGTCCAATAAAAAAATACTTTGTGAGACTTTCCCCAGTTTGGTTAGGACATTTTAGGCTGAATCACTTGATTGCCCGAAGATGAAAGATGATTCCGAGCTTCGGAAAGCACGCTATCTACGGAAGCCAAGTGGTTACACGAGCCAGGACCCAGGGTCCGTTAGGTCGGTTGTCGACCTTACAACCCACATGATGGAGGACTAATCATCATAAGAACTAGATCGTGTTCTTTGTTGGGGACATGAATTTTTTGACAATTAATTGACAACGACAAAATATACGAAATACTGATCTATCTTTTGCTGTAAATGTCTTCACATATCGAGAATTTTTTTTAAGGTCTCCGCCATCTTGAAATGTCATTACAGAATTGACACTTACTTTTGATCGAGTAAATATCAGACCCTCGCAGGTTTAGTTTGCACAAGCAATGTATGTTTAGGACAATCCCTAAGTATTATTATAAGAAAACCCATATGCTAAATCAGTTTTTATATTAAAAGTAAAATCCTTTGGCCGTATGACCTTTTCCTAAAATAGCAAGAACTATTCAATCTCTTGGGTTTTTTTATTACAGTTTTTCTGGTACAATATAAAAACAACCGTTCTTCATAAAAAAGTATTATAATTTATCGTGAAATAAATAAATTTGAATGTTCTAATTAGCTGTAAAAATCATAGTTGAACTAACAGTCTGTAATTTTCACTAAAACCATTTTCCATTGTTTTATTGATCTTTCAATAGCTGTAAAAAATCTGGCAATCTTGATAAAGTGAATGAGTACCCCATTGATTTACAACAGGCCTAGATATAGCGCGTCATACAAAAATACACTAGAAACATGTCACCTATTTGAAAGTACGCTGGGATTAAAAAGTGACATGTGTATTTATTAATTGCAACCGTATTGTCTACCATTATAGTAGTATTTTTATTGCCACGTACTGCGGTAATGTAGTGCTTAAGCACCGCTTTGCCGGCCCATGTTTTGAACATTCTTGTTCTATCTAGGCCTGTTGTAAATCAATGGAGCACCCTAAAAAAACAAACAACTCCAACGCTGTCAAATATACATCTCAACTAAAAACGCGACGATATTAAAAACCAGCAATCGCAAAATCGCAACCAGCCAAAAGATATCTAGCATCAATGGTTCTAAGCCTCAATGTCATTTACAATAAAGCGCTCTTGTATGTATCCTATCGATGCTTCGTAACGGACACTATTGGTCGGAACTACTGGGAGAGTTATAAATCCCTTATAAGAGTGCGATAAATTAGTTGAGCGAACGTGGAACCTTGTTAAGTCGAACACATAAGATGAGCTCGCTGATACCGCCCTGAGAGAGCTACACTGAAGTCTGCCCAAGAAAATAGATTGTTTCAGGTATAACGCTCATGCTTGTTTATATTTTTAGTATCCAAATAAAAAAGGACACATAAAACAAATTAAAATAAGCCACACTAAAGACGAGTTTTCCTTAAATTTTAGAGTGTTTTTTAAATCGTTAGATACGTCTAATGACTACGAAATTCATATTGCAAATGCATATTTTAGCTGCTGCACAAGGCAGGATTTGAATAAAAATCAAATCAAATCAACGGCCCGTTACAGTCTACTGCTGGACTATGAGCCTCCTCCACTTAAGTGGAGGGTCTTGCCATAATCTCCAAGCTTGGCAGGCGGGTTGGAGATCGCAGATTAAAAGGTTACTGTATCAGAGAGGGCTGCTGCCCGTTCCCTGTTCAATGTGTAGTCCCTAAGTCGCCTCTTACGACACCTACGTGAAGAGTAGGGGTTGGTGACAAATGTAATCTATTCTGCCGTCACCACACGGATTTGAATAAGCGTCTGTTAATTTATTTCGTTGCTATAGCTTAATTTTGTGCAGCCAAAACTCAACTAAAGCTTAAACTTTTAAAAACGTCAACACAAAAAAGAAAATCAATTTTCAAAAAACATGAAAAAATATTTATTTATATGTAACTTTGATTCTTCTAATCCACTTCTAATGACTATTTGTGTTTTACAATCAAATAATAATAACATATTGGTATACGCGGTAGACATCAATCTGTAATCTATGATTTTCAGAAAGCGCTTACTACGCAAAAGTCAAGGACATGTCTTTAAATTGCAGTTTCATGAAGATAAATAATTGCTTTCACTGCAATATCAGGCTACATCCGCGGCTGCTTCCGCATCTCAGGGGAACCCAATCTGGTTATCCGTGGAAACACGGTTACACCCCGGGGACCCAGCCACGCTACGCCATGTAATAACATTACCAAATATATCATCTGCTCTATATTATAATGTCATCTGGCGGGCCGGCATTTCTGTAAAAGAAGAATATGGCGTTTGGGAAAATATGCTTTTACTTCTTGTAAAATATGAATGCGAAAGGAATATAAATTTTATTGTTAACACTTCTCATACGCCAAGGGCTCGGGGCGTGTCGGTCGACATCACACACAACCTTTGAATTTCCAACGATACCTTCCGCCTGCGTAGGAGCGGAATTGGAAATTTGGTGGGTATCGAGCATTCTCCATCATTAGGCAATAATCGCTGTAATCGAAGACATCATTTACCTTAGGAATATAATCTTATAAAAAACACGTGTAATCATCTTATTAGAACTATTGCGCCTAAGGATATGAATGCATCTGTAGTAAGCCGTTGGGCGTCATCCGCAACCTTTGGAAGTGGTTCCACACATTTTACGTCGCGCCTTTTTCGTCTATCATCGTTGTCTTTGGTATGTTGTAAACTGTCGGTTGTCAGTCCGGTGACCTACCTGTACAAATAGTTTGTATTGTAAGTACCTGTTGTAGGAAAATATAACGTCTAAAATAAGAGAAGGTTGGTCCCTATCGATCTCAAGTCCAATAAACCACAACTCCTCTGTTACCACAAATTAAATAATTCAGTCAACTTTGAACGATCCCCGCTTCCAGTGGACCAATCGGTTTATTATTCATCCGATGAATTCGGTTCCAGGGAATTATCTGTTAACAGGTCTGCCTAGACGGACTGCATTTGGACGGCTAAGTGGCAGTTCTTTTGCAGTCAGAATGCAGTTGATATTTGGCACCGAACCAGTATTTTTAAACATTATTTGTAATCCGATTGTATTATTTCAGCACACTAATATTATTTTGAAAATATATTTGGATGTTTAGATGTTTGTTCCGCTTTAACGCCTTAACTACTGAACGGATTTGGATGAGATTTAGAAAGGAGATAGTTTGTACCCTGGATTAAGACATCGGATTTTTACGGAAAAAAGATTCATTCCCAAGGGAAAATCTTACATAAATAGTCATAGAATGATGTTAACGTCCCATTCTCGTTACGGTGGTTCTAGGTTCGAATGCCGGCGAGGACGATGCAAACAAATATGTTATCTCTTTGATACTTTCCCTGGTTGTCCAAAAAGAAAGATGGTTCCTTATTTCGAACACCACGTTAAGACTTTCGTCTACGGAAAGACTATTTACTGCGCTATTACTCAGACACCAGAGTTTGTAAGGTCATCCCCCTAGAAGAAGAATAATAAAAAAAACTTTATTTCCCTTGTTACATAATACTTTCTTTACGATTGTCTAGAAAATAAAATGCTCTATTTTCAAGCTTACCCAAGCGCATACCAGATAAACAAGGTTTACCGAATAAGTGCACAAAACCATAATTCCATGTAGTTCCAATGTTTTTGCCCGACGTATTTCACTTAATCCATTGCTCTCGACTACGAGTCTACGAGAGTAACGCTACACTTCCGTTCAGTGCAATAATATTTTCTAGACTTTATTGCTTTGAACTGAGCGCTGAATTTCATATATTATGAAGTTCTAGCACTTTAGCTAAGAACTGTGTGTTTTGTTTTGCATTTTGTGCTCAATATTTGAAATGGAAAATTATCTGTAGCACTTTACCAACAGTCGAATTACGAATGTGTATAACTTCTTAGACCACCATTATCACTTTGGTAGAAATAGCGATCCAAGTTGCGAAATTAGAAAAAAAAGCGAGAAAAAAAAACAAAAACAAAGCAAAACAACAAAATAAAATAAAAAACAAAACAACTGCAAAATATTTTTGTAAGATGATACTACCATGGATACAACTTTGAAGACGTTTGCGAAAATCTAGAGAATTGCAAAACAACCTAATAGAAAAGACAAATAAAAAAAATATTGAAATTTATTTATTTCAATTTATATATGTCGTGGCCATATCGTAGAATTGATCACATCGTGAAATTTTCGATCATTTCATGAAATGGTCACATTTCATGAAATATTCACTGTCCATTGGCCACATCATGATGTGCCTTGGCCAGATCAATGATAAGAAATCGTTTGACGATATGTTCAACTAAAACGCAGCTATTTCATGAAATGGTCAAGATTATTTGATCATATCGTAAAATTATTACATTTAATGCCGATATAGAGGCGCTGGAAGCACTTTGTTTATGTACCAACATGGCGGCCACGTTATTTCTCGCAGTGAATTATTCGTTATTAAAATGAGGAAGAAAAAAAGAGTTATGATGAAAAGTACTCTGAAAATGTCTGTCGGACTTAGAGAACAATAAGTACCAAACATAATTTAGATTCTTTTTAAAAATTTCAGGGACGCCCTAAACGCACTCCTATTTTCACGATATGGCCAATCGTGGACGACAAAATCGTGAAATGCACATGATTTAATGATCTGGTCAAATTTAGTTGGCCACATCATGAAATGCGACCATTTCATGAAATGATCGAAAATTTCATGATGTGGTCAATTCTACGATATGGCCACGACATATACATAACAATAATATGAGTAGGTATATGATGTTCGTCCGTGCCGCGTTTCTGCAGGGCTCACGGAAGATCAGCGCCGTAGTCTACCTTGCTAGGCTACGGCTTTTGCTGAGTGAGGCCCTTTTTGGGTGTCGCAACACAGGGGCAATTTTGTAAGTATGTTGTTTTTGTATTTTCATTTCATTTCTGTTGCATTATGTACTGTTCTTTATGTATGTGTTTTGTGTTGTGATGTCCTACAATAAAATGTTTCTGGTTTCTGAAATCATAATGTATTTGGAAGTTGGAAAACTCGTTTGCTTTGGTGCGCCAGTGACGGAATTTTAAATCAATTTTGAAATAATTATTAACTTTTATACTTGAAAAGCATAGTAAGAGATGTAACTATCCTAACCAGCCTTTTACAGTTTTAAGTTGCAGAAAGAACCCAACAGGCATATTTTCTGAACCACGTTCGCTTTCTTTAGCAAAGATTTATTTAGCACATTTGTTAGTTTAGGACGGCGACTGGTTAGACGGTGTTTTATTTGAGGGGCTAACAATACACCCTGTTGGCTGTTTACGTAAATTATGGCCAGCCCCTTTAGAGTCGCCCTGAGGAAGTGAGTTTATTTATTTATATCGCGAATGAAATAACAGATACGTTGTCTTTTGAGGTAAGTATTATTTTCCCTTAGTTTAAATAAAAAATAAATAGGTATGCAAGATTGTAGAGAAATTTAAGTAAATAGGTACTAGTAGAGTCCATTTTCCGAAATTATTGCAGATATATGGTGAAGTGATAGTCAAAGAGACGATAAACAAGGCCTTCTATATAGAGATGAGATGATTATATATATTTATATATTTTTAACAATTGCTATGTGCAGACATAAGCATGATATAACTAATTGTGTCATGAACAGCTCATATACGTCCCCACTAATTGTGTAGGTAGTTAAAAATAGATTATGATTGTGATAGAAAATTGTACAATCTAGGATCACTTTGCCAAATTTTTTCGTGTTTATCTCTCTGATTAGGACATTGTATAGTATATAATATATTTTCATATTTATAATATTAGTGTGAGACTTCTTAGACTATCTTTATCGGTTTTAATACCACATTTATTGTTCTTGAGCAGCGCACAATTATCAAATTATATTATGAGCTGATGATGATGATGATGATGGTGGTGGTGATGATGATGATGATTGCGTTTGGGTTGCACATGGGACGGATTAGTCATGCGAAAGCAATGGTCAGGAGCGAGACAACATTATTTAGGAAAGTGCAATCGCTGTTAAGACTTATAGACCCTGCTGTGTCTGGTTGCATGCGTCGGCGCCATAACATAATGCGAAAAAGAAAATAAAAGAAATCCCGTTTATAGAATTTTGTAAATGACTACCTATATTCTTAGATAAATGAAAGGCTTTCATTCATCTAAGCCTATATTATTATTTAACCAAAGAAGAAACGCAAAAGATGCGACGCATGTGGAGTTTCTTTGGTGACTTCTTCTCCACAGAGTCTGCACATCGTGTAGTGAACTCAACCAAAAAAGTTTAATGATAAAACTAAGAGATGTAATATCCAAAAGTTAATAAATTATTCATTTCATTCAACGCATAGATGTCTGTAATAAATGCACAGTATTTGTGGCGAGCTGTCTCTGACACCCTGTCAAAGAATTTAGTACTATCGTACAGAATGGCACCTCACCCTACTCCAGCCAATTGGCACTTCTTAACCCCGTGCATTGTGCCAGGTTGGAGAGTTAGGAGTACCGAATCAAAGAATTGTTCCCACCATATCGCTTCCCACGATATCGCTCCTTCAAATGCGCCTAGTTAGCTAGACTTCCCACCACCTCGCTTCGTGCTCGCTCTGATGCTGTTCCCCACCATGTCGCTTCCCACTACGTCGCTCCTGCTAATGCGCCTAGCTAGCCTTCCCACCACTTCGCTCCGAATTATTTGTCCGCGCGCGCTTTTAGTCGTATGGCGTACCTAGCATCGTAGCAGCGCGTCGATAAACCTAGTAGCATCGCGCGCATTTTATTAGTAAATCAAGTAGACATTTAAAACGCGGTAGTTTTATGGAGTAACTAAGATGTGACCCTGTATAGAAGAGACCCTTTATTCAGCCGGCTGATTTAGCGCCAGCCCCGCTCGTTATCACTTTGAGCAATCTACGTAAAACACCCTAATTTCCGGTGAACTCCGCGGAGATTCACACTTTTTGTGAGTGAAAAAACGGGAATAGGATACTCGCTTCGTGTTTATATGTTGAGGTGAATTGTTACGCGATTGGGTATTTGGCAGACACTGCTCGAATTAACTTGATTTGATTAAATAATATAAAATAAAGCACAGCACGTTCTTTTTCTTAAATAAATAATCATTATTGTTATTTATAATAAGCACATAATTATTTGTCTGACTATTCAAACTAGTTTTTTTGTAAAAAAAAAGTTTTGTGTCCTTTGCCCTCACGGACAATATTTAGAGATTTATTGCTGAACACATTAGTAAAAAAAAAATACTTTTATGTTTTCAGTTTTAACCCATTAAGGATTGAGTTTTCTTTTTCAATAATTTATTTTATTTTATTGTATGAAGGGAGTCCAAAGGCTTTAAAATTAATAAATTACTAACAATTACTGAAAAAAAAAGAAATCAATTGGACAAGGTGTCGACCTGTTATGTTGAATAGATTCAGATACAGATTATTTATTCATAAACAATATACATTATGTACAATATATATAAACTACAATATACAATATATATTTTAGCTAGATTAGACTTTAAAAATCAGTTCCCTAGAATCTTAATTTGGTAAAAATAAATCATTGTCTTTAATGTTCTAATTTAACACTTACACAGGCTTTTCATCTAACACGTTGTATAAAACAGGGACAGGCCACTAGATTTCCTACTAAAGTAAAAGCCAAGTTTCAAAAACTTCATGCACAAGATTTGTTGATACTGTGTAGAGAAAAAATATGTTGCACGATGACGTTATAAAGTTGTTGTACACACAAGGGGGCGGACAAAAGCTTTTTTCCCTAACTTTTTCCACAATGTGATGTCCAAACTAGAGGCTGATAAACCGGTTAATATAAAACCGGTAATAGTTTTGTTTTTAATGTTACGATAAACTATAAAAACTATGATGAGTACCAATGTAAATTTTTTGTTATGTAACGTTTAATAATATTAACTATAGAAATATCTTGTAATTTGTGTCCTGTGGATTAGATAATAACTTTCTTTCTTGAACTAGGTTCGTTCAAGAAAGAAAGTAAGTTATCACTATTTCTTCCAAAGCGATAATATTGCGGGCAGCAAAAAGCTCAGACCAC
This sequence comes from Carpatolechia fugitivella, assembly GCA_951230895.1. NCBI lineage: Eukaryota > Metazoa > Arthropoda > Insecta > Lepidoptera > Gelechiidae > Carpatolechia > Carpatolechia fugitivella. The sequence goes on along the minus strand of OX579653.1, from coordinate 1,923,720 downwards.
AGATAAAAATCCTGATTTAAAGATTAAAACACAACCTTTTTTACTACTATTTAGAATGGAAAATTACTTGAATGCCTTTATAAAATAAGTGGGGAAATGAATATTTCTCTTGTTTAAAAAATTTAAATACCGGTTTCAGGTTTAAAAATCGGTATTCATCGAGATAAAAACCGGTTTTAGTGAAACCGGTTTGCATACCCTTGTACAAACAATGTTTTTTATCACAACTTCAGTAAATCTTCACGAGTGAAGAGACTTTTAGTGAGGATTCATGTCAAGTCGCAAAGTTAGAAGAAGTTTCGTGTGTATTCCGCTTAAGTGAATAACTTTTATTATTTTAATGGATGTACAAAAAACATATTCACTTAAGAAAAAAAATCCTTATCTATCTATTACTGATAATGAAATAAACAAATATGTAAATATTATTGAATGTAAACATGTTCAATTGCTACAAAATAACTTGTTTGATGTTAATATTAAGTTGTTATTAATAACCCTTGGAGAGGCCTACGTGCAGCTGTGAACTGCAATAGGCTGATTGATTGATTAATAAAAACGGTTATATACTTCTGAAACTTTTGCTACCATAATTTTCTTTGATCTCAAAAAATTACCTGAAACGTTGCCTGAAACATAAAATGTTGAAATAATGGAATTGTGTTTTTTTTTTCTGGTTCCATAGGCTAGGCCTGTAACGTAACATAGGGTTGTGGGTTTGAATCTTGACTTGGAAAATATATGTGTAATATGCACTAGCACTTGTGCTTTCTTTGTGTCTGATGTTCTTTATCTTATGTAATTATCTAAATAGGGGATCGGACTGTTCCTAAATTTATCATATTTTATGAATTATATTTAAAATATACTAGATTAGTTGCAGACGATTCGCGAAGAAAAAAACAGAATCGGTTGAAAAACGAATTTACAGTGATTTTTTAAAGTTTCAATATGTCTGTCTCTTTCAAAAACGATTTTTTGTATGGAGATTATATGGCGTTACTAACAAATGACGTCACAAGAGGGTATGTGCCTCTCTGTCTAATCTTGAATTTCAAACCTTTATAACTCGGTCAATTTTAAAGATATAGCAAAAATTATTTTAGTGTTCGATAGCAAAAACTAAGAAATTTGGATTTATAAATTTTTTTTTGTGGTTGGACTCGGGGTTTTTAAACCCACAAAATGGTGGGTGTTTTCCTCAGCAAATCGAAATCAGGACGGACATAGTCACGGAAGGACAGCTAGTAGATAGAATATGTTAATATCCACTGTATGTTCTACATTGGGCGAAATTAAAATCGTTCGAAAATGACCTAGTGTTTATTTAGTAAATGAAATTGAACAACTTTCTCGAAAGATTAACTTTTATCATGGTTAATAATAAAAAAACATATTCAAGTTACCTTCTCGTATAACTGCATCTCGTCTCCGTCGTATCCGATTCTTATCCGGTCCGTTTTTGATCCGTAAATAAAACGGACGGTAAATTCACGTCTAGCGTTTGCGCACGCATCCGTATCCGATCCGGTTTTCATTCGTATTTGAGACGATTTTGCTGGATATTGTCGTAGTGATGTGCCGAGTCGAGCTGACTAACTGAGCTGATCTCGACCATAATGCTATAGAAGCAAGAAGCGTACAAGGTCAAAGCCACTTTGACTCGGTTTTGATCCGTAAAAAAACCGATCCGGAGTGAGAATTTACGGATCGAAAACGAACCGGATACGTATGGGAGCGTAAGCGTCTATACAATTACTAGGATGGCCTAACCGGATCAGAAACGGATAAGAATCGAATGAGAATCGGATACGGATGAGTGCGCAAACGCCCTTAGTCTATTACAGTAACGGAAACCTCATAATCATAATAATATCTTACGATATGTCGGAATCACTGACTTTAATAATAATGTACACCTGTTAGTACGCTGGACTAGAAATGCTTTTCGAAATGTCAATTTCTTTTTGTGGACTATTTCGCTCAGAGCGTGCCACCAAGAGTCCCTGGACGTTGCTTGGAAGCTTTCTACAGCTATCAAGTCTTCCGACATTGCCGAAACAACATTAATCAAATGGTTTCATTAGGCTGTTGATATTTTTACCAATTTGTACATTGCTTTAGCTTTCAGTAAAAATTAGATTTTTCGCTGGATAGATGTTTTAATATCAGAATTTGGTAATCAGTTACAGCCTCGGAGTTATTTCCATGAAATGTTTTACACAAACAATCTCTTAGGGAAGGTAATGTTAATGCTAATAGCTATGAAACCGCCTCTACGCACAATCTAATATTATGGTTAATTCAAGGACGTTAAACTGTTTAATCGTCCTTGGGTTAATTATGTATTTCTAAGTCAAAGTCAAAGTCAAAATCATTTATTTCCATAGGATGTTATTACATCACTTAGATTCCTTCTTGTGTGTGCAATAAAATGTTACTTACTAAGACTTACTTATGAGAATGCCTTCATTTTGATATTCATTCTAGCGTTTAACAACAGAGGTCAGTGGTTGCAATCCTCAGTTTTCTCCCCAAGGGCGGTATCAGCAAGCTCATTTTATGTGTTCGACCTAACAAGGTTCCCGCGCTCGTTTCGTCAATTTATCGCACTCTTATAAGGGATTTATATCTCTCCCAGTAGTTCGACCACTAGTGTCCGTTACGAAGCGTGGATGGGATACAAATGTGTTTTTATTTTACGAGTCTGTGGTCGTTGCAGTAAGTGCTACGTCTGGGAGTTTTTGTTATTCTTCATCAGTGGTGGACTTAAGCCCTTCGACACTAGGGGCAGCAAACAGGCAACGCTAAATTAGGCTCTACTTTACTCACAACTTAGGGTCTGTTTAATTATGTTATGGTGTTTGCTGCAGTTGGTTGTATATGGTACAATAGAGAAGGGGGGCTCCTTACAGTACGCAGCACGCTGTAATATCATAAACACTTAGTTAACCAAGATTTCATATATTTTTTCAGGGAAAACACCAAATTTATATCAAAGGAAATGGGCAAAGAAGATATGTTTTCATACAAATGACAATCAAGTTGGAGCGGCCACCGCTTTCTTCGAGTTTTAACACTTCTAAGGCAGCTATTTGAATATTGGCTGTCCAAAACTCAGCTTCAGTTACAGTATTAATGCCTCTAGGTTCTCCCTTGTGCAACAAGAGGAAGAGAGCAAATGCGTCATATTTGTGCAAGCAAGACTAAAATGTATATAATTATTTTCAATTTAATAATATCTATGTATGTTATCTTGTTAAATGTTGTCACCAAAATAAACAAAAAAATGTGATATATTTTATCTTACCATCGTACTTTATAAATGAAATAAAATCTTGTGAATCAGACTCACTGTCTCCCAAGACACAGGTTACCCTAGTTTTGGAGACAGAGATCAAACTCTGTAAGGACTTTTACCTTGTTCGTCTATCTATGTACAGTCAGCTGACGAATTAGCTATCCCCCGCGCTCGAAACCGATGAAGTTTTCTTGGTTTTTTATCATGAAATTTCGTATTTAATAACAGGTGAAAACGAAATCTTTCGTGGAAAACCAATTTTGTTTTCGTAAGTAAATCGTATAAAACCTTTCAGTTTGGTTAAATTACAATAACATTTTGTACCTGTACTATAGTCGGCCGACAGAAGACCAGATAGATCAGGGTCGTGGCGTGCTGGGGAGGAAGGCTGCTCTTTACTGTACGAGTATATAAAATGTTATGTAAAAAAATATAAATAATCACCTGAGAAAATCTCATCGGTTTCGAGCAGGGGGGTCAACTAATTCGTCAGCTGACTGTTTACTGCATTTATTGTAAATGAAAAAAAAAAGTATTGTAAAAACATGAAGCAGAACAACGGACAAACGAATTTATTGTAGCATTTAAAAAGTATCAAGCAGACCTCACGCCTCAACAAAAACATGGCGTCGTTATGTTAGCAAAATAATATAGCAAAACCTCTGGCCTGGTCTCGTTGGCACTGGGCCAGCAGTCAAAGCAATAGTTCGCTATGATGACAATGCCAGTTATTTATTTTCTACGTTTTATCGAATGCGAATGGTGGATTATAGGAAATGGTAGCTGAGCTGAAAGTTATTGGTTTTGGAACAAGTTTTGGTCTAGTGTGTGGTTCAAGTTCAGAGTCCGCACATCGTGTAGTGAACTCACCCAAAAAAATGCAATGACGAAGCTAAGATATGTAACATCCAAAAGTTAATAAACTATTCGTTTCAAGTGCATAGTTTGTACCCTGGATTAAAACATAGGATACTTTTTACGGGAAAAACACTTAATCCCTCGGGAAAATGTTACATAACGCGAGCGTAGTTGCGGGCGGACAGCTAGGTATGGTATAATTATGCGTTTCTAATCAGTCAACTTTGATTTTTGTTGATATTGACCTCTCACACAATCAATCTTTGACAGTAAAAGCTTTTTATGAACGTTTATAGTTGATGCGATTAAGATGCTCAAGTCTAGGTCGATCATACCTTAGTCAACTAGGTGGGTACAAGCTGGATTCAACTTTTCAACCTTGTAATTTCTTGCAGGTTTCCGTACAATGATGTTGTTCTACGTAGAATTAACGATGGATTCGAAATTTGAAACATCATTACGTGGTTTGAACCACAGACTTTCAACCAGGAGACGGAGGTCCTAGACACTACATCATCAAATGCCGTACCTACATGATTACATTTAAAATCAATGAACAAACTTATTTGAAAGAAAGGAAAGGCTCAAACAACGCGGCGGCTAGCAACTTTTTTTTTCATACCTATACGTCAAACGTTATTGAAGCCATTATACGTGTATTTATTACAGGTCCTGCATAATCTATCCTAAAACAACTGCCATCAGCCGGTTCTTTGTCCTTTCCCGTATGAATTAAAACAATGGCGGGATCGGGATTCTCATATTGATGAGCGGAACAATGCCATGCAAAGCAGTCGATTATTCTTTCAGTGTTTCCGATGGCATGGCGTAGTACTCCAGTATCCAAAGGGGTATTGTTTTTAAATTGCTTAAAGTTTAAACTTTCACTTTAATAAATACGGTTAACCAACTCACGTGTCTTTTGTCTGCGTTATTTAAGCACAAACTTGTTTTTTTCAGAATCCGTCTGAATAATAGACGAGTTACGGTGTTTATAAGGTTGATCTTCGACCTTTTAAAAAGCAAGTATCTTATAGTATGGGTTTAAGATCGATGGCAATAATTTACTCGATTACTTGGTAATTTGACTACATTTTCACTTGTTTATTTTTTCTTTTTGTCTTATATTAATTAAACATTTATTTTACCAATGTGATAATAACTTTTACTTTTTCTTTATACAATATTGTGTGCGACGGAGTTAGAATTTCGAGTTTTTTTCCAACAATTTAATATGGTAAATGCCTATCATCAACGGCCCGTTACAGTCCACTGCTGGACTATGAGACAAATACCTATACAATACATTTATATATACACATTTATTTATTGCAGATAAAAAACACAATGTAAAATATTGTTTAAGGAATCAATAAATAAAAGGAATTTAGTTATATGTATGCAAATTTAGAGTCGGGGGTCTGAGTAAAATGGTTGCGATATAAATTTGACTGATGAGGTTGATAATGATCTCGGATTAATTAAATTGAATCTGTATGAAATAGAATATTCGAATAGTAATTTCCATTATCTGTTTGCCGATTGGGCGGGTTTATTTCCATTCTGTATGTATAGTAATCATTTTCCATATTTAGTCATTCATCAGTTTATTAAGCCAAAAAAAGGCTTTTGGCATGCGAGGGACAAAAAATAGTTTAAAATAGTGGCGGTATATTGCTTGTAAAATAGACAGCCATTGAATCAGAAAAAATCTTTTCTGGCGAGTACTTACGTCCGAGGTTTTATAATGTGTTTTCGAATTTCAAATGCAATGTACAAGCAGCTGCAAAAGTGCACACCTATGACCACGGCAAACGATAGAAGTTTTCTTTATTTGAAATGTTCAGGAATTAGATAGATCTTTACGTTTGTTCGATGCTCTTACGTGCAAGAAATCTGCGCAAGGCTGCGAAGCAATTCAAATACTGTGTGTGAAGTCGACCAACCCGCACTGGGTTAGCGCTGTCAAGTCTAATCGCCCTTATTCAGGGTAGACGAGCCTCTCGATGGGGACGTATATAAGCTAGTGACATGAAAACCTCTGGAAACATTTACTTAATAGAAGTCTTTCATTTGATATGGCGATGATGATGATGATGACGACATAGCTCTATTTTTACCCGACTGCTTTAGAAGGAAATATATTCATAGAATAGAATAGAATATACTTTATTGCACACAAGAGGTACACAGAAAAAAAGCAGTTCAAATAATAGTGTATAGATAGGCGGCCTTATTGCTAAGGTAGCAGTTTCTTCCAGGCAACCTTCGCATACAGGAAAAAAACGCAAGAAATACTTCGGGATAGTGTGTTATATAAATTACGTATAAATTTCAAAATAATAATTACGTTTAAAATTCATAATTCACAAAAACGGTATGATGGAACATATTGTGAATATTTGATTCCTCTGACTGCTATCAACCAAGATCATTAAAAAAAAAACAAGAAAAAATCTACTTGTTTGCATCTTTTGCGTTCATTATTTAATTATTAAGTATGAAATTTTTCACGCCCGACGGTTTTTGTTTTTTTAATATTTATTTTATTATATATAAAAACTTTGAATTGAAATGAAACCTTTTCAATTATGCAATATAATCCTACCTTTCCTTCGTGCAGTGAAGCAAGGTATTCTTTTCTTATAGTTTTGCTATACCTCCATGAAATTAATTTCGCCCGGACCGAGCGTCGCTTTCTACCGACAAAAGCGGTTTTATCCGGTTTTATCAGCGGGTAAGTATTCCAACTACTCCGTCCTAGCCATTCAGACTACATTCAATGGAAATTGAAAATGGAGAGATGTCGAGTGGAAATTCTTAAAATAAAATGATGTTTCAGTGGCGTAATGGTTAGAGGGGAAGGTCTCTAAAGGAGATCTCGAGTTCGATACCGACTGGATAAATCTTGTTTAAAAGAACAAAATAATGTACGATTTAAAGGTTGATTTTAAATTTTAGCGGTGTATAAACAAACATGTTTTATTTTTCCACTGACGACGACGATATAATATAAAGTTGTTGACGTCAAAACATACTCAATAATTTAAAAATTCGTAAATGAATATAGCTGAACGGTTACTACCTGATAAATAGTTCAAATACCCTAGTCTGAAAAAATGTAAATTTAAACATTAAAAAAAATATAATTAAACAAAATTAAGAGCGTGGGTGGTCTAGTGGCTAGGGCCATTGCTTCCCGTCCGGGAAACGCGGGTTCAATGCCCACCACGTAACAATGTGTTTTCAAATTTCGAATTCATATGTGTACGTTTATTCGACGCTCTTACGGTGAAGGAAAAAATCGTGATGCAACATGTACACTCCTGCGAAGAAATTCAAAGATTGTGTGTGAAGTCGACCAACCCGCACTGGGCCAGCGTGGTCGACTAAGGCCTGATCGCCCTAATTCAGGGTAGGCTCGAGCCCCTCGGTGGGGACATATGTGATGTTGTTGATATAATTAAACAAAAAACGCACAAAGAAGATTAAAGACTCTTTGTACCATGTTTAGTTTAAGATCTACTGTAATTTTACCTATTTCCAACAAATAAATTGTCTTTATCTTTAACATCCTAAGTTACCATCCACCGTAAAACATTCGAAAATCAATGCCCAGAATGCCATAGATATTTTAACTTCAGAATACTTGCTCTCAGAGTTGTGTGCGATGTGCTATTATTAGTTACGTAGTCGTACAAATCAAATCTGCATATTTAACAACCCACATTCACATGGCGCCGCGTGCAAAAATGAATTGGAATAAACATTCTGAAACCACGTAAATACAAATAAAATGCTTTTTATTATAATTTAAGCTAGTTATGTAAATATACACTATTAGGTTTTCGCAGTTTTTAATATTAATAGCCATTCAGAGAGGAAACGCGGCCAGTCTGCTGGGCACTATGTCTTGCGGAGACGCACTGGAAGATATCTTCTATTTGTAAATATTTTGTATATTTTTAATTTTTTGTTTATTATTAATTTTTGTTTTTATTGTAATATACTAATAAAAAAACATAACACACATATGTACCAGGTTATTATCCCAATTTTGGTTTATTTTAAACTCATTGTAAAGCTTATTTTAAACCAAAGTCGTTGTTATAACCCGGTAGATAATATGAGTGTTATTAGTTATGTAAATGATTCAGAATTTCAATATTAATATTTAAAAATGAAAAATGCCTGAAGTACATATTAAATAACACAAATATATAAGCTATATTTTTTTTCAAAAACCTTTTTAAAATGTTAACACTACCTTTCTGAAACGTGTTGCCAGTCAAATATGGGTTGTTAAATATGCAGATTTGATTTGTAAAATACGTTTTGGTTTGATTCCCTAATTTTTAGAAGACAAGCAACCCCATCGTATCCCACCAACCTTTCCGTAATTATCAGGAAGTGTTGCCATTCTAACGAAAATTACATCCAGTTTTTTGAACAAAGCAAGCGTATTATACATTTATTTTTATAAACGAAGCGAGTTTTTCAGCCCTCACAAACACGTCAATGTATCTTGCGCTTGGCTAGCTTCGCCAAACGTGAACTAGCAAACAAGAAAAGGCTGATTACAAGTCGCAACACGTATTGAGCTCACTACAACTCGGGATCAAGTTAAAATCCAATACACACTTCATCGAACCTCAGTAAGGGTACTTTAGTTCTCAGGGCTTTAGGGCTGTAGAATGGCTAAGTGGGTTTACACGATGTTCGGGCAACGTTATTGCTTGTTTCACAATGATGTCACGTTTGATAAAGTTAAAATGCTCGACAACCTTATAGAAATCATTGCCATGATGAATATTATCTTACCTCATCAGTTACAACAAATAAAGTATAAATTATTTTACAAAAATGTTTTCGCCGTAAACTGACCCATAGTGAAGCTAAACTTTCTTCCATCTTCATTAAAAAAAAAACTTCAATTTGACAACTAAATAAAAAAAAACTATGGCCATATAAAACAGCCGTCTAGTGGAAAAAAGAGAACCATAATAAAAAAAAGAAATGAAAATCACCAATTCTTTCTCAACAAAAACATATAATTGGAGGATCATTAAGACGTCGAACAACAAAGATTCGGGACTCTTTTGCAAACAAATCTCGATTGCTATTGTTGGCACTGTTAAAGTTACTGGTAACCTAAATCTCCAAGTAGAAAAACTGTCTACGCTCGAACATCTCAATGAGGACAATACTAATAAAAAGCTAATTTAATTTGAGCATTTTTTTAAAGACGTTCTGAATCGAACTATTTCAGGACAGCCCTGTCCGTTCAGCGTTTAGAATAAAAAAAATAGTGCAACTTGAAAGTAACTGGACCAGTTTTATTCCCGTCAGAGCTGCAAAAGGAACAGAAGGGTTTTATTCAATTTTATTAAACTCTCTAGTCGGTTCTCTGTCTGTAAATCCAAGATGGCTACGGCGCACAAATTAAACCGTGTAAAGAATAGGAAGAGAATGTTTTGTTATGCTACTTTTTATTTATTTTATTGTAACTGGCCTTATTGTCGGCGTGATTGAGGGAAGGCCTTTGCCCAGCAGTGGGATACAAAATAGGCAAAATAAATAAAAAACTGATCTAACAACATAAAAAAAATATTTATTATATTATATATTAATAAATAATAATAATAACAATAAGTGGGGACATCTTCACACATGGCCATCTGATACCAAACTAAGCAGAGCTTGTACTATGGTTACCAGCCAGCTGATATACATTACTTAAATAGATAAATTCATTCTTATATAGATAAACAACAACCAGACACAAGGCAAACACAAGTGCTCATCACACAAATGTTTGCCCTGGGCGGGATTCGAACCCGCGACCCTGTGCGTCGGAGGCAGATACACTACCACCTGGGCTACGGAGCCGTCCGATATTTAAGTGGTTATATAACAGGCGCAAACATCTTTGCTAAGAAATCAATTTAGAACCGAGAATTAGATGGAACGTAAGTGTTTAATTATTTGAGTGCTTTTTTTTTTATTGAATATTCGAATTGGCGACTGTTTACATCGTCAGAGTTTCAAAAGATTACCGACCATTAACTTAAAAAATCAGATAAATTCTCGAAATCAGTAATACCTATATTTATTTTCAATCAAACTTGACCACAAAGTTAAAGTAAAAGTTATCACTATGAAATCTGGTTAAGTTATTAGAGTTAATTGAAGCAACAAAACAATAGCTATTCATAAATTACGTAAGTAATACGATATTATGATAACCTCCTATTTTATATTGAGTGAAACAAACACCTACGCGTACTGCCTACGCCCCCGTAGCAAACGGCTACGAAAATGCTACGCCGTAGCATGTGTAAGGCGAGAGCTACTTATGACTCGGAATATTATTCAAATGATTTCAAATAACCTTACCCAGCGATAATACTATGCAAATTACATACATACAGTAGCGGTATTACTAAAGCTGGGAGAGCTTCAGCCCAAATTATATGCAGTCAGATGCAGTAGACGGGTTTAAGGATCTCATATCATGCATATACAGTACAGTACACCGGTGGCCCGCCTGACTAGACCTCTTGTCAGATTTTTAACCACAATACTACTACTCACACAAACTGACTTGTCGTGATTCCCAAAGCACGAAAACTGTGCAGAATTAACTAACGCCACAACAACTCGAAAAACTAAATATTATTTTAAGATTGAATTCATTTATGAATATACTGAGTTAAAACGATATGATGACAACTACAACAAAAATGTAGACAAATATTATAAACAAAATATTCGCATGTGACGCCATTTGTACCTAAATCTCCCTTTCGGAATCTAAAATATTCAACAAACATATCACTATGAGTTGAGTCCAACAAATTACCAATTTTATACGTACATTTTCCATCCATAATTCAAGACACTTTTTAATTATAGTCGTATCAAAAATTAATTACTTATAAAGCTTCCGTGATCTTAAAATTAATATCCAATTATAAGGGGATGAAAGAGCGAAACAGTATTATAATGATAATTACATCCTACCCACATTAATCTTGGGATCGCGCGCTGTGTCGCTTCTGATATTAATGATCTTTGAGCAAGTGTTAGAGCAATTATAACTATTCCAATATTGCGAAAGTGCTTCAAAGACTTGTAATTTTGCTATAGTTGTCTCCTGTGGGTATTTTTTGCGAAAAAAGATATTAAGGTATTGGCAGGTTGAAATGATCTTCGTGTGGGTTGATAGGTTGAGAACGGACCTCACAAAACGTGGTGTTGGTGTTATATGACTATGAAATTAATGTATTTTAACAGATTATTTTAATTAGGTTAAAAAAAATATGTACTATTTCGGACACAAATTATTTGTTAACGAATAAATAAATAAATAAATATAGAGTCGCCAAAGGTCCCAGTAGCAGCCGGTACCCACGCCGCGGCTCAACGTGCATTCCAAAACAAGGAATCAGTTGACTCTGGATAAAGTCTTACAAAGATATGTTTGTTTGATAACCTCCATAGTGACAGTCGAACGTTCGACTCGGCCACAGAGGTCGTTGCTTGAAATTATGATGATGATTCCTCTAAGGTTTCGCTAACGTCACACAATTTCTGGTTAAAGTGCAAAGCATGACTCCCAATCAATCATCTTGACTTTTTGAGTGTAGCTAATTCTGGTAAAAAAATACAGAGTATGTGAAAAATAAGTTAACTTTGAAGTTGACGTTATTTCACTGATTAATGGTGTTTCGTAAACGAGGTGAAATTGCTTGAGTTAATTTATAATATGGCGGCAAAGTTACGTTATATTTTTCTTCAATATATTCAACCCATTGTGACTAAAGAGGATACTTACTTAATAATACACACTATTGCACCTATTTTTATACTGTGACTTGATTTCTTAATCATCTCCATTGACATAGTTTTCATTGTGCTCCGACATCAGAGCTTACTATTTATAGTCGGTTTATAGTTATAAACATTATCGCTATCTTGAATGTGCCAGTTGTTATCTCAATATTCAATGGTATGTTAAAAACGCCGCCTGTCTTAGAACAGAGCGTTACTAAAATAACAGTCTTTTATATTTCTATATATATATCATATATACTATACCAGAGAAGCTTGATGCAATTTACTGGCGATGGGACTAGACGGGGGAGGTAATTGTTCTGTCGTATAGGATTAAACTGTAAGTAACGAGACAGAAGGGATAGAAAATGTGCAGGAACCAATTTCAGTACAGTGCTGATAAAACAACAGAATATTTAGGTAGGTGTTTCATGTTAAAGTGAGTGGTTACTGAAGTGTTACAAACATTAAAGATGATCGAATCTGCTACGTGAATAATCTGTGATAAAAATTTTCAAATAACGTGAATTGCAACAAAAACACTTAAAATAAAAATAATATAAAATAAAAACGCTTTTATTGCCTTCACAAAAACAGAACAATAATTACAAATGCAATACTGGGTAGGAACATGTTTGGCAAAAGGTACCAGTCTCAGCAAATGCTTGACACACAAGTATGCCTAGCGCTGGTTTTCAGACTGGCCCCACACGCAGATGGGTCGGTCACCTTTATGTTTGTAAACAATCCTATACTACTTAGACTAAAGAATTATACCTAATCTCAAGCTAATAAGAAACGAACATAACACTGCGTGACGTCACATCTTGCTAACTGCTTTAATTTTCCATACTAGGTAAATGTTTTGACATTTAATAAAAAGAAGCTGGATTAACAAGACAAGCAGGCAGCTACCGGATTTCAAAACACGTTTAGTATTTGTGTATGTGTATGTGTATGAGTATATGTGTAAGGAACTGCGTGTACTGTGAATGTGAAATGTAAGGTGTTCTTGTGTAGCGAAAATTGTGTAGGGATGAGATAGAGAGAGGCTAGCCCTACGCAGCTAATTGCTTGGGATCGGAAGACCACTAGTCTCTCTCTCTCTCTCACCAGGTGTGTGGGTTGTGTGTGTGTGTGTGTGTGTGTGTGTGTGTGTGTGTGTGTGTGTGTGTGTGTGTGTGTGTGTGTGTGTGTGTGTGTGTGTGTGTGTGTGTGTGTGTGTGTGTGTAAGGCCAATCGAGGTATTATATACGCATACTTACAAAAAGTCACGTTCTAATTTCTTAAGGAGCGAGCAGAGAGCCTCGTAGATACCACGCACAAAAATATTTTTGCCGGTTTAGTCGACCAAGCGTACTTTGATTCAAAATGGTTGAAAAAAAAAAACACACTAAATGTTATCAATCAATCTCAGCCTATTGCAGTGCACTGCTGGACGTAGGCCTCCCCAAGGGCACGCCAAAGCGCACGATCACCCACTACCTTCACCTTTCCTCATCCAGCCACCACCAGCAACCTTCCTCAGGTCATCAGTCCACCTGGCAGGGGGGCGTCCCACACTACGTTTCCCGAGACGTGGTCGCTATTCGAGAACCCGTCTGCTCCAACACTCGTCGGTTACTACACACTAAATGTTAGATCCTACAAAAAAAAAATTCAATGTCAAAGATAGCTAGCTCAATAACAATATAAAACACGGAAGCTTGTTCATGGTTGGCACATTTACTACAAGGCGTGGGTTCTAGAGAAAAGAAATTAACTCCTTTTCTGTCGAATATTATGTTTTTGATATTCACAAATTCTTAACTTATTTATTTAAAATTTATTTAAAACGGAAACGCTCACGTAAAAATGGAAACTTTGTCTTCCAACGTTTCGTTTACGCGGCGGGGTCGAACGGCCTCTAACCGCTAAACCAACGAACATTACAAAATATAAATTATCAAAACCACTGATTTAATATTAAGTTTCATCGTAAAACAATGAAAGAGGGGCAACCAAATTACAGAATTATGTACGCGTCCTTTTCGCACGCAAAATTAATGAACTTGATGAAACACGAGTTACCGCTTTTTACAACCAATTTAATTTTAATTTTGTAAGTAAAACTCGTTTTGTTAATAAACAAGTAATCACTTTCATGACACTAATATTATACGCCGTGTGGTGACGGCAGAGTAGAATACATTTGTCACCAACCCCTACTCTGCCCGTGGGTGTCGTAAGAGGCGACTTAGGGGTCTACACATTGAACAGGGAACGGGCAGCAGCGCTCTCTGATACAGTAACCTTTTAATCTGCAATCTCCAACCCGCTTGCCAAGCGTGGAGATTATGGCAAAACCCTCCTTAAGTGAAGGAGGCTCATAGTCCAGCAGAGGACTGGTAACGGGCCGTTGATTTGATTTTGAATATTATAAATGTGATATTATATAAATGTGAAGCCGTGTGGTGACGGCAGAGTAGAATACATTTGTCACCAACCCCTACTCTTCCCGTGGGTGTCGTAAGAGGCGACTTAGGGACTATACATTGAACAGGGAACGGGCAGCAGCGCTCTCTGATACAGTAACCTTTTAATCTGCGATCTCCAACCCGCCTGCCAAGCGTGGAGATTATGGCAAAACCCTCCACTTAAGTGGAGGAGGCTCATAGTCCAGCAGTGGACTGTAACGGGCCGTTGATAAATGTGATATTTGGATGTTTGAATGTTTGTTCTGCTTTTACGCCGTAACAACTAAACGGATTTGGATGAAATTTGGAATGGAGATAGTTTGTAACTTGGATTACCAAATAGTATACTTTTTACGGGAAAATCCTACACAACGCGAGCATAGCTGTTGCGGGCGGACCAGTAGTTATTAGTGAATTTTAAGGTAGGTATCGTTTACTAGAGTTTTGAAGCATTATAAAATAGAATAACCAATATTAGTGTATTTTATATAGCCAGGATTGACTTCTAACGAGCACTATTTAGCGGTTTGTGTTAGCAGCCTCCGTGGCCGAGTGGTCGAGATTTCGGCGCTCATTACGGAGTTCCCAGTTCGATTCCCGGTGGGGACACTGTCAAGCAAAAATCTCTTTGTGAGACTTTCCCCAGTTTGGTTAGGACATTGTAGGCTGGATCACCTGATTGTCCGAAGAGAAAGCCGTTGGTCCCGGCTATTATCTAGTCGTTACACGAGCTAAGTAAGTGGCCTTTGGCGGTTCTATAACACTGACACCAGGGTTCGTGAGGTCGGTTGTCGACGATGATGATGATGAGGGAATCTATCTTATTGAAAACCCCATTAAACACAAGTTTTGATGTTTTAAATAAAATTTCGAGTACCTACATGCCACAAACTACCCCTCTGGAGCAGTACATTATACTCGCTCACTAGCATATTCGCAAAACATCATATTCTCATAACATGATGATCGCAAAACATCATAATATTGTCATAACATGATAATCGCAAAATATTATTATTGTTACAGATTATGTCTAAACAAAATCCCGTAAAAACGCCACACTTAATTATCACTATTCTATGTTTATAGATAAACGAAAATAATTCTGTTTGTAGGAAGAAAGAGAGAAATATTAGCAAAAGTCAAAAAGCTTTATATACATTGGTAAAAACCAAACATAACCCAGTTTCTGGAATTAACAGCGCCATCTGTCGGCTATGAAAGTTACATACTATTATAAATGACTAAGAACGTTTCGACTATAACAACGTCTGCGAAATATTTCTAAATAAAAAATAAAATAGAAAAAAATAGAAATCGATTTATTTAACCCATTTACACAGACAAAATCACATTAACAACGATCCCCGCACTAGGATAAACCTGTATCGCGGGAAATCTTACTTTGGTTAAACAGAAATAAATCTCTAAGTTTTTTTTAATTTTTTGCTTTATAAATTTATAAGTTATTTTAAAAAAAAACAGCATTTATTTTATGTTGAACTCGTTTTGTGTAGCGATTTCGTTCGCCATTATTTTTTTAAGTTTACTTACACAACGATCGTACTTCGGCGCTAAAGATATCGCTAATAATCGTGACTAAAAAAACAAAAGAACTCAGCCTAAATATTATGAGACCATTTACACATTCCTAATGTGTCCTTCCGATTAATCGCCAAAGTAATTACGAACTTTATTTTGCTTTTAAACAAAGTTCTAAACATTATGGTCATACTCATTATGGTCAAGTTCTTAACATTATGGTCTGGTTATGGTTATCATTACTCAGCCTAAATATTATGGTCTATTAGGCGGAGTTTAGCCTAAATATTATGAGACCATTTACAAATTCCTAATGTGTCCTTCCGATTAATCGCCAAAGTAATTACGAACTTTATTTTGCCTTTAAACAAAGTTCTAAATCTCCGCCCGCCAGCTAAAGAGGAAGGCAATTTAAAAATAATTAATCCAGGGGCGCGGTTGAAAAAACATTTTGTTTATTGTGGTCCGCGACGTCGCACAGTGGTGGACGTTGTATGGCGCGGCGGAAATAATTGTTTTATAGAAAGGGAATGTTATAAATGTTGGATATTAGTTCATAAAATAATAAGAAAGCATATTTTTCATAATGTTTTAGTTATATTATAGTATCGTAAAAATCAGAAAAGCAGTAAATGAAAGAAAACTAAAAAATAAATAACAAAATAAATTAAATCATTAATTTTTGTGCATTTTTTAAGACATATACAATAATGAATATATATATACAAAGAAAGCATACAAATACATACACAGTAATGAACAGGAATAAAAATCATTAAATTAAGTTTGAGGATCATTCTTCATTTCCTCCATGCAGCAAAGCTTTTACATCTTCATGCAAGGGCAAATGCTTTGGGCTACGCATAGCCCTTAAACTATTTGTGTACGGATCTGAAGAAGCCAAAAGCATGTGAAAAACATCTTCGTTCGTCAATTCACGTGAGCATTTTCGAGAATGGTTTAATCTGTATCGACGGTAGTCCTTGTTGCGCGCCTCTTGGGCTTCCTCAGATAACATTCAATGCTGGCAATGCAGCAGCTGAAATTATATGACTGCCGTGCATTAGAACCTTATGCACTGTATTTGGCATATAGTACCAGTCATATAACCCAACATACAGTCTTGTAGTCTCTTCACAATACTTCCCGAACTTTTCTGAGTCAACTGAAGCCCCGGAGTTGATTGTCTGCAATATTATAGAAAATCGATGAATCAACCTTTCATCGACTCCTGTAATTTCCGCCACTATATCCACATTATCAAAAAACCTCCTTGACGTGTTTCCATCATTCGACGAGCCCATTCCTTGCTTAACGAAGTCCACCTTAATTCCCAATCTTTTGAAAAGCTCGTCTTGTATTTTTTTCTTCTCCTCTTCTTTAAGTGGCAGCGTGTTGGCATTGGTTCTCCAGCTTTTAAACGATTTATTATAGGCAATATGCAAAATACATTCCATAAATTTCAGTCTTGCATGTAACGGACTAAGGCCTACTTTAAAAGCGTCCGTATTTACTTCTTTTGTTTTTAAATGTTCCAGCTTATTCATTTCAGTCGGCTTCGCCTTGCATATATAGCACACTGCATTAGAAGAAGTATCTGTGATTGTTTGTGCAATTTTACCATCGATCATGGTTAAATGAAGTTCATGAGTCACTCTAAAAATCCTGTTGTTCATGGAAATCGTTGTTTGATTTAGATTAGCTATTTCACTTTCCATTCTTGAGATCTCGTTTTTACTGACATCCGTTGTTTCTTTCATGAACTGAAACTGTACTGGTCTGCAATACCTGGTTGAAGAAGGAGTTTCATTTTTCCAATACACCAAAGAATTATTTATTTTGTTGTTAAGACGGAGCGGAACTAATGTTGTTAGAAATATGTTGGTATCTGTAGCACCATCTTCGACAAATGACTGTTTGTATTCAGTGTGGCCCGATGAGCCATCGCAACCCCATTTTGATAAAAGTGTTACTTCCTCACTCATACTTGCCAATTCATCGTCAGTTTTTGTTTTATATATCCTCTTTACAGTATGATCTAATAATTCTTGAAGACCTACGTAAGCGTAGCTTTCTGTTGCATCTATATGAGGAGGATAGCAATCTTTCTTTGCATTTAAGACATTATGATAAGCTGGAAAAATATCACATCCAATTTCCTTTGCAGCTTTTCTAAGAATTTCATATTGATGCCTTGTTAATGATGCATCTAACATTAATGCCCACGCTTTCTCCGCACTAAATGCTTCACATCTTGTTGATTGATCGCTTATTCTCTTAGCTGCTGCAGCAATTAATTCAGGTTGGACAGTTTCGCATAGCTTTTTAACTTTATACCTTTTGGCTCGGTCACAACATTCATCGATAGGTTTTTCTGGTCTTCCACTGTGAGATCGTTTTGATGATCCTGCTGCAATATCTTCATTAAGAACCGTAAACTTTACTGACAGTCATTTTTCATTTTTAGCAAAAAAGAACTTCTTATTCCGAGCTGCTTCATTCCACTTTTTTGTAAATTTGGGAAAAAAGGTTTTGATCAAATGTTCACTTATTTTCACTAACATGATCTCCGATAAATCAGTATGATTGCTTTTAATAACTTCAACGCACTTATTGACATCGCGACCGCTTGCGATAGCAATTTCGGCTAATTTGTCGTTAGAAATAGTAAAATTCGCCATTTTAGTGTAAAATTTGTTATCACTGTACCGGTTATGAACAAGTAATGAAAAATAAAACAAAAGTTTATCCCTTTTATAGCCATTACTATTTTTTTTAGGTAATTTACCCTCATTAAAAAAATTAATTCTTAATGTAGGCAATATGAAGCTCATTTACTAATAGGACTACAAAAACAAGGTTAGCAGATATTAGCAGCTGGAAGTGATTTGTTAATTATCTATAGGAATGTACCTATCACGTAAACTACATAAGACACCGCCGGAAAGCGCCGCAAGCTAGATATGGTCGATTGAAAAAGAAATTATGTAAAAAAAAAATGCTTTGTTCTCTAACGATACTACATTAATACTAAGTACTTTCCTCAAATTATAAATTTAGTTTTAGATGCTCTAATGTATGTAGTATTACCAGTTATTTTTATATTTTTTTTAAATACACTGGTTATCTAGTGTAACTAAGCAAAAAAAGTCATATTTTTCAAGAAATAAATAACGTTTCTTTAAAGTCTGACTTTAGCCTTTAATTTAACCAATAACACAATAATAAAAATAAAAAAAAATTATATAGCATTGTTTGTTGAAGACTGTAGTATTTATTAATGATACAAAATCTGCCTAAAGTTGAACTCTGAAAAAAGGACTTTTTTCCGCCGATCCATCATTGTGCGTCGTGACGTCACTCAAAGCGGGACTTTGTAACATTGAACCTGAATCACAAACAGTCAATTTATTAGGATTGTTTGAAACCGGTAGTGGTGATTGCTGACTCTTTATATTACTATCACAAAAGTTAAGCGATTGCAAGTTATGACCACCAAGTTAAAATTGGGTATACAAAATGGAAAAAAAATAAGAAGAAAAAAGAAGACAATTGAAGAAAATTGTGACAATTGAATCGCTTACACTTTGCTTACATTTTTAGATGATGCCAAGAGGCCTCGTGGTGGCTTCAGTAATTGTACTATCACATTACTGAGCCCAATTCACCGAACAATCATCCAAGGATATATTTTAAACCTACAAATATCACTCGACACGACACTGGCGAAATATAACATAAGATGTGTCGCCATTAAGAAGAAAAAAAAAACTGTTCTGAAATAAATGTTTTTCATTCATTCATTTCATTAATTATCATAATTAATGGTTGTTAGGCTAAGTCAGGGCTACTTGGCTTCATGAAAACTGAGTCGACAGGGCAAGTCGGGCTTGGCACTTAGTCCACAATTTAGAAGAAGTTTAATAAAATTGTTTATTTTAAATAAGTAACACTTTATTGCACACAAAAGAAATACAATAACAATAAAAAGTCAGGTAAGGTTTATGTTTAAAATACGAAAAAAAGCAACTACTTTTAGATCTCTTTAGTTTATAAATTTTAATAATACCATATTCTCCCAAAACCAATTATTTTATTAATCCCATAAAAGTGGACAATGAACCTATCCATCATAGAAAGGAAATTGCCCACGGGTGGCATCGCTAAAATCATAAAAACCAAGTTGTGTCACAAGTTCATAAAATATTTAATTCATATTTTTTTATAATATGATTTTATATCTATTAAATAAAATACAATACAAATATTCTAAGCTTATCTCCATTAACAGTATAAATAAAATAGCCGTTTGTTCAGCGACAGTAGAAACTAGAATTTGGAGCCTTATCACCGCGAAACCCGGAGAATTATAATCAAATGGCTAATTGTATTTGAAAGTTCGTATAACAAACTTAAAATTAAGCAAGAAATCATTGTGACACATTAGGTTTTACACCGATACTAAGATCCATAATCGCTTGGGCATACTCCTTTCACGTAAACCGCTTTAAAGCAGACCGTTTTATAAAACTCTAAATTAAAATAATAATAATAATAAAATATAATATTTTATTCTTCTATTAGTGAGCTCCTATAAATTCCAGCTCAGTCATCGTGAGTTAGCTCATAAAGAACTTTTGTCGTATCTCTAAAAGTTCTCCAAGTGAAATCGTAAGAAGCGACGACCGCGACCGACTTTTGTTCAGCCTAAGATTAGGGCTGAAACCGGTTACTGGAAAAACGGGTAATTTTATTAAAAAATATTTAATGGGTAATACCGGTTTCATCAGTATACATTTACTATACACCATTTCCTGTATTGAAAGAAAACCCCCTGCAGCCGCCACGGAGCTGCTGGGCACTACACGAAGAGTGTTGTAGAGGGTTATGTGGCTATAACCAGGGCACAGTCTAAGGAAAACAAGGTATTTATATATTATATTAACTGACAATTAATAGTAGAGAATAGTAGAAAAGCTTTAGGTATGTACTGTCGGAGATCAGGACATGAAGTGAAGAATTTGGCAGAAAAAAGACAAAATAGAAACGTAAGAAATCTAAACTTGAAAAGGAATTTAAAATGAAAGATAAAACTGCCAGCGAGAAAGGTTGCCAGTCATAAAACAGGAAAGAGGACGAATGCCTCGTTACACCCCTCTATTAATACATATAGGTATATACCACAAACAAACACCACAAAAGCGGGGTGGTGTATTTATATATTATAATATTATTTAGCCTGAAAGGTCCCACTGCTGGGCAAAGGTCTCCCCATTTTTAGGGTTCCGTAGCCAAATGGCAAAAAACGGAACCCTTATGGATTCGTCATGTCTGTCTGTCTGTCCGTCCGTATGTCACAGCCACTTTTTTCGAAAACTATAAGAACTATACTGTTGAAACTTGGCAAGTAGATGTATTCTGTGAACCGCATTAAGATTTTCATACAAAAATAGAAAAAAAACAATAAATTTTGGGGGTTCCCCATACATAGAACTGAAACTCAATTTTTTTTTTCATCAAACCCATACTTGTGGGGTGTCTATGGATAGGTCTTCAAAAATGATATTGAGGTTTCTAATTCCCTTTTTTTTCTAAACTGAATATTTTGCGCGAGAGACACTTCCAAAGTGGTAAAATGTGTGTCCCCCCCCTGTAACTTCTAACATAAGAGAATGATCAAACTAAAAAAAATATATGATGTACATTACCATGGAAACTTCCAACGAAAATTGGTTTGAACGAGATCCAGTAAGTAGTTTTTTTTAAATACGTCATAAATCGTAAATCGTAAACCGCGGCTACTATCTAGTCGTTACAGGAGCCAAGTCAGTGGCCTTTGGCGGTTCTATAACACTGACACCAAAGTTACAACGAACTACAAGAACTTTTATGTTACTTGCTGCTACGGAACCCTTCATGGGCGAGTCCGACTCGCACTTGGCCGCTTTTGTACCACTCGTCACGGTTTTGAGCAATCTCCCAGTCCTGTCGATAGGCATTTAAATCGTCCCGCTATCTTTTACGGGGCGCTTACCTCGACTCAATTTATATATTAATATTATTTTTCCTGTTTTAATACTGGTATTCTTGGCCAACTTATGCTCGCATAAGACGAAAAGGAGGCTATCAGTCTTTCTTCGAGAGATTTGACCGCTTGAAAAGAAATGATTGCGGTGGCGATGGCAATATAGATTTTAAGAATCATAACAAAACAACACACACACACACACACACACACACACACACACTAAAACGACTTTTACAGCAATTTTCCAATATTCAAAGGTACCAATAACGGTATTACCTGAAAGAGTAAATTTACCGGTACCAATAATACCGGTATCTCAAGCTTTGCCCAGAATATTCGAGATGAATATTTTTGTTTTTACAGGCCCAAGTTTTCAATTAAGGACTTGTCAGAGTGATGCCAAGGGGAGAAAGTCTTAGAAAGGTGTTACGAATTCGAAAGTTATCTAAGTATCAAAGTGAAATAAACAATGAAAGAAAAGCAATTAACAGGGTATCAAAATGTTAGCAGCAATTCTGTCATAAAAAGACGTTTTCTCGGTAAGTACTTAGAACACGGTACTCTTTTTGCGCCATCGGTGTTTTTTGGTCTTGCAGCACTGAATATAATGATAATAATAGTAGAGGGATCGGACTGTTCACCATATTTTATGAATTTACCATATTTTATGAGTTATTTTTAAAATATAGAATAGTAGCAGACGATTCGCGAAGAAAAAAACAGAATCGGTTGAAAAACGAATTTACAGTGATTTTTTAAAGTTTCAATATGTTTCATCAAAAACTATTTTTTGTATGGAGATTATATGGCGTTACTAACAAATGACGTCACAAGTGGGTATGTGCCTTTCTGTCTAATCTTGAATTTCAAACCTTTAGAACTCGGTCAATTTTAAAGATAGAGAAACAATTATTTTAGTGTTCGATAGCAGAAACTAAGAAGTTTGGATTTATAAAATAAAAATAAAAGTAGTCCGATCCCCTATTAATTTAAAAAAAAATTCACGTATATGGTCAAGACAGAGTAACAACCAACTTAAAAACACAAAAAAAAAATCATGAGTTCGTTTGACTTACAGGTTACAATGATTTGGGTTTTTGAATTTTGGGATCCCGTATGTATAGCACTCCATGAAAAACAGAAGTTAAATTTATAAATTCAGACAAACATAAGAATGTACCCGCCCTCCATCTCTAAAGCAATAAGTCCGTGTCTCAAGCGTCGTCGCTAGTTTGTAGACTTTGTAGTCAGACTGCGAAACGACACGTTTGCACCGAACTTAATTAAAAGAGATGTATCGACAGCTATTATGTCTAACACCTAGTTAATTTAGTACAAGAACTTGTTTATTACAAATTACAATACAACTAATATTTGGCACAGAATAAAAACTAATGCGTTTTGTAAAAACTAATGCGTTTTGTAATAACTAATGCGTTTTGTAATAACACTAGAAATATGTTATACTATCTCAGTGGTACAGAAAATACAATATTCTGATTATACCCCTGGCTCGAATAACGTCTGTTTCCGTGGATACACGGAGAAAAAAGAGACTACCAGAAAAAAATATATATTTGTCAATTAGTCAGTGGTAATAAATAAACCCATATAAACTTACCACCCTAGAGCGGTGCTAGTTTGTATTCAGACGACGAAACGACACATCCACCCCCAACTTAATTAAACGGAGCTTAATGTCTGTTGAACCGGTTCCTTCTGTGGCAGTCTTTATAGCACTAAAGTTAGCGACTTAAGTACCCAGTTTATTTGAAAGTTAGTCAGGAACTTATGAGCGACAATGCGACACAAAGGGAAGAAATAAAATTAGTTGTAGTGCGGTGGTGTTAGTGGCTACTACGTACCAATGTGTTTTTGAATTTCGAACGGTTTGTTTATTCGCCGCTCTGGTGAAAGAAAACATCGATTATTTAAGAACACAGGTTTCTTCTTCACAAGACCTCTCGTCACTAAGAATGTTAATGCATATGGAGGCCAATCGTACTGGTGAGACACGCACCCGCATTCGCAATTTGTATATAGTTTGGTTGGTAACGAGAGGTCATGAGCTCCTTTTGATTCCAGCGTATTTCTCTGGTGAGTGCTTTCTGAATAGACCTAAGCCTAAACGCATTGGTCCATGTAATTGACTAGCCCAACCGTTTTTGTACAAAAAAGTGATTGCGGTCAGATGATCTGAAGAAAAAGAAATCTTTTGGGAAATAAAAAATATATTTACCATCTATTGAGTTCGAAATTCAATTTATTCCACATTCACACGCTTCTTTGAATGTTTATCTCAAGTCTCAACTTATATTGTAACTTGGGAACATTTTTCTCTTTGTGTTTTCTTTGATTGAATATAAAAGTACCGACATTCAAACTTACTTATACCAACGCTTATCAAACAGTGGAATGTACGGTTTTTTTTCGGTTGCAACCTGCGGTGACGGTCAGAAGCCAGCAAATAGATTTGAGTTCCATAAATGTTATCAACAATCTCTCTAGATGGTAACAAAAAGTAAAATTGCATCAATTTTAGATCTGACGTTTTCAAACGGTATAAAAACAAAATTTACTCAACCAAACTTGCATAGTATTTGGCAGAAAGAGAAGCAACTAATTGGCTCAATCCATTCAACCTGAAAAAAGTTGAAACAAATGAGTATGATACGTGTTCCTTTTTAAACAATTTGAATTTCATCCAGAAGTCAAGTGTTCATTTCCTAGCTGAATGGCGGGAAATTTTAAAGGATGGATATATGAATAATTCATGTGAAAAACGGGACTGAAAAAATATAATTTGCATGTTTTATGAAGCCTTGTAATAGGTTGTTGCAAAATTGTGAGTCAGCTCAAAGGGTAAAGCTTATTGCGTATAAAATTTATACATTATAAAACTGAGTGTGTTGCATAATTACTAGCAAAGATTTTTTTAAATTTCATACGTTGAAATGAGTTTAATTAAATACTGAATGTGAAAAACTAAATTGTTTGGGAACTCGGCGTAAATTGAAGAAACGGCGGCAAAGCAACCAAGAAAAACACATTAAAAGAATTTCATGCATTATCAAAAATTGCGTTAAAAATCTAGTAAGTGTTTAAAAATCCAAACAACATTCACTTTAAAATGAAATAGTTGTGTACCAGCCAGCAAAATAGCCACGCTTGCTTCAAATCCGAGATAATCTCCACACCAAACGGCTTCCAGCGAGATTGAGCTAGCAGCGTGTGCACTGTAGGAAATCGCACAGCTCGAGAAAAATGTACGGCAGTGGACTTCATGATTGGGCCAGCAGCATGAGCACTGTAGGAATTTGTACAGCGTACGGCACTGACTCCGTATTAGTCGTGGACACCTGCAAGTTGTGACTAACGGAGTGAGAACGCTGAATTCATTGTAGCTCAAACACTCCAAAGTATACCATTTCGCCTTCGCCTTTACAACTCATATCGGTCCAAAAGGCCCTGCCGTATCCGCCATTTTTAGGGTTCCTTCCGTAGTCAAAAAGGAACTCTTATAGTTTCGCCATGTCTATCTGTCTGTCTGTCTGTCCGTGGCTTAGCTCAATAACACTTAGTACTAGAAGGCTGTAATTTGGCATGGATATACAATATTAATCATGCCGACAAAGCTGAAGTTTAAAATCTTCATGAATTTTTTTTAGGGTTCCTCTGTTAAACGTGAAGTGAGGATTGGACACTGCTTTATATAGGGCAAGTGTAATTAGGATGGCCCCGAAGATTTATAATAAATTACCTTTAGATATAAGACGATGTGACCAGTTAATAAAATTTAAACATAAGTTGACTAATTATTTAATTGAAAAATATTTTACTCAATTCATGAATTTTTAAATGACTTTTAATGTAATTATAAAATAATTTATTTTGATTTTATTATATAAATTGTGACATTAAACTTTTGATATTATGTACTTTAAGATTTATATGTTGTCATAATTTTATTTCCAATAATTATAACTTCGTATATAGAGATGACAGGACTCGAGGCTTTTAAACCCTTATGTTCAAAACTCGCCTCAACTTTGAAGACTCGACTACAAATATACGACTCGAGGCTTTTTACAAATCTAAAAAGGTTTGAGTCACCAGATGGCTCGCTTAAAAGTTAAACGACTTGAGTGCTTTACTAAAAGACTCGAAACTCGGACCCGAGCCTTTTAAGTAAAGAACGCGAGTCGTTTAAGAATCCGAGTCTTTTAAAATAGGATTTCAAAAAAAGAAAACGAAATAATAAAAGTGTGTTTAGTTCACAAAAACACAAATACTTACCTTCACCCACAATACAACAATAATTCACATTTTGTCATCATACGGCTTACATTATATTACTGATCTGTGATACACCTCGCGACTCGCGACTCGCGCGAGCCGAGTCGTTTAAGAAAAGGTTCGAGGTTTTTCGTCGCAACTAAGTCGTTTATAAATGGGAGTCTTTTTAAAGTGACTCGAATATAAAATTAAACCTCGAGTTGTAGTCGTTTACAAAAAAAGGTTCAAGGTTCAGGGTTTGCACGACTTGATTGAGTTGAAAACCTTAGAGTTGAGTCGAGTCTTCTTTAAAGGACTTAAAAGCCTCGAGTCCTTACATCTCTATTCGTATACTGGAAGGTGCGACATAATAATATTGTACCAACCTTTTTACCTATGTTGACGAATAAATGATTTGAATTTGAATTTGTTTTTTTTTATTCCCGAGGGTAAGGTAGGGGGTTTGCTAAAACCATTTTTATATGCTAGTGTACGTTTCAGAAATATTTCGTTTTAAAGTGCTTATTTTTGTTAGAGTCAAGTTCCCCCGAAACCGTTGTATTTGGAAATGAGGAAAAAATCACGGTAGTAGGGTATGTTTAAAAGGAAAATTATCAACATCAAGAAGGCTTTACAGGTTATAGAATAATATACCAACTTATAAAATGTTGAAGAAATTTGGTACTACAAATATCATAGAAAAATATTTTGATAAATGTTAATTGTCTTAAACAGGTATCTAAGTAGTATAAATTAGACAACTACAAAACCCTACACTTTGCGTGGCCCGAAACGTGCTTGGACGGAGGTTGGGGAAAAAGTTTCTTCGCATTTTATATGGAAATTCAAAACATTTTTTAATCAAGTTTGTTCGATAACTTTGTTCGATAACTTTCTGCCATCTTGGACATGATCCCATTGCTATAGAAATTCTGGGGCTTCTGATCAAAAAACCGCGACAAGTGGCTTTGGCAGTCCTCTCGTGATGTTAACCTGACGCTGCCTAAAGAATTCTGAAGAGACCGAAACAAGTGTAAATCTGAAGGTGCAAGGTCAGGACTATACGGCGGATGCATTAACACCTCCCAGCCAAACTCATACAGCGCCACCAAAAAATTTATAGCCAGTGTCACTGGGACTGATGATGTAAGGATTTTAACGATACCTCATACATGCAAATCTGTTCAGGTATAATAAAGAAACTCACATATAATATAATACAGACATACATGAACCCTAAACACGTGTTAAAAGGGAACGGTCAACGACCATATAAGTTTAAGAGCTATCAAACATAAAATTAGACCTTATGGACGCGTCGATTTCATAATTTTATAACGGACGTACTACAGAATGCGACTGAAAATTTTAAGTAAAGCAAGTAGCTATTTTAATAAGCTAGGCCCATATTATGAACAACAATAATAAATAACTTATATGAAAGCAATTAACTACAAAGTTGGTAGGTACAAAACTTATCACAGTAGGTACGGCTAAGTTAGGGTATAAACATAATATTGTATTAAGTTACCATTCATTCAAAACATCATTCGTTCCTATAATTTGTCAAAGACACGAAAAAGACATATTATGAGTAGAAAAACAGTTTCCTCATCCAGATCATACAAAAGAAGGTGATTTAATTAAATAGTAATATTACATCGAGTAAGCGTCTTTCACTGGCATTCGTGATAGACACTTTAAAAAAAATCAATATCCGTTTAGTTCTTTTTGTGTTTCTGTGTGTTTGTTCAAAATTATCTATTTTATATGTACGAACGGCAGAGTCACTTCAATACCGAGTTTTGAATAATACCAGCGCCATCTGTTGTGAATGAAAAGCGTCTTGTTCGTGTAGACGAATGAGACGAATGGTTCGTTCGTGTAGAGTATTTTATATTCTTTCAGGTTTTCTGTTAGGCTTACTATCTGCTTCGGACTAGAGAAATCAAGCAGATACGAATGTAGCAACTAAATAAATAAATAAATTAAATTGGCGGAGCGAGCGCGTAATAGCACGAGCGAAGCGTCTCTGTTTCAGCTTGGCCAAAATTGCTTTTGTATGTCTATCTGTCTGTTTGTTCTCCTCTACAAGTCGCGTTTCTCAACTGATTCTCGTGAAATTCTGTGAGCCGGTTCAATAAATTTAAAAAGATTTTTTGTCGAGTTAGTTTTTGGAAATTTAAAAAATAACGGAGTTATGAGGGCTGAACACGTAAAAAAATCATAAATCAATTTCGAAAAAAATAAATACTTGCGGTGTCTACAGCTCACACAGAGCCACTAGTTGTAATTTTGTGTACGTGTGTATAGGTATATTTATTTTTATGTATATCATATCATCATAAAGACGTAAGTAATGGTTTAGTTTATTTACGTTCTTCTTCCTCATCGTGTGGGTTGTAAGGTCAACAACCGACCTTTTAAACCCCAGTGTCAGTGTTATAGAGCCGCCAAAAGCCACTAACATGGCTCGTGTAACGACTAGATAGTAGCTGGGACCAACGCAATGATTTAACGTGCCTTCCGAAGCACGGAATTATCTTTCTTTTCGGACAATCAGGTGATTGACCTACAAAGTCCTAACCAAACTGGGGAAAGTCTCACAAAGAGATTTTTGCTTGACAGTGTCCCCACCCGGAATCGAACCCGGAACCTCCGTAATGAGCGGCCAAATCTTGACCACTCGGCCGCGGAGGCTGTTATAATCATAATGATCTATTTTACCCTATTTATAGTACTTGTTGTATATTTTTATAAGATTTTTTATGCCAATTATCTTTACTTTTAATGGTTCCGGTCAGCTACGGCCACCACTCAAATTTCTTGTTCGACCACTTCCCAGTTCGACCACATCCCAGTTCGACCATTTTCAGATCTGAGTATATTATTTATAACCAAGTAATATTTTTATTTTAATATTTTTTGTCTTTTACTCTTGCACTTCAACTCGGTCTTCTATAATCTCCCGAAAGATTGCCTGGAAGAAAACGCTGTTAGCGATAAGGCCGCCTTTGCGCACCTAATTGACCTGTATCTCATTGCTTGTATGTTACTTCTGTGTACGGTATGGATAACAAATGATAAGTCCTACACAGGGTGTAAGGAAAAGCTTCATTATCCTTTAAATCGCATAACGTGTTAGAGATGTGCAACAACGTTTACTATGGGGCCAAATCTGTAGCTCAACAAAAAACAGCTGATTCGTGTACGACGTACATATTATTATATGAAAAGCTCATACAATGACTACCGACCATCGCCGCGGAAATATGAAATTGTATAGGCGACCTGAAAATTCCACTTCCGCGGTTGTGGACTACGGATTATGTTGTAATCTGTGTTACAATGAGCACGTTTCCAAAGGATTTAACTGCAGGATTAAGCTTTTATATACGTTTCAATTTAATTGGCAATATCCCTCTTTTAAAAATCTGGTTTATAGTAGGTCTAATCAAGATATATTATTTATTAGGTAAAACAAATAAAATTGGATTATCTTTCTTGTCCAATTTCTCTTTGTTATTCATTAGGTATATAATGAAAAAAAAACATTGACTGCACACACTGTTTTTGGAGGAATGTGAAAATATTAGTAATAATTTGTTCATTTTAATTTACGATAACAAACGAAAGGAAAATGAAAAGCAAACCTATATTCAGAAGAAACTTTACCTACAAGAAAAAAAAAACATAAATAATAAAAATTATTTGCCAGTACTAATTGATGTTATAACTAATAAGAGAGCTTAATTCGTGATTTAAAATTAAACAGTGTACAGTAACCAAAAATTACTCATTCACTTTTTTCAGTGTTGAACCAGCGCTGTAGTCTTGTACTGCAGCACATGCTGAGTCAGTGCCAATTGGTTGGCCCAATGCAGATGGCGCGGTGCACTCCTCAAACAACTTTATTTACCCGTTTCAGTAACGTCTGTAAATTGTATGTTTGTGATTATTTTTGTTATGTGTTTGTTTCTGAATTGTGCTTATTTTTATTTGTAAATATCTGTGTTATGTTGTTTTTGGTGTGCAATACTGTGCTGTCTGTATGTGTCTTTCAATAAAAAAATTCTATTCTATTCTATTTTCTCATTTTTGTCCGTAAAAGAACTTTCTTATTGAATTATCAGCAGTTGTATAATACGACCAATTTTGGCAAGGTTCCACATAAGTGGAGTGCATACAAGCGCGCAATGTACTCGTACAGTGCGCAGAGCCGCGTAATGTATGACACCGCAGCGTTCACTCCCGAATTTCGTGGTAAAAACTTTATATCTACAATCTGCTCGACTTTAGGTATGATTCAGTGTTGGAAAGAGGTTTTTTTGTTTTTTTATTGTATTTTTTTATTTATTATCCATTATTAATAACATAATAGCTTATGTCTATCCTTAACCTACTCTAATCCCTTTGGGGTCTATCTGTAAGGTGTTAGTCGCACGCAGTGCGCGTTTTACATAAATAATTAGGTACAGTCAACAGCACATCAATGCACATCGCTCCCAAATCGTTCTACATAAGAGCGCTCTCAGCTCAACATGTTACGGTTGATGTGCTGCTGTGTATACTTTCATTTTTATATATATTATATCTGTTGGACTAACTTATTCTCTAAAATATATTTTTCAGTATAGTGTTACAATGATTAGTATTCTTAGTGTTATTTTTGTATAATTTGTTTTTCCTGTTCTAGGTAATGTGCAAAACGATATTACATCAGCCACCTATAATGGCAATATATAAAATTTTTATAATGATGTTTTATAAATAGTTCTACTTTAAATCAGAGATAAGTTCGGATAAACAGAAACCACACACACACAAGATCACATCAGGTTACTTAAAAAAAAAAACTGAATTTCAACCATTTTGTTACATCTGTTACTTGGGTGAATGAACACATAAAAAAATATCGACCAATTACTTATTTATGAACGATTTCAACTAACATCTTGTGGGGTATTCATAACTCCACCTACCCTCATATTCATTATCACCCGACAGATTTCCCGGTGTAAATCACAGGCTCTTAAGCGCAGATGGCTCGGATGATGGTTCCAGGATTTATAGCCAGCAGGGCGGGTCTCGGGACACCTTCACAGTGTTGCCAAATCACTGACAAGCTTATGGGATAATTTGCATTTAAGATAGACGAGATTTCTCAAAACAGTTGTATAAACGAGCTAATTAGTAAAAAATACCATTAAATATTTTACTACTATTAAGATAAAAATCATGTGATACATAGCAATTTACACAGCAATGCAAAGACATTTAATTTGAACACACGACGGTGTCGTTTAAATGACTGTAAGCTTAAGTTTTTTTTCCATCTAAGTATTTTTTTAAATTTGAGAATCTTTATTTCATAGCTCAGGGCTACCTAAATAATATTGTTCAAGGAAAACTGAATTCAAAATCCTTACTTCAAAAATCGTTTTGAAAGTTCAACAACTACTGCCACTATCGAAAAAGAAAACCGTGAACTCCCAGCTTTTCCTTGAATTTAAGTTTGGACGTAGCGCATTTCTACAAAATCCCTGCAATATTTTGTTCGATTTAGCTCCGAAAGGGCAAAGTGGGCAACACTGCACCTTTATGGTCACAACGGCACTCAAATCCTCCATAATGGAACAACTTCAGACATGATATTGAAAACTTATGAAGGTTTTTATCTGCGTCTCGGTAACGAGCTTTTTGTCCCTGCCAGTGCTTTTCTGGATGACTGCTGGCTGTTACTTTAGCAATAAGGACACCCTATTCTTCTAGATTGTATTGTTCCCATTTGTTATATCACAGTCACAGTTGCAGTCCCCTGCTGGACGTAGGCCTGCCCAAGGGCACGCCAAAGCGCACGATTACCCGCTTTCCTCATCCAGCCACCACCAGCGAGCTTCCTCAGGTCATCAGTCCACCTGGCAGGGGGGCGTCCCACACTACGTTTCCCGAGGCGCGGTCTCCATTCGAGAACCCGTCTACTCCAACGCTCCTCGGTTCTGCGACAGACGTGGCCAGCCCACTGCCACTTCACGAAGCTACACTTCCCTGTTCTTATTCGGTTTAAAATTGTTTTATATAAAACAAAATTGTGTGTGTTGTATAGGGTTAAAAAGTTGCACGCTCGTCTTGAAAATTAATATTTATTATACAGCCTTTCTGAACTTGTAAAAAAAAGTGCAACAAAGATTGCACCATAGCACCATACAATTATTTTACACTTCCGTATGGCGTAGTAGGTTTTCTTCTCTATACCTAAAGCAGGGGATCGCTACAGGATAAAAGTTCAAAGTAATTTGCAAACAAATATCTGTGTTTAAGGAAATATTCGTAAAATAAGACGCTGTTCCCATGGTTTGTAGGGAAAGAAAATAAGTATTTGCGGAAAAAGAAACAAGAAAAATACAAATAATATATTTTATCCTTTACTTAGGACACTACAAAGAGATGTCGTCTTTCATGTAAATAATCTCTATTCCTTGTGAGTTGTTACCATGGCGGTATCTTTCTTTGCTTCTGAAATTTAACTACTAGAGATTTATTTCGGTTACCGGGTATTATCTAGTGACTAACTCGAATTACATTGCTGTATTTTGGTCGTACTTGGGCCAGTAAATTAGTACTGCAACAGCAATAAACGGTAAATAGCATCTGATATATTTTAAAGAAGTGTAAACAATGATTCAAATCTGGTAGTAGTGGTAAATGCTCGATGACAAGCTCTAATTAATCATTGATGAATTCCGATGATGAAATGATATTATTTAAATGGATGATAACCATCAATAAAGGTGTAACTGTCAAATCCTTACTAATATTATAAACGCGAAAGTTTGTTAGTATGGATGTATGGATGGATGTTTGTTTCTCTTTCACGCAAAAACGTCTAAACAGATTTGGATGAAATTTAAAATAAAGATAGTTTGTACCCTGGATTAACACATAGGATAGTTTTTACGTGAAAAAGTCTTATTCCCACGGTAAAATCTTATACAACGCGAGCGTAGCCGCGGGCGGACCGCTAGTAAGATATACCTATAGTTAAGACTACTTATTGATTCCCGGTATTTAAGTATCGCCATTTTGAATAATCATAGAAAAATCTTGTTAACTCACTTATTAGTTGCAGAAGAAAATAACTGTTTTTGCCTAAGAAAATAACCGTGAGAATAGATTCACGTTAAACCTAAACCATACATAAACGATACAATATAGGTGATACACACGACGTTATGAAATTTTAACTTTTTTATCAACTTTACATACTTTCTTGAAGTAGACCTAATTGAGGATGACTAACCCGGAAAATGTACAAAAAATATGACGTTCCTCTAAATTGACTTTCTAAGAAAATTTCCTACCTCGCCAAAACAAAAAAAACATAATTCAAAACTGGTTTATTCGGTTCATACTAACTTCGTGCATACTCTGACCGTTGTCTGTTTGCGAACCTTCAATTTTATCCTTTCGGTTGGTTTGTCCACTTTATCCATTTCCAATCTGCCTACCTCCAATCTACCTTCCAATCTTCCTAACAACCTAATACAATACAATACAAATATTCTTTATTGACACCAATCAAAATTACAAGAAAACATTTTACAGTTAGTAGAGTCAATTAGGCGGCCTTATTGCTAAGGTAGCAATTTCTTCCAGGCAACCTTTGGTTAAGAAAAAGCTGTAAAAAAGAGAAAGAGCAGAGCGGATTGGTGGCTGGTTTCCTATAATAAACTACACACAAATATCAGTACTTAAAATACATACAACGTTACATATAAGTTTACTAAAACCTACCTTATCCATTTCCAATCTCGTCACTTTCTTAACTCGTCCACCTGCTATTCTTAACTTGTCCATTTTCCTTAGTCATTTTATGGACCATTTTAAGATCCCTTTGATACTAAAAAGATTTGCACCTTCAAAACAGATCGCCGATTTATTTTTATTAGACAGTCCTCTGAATTTATAGCACACTAAAATAAAATAGTACAAGACAGTTTACGGCACGTTTATTAAACTTTTACGATATTGTAAGATCGTATTGCTGGTATTCGAAATACAAAGAAGGAAAATATTAGACCGCTTTTTTCAGTGTCTTTTATGCGTTAAGTAGCAGGCTCAAGTTCTATTTAAGATTTATTTTAATATTGTTTTGGGTGGTAGATTTTTTCCTAGCCTACGAGATCCCACTGCTGAGCAAAGGCTACCCTGACTTTTTCCACCGCTCTGTCTTGCGCGTGCTTTGGCCACTAGGGGATCGGACTGTTCCTACATTTACCATATTTTATGAACTATTTTAAAATATATATTAGTAGCAGACGATTCGCGAAGAAAAAACCAGAATCGGTTGAAAAACGAATTTACAGTGATTTTTAAAAAGTTTCAATATGTCTCTCTCTTTCAAAAACGATTTTTTGTATGGAAATTATATGGCGTTACTAACAAATGACGTCACAAGTGGGTATGTGCCTCTCTGTCTAATCTTGAATTTCAAACCTTTATAATTCGGTCAATTTTAAACATAGAGAAAAAATTCTTTTCGTGTTCGAAGAAACTAACAAGTTTGGATTTATAAAATAAAATAAAAGTTGTCCTATATATACCCTATTGTCGCAGAAGTCATCGCGCCGTCTCTTTTCGGGTCTGCGCCACCGTCTTCAGGTCCCAATGTGTGACGATTCCAGCCCACCCTTCTGGGCCCATGCTGCGAACATGCTCAGCCAACTCCGAACAGTCTTCTCTCCATCATCAGCTATACTAGGTTTGTTTGTTGTGGGTGTTTCTGATTTCGTCTAGCTGGTGTGACACCTAATATGCTACGTTCCATCGGCTTTATGGCAAACTTGAGTTTGGACTTTTGACACTCGGTAAGCGACCATGTTTGACCACTGTATCTCAGGACGGGCAGGATACACGTGTCGGTGAGTTTACGCTTAAGTGATAAGGGTAGGTCCCCTTTCATAAACTGCTTTAGGGACCACAAGCTTTTCGTAAGAATAAAAAACTTCAGTATTTTTTCTGATTTCTTACATGTTGTATAATATAATAAATAAATAATAATTAATATGTGGGGACATCTTCACACACGGCCATCTGATCCCAAACTAAGCAGAGCTTGTACTATGGGTACCAAACAGCTGATATACATTACTTAAATAGATAAATACATACTTATATAGATAAACAACAACCGGACACAAGGCAAACACAAGTGCTCATCCATCCCATTGCCCTGGGCGGGATTCGAACCCGCGACCCTGTGCGTCGGAGGCAGATACACTACCAACTGGGCTACGGAGCCGTCAATCATGCATGTATCATGCATGTTAGTAAAAAAAATACGAAGGGCGGTTTTGTTTATTCTTGGAGATATTGGCTATTGTATGTAGTTTGAACATTACTGTGTCAATATGTCCATTAAACCTAAATAAGCGTCGTTATTAGAGCCCTGTACACGTTTGTTTCACTTCACTAATAACCTTTGGTTTTTTTGCAGATTAAAATACTTATACCACTTTAACCTCGTATTAAAATAATCAACGGCCCGTTCAGTCCACTGCTGGACTATGAGCCTCCTCCACTTAAGTGTTTGGTTTTGCCATAATCTCCACGCTTGGCAGGCGGG
Source organism: Carpatolechia fugitivella (assembly GCA_951230895.1). Lineage (NCBI taxonomy): Eukaryota > Metazoa > Arthropoda > Insecta > Lepidoptera > Gelechiidae > Carpatolechia > Carpatolechia fugitivella. The sequence goes on along the minus strand of OX579653.1, from coordinate 1,887,799 downwards.
TTGGAGATCGCAGATTAAAAGGTTACTGTATCAGAGAGCGCTGCTGCCTCGTATTAAACTTACTACTTATTATACTGAAGTGTACTTATATATTTTCATTCATCCATTTATTGTTATTTGAAGAAGTCCGATTAGAAGTAACGCTGTCAAAGCTCCTGTTTAAAATTTAGTAAAAAGCCGCAAAAGAAATCAAAATCCAACGTTTTTGCCGTTGAAAGGACGGTAACTTGCGAAAAGTACATGAGAGGAGACCGGGGCAAAAAGGGTCATGTTGAATAATTCATACAGGTTTCGTTTGTTTGTGATCGGGAAGCGGGAATAAGCCAAACACGGTCAAATCTCGCGACCTGTAAACATAAGGTATTGTAATTCATTTTCTTACGTAAATATTGTTGTGAAGCTAAACAGTTGGGAATATTTCCTTATGCCAGAGTTATAAAAAGCGTAACCAGAGAAAAAAAATATGTTAAAAAATATAAAACAACTATGAAAATTCAAACTTCAAAGTTATTTTTAAATTTCAATTCGGTTTGGTTTTTTTTAATCTAAAACTTTTTGAGAATAGAATTTCAAATTAATTGAATATAGTTGATCAGCTTGTGCGAGTTTTTTTTTGTTGAGAATCAAAAGTTGGTTAGTTGAGTTCAAGAGATTATGCGATATTTTACTAATGGTTAATTAAATTATTTGCCTAATTAATAGAGGTAGGTACATATCGTAACTGCATCCGTACTGCATTTCACGCGTTTCCAAAATTTACTGCACCTACTGAAACGTTTTACAAGTATCCTCATTATACCTCATTTTTCAGGCTGACCGATTCAAGTTTCGTCATTTATGTCTCTCTTGGGCACGTTGAAAGTTGGAACTTTCCCAAAAGCGGGAGAACTACGTAACTGTGTAGAAAAGGAAAGATTTTTCAAAACGGTTCTACAGACTTCTGTAAATTTGTGGATTTTTTATTTATAAAATAGTTTGGATGACAATGTGTTTTTAATGTTTTAATAAAGCCTTACTTTGTGCCGTGTATTAAGCAACAGGTGGCAACTAGTTCTGCCAGCCTCTTCGCACAGATTCGATAAACTTCTATATTTTGGTATTTAGTATTTACCTATATACAGCCCAGACTGAAATGCAAAAATATTGTATTCAATAGAATTTGTGACAAAAACAGATTTTAATCAGGAAAGCACAAAATCATTACACGTTCATTCTTACAGCTTCACGCGGTAGGACGGTCGCAATTAGAGTTGGTCCAGCGTGACTGTTCAACGTTCAACTAGCGATAACTGGTTCGCTTTACAGCGCCCGCGTCGGTTAACAGGAGGCGGATTTCAAAAGATTGATTGCGGAAGAATTTTTGTTTTTATTATTGGTTTGGGTTCAAGCTTTTTGTAATCTTTTACTTATTTATGCTATTTTAGTACTTTTCTAAGATTTTCATTGATTAAGTGCATTTTGTGGCACTGCATAATATTTTGAATCAAAATAAAATTTGTATATTAATAAGTAATTAAACAAACTACTATTAGATAAACTTTTTTTTAATAATTTAAGTAATTAAGTACTATATGTTTCGTCTTTTTTCTTAGCGACGGGGCAATGATTTATTTAAAAAGTCTACAGCTGTTTACTGATTTTCAGTTAAAAAATTTCAATTATAATTCTTTCATATCTCCACGTCTTAAATTATTTCAACATCCTGTATTCAACATAAATAACCACTTGGGTGAGGATGAGCGTCAGTAGTCCAGTGGCTAGGGCCGCTGCCTCTCGTCCGGGAGACGCGGTGGGTTCAATCCCCACCACGTACCAATGTGTTTTAGAATTTAGAATTCGTATGTACGTTTATTCGACGCTCTTACGATGAAGGAAGACATCGTGATGAAACCTGCTCACTCCTGCGAAAAAATTCATAGGTTGAGAATGAAGTTGACCTACCCGCACTGGGCCAGCGTGGTCAACTAAGGCCTAATCGCCCTAATTCAGGGTAGGCTCGAGCCCCTCGGTGGGGACGTATTCATATACGAGTTAGAAAAGGAAAGATTATTCAAAACAGCTCATGCTGTTGATGATGATGAACCACTTGGGTTGGGTAGTGGCTCATTCAGACACTGAAACTAAGAAGCTTTTGCTCCACTTCTTTTAGAAATACGCGGACATATTTTTGACAGTGCATCAGTAAAATAATATTACTAATATATTAATAATATATTTGGATGTTTGTTTCGTTTTCACGCCTAAACTACAGAATGAAATTTGGAATAGAGATAGTTTGTACCCTGGATTAACACATAGGATACTTTTTACCTGGAAAAGTCTTATTCCCACGGGAAAATCTTATATAACGCAAGCGTAGCCGCGGGCGCATCGCTTGTAAAACATAATTAAACCTAGCCCTACTTTGCTGTCCTTGGCGCTCCCAGTAGGGTAGAGCAGGATGCTAATATAACAGGCTTTTAGCGCTATTAGCGTGTTAATTAACTAGGTACAAAATAGAGGCGACATAGTGACGTCATGGCCTTCAGTTTTATAACTACGGCCATGTTAGAAAGGGGTTGGTTTGAGGTTGGTCTTCAAAGGCTATTTACATACGTACATAAAATTACGCTGTTTGTTATGTACCTATATTAAAGAGCAAACACTAAATCACGTTTTTTATTTACTTATAAGAATAGAATATTATATACTTTATTGCACACAAGCAAATCTTAACTACTTTGTTTTAAAATACTTAGAATCACACTACAATATTATTACATACGGGAAAAAGTTTTATTCCCACGGGAAAATATTACATAGCGCAAGAAGCCGCGGGCGGAGAGCTAGTAATAGAATAATCTTAATTTTCAGGAAACCAGGTAATTCCCTCATACAAATTATTAGTTAAATAACATGCTTTGTTCATGAAACTGAACAGATTTAATAATTTTCGAAAAAAAACACAAGGTAACCATGACGTAGGCAAAATACTATACTTATGCAGTCCCATAAAATAACTTTATAATTTCTCTCCAATTCACAAAATCCTCAATTCATGAGTGCGACACGAAATTGGCCAGTTTTTTATGTATATAGGATTATATCATTTTCACTCTCATTTGGAATCCTCTAACAGGATAAGCCGAGTCTCAGCTGGTTTTCCACAGCCAGCCGCCGGGATGCTCATGGGAATCCCATTATGGGACACGAGCTTTGAAAATAAAAAAAAATAATTTATAACTGGCCACAAAAAGAAAATAAATGGAACCATATTTTGAAAGCTAAGCTAATATTATCATAATTCAATTGTTTGATTTGGAAATCGTCGTTGTCATATCAAGACGTCTTATGTGGCGCTCTGGACGAAAATAACTTTTTTCAAATTCTCCACCTTCTACAAAAACTCTTAATATCTTACATATGCGCAGAGATGGTGACGAAAAAACCACCAGCAAAAAATGTTTGGGCGAAATCTTGCAACTCAATTTTGAAGCACTTGTTGCCATTGGATTTTGCTGAAATTTGGTACACTTATGTAACCGCAATGACAATGCAATATTATGGTGCCATGGAGCTGGTCTGATGATGGAGACGGAAGGTGGCCATAGGAACTCCTCTAATACACAACACAACCTAGTCGTGTTTGGGCTCGTTGGATTTGTCTTAACAAAGATACTCCACTCCACAGCTTTAAAAGCTTGTGGATTTTTAATTAAGCTTTTTTTATTATTATAGGTTATTTTGCTAACAAGTAAAATTGCAGCCTATGATATTAATTTAGAACTAATCTATATTCAACCTATGTGTTTTTTTATTTACTAAGGCAATGTTTCAAATCTAAAGATACTCCACATCTAGCGAAATGACAATGAATGACCATTCGAACATTTCACATGACTTGCAGCTGACTGTACAAAATGGTTCATGGTTCTCTGGTGGTTGGTTACCTTATGTTTCAGCGAGTCCTTTCCTGTTTCAGCGAGTTCCTTGGATAATTCCTTGTAGAGTGTACCTGCAGTCAATTAGAATCCTTTAAAACATCAAATTCTCATTTTTGTAAAACAACAGGGTGGCATAATCTTAAACCGAAAATAGTAGTTAAGTCTTGAAAGAAGCAATCTATTTTTAAATGCTTTCATTATTTATTGAAATTATATTATAATTACTTGCAAATATATTCTAGAAATTACTTTCCTCAGCCAGCGTCTAATTAATTCGACCAAAAACAAAAAAGATAACCTTTGGTTTTGTAGAATGCTACTGTTTAATTTATTTTTTTATATTTTTAAATTGATTTTGAAGTTATAAATACATGGTAAATACGTGGTAAATAAAAAGAAAATACGTGACAAACCAGTGCTATTATATACCATTTTATATGTTCACCGATTCGAGGTATCTGATTTATTGACATTGGTTTGTCTGCGGATTTCGTGATTACTGATTCGATTCCTCGGGGAAGCTCTGAGAATAATCCCCTGCTGCTGAATGATAAATTACATACAAATAAGAGTGGTCAGTCAGGAAGCGGGTTGCTTGCGCATGGAAACGATTCTAGAGCTTCAACCCGACTCTTTATTTTACAAACTTTTATTTAGCTTGCACTGTATATTGGGTATGTTCGGGCGAAATCTTGCAACTCAATTTTGAAGCACTTGCTGCCATTGGATTTTACTGAAATTTGATACACTTTGTAACCACGATGACAATGCAATATTATGGTACCATGGAGCTGGTCTGATGATGGAGACAGGAGGTGGCCATATGAATTCCTGTAATACACAACACAACCTAGTCGTGTTTGGGCTCGTTGCATTTGTCTTAACAAGATCTTTAGTCTTACGTAATGTCCAGTCATGATGGAGCTGGAAGGTGGCCATAGGAGAAGTTGTTAGAGTTTGTGTTGAGTATTGAGGATACTAACACAAAGTAGGTAAGGTAGTTATTTTGTGTTACTACATGATTCTTTGGAGCGTCGGTGGTCTAGTGGTTAGGGCCGCTGCCTCCCGTCCGGGAGACGCGGGTTCGATCCCCACCACGTACCAATGTGTTATTGAATTTCGAAATCATATGTACTCTTACGGTGAAGGAAAACATCGTGATAAAACCTGCATACTCCTGCGAAGAACAATGAGTAGTCCTGCAAACCCACATCCAGTGGATTTCCGAGACCTTCACCAGATTGTCAGTCCATCATGTCAGGCCTGCAAACGCTGGTCTCTTAGTACGGCTTTTTTACTGCAACGACAGTCAGTTCTACGAAACTATACTATACTTAGTATCCTACGAATTTTGCCATAGCTATCATATTTTCCTGCACGAGTCTGTACATGCACCCTGATTGAAAATTTACATCTGTTTGGACGAGTTGATTGAATACAAATGCAATCACGAATTGAATACTTGTATTTGCGCAGTCAAACATCATATAAAAATAACGCGAACAAGAAGCCGTGTGATGACGGCAGAGTAGAATACATAATTTGTCACAAACCTCTACTCTTCCCGTGGGTGTCGTAAGAGGCGACTTAGGGACTACACATTGAACAGGGAACGGGCAGCAGCGCTCTCTGATACAGTAACCTTTTAATCTGCGATCTCCAACCCGCCTGCCAAGCGTGGAGATTATGGCAAAATCCTCCACTTAAGTGGAGGAGGCTCATAGTCCAGCAGTGGACTGTAACGGGCCGTTGATGAACGCGAAAATAATCTAGGTTAAACTAAAATTATCTAGGTTCATACAAGCATAGATGTAAGCTTCCCAAATATAAAAAAATAAATTCGAAATTACATTTGTGTGGTGTTGTTTGAGCCACGACCTCCTTATTAGGAAGGCAATACTGCCGCTCTAATGATGATAGCATCAGTGGGCTAGTGGCATAGGGCCGCCTGCCTCCCGTCCAGGAGACGCAGCTTCGACCCCCACCACGTACCAATGTGTTTTCGAATTTCTAATTCATAATGTGCCTACGTTTATTCGAAGCTCTTACGGTGATGAAACATGCTGCGAAGAAATTCAAAGGTTGTGTGTGTGTGAAGGCGACCAATCCGCACTGGGCCAGACGACTAATCGCCCTAATTCAGGGTAGGCTCGAGCCCCTCGGTTGGGACGTATATGAGCTGTTGATGAATTATGAGACGCAAAGTACTTAAATATTTTTCAGAACAACAAACTATACGGGTCTTTTGCCAGCATCTGACAATGGCGGACGTGTCTTCGTTTTAATTTTTTAATTTTAGTTTATTGAAGTGTTTAGTGTATAATTTCGACAGTGTATCCAGTGAATGTTTCGGGACTATAAACTTTAATAGAACAATTGAATCGCTTAAACTTTGCTGACAATTTTAAATGATGCCAAGAGGCCTTGTGGTGGTTTCAGTAGTTGTACTATCACATTACTGTGCCCAATTCACCGAACAATCATCCAAGGATATATATCTTGTATGTATGTATGTATGGACGTCTGCGAGGAGCGCAGACGGGTGACCTGCTCTATATTTAAGAACTATGATGGATGCTCCTTTCATGATAGCGCCGCATCAGCTCAGCCGTAGCGCGTGATACTCTCGGTAGGTGAGTTGTGTTAGGTCTATCCCTTGTTCTCTCCACTTCTGGTATGGAATGACCCAATGGCCCCCGCGACTACCCGAGAAGAACCAGCTTGGCAGCGGCTATTGCCACCACCAGCCAGCCCCATATATATCTTAAACCTACAAATATCACTCGACACTGGCGAAATACGTCTACATAAGTCGCCATTAGTTAGGAAGAAGAAAAAAAAAACAGTTACACCTATTTTATTAAAACGACTGCCTTACTTTATTTCAAGGTCATGAAATACTCCAAGTTACCTACTTTAATTTATTCAAGGTACAACTTTAGTCGTCGCTGTTTTAATTTTCAACTTTTTAGGGATTCCTAACAAAAAGGGACTTTTTAATGTTGTTGGTAACTTTCTGCTTTCAGTTCAGAATGTTCGTAGTCACTTTGTATAATGTTGGGTAACACGTGCAATCATTTGGGCAAATAAAGTTTTAAGTTATTTTGGAACGTAGTAGGTAGTAAAGTTTCGAGTAACATTTGCCTGGAGTTCGGCGCGAAATGAAAACCAATGCGTGAGAAATTTTATATAACAAATTAATCACAGATCTAGAATTCTGTGTGATATGATAAATTAATTAATAAAAGAAGCCAGCTCGAATTTTTTTTTATTTATTCAGTCACTAACTAACTCACTTTTTCTTTGTAACCTTTAATAACTTTAAATTTCTCCGTGGCCGAGTGGTCGAGATTTCGACGCCCATTACGGAGGATTCGGGTTCGATTCCCGGTGGGGACATTGTCAAGCAAAAATATCTTTCCCCAGTTTGGTTAGGACATTGCAGGCTGAGTCACCTGATTGTCCGAAAAGAAAGATGAATCCGTGCTTCGGAAGGCACGTTAAGCCGTTGGTCCCGGCTACTATCTAGTCGTTACATGAGTCAAATCAGTGGCGTTTGTATTTGTATTTTATTTGTAAGTATTTAAGGTCTTAAAAAAATAGTATATAAAAAAAAACAGTGTTTTGCTGTTATATAGGTACCTGCTTCAAAGTGTTATAGCAATAACATACTTGATAACAGCAAATGGACATGTTTTGCACAAAAATAATGGGCGTTATGATAACATCATCTCGCGATTCTGCGCACAATCACGATGCGTGAGACTTTTTCGCATTATTAGCTCAATTTCGGAAATTGTTCTGTTTTTGTAGGCATTTGTATATCAACTGTGCACCGTGAAGGTGTTTATCCAATATAATGTATATTTTTATAATGTAAGTGTGTCAAAAGAGTATGTGATGTTTCGTCTTGCAAGCAAAAGCCGGAAAAAATATATTTGAATACGGTATTTTCGGTCGTTCAGCCCTTTTTTGCTAATCGTGATTTGATTAGTATAAATGCGTTTTGAAAACCAAACTATATTTTTCAACATTTGTCGACATACTAAAGGCTTTGAATATGCACGGAAGAACGATGACCGCTCGAAATCGCACAATAAGGGCACAAAACAAAAGGATTTAATATTTCTACTATAACACGGAAAAAACCCTAAAACCCTTCATCGATGTTTTACCGAACTTACGGGATATTTCCTAAACAAACCATGTCCCTAAGTGAATTTGTACAACTCGCAAATCATTAAGCAATGTCAATGTTTACCTAAAGTACAAACGATTCCTTTGTGTTTCTACTCTTTGTATAAACATTGCTGAGCTTACAGAATAGAGCAATAGTGTACTTAACTATCAGGTATATAATTATATGCAAAAGTCTGTGTTTGTTACCTAATCACGCTTCACCTACTGGATGGATGGGGTTGAAACTTAACACATATAGGTTTAGGTCCTGGAATAGGATATAGGCTTCTTTTTACTGCGGGAAAACACTTTATTTCCACGGGAAGACTCATTCTTCTTCTTCTTTCGAGTCGATGGCTCGTCAACAATTTTATACGTTATTTGTCCAGTATGCCGCCACTCATATAACGCGGGTAAACCGTGGGCGGAAAGTTTGTTTTTTCATCAGCAAACAGCTCACAATAGCTTTTATTAAATCCCGTAGCAGGCTTGGTTCAAGCTGACCTCTCAGCTGGTTATTTTCCAGCACAGTGGCTCCGAATGAATCCAGTTTTGAGGTCAAACAGCCAATAGACTTGCTCCGCTTGTTCGTAATTGATTACCAGAGGTTTTTCTTTGTTATTTCTTGGTATAAATAAACGGATTTAACTCATTTTTTGTTATAGCATTATTAACATTAGTAGGTAGGATCTATGGTACTCGTGCTCGTATGCATCATCAGAGTTAAATTGTGTGGGTTATCTGAGTGTCGGTGGTCTAGTGGCTAGGGCCGCTGTCTTCCGTCCGGGAGACGCGGGTTCGACTTCCACCACGTACAAATGTGTTTTCGAATTTCGAATCCATATGTACGTTTACCTGCACATTCCATGGTAGTGTGTGAAGTTGACAACCTGCACTGGGCCAGCGTGGTCGACTTAGGCCTAATGGCCCTAATTTAGTGTAGGTTCGAGCCCCTCGGTGGGGACGTACATGAGATGTTGATGAAACCGGCACACTCAAAGGTATTCAAAGGTTGACTTGTGTGTGTGTGTGTATGTGTGAAGTCAGCCAACCTGTGCACTGGGCTAGCGTGGTCGTAAGATCCGGTCGCTCTTATTCTGGTAAGGCTTGAGCCCCTCGGAGGGGACTCATAAGAGCTAATAACATGGAATAATAGAATTAAGATATATTCAGAGCGATAAATTCTGATTTCTGTAATTCTTTTCCAGAGGTTCACCTGTTATTCCACGCGTGTCGCTTCAAGGTTGCCATTTCATTTATCTCAGACGCCGGCGCCAACCGGAGCCAATTTCATTTTATTTTTGCTCTAATTTTCCACCTAAATCGGTTATTCCCACGTAGGAAAAGAATTTCCTCAGGGAATTATGAAATTATTATGTAGTTTGAAGAGTATTTTTAACAGATAAATAAGTTGTTATATAGGTAGTTATACCTTGCAGTAACCATATACCTATATAGTATATGGAGGGCTATTAGAAAAATATAGGTAATAAATATTTGGATAAATATAAGCAGTTGGACGAAAATTCCACAATAGTTTGACTGTAACACTCTGCAGGCTTAGGTTATCAAGTAATCAATCCGTAGTCAAATTAACACATCCACAAGACACAATGAATTTATGAATTTTAATAAGTATAATATAGGCAGTTAGATAGTAGAGATTTTTATTGGTCAAGGAGAAGGTAAAAAAGAATGATGCATGTCTAAACCACAAATATTACTTATATAAATTGCTGTTTAACTTGAAATTCTTAACTTTTTAAAATTAAATTAAATTAAATATCCTGTTTCGTGGCTTAACGAAATTGCTTCCAGATTTGAAGTTTTGCTTTTAATCCCAAGACAAAACGAAAATATGAAGTTTGTGAACGCGCCAGCATAGCAGCCGATTACCTTTGGGACTTCGAGTTACGGTCTAAAGTTGTCGTGAAGGTTTTCAGCTTCGAGGGGTTTTATTAGACTCGTACCACCTACTTTGTACATCTACTTTCTACTTTGCGAAGCCTGGGCATCGTAAATTCGGTTTTCTTTGCCTGTGGCAAATTTAGTCATCGTAAGAGGGTGTCGTAAGAGGCGACTTAGGGACTACACATTGAACAGGGAACGGGCAGCAGCGCTCTCTGATACAGTAACCTTTTAATCTGCGATCTCCAACCCGCCTGCCAAGCGTGGAGATTATGGCAAAACCCTCCACTTAAGTGAAAGAGGCTCATAGTCCAGCAGTGGACTGTAACGGGCCGTTAATGAATTTAGTCATCATGCTGTGTTGTGTCAAGATAAGCGCTGACTCTTTCTCGCTAGGGGAGCTCATGGATGCCTCGAAAAAAGCAACCAAGGTAGCAGCATACTGGAACTGAAGGTAGACGATCAGATTGGAATGCGTTTGTATGTTACTTGTATTCAAGTATTCTTAAAAACAAGTAGGTAGTTGATGTTTTTCTTTATGTTATTGTCTTGTTGTTCTTTTTTCAGATATATTTTAGAAATAGCGACATTTTTCTTTACTCGTAGTTGTCTTCCTATTTGTTTTTGTGTGCAATAAATAGATATAGACATAGTCAAAATTTACAAAATACATTTGGTAAGGATCATACAAAATTAATAAAACTGTATCCAAGTAAAATAAAGGAAAAGAACACACAAGAATTTGAAGCAGTAATGATATGAATATGATGAGCTTTGCTGAAAAAACGTTGACGGAGTCGGCCGCGGTTTCTCATGAAATTATTCAAATCCTGTTACGCATTTGTCATTCTGGTAATCTGTTAAGTCGGATTACACAAAGACTTACCTAATTCATTAATTAGGAGCAAGTGTAACGTATTTAAGAGAAATAATACCCGTTGTATCTTGCAACGGGCGAAATCTTGCAACTCAATTTTGAAGCACTTGCTGCCATTGGATTTTGCTGAAATTTGGTACACTTATGTAACCGCGATGACAATGCAATATTATGGTACCATGGAGCTGGTCTGATGATGGAGATGGAAGGTGGCCATAGGAACACTCCTCTAATACACAACACAACCTAGTCGTATTTGGGCTCGTTGGATTTGTCTTAACAAGATCTTTAGTCATACGTGATGTCCAGGGCCTCATGATGGAGCCGGAAGGTGTCCATAAGAACTCCTTAAATACACACCACAACCTTGTCGTGTTTGGGCTCGTTGTATTTGTCTTAACAAGAATACTCCACTCCACGGCTTTAAAAGCTTGTTTAAAAGGGATTTTAATTAAGCTTATTAATTCGTAGAATTATTAGACTGAAAATTATAAACCTTAAAGAATTTTGCCTGATCTGTAAAAGAATAAGAATTATTCTGTTCCGTCCGAAAAGTTGTGTATGTCAAAATTATAATAATAATCAAACCTCAATGAAAACTTACACGAGAGCAGCGTGTTCTTTACAAATATCACGCACAAAAGCATAGGAAAAGTATTTATGGTAAATACAGTGTTTTAAAAAATCATGGGCAGAACAGAAAGTTGTAGTTACTAAAGGTAAGGTAACACCATATTAACATGTTTACACTTTTGAGTGACAAGTGTTGTTAATCGGCTGAAAATTCAGTGATAGCCTAGTCGGTAGAAGGTAAGCCTTTCATTCAAACCTATTTTACTTTTTGCCCTTTATACTTTCGAGAATTCCATTTCCTGAATGTTTATCATTCAAAGTGGAATGTCTGAATATAAGCATCAGGCAGGATGAAGGCGTGTAAGCGTAAATAAGAGGAAATTCAAACGGAAATTGTGAACAGTGAACCAAGTCGCGTCTGCACGAGGCTTAATCAAATTAGGGCCGTGTGAAACAACGCGTAGCTATTCCATGACCTACATAGGCGCACACGCATTCGATTCAGCCTATGTAACATGTCCTTTCTGAAAAATTAGCCTAAGTTTAAGCTTATTCTAAGGCTGCAGTTACACGACATGAAAACGTGGTGGCAGCCGCACGAAAGCTTTTGTGTAAAATAAACGCGCCTTAAAGGAAATCCAACCTTAGTTCGCTACACGGCAAGGCCATAAGCTGGAAGGGTTTGGCGATTCAAAGTTAGAACCATTTAGGAGACAGGTTAAAAAAGCACTAAGTATATCAAATTAGGTTAAAATGGAAAGACTATTCCAAAGATGTTGGACAGGCACGCTTTGCGCGAGGAGACGACGACGGTGAAATTAAAAAATATTTCAATATCATGTTAACCGATTTTCTTTCTTTCTTTTTTCATATTGTGACGGCTAGCGCCATCTATTGTCGACAGTTTCTAAGCCACCCAAAGGGCCTCTAACATGGCTTTACGACTACGATCATGGTAGTTAACCGGAACCTACAGTTTAAGGTGCCATCCAAAACACCGAGCAAGTGTTAATCTGGTTAGAAAAGATTTGTAAATGAATGAGTGGTACAGGCCGGGATACGAACCTAGGACATTTGGAATGAAAAGCAAGCCTTCTAGCGACTAGGCTGACACTGCATTTTGAACCGATTAACAACACTTGTCACTCTACCCATAAAAAGATCTGAAAATCCATGCTCACTGAAGTAAAAATGAGCGATCGACGGAATTTGATATCAGACCAGACGTACTACCCGTTGATATACGGTGGAGTTCTTAGCAAAGTTTGTGCTAACTTCCCTGAAAATTATATTCCGATTAAATAAATTTTTCGAAGTACCCTCTAAAGTCCGGAAGTTTGGAATTCTATTGTTCTCAACTGCGAAAACTTCCACGGTTATGTGTACCTACTAATAATTTGTTTTAAAGGATTTGAATTAGCTGTTCAATAAAGGTAATATTATGGAGGTAAGCCTTTGTTACACCATTTTCAGGTTTAAGTTTACATGGTTGTTCAGTTGTTATTTATTTACTAGGCTCGAGCCTATATTGAATTAGGGCAATTAGGCCTTAGTCGACCACGCTGGCCCAGTGCGGGTTGGTCGACTTCACACACAACTTTTAAATTTCTTCGCAGGAGTGTGCAGGTTTCATCACGATGTTTTCCTTCACCGTAAGAGCGTCGAATAAACGTACATAATGAATTCGAAATTCGAAAACACATAAGTACGTGGTGGGGATCGAACCCGCGTCTCCCGGATGGGAGGCAGCGGCCCGAGCCACTGGACCACCGACGCTCTAGTTATGTGGACGCGCAGTGGTTATGGTTTCACGATGTAATCAACGTGACCTACGAATAAGGAAGCTAAACGTGACCGCATTGTGATGCTTGAAAGAACGAGGTTCTTCCCTGAACTGACAAACTAGCCCTCCAAAGTGAAATCTAGAAAAATCCTGCAGACCTGCAAACTCTTTTCTTTTCAGGAGACACGAATTCGAACGTAGCAATATGTTTTCGAATTTTGAATTCGATGCTCATACGGTGAAGGATAAGATAAACTGCACACACCTGGAAAGAAATTCAGAGGTTGCGTATTAATAAAGACAACTATTCCACACTAAGTCCCACTGACAGTCGGCAAAGGGCTGATCACCCTAAATTAAGATATTAAGGTAGTCCAGAGGGGATGTAAAACCAAATTGTTTTGAAACCACGGGCGCATTACCAATCAGACTTTCAGCGCTGTCAGCGATCAGAAAAGCGAAAAAATGTATGGCTGACAGTGATTCGGAACGCGATTACGGGTACTTTAATCGATTTCAGCGCGACTCGGAACGCGAGCATAAGTGAAACTGTTGTCCAAAAACCACAATTCTTACCAAGTATAGATGGCCGCAATTCGGGAAACATTATTAAAAGCAATAAACGATCGACCAATACTACAAATCAGATTAAGTACGCAGTTGAAAATAAAATCCAGACGAACAAAATTGGACTCTGTTAAAACCAACGCCAAATAATAATACAGGATGATATGAACAAATTAGTAACACATACATAAATCAGTTTTTATACGTTTTTATAAGTTCTTTATAGTGTTTTGTGATGTATCTTATTTTATTTTTATGTTAAGTATACTACCAATACCAATGGAAACTGTTGAAAACTATTTTAGACTATTTGCTACGCTTTTGATAGTTCTCTCTAAAATAGTAAATGATTTATCTTGGATAAAAAATAATCAAAAAATGTGTTTGTGTTTTGTTGAGAAGAACGAAAAGAAAAAATTATAAATAAAATCAATTTGAAATGTTTAAATTTTATTTGTACCGCTGTAGGATAAATATAATCATTAGAAGTTATTATTTGCCAGAATACTGATTATATAACAGATCTTGTTAAAGTGCTAGTGAACGAAGTGCAGTGAAAGTGTTGATTTCGGTTTAGTGCTACCCGTGCGTGATCAAGTGCCATTTGTGAAGTTGCTAATAAAGGACCTATTTCTCGTGAACAAATTTTTCAATTCCTGAACCTCGCTCACTCGTTACGTTTGGTGTCAGAAGTAGGATATTTTGCTTTGATTTGATCTTTTATGTTAAAAATTATAACTTCACGCGAAATATTTAAAAGCGTGTACCTATACTTCACCGGAACACTAGGTCAGAATGTTTATTAAAAACATTACACTCTCTATAACAATACGGTTATTGAATCAACCTATATAAATTCAATAATCGCTATAAATAACTAAATTACTGCGCAGAACGTATTCTGCTATCGATACTAAAGTGAATAAATTGCAATCGAGTTAAAAGTTCGGAAAGTATATTGGTACGTTGCTGCTGTATTGCGGTATTTTGATGTGATAGTGTCGATGGTGCAGTGGCTAGGGCCGCTGCCTCCCGTTCGGGAGATGCGGGTTCGAACCCCGGCCACCACGTACTCGTACCACTGTGTTTTCGAAATTTGAATTCATATGTACGTTTATTCGACGCTCTTGCGGTGAAGGAAAGCATCGTGATGAAACCAGCACACTCCTGCGAAGAAATTCAAAGGTTGTGTGTGATGTTGACCAACCCGCACTGGGCCAGCGTGGACGACTTTAATCACCCTAATTCAAGATAGGCTCGAGACCCTCAGTGGGATGGTATATTATGACCTGTTGATGATGAAGCTATGTTAGAAATCATTCAGTAAATGAATAACAACAGCTCCGTGAATGCGGCAACTCAACAATGACAATGACAATTTGGAAAGATGCAAGCTCGGAGGAAATACGACGTTGTTTACAACGAGACTACGTCGTCGGCGCGAGCTCGGGTACGCCGAATTCGGCGTGGTATTTGTTGCCGCATTTTACAATTACGCCAGCGGTATCTAGGCGAGCGCCACACGAGCCTTTCATTTGCGCCACGCAAGCCCTTCATTTATCTAAGGGTTTGACTTTAAAACTCAAACTATTCTCAAGATTTACTTAATATGTCTGTATATCATTAAAAAGGATATTTATTTCAAAACTCTCCATAAAAAAATTACGATATGAGATTATTAGTCGATTCTATAGCTTCGTTGCATCTCTATGACGTCACATCACTGGCTTGGCTGGCTACTTGTCTCTATTTTCACTGTAGAAATATTTTTACTTCCGCTGAGAAAAATCTAGCCTGAGAGATGAGACAAGCGCGCTTTGTAAGCTTTGTTCTTTACCAAGACAAACAAAATTATTTTCTTTGAAAATCAAGTCAGACAAGCTGTTTTGTTACAAATATTTTCTCTGTATTTTCACAATATAAATAAAAACGCACACAAGAAGTGTACATAGACCTATATTGATTCATTGTATGCCTCTCGTAATTTTTGTCTATTTACCAAATATATTATACGAGTAGATTACCTTCATCATAATAATTATCAGCTTATACAACCTTATGAACAACAAAATAAGTTATGTATGAAAAAAATCTTTAATTGTATTCTTAATTTTTATTTAAATGGTAGAGTTTGTAGCGAAAATATAAAAATTGTTGCTCTAGTTTCGGGGCGAATTAATTTCAAAATACAGAAACTATTTTATTTGACCAAGCGTGCGGAACAAATTTTCAATAAGTTTTCATTATTTTTTAACAATATTTGATTAATATTGTAAAAAATACAACCCTTTTTCATTTAGAAGTTAGCGCGGTATGGATTTAAATGTCAAAATCATGTTTCATGACATTTTCCTACAGAGGGCGATGCGCTCCTTGTTTTTCGCTCTCTTCGCCATATTGAGAACGACGCTGTTTTTCGAAGAAATAAATGAAGGTTTTTCGTGCTGATAAGTTGGAGTTTATCTCACATATTCAAGGTACCTTTTTGCAACTGAGTGTTAGACACTAAACGTTTTATAACATGGCTTCTGCCAGCTTTTCTCAAAATACCGTCGAGAGGTATTTTCTTTGTAAAGGAAAGTTTACGTCTCTTTTGAGATTCGTGCAAAAGCAGCTGCTGTGTGTCAGCCGGCACAATAACAAACAGAAAGTCCTCCTGTAACAATATTTTACTTAACCTGTTCCATTTTGTACACTGAAATGTTTTTGAAACATCTTTTACCTAGTTTCGATTTCAAGTTGTAACGAGGCATTCATCCTCTTTCCCGTTTTATGACTGGCAACCTTTCTTGCTGGCAGTTTTATCTTTCATTTTAAATTCATTTTCAAATTTAGATTTCTTACGTTTCGATTTTGTCTTTTTTCTTCCAAAATTCTTCACTTCATGTCCTGATCTCCGACAGTACATACCTAAACCTTTTCTGCTATAATTTTTTTTATCAGTTAATATAAAAGATAAATATATAGATATCTTCTTTTCCTTGGACTGTACCCTGGTTATAGCCACATAACCCTCTACAACACTCTTCGTGTAGTGCCCAGCAGCTCCGTGGCGGCTGCTGGACCACAACCTGTTCCATTTTGTACACTGAAATATTTTTGAGACATCTTTTACCTAGTTTCGATTTCAAGTTAAATGTTTTAGGAAGGAAGTTTCATTTAGGTGCGATAGTAGGTACTCTGAACCAAAGATCTCTGACGCACGTCTCGCCTCGCCATCGTTTTTTGTTCCTCTGAGCTCTGAACAATAATTTCCCAAGAAAGAAAACAATTAAATGTTCGCATTCCTTTTTTTACGAGGTTTGGTAAAAAAAGTATGTTTGTAATATATTGTTTTATGTAACTATCCTATAGATCCTATATCTCTTATTCAAATTTGATAAAATTGGAGAGATTTGTAATAGTGAAGTAACATTAATTGAAATGATGATGATAAATAAAAATTAATAAAAAATAATATAATTTCATCGCATTAAAAATGCGAGCTGACTTTAAAAAAAAAATTTCTTCATTATTCGGTCCGCCCGCGGCTGCGCTCGCGTTGTGTAAGATTTTCCCGTGGAAATAAGACTTCCTGTAAAAAGTATCCTATGTGTTAATCCAGCTTACAAACTATCTCTATTCCAAATTTCATCCAACTCCGTTGAGCACTTTAAGCGTGAAGGCGGAACAAACATCCAAATATATTTTCACATTTATAACATTAAGTCTGATTTATAATATTAGAGTGATACAAGTATTCCAGCAAAAAAAAAGGCTTTCAAAGGGGTATACATATACATACGTACAATTACCTATATATTAAATTATATCCATTTTCGTCCTTTGTCTCTAACATCGTTAAGGATCAAATTCACTTACCATAAAATTCGATAAGTGAATTCTTGGATTGTATCTCGAGGAGATATCAGAGGAGGGCATCGAAATTTATCAGAATTAATTGGCTTGAAATCATATTGAATATTTGCTTTAGGGACCTATTTTGTGCTTCAGCTAATAGAAATATTGTCAAAGGATTTTATAGATATTGATATGTTTATCCAGCACGTCGATGTCCTAGGTCGACGTGTTAGTGAAATCTTATTTCTTATAGTTATTACATATACAAGTAAATGCTTGTTTGTTTAATCTGCTTTCAGGACAAGATTTCAATTCTTTGTTTTAAGTCAGGACAGAAATAGTACATTGTTATACGAGGGGTAAAAGTAACTTATTTAGCGCCTACGCTCAGGCCCTAATTAGTTCGAGGCACTAAACAAGTGGTAAACACTGTGCTTTTCATTACGAATACAAGGAAAGTAAAAATAAAAACACGAATTAGCTAAAGAAAAAGTTCAATCCGCTCCTCAGGCAACGTCCGACTTACTTTCCGAGTATGAGTAATGAAAAATTACTTTTTTTTTAACCGACTAATCGCTATTTCTACCATAGAGTGGTAATATAGCGGGCGCAGACTTGCAGGGGAGCGGAAGGCTCGAACAACCCCTTAAAGAAAAATAACTCCTATTAAAAGTCAAAGAATAAAAATATAACATTATACCTATTTAAATATTATCACATATAATACTAATTTATCAATAATTTTCTTTATACACCTTTTGGTTTCATTTATTAAAAAAATACAATTTAAATAAAATTAGTTGTAGACGATAATTTTACGAAAACCACTTTGTAATTTATTTCTTAAGATTTTAGTTAAATGTTGAATACATGCAGGACAATGATGATTCAACTTCGTTTACCTCGGCCTACAAATTTCGCTATGAAATCACAATTTACTTGCATTTTCAGTCGCGAAATAAACTACATGCACACAATATAACCTTTTGCATCACTGCAGAATGCATCGAAGCAAACGCCTCGCAAGCTCCGGCACAAAGGGATGCAGTCACACGAGTTGCATTCGCAAACAATTTAGCCGTGCACTGTAAAAGAGTACCCACGGGGCAGAAATATTGCAGCGATATCTCTTTTTTAATAGTTATGGATTTGTAAGGATTATGGTTTTTTTTTTTCCAATAAGTGACGTATTTAAACGTATTTTGCGAGACTCAGTAGCGATGGGGAGGCCGTGGATAACTTACTGACGATTTCTTAGCTGTCATATACTTTTAATGGGTTAGTATCACTTGGTCTAAAACGCAACCGCTCTATGTGGCAATTAGCCTTAAACGAAACCTGTCTATGTATCAACTCGCCTACTTCTGTACAAAATTACATGCCTTCAGACAGTGTACTCCGTATGTCCAATCAATCAGCCTATTACAGTCCACTGCTGGACGTAGGCCTCCCCTTGGGCACGCCAAAGCGCACAATCACCCGCTGCTTTCCTCATCCAGCTACCACCAGCGACCTTCCTCAGTCCGTGTTTCCGTGTGTCCATGTTTGGTAAAATATAAGTATATCAAATTTTTTATTATAGGTTCAGAAAACTAAATTATATTTTGTCCGTCAGTTCTCAAGCGTCACATCATACGATTTTTCAACTCAATAAAATCTCTGTATTTTTTTGATTACGTGAAAAAATAAATATAATACTACATGTCCATTACTTTTTGATAATCTACCTGATAGACAAAGAACGAAGTAGTCATCATCGCTATTGTAGGCGACCATAGGATATCAGGCATGTATGTTCGATGACTGTGATGCCCGGGAACTTAAAAAGAATTTTGTCTTGAAATATTTTTCATAATTTAATGTGGGCATTACCTGACAGCACATTTACTGACATAAAACAAATACATTTCCATGTTGTCCCAACAAAATTAAGATTGACGGACACAATGAAACGAATAAACCAAACGCACAAAAAGCAACAAAAGGGAAAAAGAATTTAGAATTAAGGAAAATAAGTGGATCCGTCGAAAAAGCCGAATAACTTGGAAATAAGTGCGTTAAGCTAAATTGTCTTTGGGCATATTTGGAAATAGAAAGGATAGAAGTACTTTCTTGTAACTCGTTTACTGAAATTTAATTTGTTTATCGTTTGATGCACTGTTGAATTGTAATGGAGTTGCTGTCTGTATTATGACTTTAGCTTAAGGTAACGAAAATTATAAATTTCGATTTCATTAAGCAAGTTTATTTTACATTATTATTAAGGCGAGGCCCTATTTGAAAAATCGTTCTTGGGCCACTTTTTTAACTCACGTATCTCACGTCCTGGAATATGCACCAAATCAAGAAAATTACAACCAACAGAAGAGTTTATCATTTAGCGACGTAACTAAGTAGATTTTACAATAATCTAAGAATAAAGCAAAAATAAATAATTAAAATCACCGAAAATCACCCCACATTTAAATTTGCAAATCTGTTTTCTCAATATTTTTAGCGACAACAACATTTTTTTGTATTTTTTGGGTGGTTATACTTAAACGGCGAAACCAGCTAGTTTTTTAATTCGTTCTATATTTTTCACAAAAAAGAGAAAAGAGTTAAAGAAAAACGGGTATTTCGCACGATTTCTGCGCAGTGTTGGACGTAACCTCCGTGAAGCATCGCACGTTAATATGAACGTTATTTCAGTAGTGCGTCGGTTGAACTTTCAACTAAAGCGCGTTGAGTTGCTAATTTAGGATAGGGCCTCGCTTTAAATAAAGCTGCACTCGTCTGATTACCGTATACATTTTTAGCAAAATCCAAGGATTCAGCTTTCCGGACATTCTGTGATAATGTTTTAAAATTAAATGCAGTACGCAAACTCGTCTGTTAATTCTTTCTTTTTAAAAATCTCCGGATGTATGTTTTTTTTTCTGTTGGCGTAAATTAGGACATGTCTGGAATATTCTGACCACATGCCTTCATGCAGCAAATGTACAAAATGTTTCCTAATGTTTCCTGTTTTTGTTTTTTATACATTAATGTGTGACACAAAAATTTGCAGTTGACATTAGTCCGCCGACTAGCAAACCTTAGCGACTTTCTTGAAGGATACAACTAAAATATATAGAATCAGCGAAATTTTGCCAAATTAAGGTCATCGTAGGGCTAGATCAAATTTCGTACAAATCACTCCACAAAGGACTCGAGTTCTTCCGGTAGGACATATCGCGCAAGACAAGTTCTACTGGAAACGCTTTCACACAACTTCAGGCGATCATTCACGAAGGCTGAATACCTTAATTTAGGGTAGACTTGAGCCCCTCGGTGGGGACATAATATTATAAGGTGAAACCACAAATACTTTTCCCCTATGTTTATTTGAGACTATTTGACCCAACTGACGTTTTCCTGTAAATAAAAAAAGCAACTTTCAGGGCATTTTTCTCTCTCTAAAAACGCTGCTTGGACAATAAAACTAAAATTTAAAAGGAAATTGGTAAATCTTTCCAGCTTAACGTCCTAAGACTCAGACTTGAAATAACAAGGTAGTCGTAAAAACCCATTGTACAAAATTATGCACAAATTAATTTATTGCTATCAGACCCAGAGATATATAAATTTGAAACTAGGTGTTTTAGGATTTCGAGATTATTTTAAGCGTAATACTAGGTATAAAAATATGTACAAAAATTTGTACAGTGGGCGGTTACTACTACTTTATTACAAAGCTGGGTCTGATAGAGGTATTTCATTTTGTACAAAATTTAGTACGCGGGGTCTTAGGAGGTTAAGGAAAGCGTTTACCAACCAATACTTACCATTTATATTTTTTTAAGTTAATCATACTTGGAAGGAATGACAAGAACGAGGGGAGGCCTTTGCCCAGCATTGGGACACACAAGAAGTCACTTAAAAAAACATACTTCCAAAGTTTCAAAATCAAAAACCTCTTGTAGATAAAAGCATGATTATTATGTATGGTTAGGAGCTGTGTCTTATCTTGTATTAGACTGTTAAGTGATCTAGTTTCTCTCTTTCATTGTCAGTTGTCTAGACAAAATATTATTAACCCAGCCAGTAAGACAAGAGTACAATAATAGTCTTCTTTTAACACCATCACTCGACTAGATTTTCAAGCAACAAAGTCAGATTAAACTATGTATGATTATGAAATTTATTACTTATGTATAATACAATTAGTAGGTTGGTTAAACAGAATAATAAATGAAACAATACATAAATTTACGCTCCTACGCAAGAAATAATAATACGGTATATAGATAGGATTCGTATGATAGGATAGGTACAAACATTATTAAAAATAATTATAAAGTAAAAAATATTTTTTTAACAACACGTTTTTACGCACTAAAAAGTATAAATAATTTTTATTGGTTTAGTACTCTTGTAGGACTTAAAACGAAAAACGTGGGGTGCATGGAATAGATATTCTAAGAAGTAGAGAACAAGGTGATGGCTGAAAAACAGCATAGCCGACGCTGTAAGCTTTTCATTGTCCTACTTATTTTTATGTCTGTCTGTACTACTTATTAATACATAACATATTATAGTTAATGTAATGACAATGAATAAATGTCTTCTAAATCTTATTAGTGCCAGGGGTTGTTATGTGTTATGTCTTGAAAACTTACAAATAGTTATTATCAGCATATTATTGGCAGTGCAATTAAATTGTTGTGTTTTTTATTATTGGAAAGACTTGCGTTTTACCATTATTCTAGCTGATGGAAAATCATTATAAGGTGAAAGATGGACCACGCTCACTTAGAAGATGTTTATGTTTTTTTTTTATAAAGGGGCTAAATTCTAATCTATAGTTTTTAGAGAAACACGGTTATGCTTCAAAATCTACTCCATGCACCCCACGTTTTTCGTTTTAAGTCCTACAAAAGTACTACACCAATAAAAATCTCAATAAAAAATATTTTATACTTTTTAGTGCGTAAAAACGTGTTGTTAAAAATATATATTTTACTTTATAATTATTTTGTGCTTTTTAGTTCAGCGTATTTAAATGTTGCAAGATACCCTGAACATCACGTAGGACTAAATTGCTAAGACTAAAAATCCCAAGTATGCCAAGATTATGTTGTGACGATGAGATTACCTTCCAGCTCCATCATGAGACCCTGGACTTCACGTATGACTAAAGATCTTGTCAAGACAAATCCAACGAGTCCAAACACGACGAGGTTGTGTTGTGCATTTTATAAGTTCCTATGGCCACCTTTCGGCTCCATCATGAGACCCTGGACATCACGTATGACTAAAGATCTAGTCAAGACAAATCCAACGAGTCCAAACACGACTACGTTGTGTTGTGCATTTTAGAAGTTCCTATGGCCACCTTCCGGCTCCATCATGAGACCCTGGACATCACGTATGACTAAAGAACTTGTCAAGAAAAATCCAACGAGTCCAAACACGACGAGGTTATGTTGTGCATTTTAGAAGTTCCTATGGCTTCATCATCAGACCAGCTCCATGATATCATAATATTACATTGTCACCGAGGTTATATAAGTGTACCAAATTTCAGCACAGTCAAATGACAGCACGTGCTCCAAAAATGAGTTGCAAGATTCGGACCGAACAAACCCACAAACAAACAAACAAACAAACAAACAAACTGACAGACAAGAAAGCGATTTAATAAAAACGTGTTAATAACCTATAGCAGACAGATTTTTCATACCGACTGTTAATATATCGCATACATTTATCAACAGCATTATCAACCAATTGAATATATTGCTAAGTTTAGCAAGAATTTAACTGCTTTGTGATAAAGTTAACTGGTAATTGAATAAAAAATATTGCTAAATTTAGCAATATATTCAATTACCAGTTGGTGGCCTTTTCACAAAGCAGTAAAATTCTTATTTCTGAAAGCCAATACAAATTGAGGGTAAAATAATTTGGTAACGTTTTAGGACAGTTTATTTTCCGAAACAGTATTATTCTATGCCGAAGATTCAACTCCTTCATTGTAAGATATTATATTTTCTTAAGTCACTAAATAAACTACGCACTGTTTCTCTTTTCTAGACAATGGCGAATGCGGAGCTGCCGAACAAACCGTCCAGCATATTGTTGAGGACTGTCCAAATAGGAGGTTTACCGGGGGTCTGGACCTACACAGACTCACACTGGATGCAGAAAAATGGTTGACAGAGGTGGATGTTAAGTTTTAAGAGTATATGTCTGTTTATTTATTAATTTTAACCATAAAGCTATATACGATGATAATAATAATAATAATAATCTATACAATGGCCATACATTTGTCACAAACGCTCCCTAAAATTATGTTTTCGATTTTGTCTGTCTTCTTCCTTAAAAAAAAACTTACTTAGAGCTTTAAATTACACACTTAGAAATTCAAAAACATACACAAAATCGGTACGTAGCGAAGTTCAAACAGGCATCTCCCAAACGAGAGGCAACTGCCTTAGCAACTACACCGCTAACTAAACAAGTTTAAAATAAATGAAAATGTCCTTAATCCCCATGTCGCTGCACCCTCAACCAATTAGCAAGAGTGGTCGCTCCCAGAGCCGCGCGTTTTATTTTACGTTCGCAAAAACGCTACACGCGACGTGTGAATGTTATAACATGAAAATTTATTTCGTCGTCTATTTTAAGACACGTTTCCGTGGTGGTTGTAAAAAACGTTTTTATTGATAATATTTATCTTTAAAAGCTGATTAAAAGGACAACTATCGAAATCAAAGTGAAACGGGTTTGTTGCTAGGCAAAAAAATATTCACGCACTAAAAAATAACACCTGTTTTCTTGCCATTGAACAATTTAGATTGTTATAATATCCAAAATTACAGGTTTACAAAAATTAATTAGTTATAAAGACCTTTATGAATATTATAGATAAACTTTAGAATTTTTACCTAAAGATATCTTTTGACAATATTCAAATGATTCTGAAAAACGTTTAGCGTTAAGAAATACCAGTTTTCTATTCTATAGACCTTTAGATAGACCTTTCGTCACCTAAAGTTTGCTGCTAATTGATTCGTAGTTTTTGTTAACAAAATGGTCTTTTTCATGGTTTCGTCCAACTGTCAGTGTCAGGTGAATGATGAACTTGAGCGTACATTTTTTCTTTGATATCTCATGCTTTATTTAATTCCTCAACCTTTGACAACTTCACCCCATGCGTATAGCTCGTCGCTATTGTTAATATATTAATAAATAAATAAAGAAAATATCTTAATAACCTTTTTGGCTAATAGAAATAGAAGCCATGGAGCGTGACCGAATGTTTTTGACGGCTCTCCGATACTCCCCAATATTCGATTGACGTTTATAAGCGAAGAATTCAAAGCTTAGAGAACAAATAGTTAATAGATTGGGAGCTTACTGAAGAAATATATTTTGTTAACACATTTTCCCCCTTAAATTTGGATAAATTCGAGCATTCGGTAAAAGTGAGTCACAAGCACTTTTTGAGGACTAACCTGCGTTGAAAACAGGAACAAGTTTTCTTTAAGGGTTCTACCCATGCCAACTCGCAGTTTTAGTAGGCCCGCTGTGAGCTGTAGACCTCGCGAGTATTTTTTCAACTTTTCACGAAAAAATAAATTCCTGCGACAAAAAAATTTTTGGTCTCTCCATACAAAGAAACTCTAGAAAAAATACATATTAAACTTGGATATATAACCTTTATTTCGCGCAGACTGATATTTATTAAAAACATTAAATACTATACCAAAAACGCCATTGAAGTCGAGCTGTTCCTATTGTTAAATTCGCTACTGCTTCTAAACTACAACAGACGCGGACACGGTTCCTACGGGATATTATTCGCAATTCATTTATCTTTCATCCATGCAAAAAAAAAAATCATCATAGGTAATTCAAGAAAAAAGTTAAAGTAAACGATTTTTTCGCACGATTCCTGCGCAGTGTCGAAAGTAACTACCGTGAAGCATCGCACGCTAATATGAACGTTATTTCTGCAGTGCGTCGGTTGAACTTTCAACTTAAGCGCGTTGAGTTGCTAATTTTACCATTGTATGCCCCTTAAGCATAAAAAAATCTATTTATTTTTCTCATTTTGACAAAGCGTGAACTACTGGTTATTGAAAAGAAGGCCTGATAATGCAGAGTATTAGTAATTATCTCCATTTTTTTTTGTTTCCTAGCTAGTAATTATCATAATCATTCATGACATGACCCACGTTTTAATAAACGTATAAAAAAACGAAATAAATAGTAAGTTTAAGTCTTTTATAAGGGAAAAAAGTGCGTGACCTCTGTCTATACTCTGGTGCGTATTCCGAACGCGTATATTTGTATGAAATATGGCAGTATTCCCGACTGGTGGCGACCGTAACAAGAAAATGCCATTTCGCGACCTCTGGTCTCTGCATCGTTTGGATCAGTGGCGTCGACCTTCACCGCAAAAAGAAGGTTATTGTTATATTTAACTCTAAATAACTTCATATAAAAGAATGTGTTTTCAAACTTGTGGCCAGTGAACTCCGTTGTCAAGGTTGTCAAGCATAATTTGCCTTTCGAAGCCCGAAAAACGCTGTTTCAGGCTACTCTTATCTTTGGAATGAGTACATACATATGATCATTGATCACGCTTCTAACGGGTTGAGCTAGTAGGCACACAAGGAGCACACATGAAAACCACGTTTGGCAATATTACTGGGTTATTATTCGGCATAAAAATAAAATTTAGTGCTTTTTTTACATAATCTTGCGCACCTTATTTCTACATTATTATAATGGATTTTAAAATTCTTATCGATTTATAATTTTATTAAGGATATATTCTGTTAGCAGTTTTTTTATTTATTTATAAATTCGGTAGAAGTGCTGATATTTTGATCGTCAAAGTAGTGACTATGCGCGTTATTTTCACATATCCTCCTATCCTATTTACACATGCACCGATCTTTACATTTCATAGTGCACCTATGGTATAAACTGGTACGAATATAACATCAAAACGTAAACACTAACGTTTTATAAAGTAACACAATTTGATTATGCGTTTGAGACATTTAATGTGACTATCCATCCAGTCTGTAAAATTAAAAAAAAAAACATGTTCCCTATCTCTCTTCCCTCCGGACTCCTGCTCTTAGACCAATTCTTAAAAATTTTCACCTTATTACCTTTAAAATGTATCAAGTCATTTGAATTTCATTTTATATTAAGAATTTAAAGACTCAGCCAGATTCAGCGTTCCAATTTCCCTCGAGCTTTGTTTGCGCTGCGAACGTGACGTAAAGTTAAACAGTTTTTATCAAAGCTTTTTAACAATGTGTAGGTATGCTAAATAAACTTTTTAATACATACCTTTAATAAAAACAAACCTTTACCGTTTTGAAAACAATGAATTTCAATTAAACAATACTTTTATGTATTTGATTTGACACCCGACTTTCGAAAAGTGTAAGTAAAAACGAGAGTTCCGTGCTACCCTATAAGTTGAGCCGAAAATTGGATCTCAATTTTTATTATTATTTGTTGTAATAGCGGCAAAATAAATAGACACTCTGTGAATATTTTAACTGCCTCCCTTTTACGGTTCATGAAATACAGCCCGCTGACAGACAGACGCGAACGGACGGACAGCAGAGGCTTATAGCGCTTAAGGGGCATACAATGGCAAAATTAGCAACTCAACGCGCTTTAGTTGAAAGTTCAACCGACGCACTACAGAAATAACGTTTATATTAGCGTGCGATGCTTCACGGTAGTTACGTCCAACACTGCGCAGGAATCGTGCGAAAAAATTGTTTTCATGAACTTTTTTCTTGAACTACATACCTATGGTTATTTTTTTTTTTTTTTTCACGGATGAAAGATAAATGAATTGCCAATAATGAATGAATGAATGAATGAATATACTTTATTGCACTCACAGAAATAATAAATGACAGAGTGGAAGTAAGAACAGGTAGTCATGTACAGTTAGTGTATCCCATAGGAACCGTGTCCGCGTCTGTTGTAGTTTAGAAGCAGTAGCGAATTTAACAATAGGAACAGCTCGACTTCAATGGCGTTTTAGGTATAGTATTTAATGTTTTTAATAAAAATCAGTCTGCGCGAAATAAAGGTTATATATCCAAGTTTAATATATGTCGGGAAATAAGAATAAGAAAATGAAAAGACACACCGATGAGATCGATTATAAACTATCACAGTAGGTAAACTAACAATGGGACACGTCATTACGCAATATGTTTGTCAGGAAAGCTATACACAACACACGTGGGCGTTAAATACTAAGATTGAAGGACAGAACCTTTCTAAACAGCAACACTAACTAACCATAGTCGTTATCATGAGCGATCGGGACCGATCACACCCTAAATGGGGTTTAGGTAGGTCCGAGCACCAACAGTTATGCCACTGGGAAACACGGGCATGAAAACAGACACTGAACACTGGCCAACATACAACGGGCCACCCCGCCCGGACCCTATGTAACTCGTCCACATTACAGTTACTCTCAAAGTACTACACGAATATCATATGAACTAGCTATCAACACAATATCACTCTACTTACGGTTACAGACACCACTGGACTGTGGTACAACCAACAAGGAACAACACTATTCACTCGCACTCATCGAAACCACATATTCGATCACCACACATGGACTCGTACGTCCTCTCGAAGTATTCACTCAACCTTACAGGCACAAGTTATCACCACGACTGCCACGGACCTACTGAAGGTTCCAATCTACTAGCACTCTTATAAAGAACTTCACTTCGTTGACTCATTCATTCACTCACCGTTACATCAACTCATTCGTCAATCTGACGTTACCACTCAAACTGACAGGTGACACTAGTTTGTTTACGAACAATCTACCCTCAGTTACTAACAATGCTAATCTAACGTTAGAATTCGAGCTGTCATCATTTGTTTACAATCAATCTACCTTCAATCTCTGACATATATATGTTTTCGGGATTTTTTTATACGAGCCTTAGGCCTTCAAAAACTGCGAGTTGGCATGAGTACACTCTTTAAGAAGTAATAGGGTCTTGTTGGCACCTTTTGGATATGGAACTCTAAAAATAACTAAGAAGTATAATACAGTGGCACGTGAATAATTGTTTTGTTCTATTTGCAACCTGACTTTTTATTATAAAACGATTCGTGTTTTTTTTTCTTTTTAATTACGTGAGTGTTTCCTTTTAAAATAAAATATTAAAATGCAGGTCGCACATACAATCATAAATTCAGGTTGCAGTGTTATCCGTCACTTTTCGCATTAACACGATTTGCTGGGCGGAAACCAAGTTTATAGCATCCGCGCAATTAAAAATATTCTGTTATGGAGGCCATACTGGTGTCAGTTTTGGTAGATAGGTGGATAAGATATATTGTACGTTGAATACGCAATGAATAAAGCATAAAATAAAGTTAGAAACTTCGTCTAAAAACTATGCGATACCTGAAAATATTGTAATTTTTTCTCACTTTTTAATGTGTTTTATTCTGTACGTTTTTGCACAGTTGGAAGCGGAGATTTTAGTTATCTTAATAAAATACTAATTCAGTGCTTCAGTGCTAGGTAGACTGAAAAGATACAGATACAAGATCACGCTCATATCCCCGTAGGAGTGAGCAGAGCTTCAGTGGGCTCCCAGACTGAAAAGATCATAAGAAAATATCTAACTGCTACTTGCGCAGAACGACACAGCAGGTGCGTTTGTCAATGGCTATCAAACGTGTATTTGAAATCTAGCGTAGCAATAGGCCAACGGACAATCTACAAATAAAAATATCTATAAAACATCAATCAATCAATCAGCCTACTGCAGTCCACTGCTGGACGTCCTCCCCAAGGGCACGCCAAAGCGCACGATCACCCGCTTTCCTCATCCAGCCACCACCAGCGACTTCCCTCGAAGAAGTTAAGGGGTGTAATGTCACGGGCGTCTCCAGTTCTGAATTCACTTAACCGTTTCAAGATTATCTCTTCGTCCAAACGAGACTGGCATTCTGGATGCCGCATTGCTTTGTCGCAAATATAGTCATCCGTTGCCTCCAGAGATACTCTAATAATCTCAGGTCATCAGTCCACCTGGCAGGAGTGGCAGGGGGGCGTCCCACGCTACGTTTCCCGAGACGTGGTCTCCATTCGAGAACCCGTCTGCTCCAACGCAGACGGTTCTACGACAGACATAGCCAGCCCACTGCCACTTCAGCTTGCTACACTTCTGGACGATATTAACTACCTTGGTCCTCAGCCAAAAAACATACCTTATTAAAAACAAACAGAGTTTAATTATACTCTATTGACCCCCTTTAATAAAAACTAACCGAGTATCTTTCAACAAAGAGCCTCTGGTTAAAATCTCTTATCGTGCATCGTTATTTATAGGTAAAGTAAGATACAGAATACAAGACTCGTACCTTTAAAATATAACCCGACACCAAAAGTTGCTATTATTGGATTTAGTTCATAGTTAAAATGTAAGGCTAATAACACGCATATCTACCGGGTTAACAATATGATATATTTGATATATTTTGATATTGGGTAGATAATGTGTGTTATTACAACCGCGAAAATCTAAAAGTGTTTATAAATGTAAGGTTATTTTGCAGGGAATAATCAATATTGTCCTAAAAATAAACAAAAAAGAAAACTTTGAGGAAAGTAAACGAATCCACACCGCACTAGACCCTTATTGTCTTTGTGTAGTGTAGAGTTTGAGCCCTATAGAGAATATAAAAATTCTTTACAGTGCTATTTACTTGATAACAAAAAATAAAGATATTTTTTATAGTGTCTTTGGTAAATTTATGTGCGAGTATTGTGTAAGACATTTTTAAAGTGAATGTTTATCTATAACAGCAAGGAGAAGCAATACCCTTCTTTCCTAGCTTCACGCAGTCGGTAGTAGCAATACGTGGAGTTGAACTCGGCACAAACAAGGCTAGATCTATTTCGGTATCGCACGTGCCTCGCCAGATGCAACATACCTATGTTATTGCCCCATTGGTTATTTACCGTGCTGCAGGTGTAGCCGGAAATCGGCTATTTGACAATGTATCCAATCATACATGTAATAGATCCTTCCTTAGATATATCCTTCTGAAGGTGCTGAGGTCCGCATCGCCTATTCTGAGCAGGCCTTGGACGCATGGAGGTTGTCGTGTCCTGATGGTGATCTGCCCTCTATGCTGGACAGGCAAAGGGCTTGGGATGAGCTGTCTTCTAGAAGGTTCCTAAGGGAACTTTTGGACGGAGCTGCTGGAGCCAATCTTGCCCGCCTGCGGGCTGCCGCTGCTCCTGAGTCAGGTGTCTGGCTTCACGCCTTGCCGTCCCCGTATATGGGCACGTTGCTGGACAATTATTCGTTGAGGGTTGCGGCAGCGCTCAGGTTGGGTTGTGATGTTTGCGAGCCTCACCGGTGTGTTTGTGGTAGTATGGTGGAGGCTAATGGCCATCACGGCCTCAGTTGCGCGCGCTCTGCGGGCAGGCTATCCCGTCACCATGCTATCAACGACATCATCAGGCGGGCGATGGTAACAGCGGGAGTACCGTGCATTTTGGAGCCCCCAGGACTTAGCCGCTCGGACGGTAAAAGGCCCGTCGGTCTTACGCAGATTCCGTGGGCACGAGGACGTTGCCTTATTTGGGAATCCACTTGCGTATGTACGTATGCGGCGTCACATTTAAGGGGTACCCAGCAGGCAGCCGGAGCAGCGGCCGAGTCCGTAGCAGGCCTTAAACGTGCTAAGTACGCTAATCTGGAGTCTGCGTACGATTTCATCCCAGTGGCTTTCGAAACCGCGGGTACGTGGGGCTCCGACGCGAAAGAGCTGGTTCGCAGCGTGGGTCAGCGTTTGAGGAACCAGGGGTCAGATCCCCGCGTGGGCTTTTTCCTTTTTATTTTTCCTTATTATTGAGCCTCCTCCACTTAAGTGGAGGGTTTTGCCATAATCTCCACGCTTGGCAGGCGGGTTGGAGATCGCAGATTAAAAGGTTACCGTATCAGATAGCGCTGCTGCCCGTTCCCTGTTCAATGTGTAGTCCCTAAGTCGCCTCTTACGACACCCACGGGCAGAGTAGGGGTTGGTGACAAATGTATTCTACTCTGCCGTCACCACATGGCGGTACACATTACGGCACCAATTAGATTTAGTTAGATTTAGTTTAGTTACACACGAGAATTATAACCACAAAAAAAAACCACTGACAGCGAACTTCATTTGGTAAAATAACACTGCCATAATATTGATCACCAACTGGTTTTTTTGATTGACAAAACTAATCATCATCATCATCGTGTGGGTTGTAAGTTCAAGAACCGACCTCATAAACCCTGGTGTCAGTGTCACAGAGCCACCAAAGGCCACTGACTTGGCTCATGTAACGTCTAGATAGTAAGCTGGGACCAACGGCTTAACGTGCCTTCCGAAGCACGGAATCATCTTTCTTTTCGGACAATGAGGTGATTCAGCCTGCAATGTCCTAACCAAACTGGGGAAAGTCTCATAAAGGGATTTTTGCTTGAAAGTGTCCCCACCGGGAATCGAACCCGGAACTCGGCGTCGAAATCTCAACCATTCGGCCACGGAGGCCACTCGGCCAAAACGAATACCTAGCAATAAGCGTAAGTTTTTCTGAGATGATTTTAATTAATTTTCTCAAACCCTTAACAATGCTTTCTCGTTAATATGCATTCCACAAATATATTATTTCAAGTGCATTCCACTTAGACGTTTTTATGACCACTTAGAATTTACCAAGTGGTTCGTTTGTAGTATCAAGAGGACCATTGAATCGCTAGCCTTAAAAAACAACAAATTTTTAATACCTCTCGTGAAATACAATAACTCATTCCTTCCAATTCATTACTTCTGACGAAAATTGTAAGTTTAGCCGCGGGTGGACTAGTTTTATATAACTCTTTGAAAACATTTATGATTTCTCATTTGATCACGGAACCCCCTAAATCTAATCTAATTTTCGAGCGTGGTCACAATACGACCAGATAATATTGTTGAAAGAAATAGAGCGTAAAAACAAAAGCAAATAAATCTATTCAGACGAATTCCGCGGTCGGTTCGGTAGCTTTATTGCCGTGCTGATAAAAATGAATTACGGAAGCGAGATGCCATTTTCTACAAACATTAAAATTATCACTGCAAGTAGGTACCGCTAAGTATTATATATTATTTTCTAGAATACTGATACGGGAGCATTATTGACGCTCTCAATTAGTTATTCCCAGGTAAATATTTGTGGTTTGTATGATGAAAAACTTCACTTCAAAAAGCATATTGTATGGCTCTTGATTCCTTGCCAACTCGTTTCTCAAAACATATGTGTTGTGTTGAGTAAAATAAAATATTTCCATTAATTTATCCTTATTTTCTTCGGCGCCTAAGTATTTATACCCTTAGCAAACATCTGCACGTTAACGCAATTTAAGGGATAATTTACCAGACAAGTAATTAACAGGATTTCTCTCTAACAAAATGTTCGTTAAGTCCGCCATGTTTGGTAGTTCAACTTTGTTGGACTGTCGTAATTAACTGTTGGGCGTCTCGCGAAATGTCTAGTGCTGGAATGTGACTGCTACGCGGATTGCATCTCTTGTTGAAGGTATGCTGGGTGCACAGTTTCGGTTTTATATTGGACTAAGCATCGATGGTATAGTCCCGTCCGGGAGAAGCTGGTTCGATCCCCACCACGTACTAAGTACTTACACGTTTTCAAATTTCGAATTTATAATATGTAACCTGCACACTCCTGCGAAGAAATCCAAAGGTTGTGTGTGAAGTCGACCAACCCACACCAGGCCTGATCATAGATCGCCCTAATTCAGGGTAGATAAGAGTCTTTTAGTGGCGAAGTTTATGCGATATTGATGATTGGTCCACCATAAGATGAATGTAGCGTGGGAAAGAGTAATGATATAAAAGACTGTATTTTCTTTGCAGAAGAACTTGCAACAAAGAATGCACGATTTATTCCTGCCACTTATGACGCAAATAATGTTTAGTAGTCCAATGTAAATCTGGGACTATAAAATGAGTTCGCCCCAGAAAATTATTGTTTCCCAATTTTAGCTATTTTCATTTTCGGCAAAATCGAAATTGAAGCAGTCGTTATGGCCGAAATCAGTCAGGAGCTCATCAGTAGCTCATTTAAATATATATATTAAATATGAATAAATATTATATGAATTCGAAATTCGAAAACACATTGGTACGTGGTGGGGATCAAACCCGCGTCTTCCGGACGGAAAACAGCGGCCCTAGCCAGTAGACCATCGACGCTCTATTTTTAAATTTTATGTAACTTAATAAAAATACAATGACATAGATACTACATAGTATTTACGATTTTATTTCATAGGGTATATTATGTCATTGACAAGTTGGTAACCTTGCGGCAAAAATAACCAGTACCTACCTATTTGTAGGTATAGGTTTTATAGCTTATAGGTACTTACTTATAGGAGGTTATGGCCTTTGAATATTTTGGATATTGAATTTAGAATTTAATAAAATATAAATAAATGTAACGTTTTTCGATTTTCTTAAGATATCTATTTCGGATAGGTCCTTGTAGTTAACCAAGGTCACAATTGTTACAATAAATTAAATTAAGGCTATGTATCACAATGCAAGGCACGCTAATACGCCTAAATTATAGCATTGTTTATTACCTGTACTGTTAGGTATCAATTATTCTAATGTGACTAACCGACTTAGCACTGTAACGAGGTATTCGTCCTCTTTCCTGTTTTATGACTGGCAACCTTTCTTGCTGGCAGTCTTATCTTTCATTTTAAATTCATTTTCAAATTTTGATTTCTTACGTTTCGATTTTGTTTTTTTTCTGCCAAACTCTTCACTTCATGTCCTGATCTCCAACAGTAAACTTACCCATGTTACTATTTCCTACGTTAGTTATTTAATATATAGTAAATAATATATAAATACATAAATAAATACCTTCGGACTGAACCTTGTTTATTTGCCACGCTTTATTTTATCATCCTCTACAACACTCTTCGTGTAGAGTTCAGCAGCTCCGTGGCGGCTGCTGGACCACAGCACTAGCGCTAAAAACTGCGCAGGTGTGTGTGTATGTGTGTGTGTGTGTGATTTATTTTCACGAGTGTAATGTGTTCAGTTTTCATGCATGTATGTCAATATGTATGTATGTATGTGAGTTTCTATATTCCACAATAACTTTAGATGCCTGAATAGATTTGGATGTATAGTTCGTTAGAATCCTAACACTGGCAATATTGTTTTTGGCGGCGCAGCAGTCGTGCACAGAATCTTTTTTTTATTTTATTTTAGATGATAATTTAAAAATAATCCTACAAGCTAGCTGATTACCGTATCCTACTAACTCTTGCTAACTCTGCTCATAATGTTAATTACTGACAAAAGGGCTATAGTGTGGATGCCAACTCGGAAAGTTTGTTTTGAGGTACAATAAAGAAGGGGGCGGTAGCCAGATATTTCAAAATATTCAAATCCAATCGAACTAAACGAACAGCCAGTCACCTCAAAGGAGACCGCTCCTTACAGTACGTATGTCTTTAATGTTTTGGATGTTTTTGATAGCTTATGATGTGTAGATCCGTTTAGTGCCAATCTACCAGACTTGAGCATTTTGAGTAATTCAAGATGGCGGCCAATATGGTGCCCAAAAAATTTGCAATTGAGTTTTGAAGCAATATTGACATGTGGTATATCATTGTATTTTTTTTTGTCGAGGAGTAAGAACATGAAGTCGTCTCCAGGTTACCCTCCCATTAAACGAACTCCAGCATCCAGACTACTAGTCAAGCTAGTCCTAATTGCAGTCTATACCCAAGGAAAATTATATCAGCCACCGCCCAAGGCTGGCTGTTATCATGCAGTGCACACACGACGACGCGACGACGTCGTGCGTGCCCAAACTAAGCGTGTGTATGTTTTGCATATCTATCACGGAAAAACAAACTAATCCAAAAACTAATACATTGTTTTGTTGTAAGACTGTAAATTAAATATATATCTTCGCATAATCAACTTAGAAAAATTTTGTCAAATTAAATGACATTTCTACAAGAATTTATTGGAAAACCTGAAAACGTCTGCGAAGAAATGAAAAGCCATAATCGCCAGTAGGCTTGCGGTTCCCAGGTGGAAACATTTAAGTTGATAAAACAGTTAAATTTTTAGGGATCCGTAGTCAAAAAGGAACCCTTATCAGAGACTCTTAGTACTAGAAGGCTGTAATTTTGCATGGATATACATAATAATTTATGCTGACAAAGCTGAAGAATAAAATCTTTCAGAATTTTTTTTTTTTGCGTTCCTCTGGTACACGTGAAGTGAGGATTATTTTTTAATTTACGACTACCTTATAGTGTGAGGTATCGTTGAATAGGTTTTCTTTTAAATAATGGGGGTTTGCTAAACTATTTTTATGTTTCAGAAATATTTCGTTTTAAAGTGTTAAGCCGTTTTTGTTAGAGTCAAGTGTCCTCCCCCCCCCTACCAGCGAAACCGTTGTATTTGGAAATGTGAAAAAATTTACGGCTGATTTATAAGATAAATTTAAAAAGAAAGTTATCAACATCAAGTAGGCTTTACAGGTTATCGAATAATAGACCAACTTATAAAACGTACTTATACATACATACATAAAGTCACGCCTTTTTCCCGGAGGGGTAGGCAGAGACCACTTCCTTCCACTTGCTACGATCCAGACATACTTCTTTCGCTTCATTCACATTCATCAACCTCTTCATGCACGCTCGTCGGTTTAGGGTACTCCTGACCTGGCCTTTTTTAAGTACATCCCCGATCTGGTCGTGAAACGTACGCCTTCCCCTTCCAACATCTCCATTCACACTTGCCTCATAAATTTGTTTGGTTACTCTCTTCTCATCCATTCTTTCCAAGTGACCAAACCATCTTAACATACCTCTCTCTATTCTAGTCACTACATCATCTTTCACTCCACATTGTTCCCTTATCACACTATTCTTAATCCTGTCATTCAATTTTACACCAATCATACTTCTCAAAGCTCTCATTTCCACAGCACATACTTTACTTTCATGTTTCTTCTGCCATACCCAACTTTCGCTCCCAAACATTAGTGTCGGAACCAGCATAGAGGGGTGCTGGTTCCGAAACGTACTTATACAAGTAAGAAATTTGGTATTACAAATATCATAGAAAATTATTTTGAAGAATGTTTACTATCTTAAACAGGTACCAAAGTAGTATTAGACAACTACGGAACCCTACACTTTGCGTGGCCCGACACATGCTTGGCCGCTTATTTTATATATATTTTAAAATAACATATATTTTTTTCTAATTAAAGTTAAAGATCTCTGCTCATTCCGTTAAACAAAAGGAAATCCAATTAAGGGAATTAATTTTATGTTAATTTCATTGTTACTCGTAAGAGTTGCTTTTGAAGATAATAAGGAATTGATTTAGAATTTAATTACTTTTTACGTTTTATAATTATTTATTTCGAGATTTACGCCTTTGATTGGAATCGTAGATACTTCAAAAAGAAATAGAGATATAAACATACTCGTACATAACACGTTCGACACGCTGCTGCATCAATCAACTAACTACGCTACCAACAGCGCAATTACATCATGTTTAATAATAGTTCTGTACATGAATCTAGCCAATATTATGACTTAAACATCTGTTTTCGAGAGGCGGATGTTGCAGCAAAGCCAAAGTGCAGCGGGGCTTGATCAAACAACGAACTTCTGACATGCATACTAGTAATTCATTAGTTTATTCAAAACATTACTGGGTGAGCAAGAAACTTTGTTAATACACGCTTTGGTAAACGAGCGATGCACTGCGTTAACAAACTGTTTGTCGTAGACAAATTGAAAATGTTGCGGAAGTCACACAAATGGAGTTCTTCTTGACGCTTGTGAGACGCAAAGCTTTTGAATACATTGCTGAGATAGCAAGAAAATAGTTACTGCAAAGATTTACCGGGCCAGCGATGTACGAAGCGGCATGTGTATTGTTTTGACGTCCGATAGTTGAATCAGTGTCCGACGCAGGTAGGTAACATGCCAGTAATATGTAAACACAATGTCGTATGCCAAGTTTAGTGTGGTACTTACGATAAGACGCGGACTTGTGCGAGTTTGCCTATCACGCCTTTCATGAACAAAACAAGAGCGCTAGGTGCTTTGTAAAAGTAGGATTTCGATTTTCAATTCAAAGAATTTTCCGGATTTTATCTGAAATTATGAGAGAATTTATTGTTTAGACGATTCAAAGCGTAAGCTTTTTCTTCCTTTTTTTTTTCAATGAGACTGTGTGGTCGAACGAGAACACATTTATATTTTTTTTATAATTTACATATTTTTCATAATTTCATCAAATCCAAATCTAATTCAGAAAAGATAAATAAATCATAGAATATCTAGTTTGCTGAACAGTCAGGGATTTATCAAAAGAGTAAATAATTAGTAATTTGTGACGCACTAACTCTAGAGCTGCGAGAACCCGTCTGCTCCAGCGATGAGCGTTGGAGTAGACGGGTTCTCGAATGGAAAACGTATTGTGAGACGCCCCCTTGCCAGGTGAACTGATGACGTGAGGAAGGTCGCTGGTGGCGGCTGGATGAGGAAAGCAGGTGATCGTGCGCTTTGGCGTGCCCTTGGGAAGGCCTACGTCCAGCAGTGGACTGCAATAGGCTTATTGATTGATTGATTGAACTCTATAGAGCTACGTTTACTGTTCTATTTTACGCCGCAGCCAGTAAGATACATAAAATCAGTCATGAAAAAAAATGTATAAAAACATCTTTTCTTATCATCACATCTTTCTTCAACTTTTTCTTACTGCGATTTATGGCCCTTCATCACTTCACAGTAACGATAAAAATGTTGTAAAAAATATCGTATATACTTTTTTCTGACGTTGCCGATAGAATGAGTATGCTGTTGTATATAATAATGTAGGTAGGTAAAGTATGCGTCACGAGCCTGGGAGAGAATTTGCCGATGATAATGTAACTTGGAATCAATCATATCCAATCAATCATATTTAATCAATCAATCAGCTTATTGCAGTCCACTGCTGGACGTACGCCCTCCCAAGGGTACGCCAAAGTGCACGATCACCCGCTTTCCTCATCCAGCCACCACCAGCGACCTTCCTCAGGTCATCAGTCCAACTGGCAGGGGGGCGTCACGTTTCCCGAGACGTGGTCTCCATTCGAGAACCCGTCTGCTCCAACGCTCGTCGGTTCTGCGACAGACGTAGCCAGCCCACTGCCACTTCAGCTTGCTACGAGTACCTACACTTCTGGACGATATCAACTACCTTGGTCCTCTGCCAGATGATTTCGTTTCGGATTCAGTCTTATATAATTAAAAGATTATTACAAAACAAGGAAAGCTCTTTTGTGCGCTACTGTATGCAACACATCCCCTTCAATTCATCCGGCGTTATCTACGTGACGCTAAATGAGCGGACACTATACTTTTCTATTTGTAGAGCCTCTTTGCGGTGACGGTTCATTGAAATAAACGACAAACAGGAACCTCCCCCCCCCCTCCCCCCCCCTACTCTTCCCTTGGGCAGCAGCGCTCTCTGATACAGTAACCTTTTAATCTGCGATCTCCAAGTTCTCCAACCCGCCTGCCAAGCGTGGAGATTATGGCAAAACCAAACACTTAATCTAGCAGTGGACTGTTACGGGCCGTTGATGTTGTTGGAACGAATAAAATTTTATATTGTTAAAACTAGTTGTGTACAATAAAAAACAACAGTGGAAAACTGGATTCCTATTCCCACAGGTACGGTCGGCCAAAAAATTGGTTTACCGTTATTGCTTATATTTATTTTGCTTATAAAATTTCAAAGTACCTCGTATACTCGGTATCTGACAGATCACTTTGCAAACATAACAAAACTTTTATTGTCGTATAATTTGAAAATCCAGTGTAGTAAACCATTTTTTTTGCCTACATTAAATCATCGAAAACTCGGGCATAGCCGAGTCGAGGAAAATACTAAGCTTAATTACTTACACACAAAATATTAATTTTCAGAAATAACATACAACTTTGCGTATTATTTACCCAAAAGATTTCAGAAACAGTCGCGAAGTTGGTCAAAGAAGTCGCGCTTTTCCATTCGAACAATAAGACGGAGACAACGAGGATATAGATGCCTACTGGATATGTCATTAGATATTAGTTTTTTATTTTATTTTGATAATCAACTTTTTTTATTTAAAGTAGTTAAATAAAAAAAAGTCTGGGAAGAAAAGTTAAGTTTCAACAAAATTATTTTTTGTTATCGAAATTAAAACGCTCACCAACAAAATGAAATTATTTTGAGAAAAAGGTAAAGAAATTACAGTGAGATTTTTCCCATATTAATTGCTTTAATCATTTATTTTTATATTTTGTTCTTACAGTGCAATGTGACTTTGCTGTGTTTTGGTAGTACTTGGAACGGTAAATTAGTAATGCAACAACAAGCACCGAAAAGTTAGTAAGCATTATCCTATAATTGAGGGAATTGTAATCTTCGATGTCTTCATTTAAATACTACATTCGAGTGCATAATGCATCAAAATAAACTGAGGTGTTTATATGGGTGAGTAAAGCCAAGCGGAAAAAAGTCGGATGCTAGTCTACATTGAGGCTTGTGGCTTTAAAAGTGTGGCAAAATCGTGCGGCTTTAGTTACCCGTGTTAACCCCGCATTAGTTTCACAGCATTTGTGATTCCAAAATAGACTGACAGCACAGCACTGGCAGCGCTCAAATAATAAAAAAAAACTTTATATTTTTACACGTTGACTGTAAATCGAAACGCTAATTAAAATCTAGGGCATGTCTCATTGGCATATCTATCTAGATCTATCTATCTAGATATGCCAATGAGACTTGTGCCGTTTTTATCTCATCCAGCAGCTTTAAATCTCCGAAATAATGCGAGCGGCTTTGGCCTTGGGCTGTAAGAGTGAGTGACTACAAAGCTCCCGTATTTCTGGGACGCCTTCACTCGTGCACGAATGTCAACCCTTTGTACACATTAAGACTGTAGACTTGGCGAAGTTGACACGGTGTATGTTATTAATGTTGTTCGTATCTCCGCTAATGTTGAATGCGTAGAAATGTGACGGAAGAGTGAGTGTTGAAATGCTTTTGTTTTTTTGGGATGAAAATCGGGACTCTTATAAGAGTTTACTTTCGCAACTGTCTGTCCTTATCGGTCCGTCTGTTACGCCTTATTTTCTTTATGTACATTAGTATGTAAAGTAAGGTAACCTAAATATAGACATAAACAAACAAACGAAACACTTTGAGGGTTAATATTTTGAGTAAGTACAATCATCAATCAGGCACAAATGAATAGAAATTCATCGTAACGTATCGAAAGAAAGGGATCATTATTTTGCAATGCATAGTTTATAAGATATTAAAGAATACTATGAGGAAATCGAACATTAACCCATTAACATAACAAAAATCTAATATTTTAAAGAAATAACAAAAAAAAAACAGATTCAGATTTTAATACATAAAACATAAATATTATAGGTTGCCTGGAAGAAATTGCTACCTTAGCAATAACCACCACCTGTACACTATTATTTGTACTGCTTTTTTTCTGTGTATCTCTTGTGTGCAATAAAGTATATTCTATTCTATTCTATATTATTTTACATCTCAAATGTTATAAATACTAGAAAACAATAGTAAAAATGTAAAAATACTAGTAGAGTAACTCTACTAGTATTTTTTAGAGTTACTACGTAACCTTAAACAAAAATCCTAATTCACACGGAACCTTCTCTACGCGAGTACGCCTCGCTCTTGATAGTTATCTATTTTATCTTCTAACCATTTTTTTCCTAAAACTTTACAAAACTGTTGTTTTTAGAAAGTAATTTTATTTCGTTTCAACTTCAACAACTCAACCTGCCTTGTTTCTTACCCTTTGTTGTTTTGTCAACGCTACTTGATACATTTTGGAAAATAGGGGATCGGACTACTTTATTTTTATTTTATAAATCCAAACTTCTTAGTTTCTGCTATCGAACACTAAATTATTTTTTGCTCTATCTTTAAAATTGACCGAGTTATAAAGGTTTGAAACTCAAGATTAGACAGTGAGGCACATACACACTTGTGACGTCATTTGTTAGTAACGCCATATAATTTCCATACAAAAATCGTTTTTGAAAGAGACAGACATATTGAAACTTTAAAAAATAACTGTAACTTCGTTTTTCAACCGATTCTGTTTTTTTTTTCGCGAATCGTCTGCTACTAATTTATATTTTGAAAATAGTTCATAAAATATGGTAAATTCATAAAATATGGTGAAAAGTCCGATCCCCTATTGGATTGAAAAATACTCAGAGTGAATTAAAACCTTCCTTTTCTAACGCGTAATATTAGAGACTATAAATCACAATATTCACTTCTAGTTCTCTATGAATGGCCCTAGTATTTAAATGGCATTATTATAATAACTAATTTATGGTTGAGTCAGATTGCTCTTAGTCATAGTCTTCACATAACCATTTATACTAATCCATGTTCTTGGTATCGAATCATAAAATTCCACATAAAATAATTTCATCGCGCCAGTCATCTCAGTACCTATTACTGTGTAGTGCGTTTATTAATATGTATTTTATTCTATAATATATTCTATGGTCATAATTTTAGCAGTTATGTTTTCCCTGTAAACTACATTTTGTAGTTGATATACTTCCACGATATACTTGCACTATCCCGCGCTACTATAGTGGTTTCCTATACTGAAAGGTTGCCTGGAAGAA
This sequence comes from Carpatolechia fugitivella, assembly GCA_951230895.1. Taxonomy (NCBI): domain Eukaryota; kingdom Metazoa; phylum Arthropoda; class Insecta; order Lepidoptera; family Gelechiidae; genus Carpatolechia; species Carpatolechia fugitivella. Next base: position 1,845,307 of record OX579653.1, on the reverse strand, counting down.
ATTGTTATGAAACAATAAGGCCGCCTAACTGTATACGTCTTCCTGTTCTTTGGCTGCTTTTCCACCAGAGATGTGCGAGGGAAATGTGTCGTGTGAGGATGTCTAGCTGTGCTGTGAAAATGCATGGGTTTTCCACCAAAGCTGTGCGAAGAAAATGTGTAGTACGAGGATGTGTAGAGGAGCTGTGAAAATGCGCGGTGCGAGCCGTGCGAGGACGCGTTGCAAAGCTGTGAAATGACATGCATGTGCAACACATTCCTCGTACATATCTCTCGCTTGTTTTGTACGTACAAAAACCTCGCTCCGCTAAGCCGTTTCCACCAGAGCTATGCTGAGCGAGGCGAGGTAAATGAAGCGATTCTATGGCCCGGTTTCCACCAAAACGGAGAGGAGAGGAGATGTGTTGAGATGTGCTGCGAAGCTGGCTGGCTATTTCCACCAAAGCGGAGAGGAGATGTGAGCTGTGCGTAGCGGCGAAGCGCGGGCAGAAGGCAACGGGGCGGGGAGTAGGAGCGCGGGCGCCGTTGCGCCGCCCCGCGCGCCTCTCGCCGCTCGCCGCCCGGCTACACACATCTTCGCACAGCCGCGCCTCGCTTGCTATAGAAAAATTTGACATCTCCTCTCCGCTCCACTCGATCCATTTCCACTGAAGCTAAGCGGAGAGGAGATGTGGAAATAACGAAATCTGATTGGTTATTCAAACACATCTCCTCTCCGCTCAGCTTTGGTGGAAACCGGGCTTTAGCCCGGCCGCGCCCCGCTTGCTATAGAAAAATTAGTCATCTCCTCTCCGCTCCACTTGATCCATTTCCACTGACGCTAAGCGGAGAGGAGATGTGGAAATAATAAAATATGATTGGTTATTCAAACACATCTCATCTCCTCTCCGCTTTGGTGGAAACCGGGCCTATTGGTTCTTGAAAAACACATCCCTCGCAACGCATCCTCGCACATCTCTGGTGAAAAACAGCCATACTCCCACTCTGTAATTATTTCTGTGTGTGCAATAAAGTATGTAGGTATATTCATTCATCCATCCTCTTCAGATTAAAACTGAGTTGAGCTTCTATATAAAAATGGCGATACATTATAAAAACATCCTTGAAGGATAGCCGAGTGGTAGAGCAATCAGCTCTTGTTTCCGTAGTTCTGGGTTCAAATCCCGGTAGGCGCACTGTCAAATCAAAAATTACTATCAGAATCTGTGCCCAATATGAGAATCACCTGATATTTGATGGATAAAATGATTATGTGAACATAATAATGGTTCCGTATAAATTCTTCGGAAACAGTTTTTGCAATCGTCGACTCACCAGGACTATGGGTAATAATGGGTCGATTCATATCAGGAGGCCGTTTCACGAAGCTACAAGTTACAAATTACAAGTACAATTCGATGTACATTGCGTAGACAGTGAGTTTGAAACGATAAGGCCTTACAGTTTAGGCGAATTAACTACGCAATGAATATCAAATTGTAATTTGTTACTATTAAATTGTTGCTTCCTGAAACGGGGCCCAGATGCTTGTGACGGTTCTAGCAGTGCCAAGATGACCATTCCTCAATTACACCAGTAGTGTTTGTGACGTCAGTCCTCGTCGACTTCACATCAGAATCAGAACATTTATTTGTAGGACATCACAACACAGAACACATACATAAAGATTACAGTACATAATTCAACAGAAAATATAGATATGATAATACAAAAACAACACAGTTTATACAAAATTATCCCTGTGTTGCGACACCCATACAAAAAGAGCCTCACTCAGCAAAAGCCATCAAACATATTTTTTTTTTGTTATTTTTTTTTCTGACCTAATCTCTATTTCTACCAAAGTAGTAATACGAGTAGCGGGCGCGGACTTGAACACGTCACGTTCACGTCAAAGAAACGATGTTCTTTTCGAAGTACAACAAAGCATTGTACCTACAAAAAATACACTGAAAAACATTGAACTGTGTTGCCTGGGAGCACAAATCAAACTTTATGAGGTAGGAGTTGTTCATGCATGAACGAGATAAATCTATACAGAGAGCGGTGCGCGACAGAATTACCGAGATCAGCGCCTGGAATTTTACGTTGGCACTTCGCGAACAATTTTTTTTACAAGAAATTATGTAGGACGGAGTTGATCGGCTTTGTATTTCAGGTCGGGGTATTAAATTGTGTATTGTGTAATTTGAATTAAAGTATTGCCTAAAGGTGAGTGTGTTTTTGATGAAAATCCTTGAAAGAAAACTTTCTAAATCCGCTGAAAAAATACGTAGAGATTTGTATGAAGTTTAACAGCTAATAATTACTATTATATTAGGTTGTGTGTGAGGTTAACTAACTTAGGTCTACCTGAGGTCTTCTCGCTATAATTTAGGGTATGCCTCCTCGGTGGGGACGTATATTATGAGTTGTTGATAAACTATGTGTTATGCTCCAGGGCAGAACCCACTTAGAGTATGATGGATACGATCAATGGTATAAAATAATATAGTATCCATTAAAAACTAAACCACAATTTTAATTACCACTGAAAATTAAACTTCAAAATTAGGAATTATAAATAGCTGTACCGTATCAAAACCAATAAAGATTGGACAACTGAATTCAACTATATTTTTCTCTCGCACACGCTCGCTAGTTGCGAACCACGCGCTAAGTGACCCGTGAAGCGTTGCGTATCATCCGATTACTATGCCGCGTCTAGATAAATCGCCGCACGCGGTATAAATAACCATAATAACTTTCAGACCGACAAACACTATGTAATGTTGACCGTTCCGATTTGTACGTCGATAAACAGCCGGGAGTGGTTTATGGAGAATTTCTGAATGCGTGTTTTTATTTGAGGCGGAGAAATCTCAGCGTGTTTCAATCAGCAGCTATGTCTCCTACGTGTTTTGCTAGAGTTCTGTTCGGCCGCGGCTACGCTCGCGTTGTAAGATTTTTCCCGTGGGAATAAGATCTTTTCCCATTAAAAGTATCCTACGTGTTAATCCAGAGTACAATCTATCTATAGGTACATTCCAAAATTCATCCAAATTCGTTAAGTAGTTTAGGCGTGAAAGGGAAATAAGCATCCAAAAATCTCTTACAGAAAAATCTAAACATACTTTCGAATAAATTTATAATATTAGTGTGGTTAGTGTGATGGATTCTGATTTCCTACGTTTTAATTGTCGTAAGAAGTTCATCCGAGATAAGTAACAGAAACTAAGAAGTTTGGATTTATAAAATAAAAATAAAAGTAGTCCGATCCCCTATATTTTCTGGAAATAATTTCTACATGGAAAATGTTTTAGAATCATGGCCTGCTCCGAGCCTGTGTAATTTATCAATTTGTATGTCATTTACTCTTGGTATATGTACGTATGATATGACATCCGTTTTGCTTTCAACTCCTTTTTCATTTAATGTGGTAGGTTTAAAAAAAACAAAAGACAGTGAGTGACAGTTACAAATCTGGGTAGAGCAGGAAAAGGACAGAAAGGATTGCTTTCCACACCGATATTGGATTCCCGTCTCAAACGAAAGGTAATATTTTTGTCATCTGAAATGCCATGCCACTCCAGCCACTCCTAGCGTTCATAAATACTATTTGAGAATGATTGATATTCACGAATATCTGATTCGTTTTTATTGTATTTCTGTCCGATACGTGTCTTCGAGTTTTTAAGAAAAAAGAAACAATTTTACAACTTAACTGTTGGGAGATATTGTAAGGTTTTTAACATAAAAGGGGATAGACTACTTTTTTAGAATAATTATATATCCAAACTTCTTAGCTATCTCTTCTTCTGCTATCGAACACTAAAATAATTTTTGCTCTATCTTTAAAATTGACCGAGTTATAAAGGTTTGAAATTCAAGATTAGACAGAGAGGCACATACCCACTTGTGACGTCATTTGTTAGTAACGCCATATAATCTCCATACAAAAAATAGTTTTTGAAAGTGACAGACATATTGAAACTTTAAAAAATCACTGTAAATTCGTTTTTCAATCGATTCTGTTTTTTTCTTCGCGAATCGTCTGCTACTAATCTATATTTTAAAAATAATTCATAAAATATGGTAAACTTAGGAATGGTCAAATACCCTATTAAAGATTTTAAGATTCGGAAAGCAGGCAAAATATTATTAGCCCCAGACCACCACCGTTACCGAGATTGTACTCATATTCCAGGTTTTTTTTTTTTTTGTAGTTTCCTTATTTTTTTGCTTTATAGTTATTAAAGATTTTACTTAAACTACTGTCCTCTTAGATGAAATATGTCCTAACTAAAATACCTGTAGAACAAATGATCATTTATCATGTCTAACCTATGCTTAGCTTTTTTTGATTTTTTAATTTGTCATTTACTAACATTATTTTATTTTATTTTTAAGTTTTACTAACATTAAATATTGACGGACAGTCTGAAATAAATTGATTTTATTTTTTTTATTTTTATAAAATACTACAGTTGCTGTCGATTGGAAAATAAGCCAGTGGAGTTTTAAAAATAATAATCATAGAAAATATTTTTTTATTTAGTTACAAAAATGATAAAATAATCGTTTACTTGAACCTAATAATATAAGTAAACAATCATAAGCAAGGAATGTATACAAACTATACTAAAAGATAACAAAAGTCGTAAAAGGTGAGCAAACGATACACAATGTGCATATAAAAACATAATACATCGAACGGCCTTCATATTCACTAACAAATTAGCTAACAAGTGACGTCACGCCTTGCTAGGATAGGACTGGCCTAGCCTTGCTTGTACTACGGTCACATGTTCTATGCAAATATTACCTATATCATGAGTCAGTGTATTGGTTACATAATCAAGTTAGTAATTATTTTGTACTTGTTCATCAACGGCCCGTTACAGTCCACTGCTGGACTATGAGCCTCCTCCAGTTAAGTGCCTCCACGTTTTGCCATAATCTCCACGCTTGGCGGGCGGGTTGGAGATCGCAGATTAAAAGGTTACTGTATCTGAGAGCGCTGCTGCCCGTTCCCTGTTCAATGTGTGGTCCCTAAGTCGCCTCTTACGACACCCACGGGAAGAGTAGGGGTTGGTGACAAATGTATTCTACTCTGCCGTCACCACACGGTACTTGTTACTCTGATCAAAAATAGTATTTGTTTAGAAAATATTTACCAAAACAAAAAATACTATAATATTTATTTTGGAAAAAAATATTTTAATATAATATTTTGTTTTATATAATGAATTATTTAGAGCACATAAGTCTAAATAAAACAGAATAATTTTGTTAGTACAACCAATATGCCAATAATCTCAGTGCTTTATATAGGTCACGGTAAAAAATACACTTAAATAATCTCGGTAGTCACAGTAAAAGTACCTACACACAATATTATATTATGTAAGAGTATGCCTAGCTTGTTCAGCTGCAAAACAAAGGTGTTTTATTGAATATGAAAACAAATATGACCTATTTTATTTATTTTTATGTCAATAAATTTGTACTAGAGATACGTCTACACTTTATATAATATATATATATATATATATCATCAACATCAACGGCCCGTTACAGTCCACTGCTGGACTATGAGCCTCCTCCACTTTAGTTGGGGATTTTGCCATAATCTCCACGCTTGGCAGGCGGGTTGGAGATCGCGGATTAAAAGGTTACTGTATCAGAGAGCGCTGCTGCCCGTTCCCTGTTCAATGTGTAGTCCCTAAGTCGCCTCTTACGACACCCACGGGAAGAGTAGGGGTTGGTGACAAATGTATTCTACTCTGCCGTCACCACACGTCACCACACGACTATATTTACATCGTTTTGTTCCCGCCGTGTAGTGATAGTACCTACCCGTCAAACTGAACAACTTTTCATGAAAAAAGAAATTCCTGCGACAAAAAAATTTTTGGTCTCTCCATACAAAGTGAGACTCCCGAGCGACCCATTTTGTATGGAGAGACTAAAAATTTTTTTGTCACTGGATTTTTTTTTTCGTGCAAAGTTGTTCAGTTTGACGGGTACTATCACTACACGGCGGGAACAAAACGATGTAAATTTCATGCTGTATATATAAGTAGTTAATCATAATAATAGTAACTATTTTTCCGTATAGTGTATGACGTTTGTTTGTTTGTATGAAGACATAATAAATACCTACCTTGAACTTTGACAGACACGACTGATTACTGCGAATGCGAGTGGGAATATTACTATTACGTAAAGATAACAAAAAATCAATTACATACAAAAAACATATACGTTACAGTAAATTTATATACTAGGCATGCTAGCCTCTTCTTAGAGTTGTTTTGTGCTACGTCAAAGTCAAAGTCAAAATTATTTATGTCCATAATGATGTTATTACATCACTTAGATCCGTCATTACATTTTTTTGGGTGAGTTCACTAACACAATGGCGGAATCTGATCGTCCGATCCGAATCCGTGAAAATACAGTCCGTAGTAGCACAAGTAGTTGTGTCGTAGTAACTATTTGTATGGTTGTTTACGAACTTGATCCGATTTCCGTTATCCGAACTACCATACAAATTGTTTTAAGACTCCGTACCGATTTCAACGGTTTCGGATCGGACGTAATGCGAAACCGCTCTAGTGAACTTACTATTAGTAACAGCCTCCGTGGTCGAGTGGTCGAGATTTCGCAGCTCATTACTGAGGTTCCGGGTTTGTTTCCCGGTGAGGACACTGGTGTCGATTCGGCATACGCCCAACTACACTAAACTAAAATTAGTCCTGTCACTTTTTATAATTTTTAACTGAAAAGGGACCGAAGATCGTCGGTTTTGTTTTTGTCTACGACTTCACAACTAACTGTCAAATTTAGTCTTGTTTTAGTGCCTACCTAACACCATGACGAATAAAAAGCCACTAAAATTGACAGTTAGTCGTGAAGTCAAAAACAAAAACAAAACCGATGATCTTCGGTCCCTTTTCAATTAAAAATTATAGAAAGTGACAGGACTAATTTTAGTTTAGTTTAGTAGGGCGTATGGTGAATCGACACCACTGTAAAACAAAAATCTCTTTGTGAGGGTTTCCCCAGTTTGATTATGACATTGCAGACTGAATCACCTGATTGTCCGAAAAGAAAGATGATTCTGTGCTTCGGAAGGCCCGTTAACCCGTTGCGTTGGTCCCGGCTACTATCTAGTCGTTACATGAGCCAAGTCAGTGTCCTTTGGCGGCTCTATGACACTGACACCAGGGATTGTGAAGTCGGTTGTCGACCTTACATTACAACCCACTAGGCTTAGCCCACGGGTCGACGTGGTTTACCGGGGTGTAATGAAGCATCAGCTGAGATGGTGTGGCCACGTCTTACGCATGGACGAAAGTAGATTGCCAAAAGCAGTGTTCTACTCGGAACTCGCGTGCGGAAAGCGGAAACAGGGAGGGCAGTATCTGCGATATAAGGATGTCATTAAGCGCCACCTTACAGCTTGCGGTAAAGCTTGTGATCGTTGGGAAGAACTTGCACTGCGTAGATCGGAACGGCGCTCTACTGTTCACAAAAATGTCGAACGTTTTGAACAGATGCGTTTGGAAGACCTAGATGCTAAGTGTCAAGTACGCAAAACTCGACCAAAAGTCTCCTACACATACACATATAACAGTTCCGGACAACTTCACTGCGCTTCATGTAGCCGTATTTTCAAGACCAAGTTCGGCTTCGCGAGCCACACTCGAGCTTTGCTTTCCACAACCCGGACAAGACAATAATTGACGAAGTCGCTGTCACCGGATACGGTGAGGAGGACTATATATATATATATATATATATACAACCCACACGATGATGATGATGACCAGGCAAATGTCAATTTTTCTCATTTTCAATAATTTTCTCTTTTTTTTCTTTCAATACTATACTCCATTTGATTTATTTGAATTTTATTTGTCTTGGAAATATAGTGTCATATTACGTCATATCATCAGATCCTGAAGGTTCAAACGTTTTTTTACTTAACCCAAATCACTTTTTGATGAGACCCGCCTCTAAGCATTCAATTGTTTCCTCCTATCTCCTCAGAAACAATGGACAAACGGATTTTTTATGACTACCCCCGATTTTATTACACTAATAACTTCAGAGGTCATGGGCCTAAATGACGTTTTAGGGAGTGTCTGTTCTGCCTTCCTATCTTTTCTTTTATCTTTTTTTAATTGGTCCATTTGGAACAATCCAATTATACTTTAGAACAAGAGTGGCGATGTTATTAATTTGAATATAGAATAGATTTTTTTCGGAGGAATTATAAGTTTTTTTACGAATCGTTTAATGGAGTTATTATATTATAATATGTTCCGTGTTATTATTAAAGAGCTACAATATTTTACATATAATAATCAACAACAAACAGTAATTGTAAGACGGTTCAAAACAAAAAAAAACATTTTAAAAGAACGAAGCAATTAATAAAAGCTTATCTCTTATCGTCACAATTTATCACTTACCCTTTCAGACACGAAATTCAATCCAATTCAATATAGTTTAAAGCAATCCACAATCCTAAGTACTCAATCCACTTACACGACACTAACAACACACAACAGTCCCTCTATTTATCTCCAGATCTAATGTATTACTGAAACTCATCAAAACATGCATTCAACACGTAATAATACTCGCGAACAAACGCTGTCGGAACATAGAGAAACATACGTGCTCTCTCTCCGAGCGTCAACGCTTTACTAACTGAACGAAGATCCACAGATTCCTACCAGGCTCCAGCCGACACATCTTATCGTTCCGCTCCAATCTTAATTCACCGCATACATTTCTGCGTTTTAACCAAGCGTATTTTTCAATTACTTAAATCACGCAGCAGTGGAGTGTTTGCGAGTGATAGTGCAAGTTTAAATAGAAGTAAGGTGGTGAGGAGTTTCTTCCTGTCAGCACCGTGAAGGCACTGTAGTGTAGGGGCCTAGTCGTTTGCCCTGCTAATTCAGGCTAATTCTGAAAGGCTAAGCCCGACTGACTTGGCTCATCGTTTTAAATCCCCCGCTTAAATGTAATTTAGTGAAACCTTAATTTAAGAGGATAAAAGTCAAGTCAAATATTGGATTGAAACGGACTTTACTTTGTGAAGCTTTGTTTTCAATTAAGACGGTAATTTGCTATTAGTTCCTAATTACGGAGCGAAAAAGAATTTATTGTTGACTTAAACTGGAAATGAACTTTCTTGAGTTTAAAATATTTAAATAATATGCCTAAAACAATAAATTTTAAATAAATAATTATCAGAAATTATTTATAGAAATAGACTTCACAATATTATTAATTTAAAAAATTTGGGAGGAAAGTTAACATTTCTAATCAATTTAAATGAAAGTGGACTATCCTATTTGTAGATTTAGTTACATTACATTGTTATAAAAAAGAAAAAGAATAAATGTGTTTTCTATTCTATTCTATTCCTTATCGTGTCGCAAATAAATATCTTAGGTTTATGAGTATTAAAAAATAATAAACTGCAAACGTTATACCTACATAAATAGATTTCGATAGTGTGACATCACATTCCTTCCTATGGAATTAATTCAAATCAACGGCCCGTTACAGTCCACCGCTGGACTATGAGCCTCCTCCACTTAAAAGTGGAGGGTTTTGCCATAATCTCCACGCTTGGCAGGCGGGTTAGAGATCGCAGATTAAAAGGTTACTGTATCAGAGAGCGCTGCTGCCCGTTCCCTGTTCAATGTGTAGTCCCTAAGTTGCCTCTTATGACACCCACGGGAAGAGTAAGGGTTGGTGACAAATATATTCTACTCTGCCGTCACCACACGGCATGGAATTAATTAAAATTAGGTAAATTTTACCTCGGACTATGCTACGGCTTGCTTTTTAAAAGCTTGAGTAAGTCAGAGTAAGACTAGTAATTTTATCGCCCCTCTAGGGGACAGCCAAACACCCTGTTCAAAATTAAACAGGCCTAAAAGGCACCCTTTCTCAAAATCTAAAGCAATCTGAATAAACATCAAATTTCTTCTAAAGAAACATAACAAGAGAAAATATTAAGTAATTTACCCCCGCCCGCTATGCACCATTGACTTGCACCATCAAACAGATATGCACATAACTATTAGTTTTGTTTTAACCTAACCTAACCAAATTTTTTATTCCTGAAAAATCGCTGAAAGTGATAAAACTGCCAGTTGTTTTTTTTACTATGACTTTTTTATAAGCGCAATAAGAATATTTTGTATTAAATTTATAAAAACAATGGTACAACGGTATTCAACCATACCTCATTCCCATTCTTCATTGGCCTCATTTAAATAACAAACAGGTATTAAATTTCTTAGTTTAGTTTGACCCTGTTATAATCTAATTAGAAGGACAGAGTTCCTGTTATCTATCCAGAGATCCAGACAAATAGTTTCATGGAATTTGGCGCTCCATATTTAATTTAATAATCTTTTGAAGGTAAAGTGCAAGCTGAGATCGTTGACGCCGTCACGTAGGGCTGCAATCAATCTATACAGTAAAAGTAATATAAAAAAAAGGAAAAATAAATGGAAAGTTTGATAGGGAATACTCTATTTATTTACAACCAAAATGGCGGACAGAAACACTTTGCCATTTATTTTAGTGAGTATGATATCGTAATAAGAAAACAGCGGAATATAAGACTAGAGAATTCCTTTAACATATTTTTTTTTTCACTGATGTTTTTTACAGAAATTGATACCCGTGGCACATTATTATCATTTGAAATTTATGTCTTTTAGAAGGAATTCCCTTGGGATGTTTCTCGCGTCGTTTGAAAAGATAAAATTCAAATGGAAGCCATTTTCTTCATCCATAACTCCGCGAGATTTTTGATAAATGGCAACCCTTAGAAGAAATATGATTTAGGTACACAAGGTCAGAGTTTCAGAATGTCAGAGTTTCAGAATGTCTTAATTCAAATTGTCCGAGTTTTGTAAATGTGTGAATATATTACACGTTTTGAATGTTAATGGACCTTTTATAATTCAGTAAGAAGTAAATGTTTTGAATAGTTTGAAACATTTCAAGAGGTTAGTTTAGTCCATTGCCTATATGACGCGGAGGCTGTTAACCGTCAAACACTTAGCTCCCTGAAACACGAAAAAATAAAAAATCCGTGTCTAATTTCCAAAACAGTGAAGAAATAAGTACCATATGTATTCGCCGTGTGCTGACAGCAGAGTAGAATACATTTGTCACCAACCCCTACTCTTCCCGTGGGTGTCGTAAGAGGCGACTTAGGGACTACACATTGAACAGGGAACGGGTAGCAGCGCTCTCTGATACAGTAACATTTTAATCTGCGATCTCCAACCCGCCTGCCAAGCGTGGAGATTATGGCAAAACCAGTATTTCCACTATATACGATCAACTGAATCGACCAACTCAAAACTCTCCACTTAAGTGGAGGAAGCTCATGTTCCAGCAGTGGACTCTAACGGGCCGTTGATGATGTATCTACAAATGAAATAGTAGACTTGTACCTATTATCAATATGTACTGACTTTTGAAAGAGCAGGTCGGGTGGATTTTCTATTTAACAGACAGTCGCAATTTTCTAATTCCGGTGCACATTATATGTGGCTGAATTCGGAAACGACAGAATTTTTCACTCCGCTCGCTGGCGCCGTGGCTGGCGTTGCCTCGTCCGACGATGACAGTTAAATTCTATTTCAGTATTTTCGTCTATTCAGCTAAGATAACATGGCCCAGTTTCAAAAATAGATACACAGTTTCTTCCAAGTACTTATTTCTCATTTATTGCAAAATATAAGCTGCTTTAGAAACTTGTACTTTTACTAAAAAAAGTAGTAGCACGGAATTGTTACATCTATCCTAACTGGCTATCACAATCAGTTGGGATTCTTGGGATGCATGGTTTTTTTTCCATTCATAAAGAACCGAAACATGTGAAAAACTTCGCCGAAGTCATAAACACATGCGAAGCGATTAAAGTATTAGGTTTTTTTTTGTTTAAGATTAGTAAATTTTATTAAATGAAAACAGTAATTAATGAATATTTTTTTTCTACAAAACAGTTTTTTAGCTATGTTGGGATGAATTAAAAAAAAACATGGAATATATGGAACATAATCGTTCTATAGCATTTTTTACACGAATGCCCAAAAAAAGGAGTATAATGTGTTCAGGGTTCAGTATGTATATAATGTCTGTAATTATGTGTATGAGTTTCTTCAACAGCTCACATACGTCCCCACCGAGGGGCTCGAGCCTACCCTGAATTAGGGCGATTAGGCCTTAGTCGACCACGCTGGCCCAGTGCGGGTTGGTGGTTGGTGTGTGAGTTTCTTAATCCACCTTAACTTCGGAATGCCTGAACAGATTTGGATGTAGAATCCACCGGTGTTGGAGCTCCCATTAATTTGTCCCATTAATACCACGAGACCACGATAGGACCACGAGAGAGACTTATTTATAGTAGTCCCGTTGCTTTTTCTCTACCTCCTGTATAATATCGATTTCTGTATTGACGTTAAAGAGAGACAGTAAGCACCTTTACACACCGGATTACATCAGCCCAAGTGACACTGGCTATATATTTTTTGGCGACGAAATCGTGTTTTATTTTTTAGATGAATATACTTTGTGCTCCTCGGGAGTCAACCAGCCAACTTAAGTTCTTCTCACCTCTTTGGGTACAGAAGCGTGATATTCTGATAGTGATGACCCTACACTGAAACATTTTTTTCTGTTTATGGAGCTACAAATCATCTTGAGGAAACTCTCACATAAAAAGGAAGTCTAGCCCTTATCCAGCGCTCCCTCGGGACTCTATATTCTTCACGATCCATTTATCCCCCGCATTTGTTAATCCTATCTTGGATAGCATTTTTACGTAATTCAAAATGTTCACCTTATTTCCAAAACATAACACAAACGGCGTAATTTGGCAAGTGTGAACGTCAGGACCGAATTGGATGCCAAATCATTCTACTATATTATACTTGATTAAATAAATTGTATCAACTTTTAGCAAAAAGCTTGACAAATAATGCCGTTAAGTTGCAAGGAATATAACACAAATAATTTTAAAGCAATTTAAGAAAGTTGTGCTTTTTTCTATAGCTCAAAAAAAAGCTTATTTACGGAACTTCCATAGAACTTGGTATATACCCATGGTAGATCTCACACCTATTTTATATGTATGATTTTGATGGGATAACTTTATTTGTCTGTTTCAAGTATCCCAACTGATTGCCATCAGGTAATAGTTTTCACAAGACAAAATTAAAAAAGGCTTATTATGAAAGAAAACGGTTAGTAAGAGTGACCTATTTGAAATCGTTCTTTACTTTACCTGACTTTATCATTTTATAGAGTAAAAATAAAAATTGGTGACGTATAAACCTAAACAAAACTAGACTTTAGTCGAGTTAAGAATCTGGTGAATTGAGAAACTGGTAAACTGCTCTGGAGAGCAGAGAATAAATAAATAAATAAGTGGGGTCATCTTCACACATGGCTATCTGATACCAAACTAAGCAGAGCTTGTACTATGGTTACCAGACAGCTGATATACATTACTTAAATACTAGATAAATACATACTTATATAGATAAACAACAACCAGACACAAGGCAAACACAAGTGCTCATCACACAAAAGGTTGCCCTGGGCGGGATTCGAACCCGCGACCCTGTGCGTCGGAGGCAGATACACTACCACCTGGGCTACGGAGCCGTCCCAGAATAGAAGGATGGTCGTCTGTTTAGCTTCACTCGTCTCTTTTGCTTTGGAAGTTACCTCATCATCAACACCTCATACCTGTAACTGTCGTGTAACTGTTCTGCTTTAGAAGTTACCTCATCATCAACACCTCATACCTGTAACTGTCGTGTAACTGTTCTGCTTTGGAAGTTACCTCATCATCAACACCTCATACCTGTAACTGTCGTGTAACTGTTCTGCTTTGGAAGTTACCTCATCATCAACACCTCATACCTGTAACTGTCGTGTAACTGTTCTGCTTTGGAAGTTACCTCATCATCAACACCTCATACCTGTAACTGTCGTGTAACTGTTCTGCTTTGGAAGTTACCTCATCATCAACACCTCATACCTGTAACTGTCGTGTAACTGTTCTGCTTTGGAAGTTACCTCATCATCAACACCTCATACCTGTAACTGTCGTGTAACTGTTCTGCTTTGGAAGTTACCTCATCATCAACCCCTCATACCTGTAACTGGCGTGTAACTGTTCTGCTTTGGAAGTCAGCTCATCATCAACACCTCATACCTGTAACTGTCGTGTAACTGTTCTGCTTTGGAAGTTACCTCATCATCAACACCTCATACCTGTAACTGTCGTGTAACTGTTCTGCTTTGGAAGTTACCTCATCATCAACACCTCATACCTGTTACTGTCGTGTAACTGTTCTGCTTTGGAAGTCAGCTTATCATCATCAACACCTCATACCTGTAACTGTCGTGTAACTGTTCTGCTTTGGAAGTCAGCTCATCATCAACACCTCATACCTGTAACTGTCAGAGTCAAAGTCAAATTAATTTATTTCCATAGGATGTTATTACATCACTTAGATCCGTCATTACATTTTTTTGGGTGAGTTCACTAACACAATGGCGGAATCTGTGGAGAAGAGCTCACCGAAGAAACTCCACAGTCGTCGCATCTTTGCGTTTCCTTTTTTAAATAAAAAGTTAAAATATTACAAAATTAATGCTAATTAAATATCGAAAAGGCCTGCCACTCAAGCAATCTATTCCCATGGACATCTGTCCTCTAAGTAATCAGATATCCTATAGTAACCTTTTTTATACAATTTCTGTTTTATAATTATTTTAAACTTGTCTAAAGGCAAGTTTTTAATATCAGTAGGGACCTTATTGTAATAGCGTATACAATTGCCTTTAAAAGAATTACTAATTTTATGTAGTCGGCTGACATAAGCAACCAACTTGTCTTTATTTCTAGTATTAAAATTGTGTATATCACTGTACTTCTGAAAATTACTCATATTTCGTTTTACATACACAAGATTGTCATAGATATATTGAGACACAAATGTCAGAATATTGATTTCTTTAAACTTTTCCCTCAGTGACACTCTAGGCCCTAATCTATAAATTGCACGAACAGCCCGTTTCTGCAGAATAAATATACTATTAGCATTCGCAGCGTGACCCCACAATAGAATACCATAGGTCATTAGACTATGAAAGTAACTAAAGTAGACTAGTCTAGCGGTGTCTACGTCGGTAAGAGCTCTAATTTTTTTAACTGCGAACGCTGCTGAACTCAGTCTGTTCGACAATTTAGTTATATGAGCATCCCATTGGAGTTTAGCGTCCAAAGTAATGCCTAAAAAGACTGTCGTATCTACAAGGTCCAATCTCTGTCCTTTAACTAATATATCTGTATTTATTGGTTTAACATTAGGTAATACAAATTTTACACATTTCGTTTTCTTTTCATTAAGTAATAAATTATTAACAGTAAACCAGTTGACTATATTAGAGATAGCATTGTTTACGTCGTCATAGTTTGACTGTTGTCTTTTAACTTTGAATATCAAAGAAGTATCATCAGCAAACAATACTAATCCATGTTTTTCTTTAACAAGATAAGGCAAATCATTAATATATACTAAGAACAAGAAAGGACCAAGAATTGAACCCTGCGGGACGCCCTTACTTATTAAAGATCCAGGTGATCTCTTGCCATTAATATCGACCATCTGAACTCTATTCGTTAGATATGACTCTATAAGTCGTGTAATGTCGTGTAACTGTTCTGCTTTGGAAGTTACCTCATCATCAACACCTTAATAGTAGAATTAATTCAGTAAGATCCGGTAGGGGTCATTCTTCTCCGACGCGCTTCTCGCCCTGTCAACGTTCTGGGCCGCGGTCCGAGCCCGTCTGAGGGCGCCCCCAGATACGTTGTCATAAAATTCCTAAGGGGTACGAGCCTTCTGCTCCCCCGCAAGTCCGCGCCCACTATATTACCACTCTGGTATAAATACTGATTAGGTCCGTCAAAAAAAAAAAAAAAATCATCAACACCTCATACCTGTAACTGTTGTGTAACTGTTCTGCTTTGGAAGTCAGCTTATCATCATCAACACCTCATACCTGTAACTGTCGTGTAACTGTTCTGCTTTGGAAGTCAGCTCATCATCATCAACACCTCATACCTGTAACTGTCGTGTAACTGTTCTGCTTTGGAAGTCAGCTCATCATCATCAACACCTCATACCTGTAACTGTCGTGTAACTGTTCTGCTTTGGAAGTTAGCTCATCATCAACACCTCATACCTGTAACTGTCGTGTAACTGTTCTGCTTTGGAAGTCAGCTCATCATCATCAACACCTCATACCTGTAACTGTCGTGTAACTGTTCTGCTTTGGAAGTCAGCTCATCATCATCAACACCTCATACCTGTAACTGTCGTGTAACTGTTCTGCTTTGGAAGTCAGCTCATCATCATCAACACCTCATACCTGTAACTGTCGTGTAACTGTTCTGCTTTGGAAGTTACCTCATCATCAACACCTCATACCTGTAACTGTCGTGTAACTGTTCTGCTTTGGAAGTCAGCTCATCATCATCAACACCTCATACCTGTAACTGTCGTGTAACTGTTCTGCTTTGGAAGTCAGCTCATCATCATCAACACCTCATACCTGTAATTGTCGTGTAACTGTTCTGCTTTGGAAGTTACCTCATCATCAACACCTCATACCTGTAACTGTCGTGTAACTGTTCTGCTTTGGAAGTCAGCTCATCATCATCCACACCTCATACCTGTAACTGTCGTGTAACTGTTCTGCTTTGGAAGTCAGCTCATCATCATCAACACCTCATACCTGTAACTGTCGTGTAACTGTTCTGCTTTGGAAGTCAGCTCATCATCATCAACACCTCATACCAGAGAGCGAAGTAGTCACTCCGTGGAAATTCTGTCTCATTCTTGTGTCTTTGTGGTGACCTTCAATGCATTCAATATATGATAAAAAAAACAACAATCATAATTTACTGTTTAATTCATCTAAATTACTAATTATCAATATTTTAGTATTGTAACAGACGTTTACGGGACAAAAGCTAAAGAAAATGAAATTTGTATGTACATATTTTAATTACTTAGTTAGACAAATTTTTTTTTTGTACATTCGTGCATGATATTAAATTGTATTGAATTAAAAATAAAGTTTCTTGTTCGTTTCGATATTAACAGATTTTTTTAAGAACCTGCAGAATTATAACTCTTAAGAAGAGCTGGGTAGGTGTTGACTTGAAACAATGGCGAGAGATTGTTTCGAGATAACTGTGGTATTTTTTCCTAATCTCTCTTTGAACGAAAAAATAAAAATCTTTGTTCCAAAATGCTAAGCAAGTTGTATTGACCCTACTACGGTCTTGACATGCCGAACATGCCTGCCGCTCCCCACTGTGAAAGAAAATCAAAGTGTCTTAATCGATTCATTCCTGTAAACGGCCTACAGTGACATTTTTCTTGAGGATTATTCCGGCTCAAATATTGTTCAGAGTCATACATGTATTTCAAATCTGGTGGAGGCCAAGGTCGGTGATTTGCACGGCAGCGAATTGGACAGGTCCTCCGATCTTGTCTAGTTTCGTTGGCCGGTGGATAGTTATAATATAAAGGGAAGTCTTCACCATCTTCGTACATAGGGGTTGTGTAGTGCGAATCCCAAAATCGCGCTCTTCTATCGGATCTATAATCTATAACTGGATCGAGGTATGTTGGTACGCTAGGGTAGACGGACGCGTGGGGACTATATGTTGAACGGCGTGCGTATTGGCCATGTATGTTTGAATACGGTTTATCATCACTCCAAAGGTACTGGGCTCGTGATGCGGGGGCATTAGCAAAGGCTTCTTGGAAATGTGAAGGTCCTTTATTTAAGAAGGTCTCGAAAGGGCCTCCTGCCCACCGTCTTTGCGGACCGGGTAGTTCGCATATTGTAGGTGTTTTGAAGACCTTGTTAGATGATGATTTTTTGCAGTGTTTTGGTCGACATGTCACCTGCAAATCAATTTAGTTTTAAGAATAAGAATAAGAATAAATTTATTGAGTTTTTTTTTTTTTTGACGTCAGAAAGCCGAATGAGGATGTTTTATCCCACTACGCGATTCAAGCGTCGTCCTAGACACGCTCTCACAGATCCGGACGATGAGATCACCGTCGCGATTAAAGCTGCCATTGCGTGTAGGCCACACACTAATACAGAATGCCCTTCAGGTAGCAACCGCCCCCGCCGGCGGAGACGCGGAACTAATAGTAGAATTAATTCAGTAAGACCCGGTAGGGGTCATTCTTCTCCGACGCGCTTCTCGCCCTGGCAACGTTCTGGGCCGCGGTCCGAGCCCGTCTGAGGGCGCCCCCAGATACGTTGTCATAAAATTCCTAAGGGGTACGAGCCTTCTGCTCCCCCGCAAGTCCGCGCCCACTATGAATTAATTAATTTATTTATTTAAAAAAATCAAGTAACAATGACTATATTACCATATTACCACTCTGGCTATATTACCACTCTGGTATAAATAGTGATTAGGTCCGTCAAAAAAAAAAAAAAAGAGGATGTTTTCACTTTAAACGCCATAGTTTTTTTTATTTATTTTTAGTTAGTATCCATTTTACTACAAGTATCTGGGGGCACGGCAGTGCCCCCGCCAAGTCGAGCAAAAAAGCGGCACGGCCGTACCATACTTTTCTCGAAGCAGTTCAGGCCATTTTCGACCCCTCTATAACTTCGTTGTGGATAAAACTAGAAGCCTGAGTTTTCAGTAACCAAGCAGGCATTGTATAAATACAGTATATTTCAAATTTCAATCAATTTGAACCAGTAGTTTATGAATTATAACTAGTCAAAGTTTCTTAGTTTTGTCACTCACTGACTGACTGACCGTTCATCAAAACTCTAAGGCACTTCTAGCAGACATAGAAGCTTCAAATTTAGAATGGAATTAGTGTTTAGTGTATAAATCAAGGGAAAACTAAAATATTTTGCAATTTCGGCCTACTTTTTTAGATACATCATCTGCTAGATAACTTTGTAATCCCATATAAATCTGGGGGCAAACATAGAATTACAAAGTTACGTTTGCAGTTATTGAATCAGTGTACCTGTATATAATTGAATAAGAGGTGTAGGGTAGGTGTAGGGTAGGTG
The DNA here is from genome assembly GCA_951230895.1 of Carpatolechia fugitivella. Classification (NCBI taxonomy): domain Eukaryota; kingdom Metazoa; phylum Arthropoda; class Insecta; order Lepidoptera; family Gelechiidae; genus Carpatolechia; species Carpatolechia fugitivella. The sequence continues at coordinate 1,826,129 of OX579653.1, read as the reverse complement.
TAGGGTAGATGTGGGGTAGGTGTAGGGTAAGTGTAGGGTAGGTGTAGGGTAGGTGTAGGTTAGGTGTAGGTTAGGTGTAGGGTAGGTGTAGGGTAAGTGTAGGGTAAGTGTAGGTTAGGTGTAGGGTAGGTGTAGGGTAGGTGTAGGGTAGGTGTAGGGTAGGTGTAGGGTAGGTGTAGGGTAGGTGTAGGGTAGGTGTAGGGTAGGTGTAGGGTAGGTGTAGGGTAGGTGTAGGGTAGGTGTAGGGTAGGTGTAGGGTAGGTGAAGGGTAGGTGAAGGGTAGGTGTAGGGTAGGTGAAGGGTAGGTGTAGGGTAGGTGTAGAGTAGGTGTAGGGTAGGTGTAGGGTAGGTGTTGGATAGGTGTTGTATAGGTGTTAGGTGTAGGTAGGTGTAGGGTAGGTGTAGGGTAGGTGTAGGGTAGGTGTAGGGTAGGTGTAGGGTAGGTGTAGGGTAGGTGTAGGGTAGGTGTAGGGTAGGTGTAGGGTAGGTGAAGGGTAGGTGTAGGGTAGGTGTAGGGTAGGTGTAGGGTAGGTGTAGGGTAGGTGTAGGGTAGGTGTAGGGTAGGCGTAGGGTAGGTGTAATGTAGGTGTAGGTTAGGTGTAGGGTAGGTGTAGGTAGGTGTAGGGTAGGTGTAGAGTAGGTGTAGGTAGGTGTAGGGTAGGTGTAGGGTAGGCGTAGGGTAGGCGTAGGGTAGGTGTAGGGTAGGTGAAGCGTAGGTGTAGGGTAGGTGTAGGGTAGGTATAGGGTAGGTGTAGGGTAGGTGTAGGGTAGGTGTAGGGTAGGTGTAAGGTAGGTGTAGGGTAGGTGTAGGGTAGCTGGAGCGTAGGTGTGCATTTTTTATTGTGTTTTCATGCGATCTACAAAAAGAAATGAGATGCCATCAAAAACATAACTTGTAAAAAAAACAAGTCTCGCACGCAACTTAGTCTACCGTAAAAAGTTGTGAGATCCATGTAATACCAAGTCGGTTAATTTATTCAGTCCCTACTTAAGAGTCCTTCTGTTTTAAGTTATTACGTAATTAGCTCACCTAACAACATCTTATAGTGACCAGATCAATATTAAAAATCTCTTATGTTTTAAATAAATACATAGATTGACTTGGCAATCGCACTAAACAATAAAATTTAATATAATAATGTATTACTTGTGAGATATATTGTGTTTTCATGCTATAAATACATAGATTGACTTGGCAATCGCACTAAACAATCAAATTTAATATAATAATGTATTACTTGTGAGATACATTGTGTTTTCATGCGATTGCCTGATCAACCTATGTATTTATTTAAAACATAAGAGATTTTTAATATTGATCTGGTCACTTTATGATGTTGTTAGGTGAGCTAATTACGTAATAACTTAAGACAGAAGGACTCTTAAATTACTGGGACTGAATAAATTAACCGACTTGGTATTACATGGATCTCACAACTTTTTACGGTAGACTAAGTTGCGTGCGAGACTTGGTTTTTTTACAAGTTATGTTTTTGATGGCATTATTCTTACAGTGAAGGAAAACATCGTGATGAAACATGCATATTCCCGTATGAATTCAGCTGAATTAGCCAATCCGCACTGGGCCAGCGTGGTCGAATAAGGCCTGATCGCCCTAATGTAAGGTAGGCTCGAGCCCTTCGGTAAGGACGTATATAAACTGTTGATAATGATTATATTCATGAAGTTCGTAAATTAAAACATAATACAAAAAAAGTCTAATGACGTCACTTAAATATTAGTTTCTATTTCAGACTTACCACCAGGTCTCCATGCGAATTTCTGAATTCGTGACATGCGAAACTACTCCTACACATAGGATGGCCCCTGAAATAAGTGTATTAGTAAATGTGTTAGTGAACTCGCCCAAAAAAATTTAATGACTGATCTCACATCCTATGGAAATGAATAATTTTTGATTTGATTTGATTTGATTTGATAAAAAAAAAAGTATAATATAACTAAGCGAGCCCGTTCTTCAAGAAAATCTTCGATCTAGGTGCCATCCCTTCAGAGGAAGGTGTGGGATATTCAACGCGAGTCGGATACTGAGATCCACTGCAAGGGGAATCCATACTCATCATAATCAAACGCAAAAAAAGTAAGTATGTACTTACATGCTTACACTTAGTATGTACTTACATGCTTATACTTGGGCACATTTTATGAATTTCTTATCTTAATTAAATTAGTAGAGGTAATTTTATTGATTCCATGATAAATATGGACAAGGAAAAGATTATTTGAGAGGTAATTTTTGAAGGTTAGATTTTGTTACACTTTTGATTAAGCTTTACTATTACAAATTGGTTTTATTTCAGTTTTAGACCATATATATAGTTAATTTTTATTGTTTATTTCATATTTTTTGCTTGTATTTTCAATTCAATTCAATTTAATATTTATAAATGGCTTCTATTTGAGTGTTGGGAACCTTTTAATAATACAACAATGCGGCACTGACGCTTGGCAGTGACGTTATTTTGGTTTATTTTGACCGAAGCAATATTTTTCTTCTTCTAAAGCAGAAAACAAAGGAGTTTTTCTACTACTTAGAGGACAGATATCTATGGGAATAGATTTCTTGAATAACAGGCTATTTCAAAATGCATGAATTTTGTAAATGACTGTTATAATTTGACAAAAAAAGAAACGCAAAAGATGCGACGGTGAGTTCTTCTCCACAGAGTCCACACATCGTGTAGTGAACTCACCCAAAAAAATGTAATGACGAAACTAAGAGATGTAACATCCAAAAGTTAATAAACTATTCGTTTCATTTTAGGTACTGACCAGTGTGGTCACTAGTCATACATTTAGGTACTGACCAGTGTGGTCACTAGTCATACATTTAGGTACTGACCAGTGTGGTCACTAGTCATACATTTTATATATCGATACTTGAAAATTCAATTGTCGTAAAGGACAAAACGCTACTTTACAGGAGAGACAAAAACTAAAAAATATTTTTCTCAATAACTTTTTTATTTTAAAAGCTTTCTTTTAAAAACAGTTTTACACAGAAATTGGAGTTCTTTTAGACAATTTCGTTCAAATTAAGAAAAGTGCTTTGGTTTCAAAAATAGCATGTCCTTTACGCCCTATTTTTTTTGTTGATGTTAATGTTCTTTTCTTTTGTGTAACGACTTTTCTGAACTCTAAAGGTGTCTTGAAGAAACTGCTAGCTTATCAATAAGATTAAATCTATACTATTATAGTTATCTGTGTTTCTACAAAGTATATTATAATGTGCAATAAAGTATATTATATTAATTATAAAAATAAAACTATGTTGATTCGATTTGTCATTGATCTAGCATGAAATATAAAGCTTATTAAACAAGCCTAAGGATCAAAAGCAGAAATTGATGTAATGATAATACCAAAATTACTTCCTTTGACATTGACGTAAAACACATATTTTTAGCATCAATAAAAAAAATCAGTTTAGTGCAATGGTGTAAAGGACAAAATAATTTTCAAAATATATTTTTTCAGTGTAATTTAGGGTGTAAGCCTTCTGTTTCTAGAAATACACTTTTATCTGTATGTTATACCCAATTTGTTATGAAAATTAGAAAAATAACCGTAAAAACTGCATCCGTAGGGGAACTTTTTTATTGAGATATCGTAATTTTAAAAATACAGATCGATTACGCCTAAAAAGCTTATTACGGTGATATATATAACTCAATATCGCCATTTTGTCCTTGACGACATTTGAATTTTCAAATATCGAATATATAATTATATATTTCTTTTTTCTTTGTTGTTTGTTTTAAACTTTAATCCTACAAAGAAGTTTAATAGAGGACCATACCATTAAAACTAGAGACCACTTTACACATCTAAATTAGAGTCAGCTCCGTTCCAGTAATCTGATCTTCGATGTCCATAGGGACGGACTACCTATGGGAACCAAAACCAGTAAACCGTACCCATTACACATGACCCTTTGCGACCTAAATCCATATTATAAGCCTGTGCCTTGTTTGAGTCAAGTTCCTTTGTTGTGTGCCTTTTATATGAATATTCAAGTCCTTGATGAGAACTCCAAAAATACGAGAATAATTTCCTTAAAACAATTTAGAAAACAGCAGATGTGCATTTCTTTTTAATTCATTAATCGAAATATTTCACGTTCCAGATAAACACAAAAATATTTTTTCAAATATCTTGCTCAGAAACAAAGTTATAAGGCTTCAAAGTTGATGGTTAGACAGAGAGGTCCAACTAACGTGACATGTGACGTCATATGTCACGCGGGCCATACATCCGCCATAGAAAAATTTGTTTTAGGGACAGAATATATTTGTTATAAATATAACAAATATATTCTGTAATCTGTAACCTAAACCTAAATAAATATAACAAGTATATTTGTTTAGGTTTAGGTTTGCCGTGTGGTGCCGGCCGAGAATATCACCACCCCATCTCTTCCCGTGGGGGTCGTAAAAGGCGACCAAGGGACTATGTATCAGAATGTCTAGTGTTATTATCCTTGGAGCCCCACTAGCCGGTCCATTGAGGGCAGTGGTGCTTCGCTGAGCGCAGACGTTCTTGTTATCTCCCAGCAGTGGCTTGTTAGCTGTAGTACGCGCAGCGGCCACACTTTGGTTTACCGCGTCGGCTCGTGGGATAAACCTGGCTGAGAGGGACTTGCCGTATAGCAAGACTTATCAGCGGAAACCTCCTGCTAAGCGCTCGAAGCCTATACCGGTGGGGAAGGCAGCTCACAGCAGATATGCAAGGAGTTTGGTGGACCCAGCGGTATAGCAAGGCAAGGTGGATGGCCTAGGGCAACGGTAGAGGGCGTAGTTACCGTTGGCCAGACACATCATCGGAACCCTCCTCCGGTCGTATCGGTTTTCCGTTCCACTGGGTCAAGGAGGGGGAAGACGAGTGTGTGCACTTGCGTTTGCGCGTACGTTTGTGCACCTAAATATCTCCTGCGCACCTGACTGCTTCCGAAAATGGACTCCGAGCTACGTCAAGTCCCGTGGCGATAGGTTGAAGTAGAGAGGTTCGGTCCGATGCAGACCGGGCTTTGTCTGAAGCCTGCACACGGGCGGCTCCGGGGGTGTTCCTAGAACATCGTGGTCGCTTTCGCTCTGCACTGGGGAGACAGAGAGAATTCGGCAGCACCTGGAGTGACAAAGCAGCCCTATTTAGGGAGACACTGCTTTCCTTGCTCAGCCTTGGAGGGGACTAGAAAAGGTGTCCTAAAAATTGTTCTCCCTACCCTCGAGGATGGTAGCAACCGCGGCTGCCTCCGCATCTTTCAATTCGCGGTCGACGCTACAAAAGTAAATTAAAATCATCTGATATGACTTTCGGTGCATGGAACGTGCGAACACTCCTTGATCGTAATGAAAACGCTTGCCCTGAACGGAAAACTGCCATTGTAGCTCGAGAACTTCGTCGCTATGATATCGATGTGGCTGCTCTCAGTGAAACACATCTTGCCGACGAAGGGGAGTTGGTAGAACATGGGGGCGGCTACACTTTCTTCTGGAAAGGTCTCGCTGCCTCTCAACCGCGACGGTCGGGCGTGGGATTTGCGATCAAGAATCAACTTGTAAAGCAGTTACAAGAATGTCCGGTGCACATCTCGGACCGCGTTTCTACACTGCGCCTTCATCTGGACAATGACAACTTCCTTAATGTCATCAGTGTCTATGCGCCTACGTTAGACAAGACTGATGACATTAAGGACCAGTTCTACGAGGAGTTGACACGTTGTATCGATAGCGTACGCCCCAGAGAACAGATTCTTCTGTTGGGCGATTTCAATGCCAGAGTAGGCCAGGACTACGACGCCTGGCCTAAAGTCTTGGGCAGACACGGAGTAGGCAGTATGAACGGCAATGGCCAGTTGCTGCTTAGTTTTTGTGCACAATTCCATCTTGCGATTACGAACACCATGTTCAGACTTCCCGCCAAGTACAAAAACACGTGGATGCACCCAAGATCCAAACACTGGCATTTGATTGATTACGCTATCGTGCGACAGAGGGATGTTTCCCAAGTCCAAATTACCCGCGTCATGCGTGGGGCTCACTGTTGGACTGATCACAGGCTTGTTGTCACAAAACTACGTCTTCGCCTCCGTCGTCCTCGCAGATCTGCAACACCCAAGCCTGCGTATATAAACGTGGATAGGCTGAGAGATCACGAGGTAAAGGAGAAGTATGCTGAAGCCTTGCATGCTGCGCTGATGTCGTCCGTTGGGGATGCCGGGGATGTTGATGCTGACTGGGGAACTCTATCTTCTTTGATCCTAGACACCGCCACGGCTACTATTGGTCTAAAAGTCCGAAAGAACGAGGACTGGTTCGATGAGAATGATAGGGTTCTGACGGAAGCAATCGAGAAACACCGGCGTTTTCTTCGGCGGCACGGCAAAGCACGCCATGATGCAAGCGTTGCGGAGATTAGGCAGAGTGACCTGGAGCTGAGACGACTATCTCGGGAAACGAAAAATAAATGGTGGCAGGAAAAGGCTCGACACATGCAATGGCTCGCTGACACAAACCAGCTAGGGGAGTTCTATGGTGAAGTTAGGAAATTGATTGGTACGACCTCTCTCGCAAAAGTGCCTTTAAAGCCTGCCAATGGCGATGGCCTTTTAAAAAGCAAAGAGGAATTACTGAAACGATGGGCAGAACATTTTAACACTCTGCTTAACGTGGATCGGTCTGCAGACTTGGAACACGTGCGGTCAATGCCCCAATTACCAACTACCTTCGAGCTGGATGAGCCGTTGTCACGTGGCGAAGTGATCCTTGCCATCAAACAACAGCAAAACAAACGTGCGGTTGGCATCGACTTTATACCGGGAGAGTTACTTAAGTACGGTGGAGAGGAATTGCATTCGGCTATATGGGAACTTTTTGATCTTATGTGGAATAAAGAACAAGTCCCGTCTTCTTTTAAAGTATCGCGAATCAGGGCCCTATATAAGAACAAAGGTGACCGTTCTGATTGCAATTCCTACCGTGGTATTACACTTTTGACAACTCCTGGAAAAGTCTTTGCCAGAGTTCTCCTAAACCGCCTTCTGGAACTTTCTGAGAAGTTATTGCCGGAAACCCAGTTTGGCTTTCGACCTGACCGAGGGACGTGTGAGGCCATATTTGCCTTGCGTCAACTACAAGAAAAGAGCAGAGAGCAAGGTCGTAATTTATACCTCTGCTTCGTTGACCTTGAAAAGGCTTTTGACAGCGTGCCTCGTGAAGCCCTCTGGACGGTGCTTGAAAAGATAGGGTGCACGGAGAAGTTTGTGAGACTCCTTCGACTATTACATGACGACATGGAGTGCTGTGTCGCAGTCGACGATGAACAGTCAGACTTCTTTCCCGTTACCTGTGGGGTGAAGCAGGGGTGCGTTCTAGCGCCCACACTGTTTGCGTTGTACTTTGCAGTGGTGGTCGGAGAGGTTCTTCAGACTACTTCTGAAGGGGTCCGCATCCGATTTCGCACTAATGGCAACCTTTTCAACTTATTAATAATAATAAGTAAGTAATTTATTGTTCAGATTTTTCCATGTGTACAATTCAGTTATTATGCTACTTACATTTAAACTTAGCCAGATTCAAGGCGCGCACTAAAGTGTCCCATGCAATGATCACTGAGATCATGTATGCGGATGACTTGTGCTTTGTGACTGAGTCCCCAGAAAGCCTGCAACAGCTTATGTCCGTTTTCGACGAGTCCTGCCGTAAATTCGGCCTGAAAATCAGCGTCAAAAAGACAGAAGTGATGTCCTTGGACACTCACGGTCACGAGTCGCTGATCATCAAACTCGGCGAGGACGAGCTGAAACAGGTTGATAAGTTTCGATACTTGGGGAGCACTTTGACATCTAAGTGCGACCTTGACGCAGAAATCAACAGCAGGATTGGCGCTGCAGCTGCAGCGTTCGGCAAACTAGATTCCAAGGTCTTCTCGTCACACGACTTGAAACTGGCTACGAAAATCTCGGTTTATATGGCAGTAGTGCTGCCTAACATCTTATACTCCGCCGAATCGTGGATCGTGTATCGCCGTCACATATGCATGTTGGACCGATTCCACCTCAGATGCTTACGTAAGATCATGAAAATCCAATGGTCCGATCGCGTGCGGAACACTGAAGTGCTGCGTAGAGCCAATGTAGGTGGCATTGAGTCATACCTTATGCGGCGTCAGCTTCGGTGGTGCGGTCACGTGTCACGTATGGTAGAGGAGCGAGTTGCGAAGCGCATCTTCTATTCGGATCTTGAGGAGGGCAAGCGTAAGCATGGCGGACAACTCCTCAGGTACAAAGATGTGTTGAAGCGTCACATGAAAAAATGTAACATTGCATCTGATCAGTGGGAGCAGCTGGCTGTCAAGCGGCCAGAATGGAGAGCCTTAGTCAAATCTAAAGTATTTGACTTTGAAGCTCAACGCCGCTCTGATCTTGACTCAAAGCGCGACGAATTGAAAGCCCGACCACCTGCGGCGATCAATTACACGTACCTTAATGGTGTACTCTGGTGTCCGCAATGTGCGAGGACCTTTACTCACAAAATAGGCTTCGTGAGTCACATTCGAGCACATGAGCGCCAAAATCGGAGCTGAAGCAGTCGCCGTGGCCGAAATCGGTCAGGAGCTCATCATATTTGTTTAATAATGTTGTATCTAGTTGGTTTTTCGATCAATTTCGATTCTGTTTTGACTGTCAGTATTTTATTTTTGTATACTTTCAGATGAACTATGAACAAAACATTTTTTTATGCATGTTCCCTATGACCACGCCGTGATGCTTCCGAATTGTCCATTCCTTTGGGTGAGACTAGTCACATCATGTACAGAGCTAAAGCACGGAGGGCGACCTTCAGAAAAAAAGGTTAGCCAAATCTTAGCGAAGCATGATTGAAAAAATATCGAACTGAGCTACAAAAACAGATTCAATTTAAAATAAAAATGACATTTGTCTGTTTTTTTTTCTGTAAGTTACCCTTAAGTCACCGACTTTGGTGACTTGGACTCAGCTAAAAACAATTTAAGTACGCCATTTGACATTTTTAAGAACAATTTTAGCTTAGCTTTGAATATGTCGTCCTAAGAGAATAAACTGAAACCATTCTTAGCCAACACCCTACCTTTAGAAATAAAAATTTGACACTGGCACGAAGTCAAACTAGTGCCATAAAAAAAGAGAGTTTGAAGTTTATGAGAAGGGGTAGCACTAAACCAAAAAGTAAAGCTTTGAAACCATAATACGGAACACTAAACTTCTCGATTTTGTTCCGGAAATTGTTTAAACGCCCAAAAAAAAAATCAATAAAATAGAATAATGCTTATTACTACAGTCTAATTCTAAATTTTATTTATGGCGTTTCACTTGTAGTATTTCGCCAGTATCAAGTGGTTTTGCTAAGTACGTAGCATGAGATACACAGACAGCCCTAATCCTAAGATCAGGGTGCTGTGTACAGTGAATATGATAGCAGCATTACTGAAGCCACCACGTGGCCGCTGCAAGTCATCAATAAATGACGGCAAAATGCAAGCTTTTCAATTGTCCTATTAAAGTTTATTGTTCCGAGTCATTCGCTGGCTTATACACTAAACACTCAAATAAACTAAAAAACGAAAATTAAAACGAAAGCCCGACCGCCATTGACGGATGCTAAGATGCTAACAATCGACATAGTTGTGACAATCTTAGAATAATACTTTACTGCACAAAAAAAAACAGTTAATAAAATAGTATATTATTAGCCTTAGGTAGCAATTTCTTGTAGGCAACCGTTGTGCTATAAAGTGTTTATATTTTACATACATCATTTGTGGATAGGAGTGTGATTTCATGTATTGCATTTTATATGTGGCTTGAAAATTAAAAGTTTATATATTCTCAAATTAACGAAACAAATAAGACATATAACCAACTATAGCGGTCCGCCCGCGGCTACGCTCACGTTGTGTAAGATTTTCCCGTGGCAATAAGATTTTTTCCCATAAAAAGTATTCTATGTGTTAATCCAGGTTACAAACTATTTTCATCCAAATCCGTTGTGTGCTTTTAGCGTGAAGGCGGAACAAATATCCAAACATCTAAATATTCAAACATCTAAATAATAAGTGTGATAGCAAACTCCTCTGGTCTTTGAAAAACGTTATAAAACGTTCAAATAAATTAGCAGAGGCAGCTTAAAGGCAAACCGGTAAGGCAAGGTCTATTACGGTAATAAATGTCGCTCGAGGAGTATTGATGGCTCATTGTTGAGCCACTGCACCCATTCTCTATTTCAATGGAGTAATCGTTTCAATTACGTGAACTCAATAAGTATGTATTTTGTGACCTTAATTATGGAGAGATGTTGTGTAATGGTTGAGGCTGCCTTTCGTCTGGTAGACGCAGGTTTGAAAGTTTACCACGTAGGTACAGACTTTTGGAATTTTGTTTAAACGCTCTTAGGGGGTCGACTCAGGCCTAATCGCCCTAATTCAGGGTAGGCTCGAGCCCCTCGGTGGGGACGTATATGAGCTGTTGATGTGAGGGCGATGGAAAAAATGGTAAGAACTGAAGTGCAGAAATGCAAAGGTTGTGTATAATGTCAACCAACCCGCACTGGGCCACTGGACCAACGTGGTGAGACCTGATCACACTTATCTAGGGTAGGCTCGAGCCCCTTTAAGAACACCTTCTGTACCTTAAAAAAACCGTACGTTTAAAATAGCTGTTTATATTATAAGCTTTTGTAGTTCTCTCGATCTTTGAATGTAGAATTTCATTTTATTGCCAAACCTCTCATTATTAGAGAAACTCACAGCGATCTAATTACTTAGTTTATAAGATATTTAGTCGACGAAGAGCCTCAGATAATTTCCAACTGAGTCTAATTACACAATACTTGCTGAGAAGCAATTTAGGATCGGGCCTCACTTATCGACGGCGATCGACGCTTTGCTCATACAAAACGCGCATTTAGTATGGCCATCCTTTCGTATCGACGCGGCGAAAGGAGTTCCGTACTAAGTGCGCGTTTTGTATGAGCAAACCGTCGATCGCCGTCGATAAGTGTGGCCCGACCCTTACTCTCAGCCAGACCCTACCTGTATTTTACAATGCACCTAAAGCAGACTCATCATCATCATCATCATCACCTGCTTTTAGCAGCCAGCAGAATAGAATAGATTAAACAGAAAGCAGCTTATTACCTAACACAATTTAAGGGCATGTATATATAAATCAAATGTTGTTTTTGAGTTTTTATTCTTCCACAAAACTGTCGTCGTGGTGTTTTTAGAAGAGTAAAATAGTACAGTTCAGTGCACATAGAAACTAACTTCTTAAGTTTTTTTTCTTTAAAAACACCTATTTATTTTCAATTTTTAAGTGTGGGGCAGTAATTCATGACTAGTGGAAGGAGAAAGGGAGGCTTTTGCTTTGCAACTAGAAGTAGAAGCTATTTAAAAAAAGATGCAAGGGAGGTTGTTCAGTTTTTGTTTCATGAGTTAGGTATGCACAAGGGTATGCACGCATTTCAGAACCGATTTTTAGGAATATCCCATCTGCTAGATGGCGCTGCAGTAGATGATTCTCATAAAAAAACGAGTTTTGCCTTTTTACTTGAAACATTTCCTAGACTTTCCTTCTCTCAGAATAGCCTAAACTGGCAATAACTCGTCTAATATGGCAACACTACTTCTAGCTAAAACTGCTTGGGATGATAATTATTCGTGCAATAAGGGCTAACATATTAGGGATAGGGTAAGAAAAACCAGGATCCTATAACACGAAACCATATTTTTACTATGTTTAATATTCGATGTACATTGCTTGCCAAAGGGAACGGGCAGCAGCGCTCTCTGATACAGTAACCTTTTAATCTGCGATCAAGCGTGGAGATTACGGCAAAACCAAACACTTAAGTGGAGGAGGCTCATAGTCCAGCAGTGGACTGTAACGGGCCGTTGATCTTGATCTTGATTGCTTGCCAATATGGGTAATTTTCAATTTTATGATCTTCATTGTGCTTTACTTTATACGGAACGGAATATAACAGCGAAATTAGGCAAAATACCAATAAAATTGCTATGTGAAGGTGAGCGAGCTGTCTATTAAGATATTCTAAAAAGTATTGAAAGAAATATATACTACGCGTTTTACTTTCTTACTTCGTGATGAGTTCTGCTACGGAGAACATCGATGGGTTCTTTTTTCACATTAAAACATGCCATTAAAGTTTATATCATGTAAATTACATTACTTTTTATTTCACTTCAATACATGCAATATTACCAAAGTCACCTATGACCGCAAGGTGTTCCGAAATATCCGCGCGCTTAGTCCTGCGTGTGACGTCATATGCATGCAGTTGAGCAGTGTTTGCGGGCGGTGTAATAAGTACGTTGCGTGCATAAGACGTCACAGCATATGACGTCTTTGATCATTAATAACTCAGTCATTTTTAAAGATATAAAAAAAAAACAGTATTTTTTGTAGTTTTTTATAGAACATTTTGGCATTTTCAGCTAAAATCGTCGGTCAGACCCCTGCTACATACTCTTACATAATTCTGTGCTTTACCTTTACTCGATTCCGTCAAATAGAGAATCTGTCGTAACCAGAATCATTGGCTACGAAATGCACATCAAAATTCTATTGTGTTAGCACTTGTTACATTTTAGTTTTGTGGAACAGACCCCAGGATATGCGTCCCTTGCCCCAGCCCTAATTTAAGACTGTAATATAAAGGAAGAGAGGCCCAGTGGCGATTGCTATTTTGCGATTAAGATTATTAAGCCTTGCTGGTACCGGTAATACTATCGGCTATAAAAATAACTATAGAACAGTATTGTTAAACTAAGTAGTAATACTTTGGACGTTTTATTATTAATAGGTCATCAACGGCCCGTTACAGTCCACTGCTGGACTATGAGCCTCCTCCACTTAAGTAGAGAGTTTTGCCATAATCTCCACGCTTGGCAGGCGGGTTGGAGATCGCAGATTAAAAGGTTACTGTATCAGAGAGCGCTGCTGCCTGTTCCCTGTTCAATGTGTAGTCCCTAAGTCGCCTCTTACGACACCCACGGGAAGAGTAGGGGTTGGTGACAAATGTATTCTACTCTGCCGTCACGACACCGTGCCGTCAATACACATTATTAATAGGTAATCATCATCATCATCTTCAACAGCTAATATACGTCCCCACCGAGGGGCTTGAACATACCTCGAATTAGGGCGATCAGGAGTTCATAGCTTAATTATTATGAATACAGTGGCCTGGATTCGGGATGTCATGCTCTAATTCTAATTTTAAAATCCAGCTATCCTTTTCGTTTTTATGACCAATGAAAGAGAGGTGATGAACGAATGATAACCTAAAATAAGGGCATAGCTGTCAGTTTAAGAGATTTTTAAGTCGCATGTTTTAAGTGCTCTCTAAAATTGTGCAATCGGCACGGCCATAAGGTTCAAATTCGATGTTAGACAGCTCTAATATTAGAATGGCCATCTCCTGTCCCTTTTCAATCTTTATAAGGTAAAAAGGACGAACTAACTTAAATTAATGATTAGAGCGTGACATCCTGAATCGAGGCCAGTGTTTCGAGAATTATTAATTTTGTCGATGAAGAATTTGTTAAGTACAATTAGTTAACTTTAAATAGGTATTAAAAAGTAAATTTTAAATTTTAATAAATAGTACTAAGTTTATATCTTTATCGGACGACAAGACTTTTTTTTTAATATTTAGCAGTATTAATTTATAACTAACAATTTGGGTGAAATCGAGTTAGTCTTGCAGCTCTTCTCTGACACAGTTGGTATAGTCGACGGCAGTGGAGTTGAGAGATCCGGGTTCAATATGAAGTCGTAGTGGCTGAACACTGGACTGTCTTTTATTTCGTTCCTGAAATTTGTAGTTTTACACAAAATAATTTATGGATTGAGACTCTTGTATCGAATCCTAATTTCATTGGGTAAACATAATAATCTTGAGGCTTGGTGTTCGGATGGTCCAGCACGGCACAGAAAACATTAATAATATTGACTATTGCAAACAATATTTTATTTAAAAAAAATGAGGAACAGTACCAAAGATATGAGTCCTGTGGAGTTTCTTCTCCACAGAAGTGAACATGCTAACCAGGGACAAACTTTTTTTTCTTTTAACTAGCTAGCTATGACGTCGAAAAATGATTTTGTGAATTTTACTTCGAATTAGTACATTATTGCCGCCATTAAGGCCGCGTTTATCTTTTTTTAATGAACAAATAACATCCAGCCAGAGTCATAACAAATAAATGTTAAAGTTGTTTCTCAAGTACTGAGGAACTGAAACTGCATAATTACTTTCAAGATACCGTAATATAGGATGTCTCTTTCGATGCAGACCAAATCATTAAAACTGTCGATAAAGCACAGAATAAAAAAATAAAAAAAAATTTGATATGTGGGGACATCTTCACACACGACCATCTGATCCCAAACTAAGCAGAGAATAATATAGAGAATAATATAGAGAATAATATAGCGAATAATATAGTAGAAGGAACAAGCGGAGGGCTACACTCTCATGTGAATGAATACCTACTAAGGATCATCCTCTTGCAATACAATACAAATATTCTGTTTTATTATTTGATCACTAAAAATCGAAAATTATCTCCTATCCTTTGCGTAAAGCTCACGACAAATTCAATTATATCAGAGTGTTATTACAAGAAAGGAAGAAAATATTACCACAAGTTAAAAGAGATCACAGCTCTCATCTTCGGTATCTCAATGCAGGAGAAAGGTCCATGGAAGCTGTAGCTGTATGCCCCTTGGCTCCTGAAGACGAGCCAGTCGAAGGGGGAGCATCTAGGCAGTTGAATATTTCTGGTCTCCATAATACGGTCAAGGGAATCACAAGTGGGACCCCAAAGAATAGTCTCTTCAACCTCGTCTTCTATATTTTGAATATTTAAGGGACCTCTCTGAAAAAGAAAGATGTTATTTGTACTTTAAAACAAAGCAGAGACCCAAAACTTTACTTCGTACACAATGAAAGGGATCCCACGATCATTTAGAGAGACATTTATAAATGAATGAATGAATGAATGAATGAATGAATGAATGAATGAATATACTAATTTATAATTTGTAGGATACAAAACGAGGTAAATATTTTTGATGGGATCTCAGTCTTACCTGGAGCACCTCAACGCTATGCCAAGGCTCTGTGTGTTTCAGGGTACCGTGGTAACCGTCGTTCATGTAAAACATGCTCAGGGACTTGTTACCTTTCTTGATCTAAAAAAGTAATAGGTAATTTAGAATATTTTTTTAAAGGTATTTGAAAATCATTGGCATAGATCCGACCCAACTTTGTAACCTTAGCCGTTCTAGTTAACCGAATGGGGTTTGATAAAAAAATCGGTGTTTTTTTTATATCTTAACACTATTTTAAGACATTAATGTGGTATTTTTATATAACGGTTTTAAAATTTTGAGCGAGTGACGTCATACGACCGATGAAGCACAACCATACTCGCTTCGATATAAAACAGATGTTAATTTCGTATTTGTGTCGTCCATTAAATCTACGAATATGCTTCGATCACTGTGAATCGAAGCATATTCGTAGATTTAATGGACGACACAAATACGAAATTAACATCTGTTTTATATCAAATCGTCAAAAGTAAACAAAGCTTACTTTGTACAAGGTTTTTGTAAAAAGATTTGTGTAGAAAATAACATCACAAAGGTCAAATTGGATTTTTGGATTTTTTAACGAAATCTTTAACTTTTTCCGTTAAAAGTACGAAAAATATAGTGTAAAACCATAAAATCTCGAAATAGTTTTCGTATTTCTATACAGTCAAGAAATTTTATACAGAATAGGGTGTTCTTATGTCTCCTTTAAAAATAAAAAACAAAATACTATGCCAGCATCCATACAGAAACAATCGAACCCTTTAGCTACAAAATAAATCTGGGGCCAATTTACAGCCAACTTTGTGCTTTAGCTAACAAATAATTTTATTTGTCACTACGTTTGACTCACCCGGCGTATGTTGTTGATGCTGTTGTAGAGCGTGGCCGAGGAATCCACTAAATATCTGCCAGGTTCAGCGATCACCTGCACACTCAAGTCTGGAAAGTACTCCCCTAAAGCCCAGTTGATCTGCTGGGACACCTGCATAGGAAAATGAATTAACATAACCAGATCATGATTATAACCCTTCTTGATTATGCTCGTCCTCAAGTAAGTACCGTCTGAACCTCACCACGTTTAACTAAGATCATTGCGATTGGCTCTATTAAAATTAGGTGGTTTCAATTCAATTGCATTCTGAACCATCTGGTTGACCATCAAGTCATCAACGGCCCGTTACAGTCCACTGCTGGACTATGAGCCTCCTCCACTTAAGTGGAGGGTTTTGCCATAATCTCCACGCTTGGCAGGTGGGTTGGAGATCGCAGATTAAAAGGTTACTGTATCAGAGAGCGCTGCTACCCGTTCCTTGTTCAATGTGTAGTCCCTAAGTCGCCTCTTACAACACCCACGGGAAGAGTAGGGGTTGGTGACAAATGTATTCTACTCTGCCGTCACCACACGGCTTACCACCACGAACGACGACCATCAAGTAAGATTCCGTAAATTTGAAGGCAGTTAGTTGCTGTGGTTAGTTGTTACACGAGTCAAGTCAGATGCTTTTGGCGGGACAACCACATTCACATCAGGATTTGTGGTAATTTTTACGCGATCGCACGCAAAGGACGCCACACGATTTGAATTAGTGATTAGTGACGCCAGTTCATGATTATTTATTTGATCGCGAAGTTCTTTGGTTGCTTTTAGGTTGGAACGTGTATCAAATAATAATTTATTATCTAAAAGTGACTATTTTATTTTTTATTTTATTTTATTAGGGCAACCAACAAGTCACCCACTTAATACATTCATGGGTTACAATATCTATAAAGATACTAGCTTAAGTGATTTCTTAATTATAGGTTGTCACAGCATGCTTTGTTATTATACAGTATTTACTTACCTCATCAATATCATCGGTCCTGACACCCATGAACCCTCCTCCGATGTCCACGATCCTCATGTGCCTGCCAGCTCGAGCCTCATGGTCGAACAACGCCCTGGCTCTCTTCAAACCGAGGGAGTGACTGTCAAATGAAGTGCAGGCACTGCCGACGTGAAAAGCTACCCCTACCACCTGAATGGACGACAATAAGTATTTCAATGCATGAGGTATACCTAAGCCGTAGAGTTTAATTCGAATTAAATACGTTTCGGTAGCACTTGGGACAACTAAAACCGGAATAAACGATAGTTTTCGTTTCTTTTTATGCTAAAGGAAATGAAATCCAAAAAGATGAGAAGATGTACATGTATTTTCCCTTTGGAGTATCTTCCAAAATATCATAAATATAAAGAGAGCTTTGTAGAAGAGGAAGAATGTCGAACAAAGTAGCTAATCAAAAGGCGCTTGGATATCATCAGGAAAATTGCGTTTAGTAGTTCTTTCAACAATGAAGCGTGTCTCACACAAAAGTTTTGTGTATCTAAGATTTGTGAATGCGGTGTGTTTGGTGCTACTACCTTCAATCCGAGGGAAGCTGCTTCTTCAAGTAACTCAACAGCTTCTGTTTCATAGTCACAGCCAAATTTTTCTCCTAATCTATATTTGCTCTCCCCATCCACACGTATTCTTATGAGCAAGCTGAAAAAAATTTAATACACATTAAATTGGTGGATTTATGGCAAGGTTTAAAATTACCTTTAGTATTATTATACTATCTATATAGGTAGATGTAATGTTAGGAAGCAACGTGCACCAAGATTCTGGAAACATTTTTTTCTGTCTATTTTGTCTTGCAATTTGGTTATTCTGAATGAAGTCATCATTGGCTTGCCCTTATCCCATCATTTGGGGTTGGCGCAGTATGTTTTCTTTTTCCATACATCCCTATCAGCCGTCATTTCAACACTCACATCCCTCCTGCACATATCATCATTTACACAATCCATCCATCTTTTCTTTGGTCGTCCTCTCCCAACATATCCATCCACATTCAAATTCAATACCTGAATGATTCTGAATAAAATACTAGATAAAAATGATAGCTAACAAGGGTCTTTACCACGAAAGCAGTGTAAACCTAAAAGTAGGTAGTTGATAACATACTTTGCATCCGGCCAGTACTGCTTCATTTTCTTCAGTTCATAGGAAGTATCAAATGTGGTATGTTTCACTCCGGCTTTTCTCGCGAAAATCATCTGATCTTGGGTTTTTGTTGGTATGGCGTAGATGATGCTTCTGTAAAATTAAAATGGAGATCGAAATTTTGTTTTATTATTTAGAGTTTTGATGTCGAACATTGACAACAACACACCACAGGTTGGGAAACTAAAATCTGTAAAATATTTTTATCTGATTATGCAAAGGTATCAATAAGTCGTGGGATGTGATGGAGCCTCGAAGGAAATAGGACCCGAATGATAACTGTAGAAACTCTTCTAAAAACTCCCCTTTTTCGGGTGGCTCTTGTTTAGGTACAAGCCGTACAAGGAGTCAAACATAGCTCCAGTAAAAAAAATTGAAATTGATTGATTGGAATTGTGGTTAAGTTTCATGGATCTAAATATTTTCGTTTCCTAATGTATATTTTCAATTTGATCATTGCAACATCTTTGAATTGATCATCTGATCTGTGATTATTGTAGAGACTTACGAAGGTGGAAGGCCCAGTTTGAGCACCTTGTTGATTTCTCCTGGAGACGCGCAGTCGAAGCCGAGTCCTTGCGATATCGCCAGCTTCAGCATCAGCTCCCAGTCATTAGCTTTCATTGCTAGAAAAAAAGATGCAGTCATTAGGGTACTTTTGGTAATGAAAAATAAATTATGAAATTTGATAAAAAATAAAATTTTTGTATAAATAAATACTTAAATATTCTGATTTTGAGTCATAAAAACACATTATTGTTTTATTATATTGAAATTAAAAGTAGTAATTTTTAATCTGTATATCACGTGACCTAAAACACAAGCCGCCTTGGTGTGACGTCATATAGGCAAAAACTGGCTGTGAGTGCCGGTCGTAGAGGAACTAAAATAAAGACGATCGCTTCGCTCCGTAGGCGACGCGCGTCAGAAATCTTTGGGTCGTACCTGAAGGTCGTACAAACACGACTGTTGTTTTTACCAACATTACGTCACCAAAATGGCTGACAGCGTTTTCGCGGGAATAAAAAAGGTTTAAATTTTAATTTAATTCTATGGCAAGAAAGCGTGTTTTTTTTTGCCGAAATATATTTTTTTGTGGCTTTTTATTAGAAAAATCAGCATTTTGAAGTACTTTTTCAAATATAGTAGAATACCTTTTGTTAAATCGGTCATGCGTTTTTTGCCCGGAGACAACATGAAGAATAACAACAAAGACTCACCATAGAAGATCTGAATTCTAGGCATCATCTCCTTGAAGTGGTGTATGCGAGAGCAAGCTTCATCCATGTCGAAGAGGTAGAAAGACTCCTTCTGCTTGCCTTCGATCATAGCTAGGGCCGCTTCTCTAGCGGTGTGCCCGTCCAGGACAAACGCTCCCTTTTGATTGACACCGTGGCCATTTTGGAGAGAAACCATCTTCTGTAAAATCGGTTACTTTGGTAAAACAAGACACTTCTTTACTTCGACAATCACGTTGAAATGGTTAGGTCAAGGTATCACAGGCTTGAAAACTTCAACAAATATGGCTTTTCAATTTGTAAAGTAATAAACATTGTTTTTATAGGTTGGTTGGTTTGACCACTAGACTAACATTACTTAGATCTATATTCAATAGATCATAATTTTTTATAAACTTACAAAATAAAATAATTCACTGTGGCCTTATCACTTGGAAAACGTCCTTCAACTTCTGTGTAAAAAACGAAAGTAAATCTACATCAATGAATGTCGTTTATATAGATTACCGTTAATGTTTGCTTAATTATCGTTACAAAATTTAACAACTTCTAATAGTTGAGTGACGTTGGTGCGATTTTCCAAGCCTGTTCCCCGCTTATTATCATTATCATCATCAACGGCAACAAGGGGCTCAAGCCTCGAGTCTACAATAGTATATTCTGTGCCTACAGTGAATACGGGTGACTAAGCTTCAGTCGCCGTGCCGTGTGGTGACGTCAGAGTAGAATACATTTTTGTCACCAACCCCTACTCTTCCCGTGGGTGTTGTAAGAGGCGACTTAGGGACTACACATTGAACAGGGAACGGGCAGCAGCGCTCTCTGATACAGTAACCTTTTAATCTGGGATCTCCAACCCGCCTGCCAAGCGTGGAGATTATGGCAAAACCCTCCACTTAAGTGGAGGAGGCTCATAGTCCAGCAGTGGACTCTAACGGGCCGTTGATGTTGATGAAGCTTTAGTCGACCTCGCTGGCCTTTGAATTTTCTTCTTCTTTCTTCGGCCTTTTCATGTCTACTTGGAGTCGGCTCTCCTAATTGCACGTCGCCAGCTCTCTCTGTTCTGGGTCGTCAATGGGTCTAACTGAAGATTGTTCATCCAAAATCCATGAGAGTCCCTAGTTTACCACGACGTCTTGGTCCCGACGGAATGTTTAAGACTTTATGAGTCATATAATGTTCCTTCAAATAAAATCAAATCAAAAATAATTTATTCAAATTAAGATTTTTTAAAATCATTTTTCGAAGTCAAAGCTATCATGGATGGCACGTTCACTACCAATGTACGCCCTCTGTGGAGAAGAACGGCATTTACCATAGAATCCGAAAATAAACTTGTACGCGTTTCTTAGAAATTCCTTCTTTTTGTATTTTTTATACAGACGATTGAAATACTCATTAACAGGCGAGACCCCACTAACGACCGTTTGAACCAGGCCATAAACTTTGTAAAAAAGTAAGTAAGTAAGTTACACTTTATTGCATAACACATATGGGACATACAAAGAAAACTTAATTATAAAATGTGCGCAAAGGCGGCCTTATCGCTAATAGCGATCTCTTCCAGACAACCTTTCTTTTTCATAGAGATACAGTGAACGGAAATGGAGTAGTGCGTGAAGGAAATTTAAAGTTACTTTAACCTATAACTATGATATATAGACAAATATTATAGTGAACATATAAATACAATATACAAAACAAAACAAAGTACTGTAACTAGCAGGTCTAATCTATCAGGGTCTCGTTATAAATCATACATCAAGTCCGCGCCCGCTATATTATCACTCTGGTAGAAATAGCGATTAGTCCATTCAAAAAGTAAAATAAAATAAATCATAAACATTTTTATAATGATTCATTTTTGTATTGGGAATTTAGGTACTTAAATTACCTAATTTTTAAGTCATATACAGGGGAGACCCCACTAACGACCATTTGCCTAAAGGTCTAGTAACCAGGCCATAAGATATAAAAAGGTATTGTACCTAGCAGGTCTTATCTATTAGGATCTGGTTATAAATCGTAAACATTATAATAATGAATCATTTTTGGAATTTACTTAAATTACCTAATTTTTAAGTCATAAACACGGGAGACCCCACTAACGACCGTTTGCTCAAAGGCTATAAGATATTAAAAAAGTACTGTAATACTTAACAGGTCTAACCAATCAGGATCTGGTTATAAATCATAATTTTTTTATAATGATTCATATTTGTTTTGGGAATTTTCTTATTACCAACAGGGGAGACCTTACTAACGACCGTTTACTTAAAATGACTGTACTGGTGGCATTGGGCCGCGATGGTTCGCGTGTTGGCCATGTATTTTGATGCCAGCTGCATGATTTATTTTAATTTGTACTTGTTCTTTTTTTCAAATATTTAAAAGAGAGCAAATAAATTTCATACTGTCGCTATCGGGTATTTTGACACAGTCTAGTTCCAGCAACCGTAGTGTGCGGCCAGTTTTGAAGTACATATTATAAATAATTAATAGTATCAAGTTTTTATAAGAACTACGTCTTCCTTTGTTTGTCAACGGACCATTGCGGCCCGATGCTACAGTAAGTAAGTACCTTACCTAGCAAGTTTACACACCTATTATAGTATCTGTGTAATAGCCGAAATTGGAACTATGCCGACATAGAAATGTCAACTTTTAGAACTGTCGTGATTCGTTAAAATACAGTTTTTTGCCGCTTTTCATTTCAAAGATAAGTTGACTATTATCTATCAGGATCTGGTTATAAATCATAAACATTTTGATAATGATTCATTGAATTTACTTAAATTACCTAATTTTTAAGTCATAAACAGAGGCAATTAACGACCTTTTTCGTAAGGGATTAAAAATAACCTAGCAGATGTAATCTATCAGGATCTGGTTACAAATTATAAACATTTTGATAATGATTCATTTTTGTTTTGGGAATTTACTTAAATTAACCTTAAGCTTTTAACCATTATCCAATTTGTAATTTCCTAGAAAAAATAAGCTATCTTTTCGCTCGGGC
Source organism: Carpatolechia fugitivella (assembly GCA_951230895.1). NCBI lineage: Eukaryota > Metazoa > Arthropoda > Insecta > Lepidoptera > Gelechiidae > Carpatolechia > Carpatolechia fugitivella. Next base: position 1,803,662 of record OX579653.1, on the reverse strand, counting down.
CGGTTTATTATGCTCTGACGAAAGATAGTAACGATGACATCGTCAAATTGGATATTGATTAGGAGGCAATTTTACAAGACTTTAGCTTTAGTGTTTCTCAAAACCCATAACCAAATAATTATAATGCCATCAAAAACATAACTTGTAAAAAAACCAAGTCTCGCAACTTAGTTCTTCTACCGTAAAAAGTTGTGTGAGATTCATGAATACCAAGTCGGTTAATTTATTCAGTCCCTATTTAAAGGTCCTTCTGTCTTAAGTTATTACGTAATTAGCTAACCTAGCAACATCTTATAGTGACCATATCAATATAAAAATCTCTTAAATGTTTTAAATAAATAGATTGATCTGGCAATTTCAATGTCGTTTTGAAAATAAACTATTTAACTAAGTGATAAATAGTTTATTTTCAAAACGACATAAGAAACGCCTGCGTGAAAGTGTTTGGCAAATATGATGATTTTTAGTACCAATGGCGTTACTTTAAAAATACAGGGCATTGAATAAAATTATGTTAACGGTCTAGTTTTTTTTTAAACATTTTAAAATTAGACTAATCAACTAAATTTTATCAAATTTTTATTTATTATATAGTGATATATTTATTTAAAATTATCAAAAAATGTGATCACATTTTTCGTAAATGTGATAAAATTTAGTTGATAATTTTTAGTTGTTTAATACTTGAACCGTAGTTTAAGTATTTTATAAATCATTTTAAACTCGTAAGTATTAAAAAGCCTGTTGCAACTTTAATAGTTTTTTATTTTCTTATTAGACGATAAGACGTTTTTTTTACATCTATTGTGACAGTATCAATTTACAACTAACAATTTGGGTGATATCAAGTTAGTCTTGCAGCTCTTCTCTGGCACAGTCGGTATAGTAGATGGCAGTGGTGTTGAGAGATCCGGGTTCAGTACGAAGTCGTGGGGGTTGAAAACTGGACAGTCTTTTACTTGGTTCCTGAAATTACACCATTTGAATGAATATACTTTATTGCACACACAGGAATGATAACAGAGAGTCAGTAAAAAGACGTATACAGTTAGGCAGCCTTATTGCTTCATAGCAATTTTTCCGGCAACCTTTAGGTACTGAAAACTGTAGTATCACTGTATAATAATATTCTATGTAAACATAAAATATGAAGCTCCAGATTATTGTATTTAAAATTATTAATTTTAGAATATTATTAGTTTGAGAAATAAACAACGAACAGCGTCAATAATTACCCTTTTTAGGGTTTTATACCAACAAAAAAGGAATTTATAAAAACGAACTCTATACAAAATGAGAAAAATATTACCATAAGTTCAAGGAGATCACGGCTCTCATCTTCGGTATCTCAATGCAGGAGAAAGGACCTTGGAAGCAGTAAGTATATGCCCCTTGGATCTTGAAGACGAGCCAGTCGAAGGGGGAGCATCTTGGCAGTTGGATATTGTTGGTCTCCATAATACGGTCAGTAGAATCACAAGTAGGACCCCAAAGAACTGCCCCCAAAGAACTGCCTCTTCAACCTCATCTTCTATGTTTTGGGTGTTCTTGCGACCTCTCTGAAAAGAAGATGATGTGATTTATATTGCTAAAACAGCAGAAGTTATAAATATTGGACAAGTTGATAAAAACAAGACATTGTTGAACAATTTATCAAGTAACGTGAACATAGATTTTTTCGGGACGAAGTGTATACCAATTTGCACACTAATTTTTCTACTTCTTCGTATCGTATTGGCCAAAAATCGTTTCGTTTTACAATTTGCGACATTATTATTTTTAACCCATAACATTCCAGATGCGTGTTATGTCCTGGAGAAGACTCTTCAAAAATGGTTTTAGGACCTGTATTCGTAAAGAAACTTGTATACAGTCGGCTAATATTGTAGTCCAGCAACCGCCACGAAGCTGCTGGGCACTACACGAAGAGTGTTGTAGAGGATTGATATGGTTATGTGGCAAATAACCAAGGCACAGTCCGAAGGAAAGGTATTTATGTATAAATATATTATTTATTATATATTACATAACTAACGACGGGAAAATAGTAACATGGATAAGTTTACTGTTGGAGATCAGGACATGAAGTGAAGAATTTGGCAGAAAAAAGACAAAATCGAAACGTAAGAAATCTAAATTTGAAAATAAATTTTTAATAAAAGATAAAACTGCCAGCAAGAAAGGTTGCCAATCATAAAACAGGAAAGAGGACGAATGCCTCGTTACAATATAAAGCCCCATAAGGGGTATGCTCCAGTCCTTTGATGAGGATTTTGTATGATACATGCTGTTAATACCTGTCTTACCTTGAGGACCTCAACGCCATGCCAAGACTCGGTGTACCTCAGAGTGCCATGAAGTCCGTCGTTCATGTAATACATGTTCAACGACTTGTCGTTCTTCTTGATCTAAAGAACAATAATAAAATTAAATGTTGAAAACTTTTAGTATAATACATCTGCCATTTTGCTTATTTTTAATTTCAAATCAAACTATAAACCTCATCTTCTTCGTCCTAGCGTTTTCCCGGCCACTAGGCCTCAGCACTAGCTGAGGTCCGCTTTCCTACTTAATCTTCTCCACTTTGCCCGGTCTTCGGCACCCTTAGGTGTGAGATTGTTCTCTTCCATATCCGCTATACTAGAAACCTCATACTGTAAATTATTCTAAATATATTTAAACGATTCCGATTATCTATGTTTTATGTTACTTTTGTCAGTACAATGTCCTAAATCAATCAATCAATCAATCAATCAATCAGCCTATTGCAGTCCACTGCTGGACGTAGGCCTCCCCAAGGGTACGGCCAAAGCGCACGATCACCCGCTTTCCTCATCCAGCCACCACCAGCGACCTTCTTCAGGTCATCAGGCCACCTTGCAGGGGGGCGTCCCACACTTCGTTTTCCGAGACGCGGTCTCCATTCGAGAACCCGTCTGCTCCAATGCTAATCGGTTCTGCGACAGACCTAAATACAAATGGCAATAAAACAATCTAAAACTATTACCAATAATCACTATTTCCATCACCATATTTGACATACCCTGCGTATGTTGCAAATGCTGTTATAGAGCGTGGCCGAGGAGTCCACTAAATATCTGCCAGGTTCAGCGATCACCTGCACACTCAAGTTCGGGAAGAACTCTTCCAATGCCTGGTTGACCTGCTGTGACACCTGCATAGGAAAACCAATGAAAATAAGCGATTTTGATGAGCATAGATCCTAGCTCCTCTCTGTCCTTAAAACTTACGCATCTCTAGTTTTAAATCATTTATGGATGAAATGAAATTAATAGTTTATTAACTTTTGGATGTTACATCTCTTTCCGTCATTAATTTTTTTTTATAAGTTCTCTACAGAATGTTCGGAATCTGGATGATAGCTTGCCGTGCCTTTACTAACTCATTTTGGCTTGAACAACAATTTTGGTAGATTTTTTTCTAGGTTGAAACCTGTATCGAATTGTTTATTTTTTCTTCTGCCCGTCCCACAGTGGAGTTAACAAGATATTTGTTGTGAAAGTTTTGACTTAGAGCCAGACTGTAGTCAAGTAGGAAACAAGTGATAGAGTAGTCTATTTCCAAAACCTACAGGAGTAAATATGACTTGTTCCCTTTCGTAATCTGGAACCACATTTTAATAGATTTTCATTTATTGCCTTACCTCATCGATATTTTCAGTCTTAGAACTCAGAAACCCTCCTCCAATGTCCACAATCTTCATGCCCCTCCCAGCTCGAGCCTCATGGTCGAACAACGCCCTGGCTCTCTTCAAGCCGATGGAGTGACTGTCAAACGAAGTGCAGGCACTGCCTACGTGGAAGGCCACGCCGGCCACCTGGAAGACAAGAAATACAGTTTCAGATTGATAAGAATAAAAATAAACACTATTCTATTCTAAATTGTTGAGTCTACAAGATAAATCAAATTTAAAGGTTCATAGGGAACTTTTTTTTTTGTTATCGCCTTACGAAGTCGGAAAAATTTGATGGAAACGAATTCGGTATTTAATTTAGAGCATTCTTGTTTGGCGCACCCCCAACTGAGCGCGGAATTCCGACCGCATTTCGACCACAGCCCAACCACAATTCCAATCGACTTCCCGAATTCAAATCAGCTAGACAAACAAAAGCCAGAGAAACCACAAATAGAGTTAGATAGATGTATTAATGATACTTTCTTGCCGCCAATTGCTGTCTAATTCCGAATAATAATAAGAATATTCTACAAATAACTGGAGTTGAATCTTATTAAATCATTCATCATTACAGCCGAAAGACGTCCACTGCTGGACAAAGGCCTCCCTAAAGGATCTCCACAACGACCGGTATACACTGTCCGTATTCGATGGCTTTCGGTTCGCCTTGTGATACTCCTACCTAGGCCAGCTGTCCGTGGTCGTCATTCAAGAACGTTCCTTCCATAGCAGCCATGAGTTCTCCGAGCAAGCCACTGTCACTTATTTTTGCAATTCGTCGGGATATGTTGGTGTTTCATAGGGAATATGCACTTTTTTTTTAAATTCATTAACCGAAATATTTCAAGTTATATAATTTTTCAAATATCTTCTCAGAAACAAAGTTATAAGGCTTCAAAGATGATGTTTAAACAGAGAAGTCCGACGTGACATGTGACGTCCTAATATGTCACGCGGGCCATACATCCGTAGCATCCGACATAGAAAATTTTGTTTTCGTAAGAGGGACAGATATATTTTGTTTAATAATGTTGTATCTAGTTTGTTTTTAGATCAATTTCGATTCTGTTTTGTTTGACTGTCAGTTTTTCTGACTGACTGACATTCTATTTTTGTATACTTTCAAATGAATTATGAAAAAAACTAATATTTTTTTATGCATATTCCCTATTGTTAGGGTGAACGTTATTTCATCTTAGAGAAACAGCACCACTTGGTTTAGTTTGGTCTATAAATTGACAGAAAATCTGTCCATAAATTTAAAAAAAATCATAGTCGTAATACTATAAATAAGAATAAACTAATTAATCATCAGTGTAGACTTGCTAAAGTTAGCACTTCATTTGTGGGGCTCTGTGTGCGCTGCTATAACAATATACCTGGTGAGATCTTAGTTTTACCAGAAAAAAGGTTTAAGAATTGTGTAAAACAGACGTTGTGTAATAAAGCTTATAATAAGTTAGTTGATTATTTAAATGACAAAGAGGCTTGGTGTTCGGATGGTCCAGCTCGGCACAGGAAACATTAAAAATGTATATTGCCTACAGACTGTAAACAATATTTTGTAAAAAAAAGAAAAGTACAAAAGATACGAGTCCTGTGGAGTTTCTTCTGGCCGTTCTTCTCCACTGAAGGCGTACACTTGTAGTGAAAAATGATTTTGTTAAATCTTACTTCGAATAAAGACACTTTTATCTTTATCTTTTATCTAGAAAATACGGCACGTGTTGAATAATCAAAACTATTAAAATCGCTTTTCTCGCATATTGACCTATCCCATATTGACTCACATTAGAAAATTTAACGAATACGCAAATTGACCTACTCACATGATGACCTAACAAATTAACGAGTATACGATTATTAATTTGAATTAACGAGTATTAATTTGAAATAAATTATCATTATCAAAATTATCAATTATCATTATCATTATCATTATCATACGCAAATTGTCCTACTCGCATAATGACCTATCGCATATTGACTCACATTTTGAAATTGATTCATAATTTGGTCAACCGTCATATTAAGTAAATTTGTCCGTGTCAATTAAAAAATATTTGGTAACAAATTGAAGATAACGGTGAACTACAATAACATTATAATTTTAAACTTTCGCGATCATTCAACGTCAACGTCTCTCCAGTCTACCCGCGACCATTGCAACAGCGCCGAAATATCGGGTCTCCTCAACATAAATATTAACATTATCACAATTAACATTTTTTTTAACATAAACGGCCCGTTACAGTCCACTGCTGGACTATGAGCCTCCTCCAGTTAAGTGTTTGGTTTTGCCATAATCTCCACGCTTGGCAGGCGGGTTGGAGATCGCAGATTAAAAGGTTACTGTATCAGAGAGCGCTGCTGTCCGTTCCCTGTTCAATGTGTAGTCTTTAAGTCGCCTCTTACGACACCCACGGGAAGAGTAGGGGTTGGTGACAAATGTATTCTACTCTGCCGTCACCACACGGCTTTCACAATAACATATAAACATGAATATTATCGCGGGAAGCCCGTAAAATTTCTCATAAATGTTACAATAACATAATTATACTTGCGCACCTTAAAATATCCTGCGCATCTGACCGCTTCATCATCATCATCATCATACTTAATAATAGACTTCAAGATTGTCTTTTATCTTTCATATTTATACTGACGTGTACGACTGCCCAAAAAAGCAAGTGTAACGTGTTTAGCGTTCATTTATGATGTGTGAATATGAGTTTCTTTATTCCACCAAAACTTCTAAATTCCTGAACAAATTTGGATCGTGGTTTTAAATTTTAGATTAGTTTTTCTATTTCTTTAAATCCTAGCACCATTTCACCAGGGGGCCGTTTCACGAAGCTACATGTCACAAATTACTAGTACAATTCGACGTACATTGCGTAGACGATTAGATAAAACGATAAGGGCTTACAGTTTAGGCGAATGAGGAACTTTCCAGGCAACGTTCTTAAAAAATCTCAAAGATGGCGCTGTGCATGCCTGGTATTTTAATAAACAGTTCAGTTCCTTTTTTTTTTAAATTATCTAGTCATTCGTTCTAGTGTTGCCGGTAATCGATTATCGATCAATCGGATATGTTCACTCTTAAATAATCAAAGTATCGGTTATGAAATCGATAGTATCTATTAAATCGATACTCATACATCAACAGCCCGTTACAGTCCACTGCTGAACTATGAGCCTAAGTGGAGGGCTTTGCCATAATCTCCACGCTTGGCAGGTGGGTTGGAGATCGCAGATTAAAAGGTTACTGTATAAGAGAGCGCTGCTGCTCGTTCCCTGTTCAATGTGTAGTCCCTAAATCACCTCTTACGACACCCACGGGAAGAAATCAATACTAATATTTAGTAAATTTTATCGATTGTAACTATTTGTAACCGATCATAATCGACCAAGTACTCGATATAGTCATTGCCTTATAAAAGTTGACATTTCTGTAATGGCTTAGTTCGAATTTTTTCATTTCACAGATTCTGTGGTAGGTAAGTAAAATGTAAAGCTTAAATGTATGTCAATCGGTTAGGTTACAATCGACTTAAATGGAAGATTTTCCGACAGCCAATTAAAAAAAAAAGTTCATATAACTTCGGTTGACGGCGGCGTTGACGATTCGTGGATCCGAAGAAATCCGGTGAGTCACCCAGGGCCATAAAAGGATTTAAAATAAAGAATCCACGAAGTACACCTGGCGCCATCTATCGTCTTAATTAGAACTATTATTTTTATTGAGCTGTCAGAAAATCCGTCATTTTTAGATATAATCGGTTAATCGTATCGATTTAATTGATAAGATTGAAGAAGAATAATAAATATCAATCGATATAATTACTACCGTTTTAAAGGTCAATGATTATAATATCGAGTCCTACTTGGTCGATTATGATTGGGTACAATCGATAAAATTTACTGGATATTAGTATCGATTTCATAATCGATACTTAGATTACCGACCGATTGATCGATAATCGATTATCCGATAACAATAGAACGAATGACTTTATCGATTTTTTTTAAAGGAACTGTTCATAAATATGCCAGGCATGCACAGCGCCATCTATAAAGTTTTTCAGGAACGTTGCCTGGAAAGTTCCACATTGGCTACGCAATGTATATCAAATTGTAACTTGTTACTAGTAACTTGTTGCTTCGTGAAACGGGGCCCAGATCGTCGTCGGTCCTTTTATATTCTGGTACAGATAGCGCCAAACTTCTAGTCCGCTCTGAAGTTGCTTCGCGCATTGCGCATTGTCGTTTTTACCTATATTTTGCTACTGCGATGCGAATCGTGCCGTGTTCAGAGCGGACTAGAAGTTTGGCGAGATCTGTACTGACACTGTTCATGTTTACAGCTATCGTAGGTAGATACATTTTTTTTACACGTATATTCTTCAGTTATTGAATGCAGTTTTTGTGCTTCTTTTCAAGGAATTAATTATTAAATCATCATGAGTATTCATAAATCATGAAGGTTTGTGTAATGATAAAGATATAGAAATAGCAACTAAAATTATCTAGATTACAATCAAATTGTTACTGATAACATTATCGCGGTAGGCTTTCCCTCGGTATATCAGCTGATAATAACAGCAATTATGTTAGTAAATTAAACATAACGTAATAATAAAGATAAGTTCGTTTAAGATGTCGGTGGATGTTACAATGTGATGGAATAACTAAGAGATATTTATAGTAAAGGTTGGCTCAGTCACAGAATTAATCTACCTGTAAGGTATAACGTACTCAGTGCCACTTCGACTTTAAATACTTTGGTTCTACAATTTTGTTTTTTTGAAATAAGTTCTATAGATTTTTCACAACGGCGATTTCTTTTTCTTTTTCAGCTTAAAAATATATGTTTTGTGCCACTTACCGTCAATCCAAGAGAAGCAGCTTCTTCTAGTAACTCGACAGCTTCCGTTTCATAGTCACAGCCAAATTTGTCCCCTAGTTTATATTTGCTCTCCCCATCCACGCGAATTCTTATAAGTAAGCTGTAGAAATTGAAATAAACTGTTTTATATATTGCAAAAAAATTAAATTTTTTATCATTAAATCTCTAAGACATAAACTCTTGTCTCGGAGCTCGAACGGGCTTTCATTGTGGAGGTTCTACGTTTGAATCCCAGTTAAGACACTGTCGTCAAACAACAACTAGGTAATTACCATCATCATCAACATCATAATTTTGTTTGACTTTCACCCTTTTAAATCGAGCTTTGTAAAAGAACCCGGTGCCTAAGGCCACTTCCCATGAATGGCTACTTACCATAAACGGACATTTCTCTGAACGGCCGCTTCCCATGAAAGACCACTTCCCAGAACGGCCACTTTTAAAAGAGGCTACCAGTTTGATTAAGGGTCTCCGTGCTTCGACAAGTGCGCTAGGTTGTTGGTCTCTTTTAGTTATGTACGGAGTAAGTCATTGAAGGCTCAATATTTCTGACACCAGGGTCGATGAGGTCGGTTGTTGACCCTACAACTCACACGATGAAGAAAAAGATAAGATAACATACTTTGCATCCGGCCAGTACTGCTTCATTTTCTTCAGTTCGTAGGAAGAATCAAACGTAGTATGTTTCACTCCGGCCTCTCTCGCGAAGATCATCTGCTCTTGGGTTTTTGTTGGTATGGCGTAGACGATGCTCCTGTGAAATAAAAGTAATAATTCCATAGATTTTTTAAACGAAGTGTTTGTTCTTTAATTTGTAAGCATATATTCTTGCATTCAGAAATCGGATTGCCAGTGCGCTGGCATCCGACATTACTTAACGCTCGTCTGTGATGTGACTGTTACACGTACTTAATTTGTTTTTATTTTATTTTATTTGGGAAGCTGACAGCCAATTTTACAATATAAATTAATAACAAAAATTAACACTCCAAAATGATAACTAGACTGTTTCTCTGCTTAATAGTTTTCTTAATTTGTATGCACTGCAACAAAATAGGTCAAAATGATCGTCACTATTTAAATTATTTGCTAATGAAAGCGTTATAAAGCTATTATTTCCGTAATTAGTGCTGCTAAAGGGGACACTAAGCAATTTATTGTGACGTAAACTTCTAGTTGGTGGTATGAGGCTTAAATTGCTGAGGAGATCCGGACAGTCAATTCTACTCGTACCTTAGGCGATGTTGGTTAAAAAACAAATGTCATTAATCTTTTTACGCAGATGCAAGGGAATTTTGTTTAGTGTTGTAGTATACTGTGTGCTGTAAATAAATGTATTCTTATTCTTATAAAATAAGGAAATTAAAATTCTGTAATCTAAGCAGGTAATGCAATTAATGCATGCAATAATTGCCCGAATTCAGGTAGGCTCTCCTTCGACTGGGGCGTTTATGAGCTGATCCTTAAACTAGCCAATAATCTAGAACCTTCGGTGATGTCCTTTTCCTTGAAACGTAAGGTGTTCAATAGTTTTCGGGAAGTGTTGTTCATTTTTCAGGACTAAAAAACTTACGTAGGTGGAAGGCCCAGTTTGAGCACCTTGTTGATCTCTCCTGGAGACGCGCAGTCGAAGCCGAGTCCCTGCGATATCGCCAGCTTCAGCATCAGCTCCCAGTCATTGGCTTTCATTGCTGGAAAAATAAAGAACTACTGGTTATGCTCATGGACGGACATGAAGCTTAAATTATTAACGTTTAAAAGTGGACTCAAATAGGGCACACTTTACCAAATCGCTAATAAGCAGATAACATATTTTAAGACCGCTAATTATGCTTAACTTTATCGTTTACGGTAGTGTTTCTAAATAAAAGCTGTATTGAACTACAAGGTTGCCTAGAATAAATTGCTACCTAAGCAATAAAGCCGCCCATCTGCGTGTTTATTGTATTATATTCTGATAAGCCGTATGGTATGGCACCTGTTTTAGCATTTTATCAAAATCCCTATTTTGGGGGGCAGAGTAGGGATTAAAGGTTTGTATGTAAGTCTGTCATTTCTAAAGGTAGGAACTTGAAAATTTGGATTTAGACAGAGATTATTAAATAATTTGACACGTGTTTTAGCATTTTTTCGAAATCTCTATTTTAAAGGGTAAGTCGGGATTATTAAATATTTGTGTGGAAAGTCTGTCATTTCTAAAAGATAAGAACTTAAAAATTTGGATGCAGACCGAGATAAATAAATCATTTGACACGTATTTAGGTACTTTTTCGAAATCCCTATTTTAAGGAGGAAAGTAGGGATTAATTGTTTGCATAGATAGTCTGTCATTTCTAAAGGTAGGAACATGAAAATTTGGATTTAGACTGCAATTAATAAAACATTTGATACGTGTTTTAGCATTTTATCAAAATCCCTATTTTGGGGGGCAGAGTAGGGATTAAAGGTTTGTATGCAGTAGCGGGACCACCATACAAGCCCAAAAGCCCGGCATGCCCTAGCGTAACAGGCTAACAAACAACGTAATATACGAAATAATAATTAACACCGAACCAATCTTTAATACCACTTTTTAAATTGCGCGCCATTTAATTTTCAATTCAAGTACAATGTACTCGAATTATCGGGCTGTACAATTTTGGCCTTGAAAGATCGGGCCGGCCAGCCTTTATCATGTTCGTACATTATCGGCTCCGTAGTCATCTCCACGCCGCGCCGCCGGCCGTCTGGCTCGCACCCGTGGGCTTTAATGGGGCATGCCTTGCAAGCCCAATTTGTATGAAATCAGAGGGCAAAATATGCCAACGTTTAAAAAATAAAAACAGCGATTAGTATGGACTCGAGAAGCCCGGCATGCCTTGCCATGTGACGTCTGGCATGGGGCCGTCCGAGGACGACCGGACGTTAGTTGCAAGTCGAGCAAAAACAATGAGCCGCGTTTTGTTTGTTTACATTGTTGATTGCAGGTTATAATTTTATTGGTTAATTTTTGCTTTATTAGAGTGCTTTATTTTACTAAGTGGCAAAAATATGTGTAATATTATTGTTCCTTGTCGTGATGAGTGAAAGGTTTTATAAGAAGTGGAGGTTAATGTTATGTCAATGAACTTTGCCGATAAAAAGCAGCTCATATTTTCGCCAAAACACGGGATTTGTGCATTTCTTAATCAAGTAAGTCTAAAAAGCAATTTAAATAATATATTCGGGTAAAAACTTATTGGATGGCCATTTTTATTAATGAAATTGTTGGTTTTGCATGTCTTTTTTGCCATAAAAAAAAGTTTCGAATGCAACAGATAGAGTTTGATTACGACTGACATATCATTTCGATTCTTAGCTAATGGCATTAAACTCGTAGAAACACGCGGATATGCTCTCATGCAAAGAGGATAATTAATACTTTCTCTCATGTTTTGTAATATTGTCAAACAAAAATCAAACCCGACGAAAATCTCGGCTTGCCCTGTCGTTAGACCCTAGGCACGCTACTGTTTGTATGTAAAGTCTGTCATTTCTAAAGGTAGGAACTTGAAAAATTTGGATTTAGACTAAAATTAACAAATAATTTGACATGTGTTTTAGCATTTTTTCGAAATCCCTATTTTGAAGAGGAAGTAGGGATTAAATATTTGTGTGGAAAGTCTGTCATTTGTAAAATATAAGAACTTAAAAATTTTGGATGCAGACTGAGATAAATAAACCATTTGACACGTATTTAAGTACTTTTTCGACATCCCTATTTTAATGTTTGGATGGAAAGTCCGTCATTTTCGATCATGAAAATTTTTATTTAGACCGCGATTAATAGATCATTTGACACGTGTTTTAGAATTTTATCAAAATCCCTATTTTAAGGAGGAAAGTAGGGATTAATTGTTTGTATGGAACGTCTGTCATTTCTAAAGGTAGGAACATGAAAATTTGGATTTAGGCTGAAATCAATAAAACATTTGACATGTGTTTTAGCATTTTATCAAAATTCTTATTTGAGGGATTAAAAGTTTGTATGGAAAGTCTGTAATTTCTAAAGATAAGAACTTAAAAATTTGGATTTAGGCAGAGATTATTAAATAATTTAACACGTATTTTAGCCCTTTTTAGAAATCCCTATTTTAAATGGAAAGTAAGGATAAATGTTGCTATGGAGAGTCTGTCATTTCTAAAGGTAAGAACTTGCAATTTTGGATTAACAAATCATTTGATTCATGTTTTTAAAGCATTTTTTCGAAATCCCTATTCTTAAGTACAAATTACCGTATAATACCCTAAGACTGTTATATATGTCAATGGCAGATTCAATTATTAACTATGGTATTTCTAGCTATGGCAGAACGTATAAAACTTATCTACAAAGTATTTATAATATACAACTAAGTGGGAAGTGGGGAAGACCTGTGAAGACTTCTCTTTTTGTTTACAATAGAAACTTTCATATTTGTATTGTATATATTCCTCCTGGATCTGCAGATGACGTTTATATGCAATGGTTTTTAAATATTGAATCTAAAATTTCTAGCCCTAATGGTGTTGTAGTGATTTTAGGAGATTTAAATTTAAACAGTGCCTCTAAAACAGTTACAGCTTATTATGGTTGTTTTTTAAATGTGTGTGGCTTGATTGATGCATGTGAAGTCAAGAATGCGCACGGAGGAAAACTTGATGTGGTGCTAATTTCTGAGCAAATGTATGAGCCGGACGTTAAAGAAGCTCTGAATGGGCTTGTTACAAGAGCTGATGCATACCACCCGCCTCTTGATATCACGCTCCCTCTTAAAACCCAAAAAATGTTGACTGTTTTCTTTCGCCTAGTAGTATAAATGATCATCATCATCATCATCATCATAAATGACGGTAGAGATTGGAATTTTGCAAAGGCTGACTTTGATTTACTATACAAATTATTTTGTGAGACTCACTGGAATCCCGTCATTGATGATTTAAATAATGATAGTGCCGTGCAATCGTGATGATATTATTTACAGTATATTCGACCGATGTGTACCTAAAAAATCTCGTCCCAAGAGTACAGTCAGACGCTACCCAGTTTGGTACTCGTATGATATTATAAAAGACCTTGAACGCAAAGCACTTCTTCATCGAACTTGGAAATTAACTCGTGACAGTGAGGTCTATGCTGCTTTCTCCAAACTCAGAGCAGACCTAAAAACACGTATTTCAGTAGCTTACGATAAGTACATTGAACAAGTTCAGCATAACATAAAAAGGAATCCACGTGAATTCTGGCGTCATATAGACAACCTTAAAACTACTGGGGGATTCGTCTCGCGCGTTACCTATGAAGGTAAAGAATCGGAAGGTTGTGACTCCGCTGAATCCTTCGCAAATTTTTTCTCGAGTGTATTTCTTCCTCAAATACCTAGACTATCCACAGAGGCAGCTAACCTGCATGATAACAGTACTTCTGCCAATTACATTCACTTGGGTTTAATCACTACTTCAGACATAAAGCATGCATTACGGAAATTGAAAGCTAGTTGTGCTATTGGCCCTGATAATGTTCCCAGTTATATACTAAAAGCCTGCCAAGATCTCATTATAAAACCATTGCTACATATATTTAATCTCTCCATTAAAACATGTAAATATCCGACTGTATGTTACCAATCGCAAGTAACTCCAATACCTAAATCTAAAGACAAATCGTTAGTGGAAAATTATCGGCCCATAGCAATATTGTAAGCCTTAGCTAAAGTTTTTGAAACCATAATTCATACTAAAATTGTAAAACAAGTTGACCTTTTCATAAGCGATTCACAACATGGTTTCCGTTCAGGACGATCTGTCAATTCTAATTTATTGACTACGGTTGACATAATATCCCGGAACATGGACAAAGGCAATCAAGTAGATGTGGTATACTTTAACTTCACCAAAGCTTTTGATCGAGTGGATAATGACATACTCTTACAAAAGCTTTGCATTCTTGGTTTCACTCCATCATCACTCAAATTTATAGCCGACTATCTGGCTAACCGTCAGCAGTATGTCCGCCATGGCTCCTTTATATCGAAACCATACCACACTCGTTCGGGTGTAAGTCAAGGTTCAATTCTTGGACCACTCTTATTTATTCTAAATTCTGTTCTTAATAATTCGTACTGTTTACTTTATGCCGATGACCTAAAGCTCATACGAGCGATAAAGACCCAGGAGGATTGTAATAGACTACAAGTAGACATAGATGCAATCTATCGTTGGAGCGTTGAAAATAAGATGCTTTTTAACACGTCCAAATGTTCTATCCTTTCTTATACTCGCGCTATTCAACCCATAAATGGCATCTATTACCTTGGAGCCGAGACAATTACACGAGTAACTTCCGTCAGAGATCTAGGAGTACTATTCGATGCACGGCTAACTTTTAATGCTCATATAGGAGCACTAGCTGTTGAAAGTTTTCGAAGGCTAGGTTTTGTCATACGTAACACTAAAGACTTCAGTAACCCAAATGCAGCAAAGCTACTCTACTCAGCGTTAGTTAGGAGCAAACTTGAAACTGCCTCCATCGTCTGGGGACCACATGAAAGCAGCTACATCTTACTTTTAGAAAAAGTGCAGAAAGCTTTCCTGAGATTTTTTTATAAAAGGAATTATGGATACTATCCATTTTTGTATCCTACAAAATTTCTTCTAGGGTCATTAGGTTTCAACTCACTTGAAACTCGGAGAAATCACCAACTTCTAATCACCATTGTTCGTATTCTAAGAGGCGAATACAACACTCCAGAACTGGTGTCACCGGCTCTACGGTTTTTTGTCCCAGACAGATATTTACGTGGTCGATCGCACCGACTACTGTCACCTCAAGACTGTCGCACGGTAGCGCGCCGTGAATCACCAGTTCTTCGTGGAGTTCGGTTGCTTGAACAAGCTTTAGTCTCAGCACCACATCTTGATGTGTTTGCGGATGGATGGCAGGTATTAAAGCAAAAATGTCTTTTAATAACTGAAGAATAAAACATGTTACTTGCCAATTCAATATTTTAAGATTTGGTAGGTATGTTACTTATTTTGTTAAAATTTACTGTTTTGTTTATGTTTTGTCTTGTTATATATATTTTAGTATAAGTTAATTTGATCTCTTTTTTATGCAATTGTTTTGGGTTTTCTCCTGTAAAATTGTATAAAATATTTGTTTGTGATAAATAAATAAATAAATAAACTAAAGCTATTGTTCCTCTAAAGATCAAATATAAGTACAAAAATAATTATGATAACTTATTCCAGTATTCCAGGGTTTTAAATATATTCGATAAAGTGAAATTCACTATTGTATCCGACTATTGTTCAGAAGTCAAAAATTTAGAAATAAAATCCAGGGCTAAAAACTTGCGGAAATTGTCTAATCTTCCTCTGTGTTGCATACCTAAATTTAACAACGATTATGGTAGAAGGGTCGGGAGGTGCATCCTACCTCAGATACAATTTTTGGTAAACTATTCAGGTTTACCAAAAATTGTAGCAGAAAAAGTAATTAATGAGACAAATCCCAAATATATCAAAAACATTGTCAAAACATATTAATTAAGGGATAGGTATAAATCTTTAATGCTGTCTGAGGGGGATGCACCCCCGTCCTCCTAAATTCATGGAAATCCTTCATGGAAAGTGTCATTTCTAAGGCAAGAACTTAAAAATTGTCATTTAGACTATGGAAAAATAATCGTTTGACATGTTTCTCATTTTCTTGAAATCCCTATTTTGAAGGGAAAGTAGGGATAAAGTTTTGTTATGAAAAGTTTGTCATTTCTAAAGGTAGGATATTAAAAATTTTGATTAATACTGAGATTAATAAATAATTTGATATGTGTTTAAGCTTTTTACGAAATTCCTATTTTGAGGAGGAAGCAGGGATTAAATGTTTGTATGGAAAGTCTGTAATTTTTAAGGTAAAAACTTAAAACATTGGTGTTAGACTGAGATTAATAATTCATTTGATACATGTTTTAGCATTTTATCAAATTCCCTATTTTGAGGGGGAAAGTAGGGTTAACTGTTTCTATGAAAAGTCCAGTTCTAAAGTTAGAAAATTGAAAATTTGGATGTAAGCTAAGATTAGTAAATGATTTGACACGTCTTTTAGGATTTTTTCGAAATCCCTATTTGAAAAGGGTAGTAGGGATTAAATTTTGTATGGAATGTCAGCCATTTTTAAAGTTAGGAACTTAAAAAATTATATAATAAGACTGAATTATTCAGTTCGAGTTCCAAAATGTTTTTGAAATCCCGACTTAAAGGGTCCCTCTCCTTAAAGAAGGTATTTAAAAAATTATAAAAAACGAGCCTCCTCCATTTTGAAGTTGGTTAAAAATGTGTTAAAGTATGAATTATCAAGTATAAGGTCGCAGTTGGTGGTTTTTCCTTTAGAGCGTCTTTTTTGCTTCGTAAATAAAGCCTTTAGCCACCTACTGCAGCATTACTGCAGGTTTTTTAATAACCTCTTTGGTACGGTTCTTTTTTCTTTTGGCCGGTTTTTATGTCACATTTTCAAATTTAAAATTTTCTTGGTTTGACCTTTTTCTAAATTGTTGATTGTTTTTTCTGAGTTGTCGTCTGTCAGGAGAGAGAAACGTTTTATCCCTTGAACGTGCTTGAATTTTTTCTAAATAAATATCTGTCTGCCTTGGGATACGGTATCTCTTGCTAATGCGGTGAATAATAAGTCGGAGTACTAATAAATCTGATATCGCTGATAATAAATATCGCGGATTCCTACTTTTACGTTGGCCGGGTAAGTCTTGTGCTGTCTTCCTCCTGGTTTTTATCGACGTACTTTTCTCTTTCCGTGTCTTGGTCGGATGTCGATTATTTCCTTGTACATCTTTACAGTGTATTTCCGGTCTCTGCGGCACCCACACGAGGGTCCCTCCGAGCCTTTCTCGTTCTCTCGCCGTGGTTCCGGACCCCTGAGGCCACCGGGCGTTGGACGTGCCTGGACCCCTGCGTTGTGCGCGCCCGCGCCCGTGCCAGCTGAGTGCCGCAGACCCGCGCTCCGGCTTCCCCCCTGGGATACTGCCCATCCTTCTTTAGCCTGTTTTTTTATATCAGTGTATTTTTGTATGCGGATTTTGCCAAATTTAAATTCTATTTTCTAAATTCTAAAAAGGCCCTTTAGGTTTCTCTGGCCCTCCTTTTTTGGTTCCCGTTTGGCTATACTCTCTCGGGGTACTCCGCGGTTTTGGTACACCTTCCTGCATCGATACACCACAACACAACACTACTCCAGCGACACGATATCGACGGAGTCCCCTCAGGACTCGACTCTCGGCTCATGCTTGGCAATTTCTAGGCCTTTTTAAATTGATATTATACCTTTCGGACAAATTTAACTAACTCTTTCTTTGTACACCTAAATTTAACGTTTCGCCTGTGGTCGTCGACCACAGGTTAGTTAGCTTTCTTTTTTTTAACGCTATATTTTTCTTTTTTTTATCGGTTCCATGAATTACTTGATGGAAGCGCGCTTAAGTATTTTCGTGCGATTCGTGGACCGAATCTCACTTTCCGTGATCTGAGAGGAGCCTTTTTGAGGACCTTTGATGTCGCCGACTACGACTTCAAGGTTGAACGCCAGCTCAGGGCTCTTAAGCAGAGGTGCGATCAATCGGTCGTTGATTACGTTATCCAGTTACGTGATTTGAACGCAAAACTCCGTTCCCCAATCAACGAGGAGGATTTTCTTACGATTGTTAAGTACGGTTTGCACGTTCGTTACCACCCATGCCTTGCTACCAACATCATCAAGGACGTGGACTCGCTTCTTGAGGTTGCTAAAAACTTCGAAACCTACCAGGAATCTGTAGCGGCTCCGATCTGTGTGGCTCCTGTGAACGTAGCTCCCCCTAACGCTACCACCCCGCCGGTTTGTTTTAAGTGTAATCTTTCAGGCCACGACTATAGAGGTTGTCCTAACGTCCCCGGCCTAATTTGCTTCAAGTGTAAACTTGAGGGTCATGTGACGCGAGATTGTCCTCGCTGTAACCCTAGTCGCTCCCAAAAAAACTAAACTGTAGGGTCGGCAAAGTAATCCCGGCTGTGTCGCCCCTTGTTCTTGATAAATCCACTGACAACCGTCTGTTCATTGAAATTTTTGTTGCTGGAACAACTGTCAAGGCGTTACTTGATTCCGGTGCTCAGACGTCTCTTATCGACTCAGCGTTATTGAAGAGTTTGGGCCTTGATTATTGCAGATCGATCCGGCCTCCTGTGGTTTCTGCAGACAATTCTCCCATTCGGATACTTGGCGGAGTTGATGTCCCGATTTTATTTGATGGGAAATCTGTTGCTCATCCATGTCTTGTTGGTACTGGTCTCCCAACTCAATTTATTCTTGGTATCGAGTTTTGGAACGCTTTCGGGTTAACTTCAATTATTAGCCGGAGGTTTAAAGGTAAGCGGTCCGGGAAGCTCTTCCTTCCTGGTTCTGGTGTGGGCCACAAACCATCTTCTAGGAATCTAGCCGAGGTCAGGTATATCCACCCTCGTGCTGTTCTCACAGATGACCAGGAACGTCGTCTCCAATCCGCTATTACGGAATTTGAGGAGATCTCTTCAGACAAGATTGGTCTTGGCTGTACATCTTGGCTTTCCCACAAGATTGAGACTGTTGGACCCCCTATCAGACAACGATATTACCCGCTCTCCCCGGTAAAGCTCAAGGTTTTAAACGAGGAGATCGATAAGATGCTCGAGATGGGTGTCATTCGTCCGTCACGTTCGAGCTGGGCATCACCAGTAGTTATGATCACCAAGCCCGATGGCAGTATTAGATTTTGTGTAGACAGCCGAAAGCTCAATAGCGTGACTATACGTGATTCCTATCCCCTCCCTCGTATTCAGGATATCTTAGACAATCTACGCGGCGCGAAGTTTATGACCTCTTTAGATTTCCGTAGCGCTTTCTGGCAGATTCCTTTAGCCGACAAGGCTTCCTGTGAGAAGACTGCATTCATCGTTCCTCAACGTGGTTTATTCGAATTCGTCCGTATGCCTTTTGGTTTGACTAACGCGGCTTCCGAAATGCAGCGGCTTACGGATAGGATTGTCAACTTTGAATTCACGGCCGAGTCTGACGACTTCGTTTTCGGGTACGTTGATGACCTTATTTTAGTGTCACGTGATTTCGATAGCCATATCAAGCTCATCGCCAAGGTTCGTGATCGCCTCAGGGAGGCAGGCTTATCTGTCAACCTGAAGAAGTGCGAGTTTTGCAAGTCCGAGTTAAAGTACCTCGGCTATATCGTGAATGAAAAAGGGCTACAGACCGACCCTAAGAAATTAGATGCCATTAGTAATTATCCAGCTCCTACTACCGCTAAATCTTTGAGAGCTTTTCTTGGTATGTGCTCCTACTACCGAAGATTTGTTGACAATTTTTCCTCAATCATCGCACCCTTAACAGCCCTCATCGGAAAGAGGAAAGGAAGAGATCCTATTGATTGGAATGACGATGCAAACCACGCTTTTGAACAACTTAAGAAGGTCCTCATAGATTCTCCTGTCATGGCTTGTCCCGATTTCTCCAAACCATTTAGCCTACATTGCGACGCAAGTCAGGTTGGTCTTGGTTCCGTTCTCGTTCAAGAGTTTGACGGTGAAGAACATCCAGTTGCGTATTTTTCACGTCTTTTCTCCCGTGCCGAACGGAACTACAGTACCACTGAACGCGAACTTCTTGCTGTTCTCGATTCTGTTAAGCATTTTCGCGGCTACCTTGATGGCGTCAAATTTAAAATCGTAACCGACCACATCGCTTTAAAGTGGCTACTAACTCTCGATAATCCTACCGGGCGTTTAGCGCGCTGGTCGACTATTCTTTCCCAGTACGATTTTGAAATTGAACATCGTAAGGGGGCCCAGAATGTCGTGCCTGATGCTTTGTCGCGACCTCCTCAGGTAACGTTGGTTTCTTTCGAACGCGGACTGATTCCTACCGGCGACCCGTGGTATGAGAAAGTTTTCCAGGGAGTTACCAATACTCCACACTTGTTTCCCTCCTTCATTTTGCACGAAGGTACGTTGTACCGATCTGTTTCTGTTGACAACCCTTTGTCCGACAATCCCTGGCGCTTAGTTTTACCCGCCTCTAAAACTCGGGAGGCTATTAACGAGATCCACCATTCTTTTCCCAATGTCCATCCTGGGGTGCTAAAAACATACCTTAAGGCTCGTGAGATTTATTATTGGCCCAATATGTATCGGGATATTACTTCTTGCCTTTCCCAATGTCTTGTTTGTAAGGCCTTCAAGATTTCTAACGCACGCCCACGTGGTCAGCAGCTCTACCCAAGGTCTGTCACGTCACCTATGGATTTACTCTCGCTAGATCTCGTTGGTCCACTCCCTGTTGCCTATTATGGCTATCGTTATATTTTCTCGATGGTCGACGTTTTTTCAAAATTTGTTTGGTTAGTTCCCTTGAAAACCGCTGACGCCAGATCTATCTGCTCAGCGGTAGAGTCCGAAGTGATTATGAGGTATGGTTCCCCTCTTGGCGTTTTGTGTGACAACGCGACGGTTTTTCGCAGTTCACAGTTCGCAGATTTTCTCAGGTCGTATGATATTCCTTCACCATGTTTCACACCCTATTATTCACCCCAAGCTAACGTGGTAGAACGTTATAACCAGACCGTCATTACTACCCTTAGTATTCTTGTGGGGAACGACAAGCGAAGCTGGGCCAAACACTTACCCAAAGTTGCCTTATACTTGAATTCGTGTGTTAATCTGGCCACCACTTACACCCCAAATTTCCTTATGTATGGAAGAGAAGTGGACGCCGGGCGTCGTCCACGAGTAGCCGAAACTGTGAGCCCGGAGTTGGCTGACAGTCGAGGTAATCGTGCGACAAGTCTCAGGTCCCTCCAAGACATTTATGCTAAGGTGGCAGACGCTTTGACACTCGCTTTTCAACGTAACGCAGGTTATTATAATCAATCGCGGAATCCTATCAGATTCGAACCTGGGCAACGTGTTTGGCGCAGAAATTTTCAAAGAGGCATTCAGGTCATTGACCGTGGTGGTAAGTTTGCCCCACGGTTTATCCCCTGTAGAGTCATACGCCGTGTTTCTCCGCAAGTATACTTATTGGCGGATTGTGATTCCCCGCACGAGGGTTCATATCATGTAAAGGATATTTTGAAATAGACCCTCTTTTCCATGTTCCCCTGGAACATTATTTTTCTAAATTCTAAAAGCCTTCAGGCAAACGTGTACCAACTTTTCTTCTCATCATTTGGCTTAGATTCACGTTTTGGCACCCTTTTTTCTTTTGAATGTCACTAAGTTTAATACTTCATACGCCTTTTTTGTGTTTTTTGGTGTGTGTGTGTATGTCTGGCCAGATTGACCTATCTTAGTGTTAGTTTGTAGGTATAGGTTAGGTAAAGGTTATATCTTAGTGTTAGTTTGTAGATATTTAGGTTATTCGGAATTGACGCAACCAACATGTGGTCAGGTTTTCGAGCTGCCATAGGCCTCTGACCTGGCCCATGTTGCGTCATTCCGCTGGGATTGAGCCGGGGCAAAATTTTGTCCCGAAGCGCGCTTTTTTTGTCGCGGCAGGACGGTGACCGCTGCTTTGCGCAGTCCGCCTATTATGGCCATCATCGGATCTTTTTTAATTTTTTGTCAGGGTCGAGTTCGAACCCCGACCTCGTCTTTGACGGCGTTGGTTGCCTACCAACTGCGCCGTCGAGCCCTTTTTCCGAGCCGATCCGAGTGTTTCCGATGTTCGTCGGCGTCTGACGTGTTTCGGGATGAACACGATGACGTGGGCGAGCGTCGGCCCTCGTTTGATAGCTCTTTGTTTACAAGTCGTCTGTCAGTTTTCGCGCACGGTCGATTTGAAGTCTTTCTTCTCTTGCCGCCGATTACGGGCGTAACTGACAGTTTCGACTTGTAAACTCTTTACCAGTAGTTCAAAAACTACTTGTTTATATTTTGTATAGTTTTTAGTTTTAGCATTTAGGTGTGTAAATAATATCGTTGGTAGGCGCGTTTATGTTTTAAAACTTAGTGACATTCCAACATTCCGATATTCCAACATTTCCTAATTTCCAAATTTCCCTTTCTATCCTTTACGTATCATACATTTTCCTCCTGGCTCGGGGATACCACCTCATCGGTGTTTCCTTCGGTTGTCTCCACCTTTTTCTGTTGTGGTTGACAACTTTCCATTTCTTTCTCCAAGCCATTTCCGTCCTCCTTTTTTTCCCTGGTGGATTGACTTGGTTTCTTTTGGGACACCGGTGGTTTCTTATCCTGGGGCCAGTGAGTCGTTTATGAGCCGCTCGTGCTGGGAACATGACGTGTTCGTTGGTTTATAGTGATGGGGTAGAGTGTCGATAAATTTTTATCGATATTTTTTTTCCTTTCATAGTTGACTTGGAACAATTCGGCTTTTGTTCTAGGGTGGTCAACTTCCTTCGAGGGTTGCCATCTCGAAGATTTTTTTCCTTTTCGAGTTGGCGGATTTTTTTTTCTGGTGAAGGGATGTCTGCAGCATTACTGCAGGTTTTTTAATAACCTTTTTGGTACGGTTCTTTTTTCTTTTGGCCGGTTTTTATGTCACATTTTCAAATTTAAAATTTTCTTGGTTTGACCTTTTTCTAAATTGTTGATTGTTTTTTCTGAGTTGTCGTCTGTCAGGAGAGAGAAACGTTTTATCCCTTGAACGTGCTTGAATTTTTTCTAAATAAATATCTGTCTGCCTTGGGATACGGTATCTCTTGCTAATGCGGTGAATAATAAGTCGGAGTACTAATAAATCTGATATCGCTGATAATAAATATCGCGGATTCCTACTTTTACGTTGGCCGGGTAAGTCTTGTGCTGTCTTCCTCCTGGTTTTTATCGACGTACTTTTCTCTTTCCGTGTCTTGGTCGGATGTCGATTATTTCCTTGTACATCTTTACAGTGTATTTCCGGTCTCTGCGGCACCCACACGAGGGACCCTCCGAGCCTTTCTCGTTCTCTCGCCGTGGTTCCGGACCCCTGAGGCCACCGGGCGTTGGACGTGCCTGGACCCCTGCGTTGTGCGCGCCCGCGCCCGTGCCAGCTGAGTGCCGCAGACCCGCGCTCCGGCTTCCCCCCTGGGATACTGCCCATCCTTCTTTAGCCTGTTTTTTTATATCAGTGTATTTTTGTATGCGGATTTTGCCAAATTTAAATTCTATTTTCTAAATTCTAAAAAGGCCCTTTAGGTTTCTCTGGCCCTCCTTTTTTGGTTCCCGTTTGGCTATACTCTCTCGGGGTACTCCGCGGTTTTGGTACACCTTCCTGCATCGATACACCACAACACAACACTACTCCAGCGACACGATATCGACGGAGTCCCCTCAGGACTCGACTCTCGGCTCATGCTTGGCAATTTCTAGGCCTTTTTAAATTGATATTATACCTTTCGGACAAATTTAACTAACTCTTTCTTTGTACACCTAAATTTAACGTTTCGCCTGTGGTCGTCGACCACAGGTTAGTTAGCTTTTCTTTTTTTAACGCTACACTACCTAACAAGCAGAAGATCGTTTTGAATATCTTGGATTTTGACCTAGTTTATTTTATTTTTCATGCAAATGAAAGCAATTTTAAAATTTTACGCGAGAATTTTTTACATTAAAAATGCATTACTGTGTTGTTAAAAAGGAAACGAGGCAATACCTTGTGAAGGAAAAAACTAAAATTCCAGTTACATTTGCTGCTTATTACGTTTTCTTCTTTCTGTTTTAAACATTTTTAGAAATACCATTTAAAAATATTTAATTTTTTGTTGTAATAAACTCGTATAACGTCCTCAAACGCGCGTTGGGGGTGAAGTGGCTAGGGTCGCTGTCTTCCATCCAGGAGACGCGAGTACGATTCCCACCACGTACTAATGTGTTTTCAAATTTCGAATTCATATCAATCAATCAGCCTATTTGCAGTCTACTGCTGGACGTAGGCCTCCACTAGGGCACGCCAAAGCGCACGATCACCCGCTTTCCTCATCTAGCCACCACCAGCGACCTTCCTCAGGTCATCAGTCCACCTGGCAGGGGGGCGTCCTACACTACGTTTTCCGAGACAAGGTCTCCATTCAAGAACCCGTCTGCTCCCACGCTCATGGGTTTTGCGACAGACGTATGGCCAGCCCACTGCCACTTCAGCTTGCTACACTTCTGGACGATATCTACTACCTTGAATTCATATTATATACATTTCAACGCTCTTACCGTGAAGGAAAACATTGTAAGGAAGCCTGTACGTACACATACGCGAAAAAAATCTGTGAAGTGTGTGAAGTCGACCAACCCGCACTGAGCCACGCAGCGTGTGGTCGACTAAGGTCTGATCGTCCCAATTCAGAGGCTCTAGCCTCTCAGAATAGACGAGGGAGGTAAATAAGCTTTTGATTAAAAACGTCCTCACATACTGTATTTTTACTTTTATTTTCATACAGATATAAATAATGATTTGCCTACTAAACCTTCTAGACGTTTAACAATTAGGTAAATACGATAAAAGATCTGATACTTTAATGCAAAAAAAAAAAACAAAGGAAAGAGATAAGGTTTAATTAGAGTTAAAAGTACTTCAACTAGCAAACATGACGTATATATTTGAACAATACTCTGTAATCAAGAACAGTTAAACGATTATCGTACTTACAATAAGGATTATTTCTGCATGGAACGGTATAACTTGACCTATTATTGTTCGACTGTAGTAAAAGCTTTCAGGACACTGACCATGTAAGAGCCCTTCAAGAATAATCCTTTTGTGTGCCATTGTATAATAGATAATTGAACTTTGCCTTTCCTATACAATAGGTAACTAAAGTACCAATTTAGTAATATAGCGGGCGTGGACTTGTAAATAGATAATGTCAACTCCGCAGCCTAGTTTGTAGTATGCATGGCTTTGAAGCTCGGTGTCGTGTGTTCGAATCCTGGCCAGGACAAATATTCAAGTGATGAGCGGTTGTGTTTATCTTGAATTAAGATATTAGTTTTTTATAACAGAAGTACTAAGATATTTTTATGTTTATATTAGGTATATCAGATTTATGACAAGCATGTTTAGACTGCCGCATGTGAAGTGTCTCAACATATTGTTACGGCTGGGTGTGGTGGACTGTACCAGAGAACTGTCCAGTAAACGCCAGACGTCGGTGATCCTTGACGACCGACCAGAAAGTTCGAGAAACCTGTCATTTTCCTTCAAAAAGTATTCGCTACTCGAAACAGCTGACTGTCAAAATTGGACAAAACACTCTAGAAACTCTGTTCGAGAAAGGTCGCTACCCAAAAAGATTGAATAACGAAAAAAAGATCGTAATAGGAACATTCTCGAACCGTCATAGGGGTATCTAAGGACCGCGACCGCCCAGTCGGGGAGTTCAGTGCAAGTTCAAGTGCAGTGAAAGTGCTAATTTCGGTGTACTGCTACCCGTGCACGATCAAGAACAGTTTGTAACGTTGGCTTGTGTACTATACGTGAGAAATAAAGGACATATTCCTCGTATATAATTTTTTTTTCAATCCCTGAACCCCGCTCGCTCGTAACATTAAATAGGTAGTACAATATTTATTTATTGTTTCGTAAGTCAACAGTGAAATTGTTGGGCACGCAGGCTTCTGGATAGAAGATGAGGATTCTTCTATTTGTAACTGAACGTTTTGTAATAATCGTAATGAATTTCATGACAGGTTGACATCAATTTTAAAAAACAACCAGGAATTTCAACGAAATACGAAGTAAAATTAAATGTTTTTTTTTATGTATTTTTTTTATTTGTTGATTACGTGAAACCAATCAACTAAAAGTAAGTTTTGTTTCAGCTTCTATTGTTCTTATAAAGACCTCTGAAATTATTTTTGAAATATTTTCTATGTAGAGACATCGGCCAATTGCGTTTTTATTTTTACACGTTTTTATTAACTCGCTTTCTTGTCTGTCTGTTTGTTTGTTCGGATGGAATCTTGCAACACATTTTTGGAGCACTTGCTGTCATTCGATTGTGCTGTAATTTGGTACACTTACGTAACTTCGATGACAATATTAACATAAACAGGAGTCTCACCATAGAAGATCTGAATTCTAGGCATCATCTCCTTGAAGTGTTGTATGCGAGAGCAGGCTTCATCCATGTCGAAGAGATAGAAAGACTCCTTCTGCGTGCCCTCGATCATAGCCAGGGCTGCTTCTCCAGCAGTATGCCCGTCCAGGACAAAAGCCGCCTTTTGATTGACACCGTAGCCGTTTTGGTGAGAAACCATCTTCTGTAAGTTTCAAAAACACTAGTTTTTACCTTCCGGCCGTTCTTCTTCCACACTTATAATAGTGAACTGGCAAACTATCCCTGACGTCTAAAAATCTTGAAATTTTGTTAAATCTTACTTCGAATAAAGAAATTTTTATATTTTATTTTTTTAGGGTTCCATAGTCAAAAAGGAGAGCGTCGGTGGTCTAGTGGCTAGGGCCGCTGTCTCCCGTCCGGGAGACGCGGGTTCGATCCCCACCATGTACCAATGTGTTGTCGAATTTCGAATTCATATGTACGTTTATTCGACTCTCTTACCAGAAGGAAAACATCGTAATAAAACCTGTACAGTTACACTGCTGCGAAGAAATTCAAAGGTTATGTGTGAAGTCGACCCGCCCGCACTGGGCCAGCGTGGTCGACTAAGGCCTGATCACCCTAATTCAGGGTAGGCTCGAGCCCCTCGTATATGAGCTGTTGATATTAGTTAAAAAGGAACCCTTATAGATTCGCCATGTCCGTCTGTCTGTCTGTTTTTATTTTCATCATAAAGGTACACCAACGACATGTTCACAATTCTTATTTAGGAAATGTGGCTCAGAACAACTTAACAAAACACTGTGTGGTACTTATAACAAAATAATTTAATGATTTATCACTGTTAGTTTTTTCCACTAACTTATCTCACGTTATTTAATTTGTTTATAATTATGTAACTTACGAACAATATTCGCTCTGGTTATCTTTTATAAAACGTCTTTCCACTCGTATGTTAGAACGACTTAAGTAAATATGTCAATAAAACGTCATTATATACCAGACTACTGTTAATATTTGTTTAATTCTTATTAGATAACAAGATTGTAACTCCTAGGGGGCCGTTTCACTAAAATTTGTAAATTATAAGTACACCATTTGATGTACACTGCTTAGCCAGTTAGGCTGATTAGTTAATTCTTAATTTCTTATCATAGTGGCTACACAATGTAAATTGAATTGCATTTGTGATAAACCAATTTTTAGCGTCGTGGGCTCTGGAAGTTAAGTGGTAGTGGTGCAATCTTTAAGATTCAGAGAAACTAAAATTACTTAGATGACACTGGCAAGTAAAGATCTAATTCTAATTTTAAAATCCAGCTATCCTTTACGTTTTTATGACCAATGAAACAGAGGGGATGAATTCAGATGAACGAATGATATTAATTTGAAGGAATGATAACCTAAAATAGTTGTCAAATTAAGAGATTTTTAAGTCGCATGTTTCAAGTGCTCTCTAAAATTGTGCAATCGACACGGCCATAAAATTCAAATTCGATGTTTCACACCTCTAATATTAAATGAAAAGGACGGACCAAGTTAAATTAAGGATTAGAGCGTGGCAGTGAGATTTTTTTTTTTTTTTTATTAGTTGATGGGCTTACTCTTGACCACAATCAGGTCCGCGAGGGACGAGATGTGGTCGATGATGGAACGAGTTTGCCCAGAAGGTGCCTGTTCACTCTAACTTTGAAAATGCTTGGGTTACAAGCACTCGGAAAAACAGAACCAGGCAAAGAATTCCACTCCTTGGCCGTGCGCATAATAAAAGATGATTGAAAGCGCTTCGTGCGGCAAAGGGGTATTTCGACCAAGTGTGGATGGTATGCTGCAGTTCGTCTGGACTCCCTATAGTAAAAAGGTGATGGCGGAATGAGCTCATGCAGCCCATGTGCACACTCCCCGAAATACAGCCTGTAAAACACGGACAGACATGCAATCTTCCGGCGATGAGCCAAACTGTGAAACTTGGTTGAAATCTGTGGATAAGTTAGTGGAAAAAACTAACAGTGATAAATCATTAAATTATTTTGTTATAAGTACCACACAGTGTTTTGTTAAGTTGTTCTGTTGAAATCGACCCCTATATTTAGTACGTTTGGGGAAAATTGTACAAACGGTACACGATTTACTTTATTTATCTTGTTTGTCAATAATAAATAAAGGCTAAGACGTTGTATAAATAGCAAATATGTATTATATTCTGTAAGTAAAGTAAAAACTAACTTTTCACTAATTACAGATCAAGAATTCTTTTTAAAAGCACTTTGGAAAATGCGTTTTTTTTACACTTCTCAAGTCTTTATCCGTTGGGGAGAAAATTTTGTATGTAAATTCATGAAAATAGTATAATGTGGTAAGTATTCATATAAGTACACAAAATAAAAACTAGCTTGTGTTGTGTATTTGAGGAGTTCCTATGGCCACCTTCCGTCTCCATCATCAGACCAGCTCCATGGTACCATAATATTGCATTATCATCGGGGTTACATAAGTATACCAAATTTCAGCAAATTCCAATGGCAGCAAGTGCTTCAAAATTAAGTTGCAAGATTTCGCCCGAACATACCGACACACCCACCCACCCACATACAGTGCAAGCTAAATAAAAGCTTGTAAAAAATAGAAGGAATTCTGAATTCGCTTCGATCATCACCTTTGTGATAGAAGTAAATTCGTATCTCAGTCTATTATGGGGTCGGGGATGTGAAGGAGTGCATAATATTAATAAAACACAAAAAAGACAGACTCTAACTCACTCAATGATTACTTCGAGGTAGATAATAAAAAAAATTGCCATTAAAGTCAGTTATTAACCACTCTTAAATGAGAGTAGTTTCAAAAATTGTCGCTATGACGTATCTTAGCTTGATTGATTACTCTTGTAGTTGTAACGATGGGGGTGTCATTAAACCAACAAAACACATCGTTACCGAGTTCTAAAAACCTCCCAGCGCCATCTGTCGTTATTTTTTTAAAGTTCCTCTGAACTATGCTTGCTATGCACACCAGTTTTTAGGGTTCCGTAGCCAAATGGCAAAAAACGGAACCCTTATGGATTCGTCATGTCTGTCTGTCTGTCCGTCCGTATGTCACAGCCACTTTTTTCGGAAACTATAAGAACTATACTGTTGAAACTGGCAAGTAGATGTATTCTGTGAATCGCATTAAGATTTTCATACAAAAATAGAAAAAAAACAATAAATTTTGGGGGTTCCCCATACATAGAACTGAAACTCAAATTTTTTTTTTTCATCGAACCCATACGTGTGGGGTGGGGTGTCTATGGATAGGTCTTCAAAAATGATATTGAGGTTTCTAATACCATTTTTTTCTAAACTGAATAGTTTGCGCAAGAGACACTTCCAAAGTGGTAAAATGTGTGAGAAGTTACAGGGGGGGGGGGGACCCCCCCCCTGTAACTTCTAAAATAAGAGAATGATAAAACTAAAAAATATATATGATGTACATTACCATGGAAACTTCCAACGAAAATTGGTTTGAACGAGATCCAGTTAGCAGTTTTTTTTTAATACGTCATAAATCGTAAATCGTAAACCGCGGCTACTATCTAGTCGTTACACGAGCCAAGTCAGTAGAAATACACTATTATTAAAACATCGATCAAAGTTACAAAGAACTACAAGAACTTTTATGTTACTTGCTGCTACGGAACCCTTCATGGGCGAGTCCGACTCGCACTTGGCCGCTTTTATTACTAGTGGCTCTGTGAGCTGTAGACCTCGCGAGTCTGTATAAATCTTTAAAAATTTTTTTTTCGACAAACATCCCCAACCCCTTGATTTTTTTGTACTTTTAAAGTTTTTTTTGTTTTATTTTATTTTGTTTTATTTATTTTTATTTTATTTCATTTTATTTCTTTTCATTTTATTTTATTTTAAGAAATGTGACCTGTAATGTAGAGGAACACAGCCTCAGCGGTAGACCTTGTAAGCTGGCAACCCCCATAACTCCGTCATTTTTTAAAATTTCCAAAAACTGACTCGACAAAATAAATTCGATTAATTTATCGAACCTGCTCACAAAATTTCACGAGAATCGATTGAGAAACGCAACCTGTAGAGTGAAACAAACAAACAAACAAACAAACAAACAAATCCACAAACAAACAGATGGACATACAAAAGCAAATTTGGCCAAGCTGAAACAGAGACGCTTCGCTCGCTTCGCTCGCTCGGTCAATAATACAATAAAATGAACAATGACTTTTTCCTAGACTATCTAGTGATTCTCGTGTCACAGTGTTTGTAATCAAACTTCTCCGAAACGGCTTGACTGATTTTCATGATTTTTTTTTGTGTATATTCGGTTGGTATAAATCTACTTTTTTCTGGGAAAAGTCTTATTCCCACGGGAGAATCTTACATAACGCGAGCGTAGCCGGGGGCGGACAGCTCAATCAATCAATCAGCCTATTGCAGTCCACTGCTGGACGTAGGCCTCCCCAAAGGCACGCCAAAGCGCTTTCCTCATCCAGCCACCACCAGCGACCTTCCTCAGGTCATCAATCCACCTGGCAGGGGGAGGGGGAGGGGAGGCGGACAGCTAATAGTACAAATTCTGCTCCACTCGAATAATCAGAAGTGCCGGATTCCTGTGGTCGGGGAAGTAAGGTAAATAAGTTCAGTTTCTAACTCGGTGAGGTCATGTTGGAGCTGGAGCTCTCCAAACTTCAATTTGTTAAACCTAATGAACTCCTACAAGTTCCAAGAGAAGACAAACTACAGTCTTGAACTCTCGCGCATGGTTGCAGGGAAATAAGGTTTAAAGGTCCTTACAAAAGTATTTTTTTTTGTTCAGAGTGGATAGAAATATAATGGCAGTAGTAGAGTAGAGACGAATGAATTTATTGCATTTTAAAATTATCCACAGCCTAGATTTTTTTTTTTTATATTAAGTTATAATGCAAAATGGATTTTATAACTTCTACTACATAATTATATATAGGTACATACGTCATAACATCATAAAAAAAACGTTTATTTTCTGATGGTGTTACAACCACGGAGACAAATACAAAGAGGAGCTGCCCTAAGACGTTTTCTATATGATAGCGGGGGTCGCCATTGGGAGGGGGTGCGGGGAGATGAAGTTCTGCTAACCATCTAGCGGTCAATAGTAAAACTAGCTTTGCAGCTAGACACTAATGAACCGAACTTAATTTTGCTATTACACACAAGATGGTTCTGTTCGCTAGTTTTTAACGCTGTATAATGTTGCCAGGCAAGTGAAAAAACAAAAAATTCGGACCATTTTTTTTAAATTGATCTCTCTCTTCTTTTTGTATTATGTAGTTGTTTTTATTGTAGGATTACCTTATATGAGCAATTGTGATATACAGGATGGCCCATTTTGATGGGTCAGTATGGGTAACTCTGAAACTATAAGACATAAAAAGATCTGCTAAGAAGATCTCTTAATTATTTTGTAAATTTCAGTGTGCAATAAAGAATATATATAAAAAGATCTGTTCAATTTTGACACGGGATTTCACGTAAGTCCTTTATCATCATCACTTACTTACTACCAAGTATAAGGAAACATCCTTGCCCAAAATGTGATATTTTGATGCCATGTATTCAATTATAAATATTGAGTAAGTTCATCAATATTATCTGCATTATTTAATTGTATGCTACAAAAATAAATATTTTATACAAATATATTTTTTTAGATTCCATATCTGGCCACCCAGCTTACTATATAAAAAACATGAATGAATGAGCATGAATGAAACAGGTCATATTATAACCTTCTATAGTCAAGAAGTTATTCTACTTGGCGATAGATGGCTATAGCCGAACTTTCTCGAAGGAATAAATTACGAGCATTAAAAATTGCATTAAAAAAATACATACGAGTGGAATTATGTCTTTTTTTCGTTAGAAATAGTTGTATTACTCGTACTGTTGCACGATACAACACAGCTCATAATTTTTGCGTCACTAATTTCAATTAAAATGGTTGTAATCAAACCAAGTCATATTCGTGTAGTATCCATAAAATCCAAAGTAACACTGACAGAAGCGACGCCTGGTGGTTAATAGCTAGTAGTAAGAGTACTTAGTCCGCTATGAGACGGGACTAAGTTGCTTGTGGCACCTCCTCTTTGTATTTGTCTCCGTGGTTACAACAGAGCAACCAACCCACACTGAGCCAGCGTGGTCGACTAAGGCCTAATCGCCCTAATTTAAGGTAGGCTCGAGCCCCTCGGTGGGGATGTATATGAGCTGTTGATATTAATGATGA